>SMMW01000585.1:9467500-10143750 GCA_004794655.1 Marisa cornuarietis
TGCAAAACTCGATATTACGTAGGTCACGTCCTCCTAAAACTGAGCCCAGGTGGGATAAAAATGAGAAAACACAGCGCATACTAGGGGACGTTTTAGTGCAGAATAGAACTTTTTAGCGGGGTGAAAACTGTTCTATTGAAATTTACTTCAATAAGTGGTCTTTTACCTGCAACATATTTGTGCTCTGCAGGTCAGCGCACCTTTACATAACGCAGGTCTCCTAGCCCCTACTCTAGGCTGCCTCTTTCAGGGAATTCAAAAAGCAGATTAACTTTAAAAGACTTTAGTATTTTCTGGCATCTCACCGCATTGTACAGTTTTATTTAAATAGCGCGCTGTACAAAACTCCTAAGATATGTATTAGAATGTAGAAGACGCTCTTATGTCCGTTTATGTAAGATGCCATCGAAGTTGGCGCTGGTCACAAATAGAATTTGGAAAAAAAACCTAGGTAAACCCAAGATGCAGCCCATGTGTATAATTCTTTAGGCTGGTAGAAAACCTACAACAACGCAGAGTTTGCAGACCTGTAGTTGTGGTTTCGATAAACTTGACAATTACCCGCTGCAATACAGACGCTCCGGTAACAACACCCGCGTCAGTCCGCCAAAATCGAATCCTTTCATTTACAATTTTTGTTTTCCGTCGGGCCGGTGGGGAGAGGGAGGGGAAGACGTCTCTCAGTATGTTTTGTGCTTTTATAACCTGACGAGCTGACGACAGTCAAAGCTTATTTTATTTTTTTTTAAAAAGACTCCCTCCCCCCAAGCCTTTGTTACTTCTCCCCTTCCGACCTTAGATAATGATAATTCACGGGCAACAATGTCAAACCTTTCGTATTCAACAACCATGATTCAGAAGTTCATTTTTTGATAAGGAAGCGCGATATCCGGGGAATGTCATTGAGAAAAAAACTCGAGAGAGCAATTTTTTTTCCACGGAGATAGATTTCTTCCTTGTCCTGCGGTATTTTATGGGCGTTGTAATTCTCACTCCCCTGGCCTCCCGCCAACCGCCCGAACTCCAAGCAGTTGTCTCGTGTTGGGGCCTCGCTGATAGTTACAGGCCACGTCAGTCCATGACTAACGAAGTGGGGAACCACCTACTACTGAAACAGTGTTAAAAGCAACATTCTGAAAAAAGGAATTAATGAGGGTAAATGGACTGCCTGCTCGTGACCCCGCTGCAATGACATAAACCTCACCTCTGAATCCTCTGATTAGCCCCCCCCCCCAACTTACCCCCTCTTGTAGGTACCCCGTGCGCTGACTTTGCCATGTTAGTGCCTGCAGACCGCCAGCTGTGGACATCTGCAGGTGCGGAAACAGAGAATCGAAGATGTCAGCTACTACTCATGCTTGTGAAACAAAAAGATTGTCGAGATGTTTAGTACGCTAGCGAAATAAGCGAACAATAAAAAACGTTTTCTAAGAATGTGATGTAGACATAATCAAATACTGCTGGTTGAAGGTCTCTCTCCCTCTTTAGCTCGCTTACCTTCTCTCTCCTTCCTCTCCGTTTCTATCACTTAATAATATTCTTTCTCCTTTTCTCTCTCTCTCTCTATGCGACGAGGGAAGAGACTGCAATGACCAAACACATAGACGTGTATGGATGTATAGACAATACAACAGTTGCTTTAATTTCTGTTATCATGTGTGGTTTTTTTTCGTCAGAAGAATTCTTCGTCGCATATCTACACTTATGTTTATTTCAAGACCAAGCTGCGAGAAGCACCAATTCACTGTCCACTCATTTGTCATGTTCTCAGCTCCGCAACTAACGTGACCTCAGACAGATGCGACTCGTCCCAGCTCCCTGACAGCTGGTAACAGACCTTTGATGAGTAACCCTTATATGAGGGCCCTCAGGGACAAGAAACCGCTGGCAAACAAATGTGATGATCATCCCCGAACACTTGATGACTGCTTATGGGATCTTGTTTGTCTCGTTCTTCTTTCACCGTTAACAGGCACTACGACTCCGAGGTTATCAGGTGGGTACCTTCAGACAAACTACACAAGTGTTGATGTTGGTGCTGTTGCAGTTTTGTTTCTTCTTTATACGATTTAAACAAAATTAGTGGTAAAAACTAAATCGGTTGCTTTTCTTTCTTATTCGTTGCTTTTCTTGTGTTTAAATAAATCAGGAGTAAAATCTAAATGGAAAGCTTTTGCTTCCTGCGGGAGCAGTCACACTAGACTTGTGACCTTTACAAAGTTCGCTTTGAGCTGGTCATTCGTTTTACGTCATCAATCGTACATCAGAGCCGGTCAGTTTTGACCAAGTCCACTGACACCCTTTAAGACATCGTGGCGAAGAAAAAGTATTATCACGGACGTGTAGAGGTGAATTGCTGTCTGTCTGCCGAGACCAAACGCTCAGCCAGAATGGGAATAAACCGGAAGCTTTATCGTCCAAAGCCTCGTTCTAGTAGTTACACTGAAACGTCACTAAACCGGAAGCTTTTTCGTCCTTTATCGTTCTATGACTTCACTGGAAAAAAAAATCGTCTGCAAGCAGTCCAGTAAGACAAGTTCGTGGTATTATCCTCTGCAACTAAAGCTTGAGTTATTTGCTCCGAAATTCAATAAAATCGCTTCCGATGCAGATTTTGCTGACGTCGCTGACGAGCAGCTGTTGGGGACGGGGGGTTGGGGGGAGGGCCGGGTTATCTTCCCGACCGTATCAAGACGAACTATAATCGTTGCAGAACGTCTTTGCTACCTGTTTCTCATCTGCCTTATTCGAACTGTGAGCGTCTGATTTGTTTCGCGGCTGCTGTCGTGAATTACGAAACCTCGCCAATCCTCACCGCAGCTGCCTCAGGGCTTTGTGTTATTACTGGTTGTCATGTATGAGAATCTCGAAATGCACTGTAAAAAAGTCGGCCACCCTCGGTTCTGACATCGCTTATTGACCACCACGATATTTCGCGATCAAATCACCCGTCATAATCAAATTTATTTTAAAACTTCGTGCCTTTTTAACATAACCCAAACTCTGTGCCTCCAAGAACACACTTTGGTTTGGATTTGTAAACGTAAATTATATCTCCATACAAACATTCAAACATGATATATCGTATTACATAAAACGCCGTGCAGTCGTTGAATAAGGTGAACCATGCAGTCCTATAGAATTAATGATGCGATGCGCCAGGTGGTGGTTTTAAGAACCGCGGAGAAAAATGGATTTCCTAGTGGGATGTGCTCGTTAAAGCTCTGCCATTTCCCTTCCCCTCCAGTCCCCAAGTAAGTGAGCTGAGCTCAATACAAGATAGCGTTTCCCGAAGTCATTACATTTCCAAAAAGCGATCAGAATTGTGACGTGGTAAAAGACCGCGTATACAGTTAATTAGCAGTTTCTTATCCCTGTCTTGAGGACAAAGCTAATTAGCACTTTCTTGTCCCTGTCTTGATGACGTAGTTGTAACCGTGGGCTTTAGGGACGTCACTGTTTTGGCGTGGTGGTATCTGGTCGCCTGTATCTCGGGAACGCAAAAAATGTTATTACTTTTCTGGTGTGTTTGTTTGTTTGTTTATTTGTTTGTTCGCTCGTTCGTACTAGCAGACCAATTAATTATCTAAATCGCCGAACGTAAAATTTCTGATTACATTAGACAGACCACAGTGAGAGAGAGAGAGAGAGACCACATAAGGCTAGCATCTTAATTAGATTTTCCTTCCTTCCTTCCTTCCTTCCTTCCTTCCTTCCTTCCTTCCTTCCCTGTTTTAATCTTTCGTCCTCTTTAGATACGGACGTGACGGTGCATGCTAAGTTACAGCGCAGCAGTTGTCGAGTAATTTATTGCAAACTCTCAGCGGTAAACGTACATAATTATACAGAAATCGACGTGTGATGTTTATAAAACTATTCTGTAAGTGCTGAACCAGTCGCTACTTTTCAGGACCTGGCCTTGTCTCTTACATGGCGAAAAATTCGCCCTGCATATTTAAGACTTAAAAATGCAGAACAATACTGGATTTGATAAACATGCAGTTTTGGCTTATTTTCATTTGAATATCTGAGTCTGACCCGTTCACATTTTGTACTCAGTGCGAAATATGTCCTACAAATCTGGGCTCGGCTACGTACCTGTTTCGTGTCTCCTTTACAGATATATGGAGAGAGGGTCCATGCATTGTAAATGCAAATGGATATTTTGTGAAACCCTGAACCCGTTGATCCTTTGAAACTTACCGTGCTTTCAGAACTGATTGAACTCGTTCAAAATGTCATGCAGAAGTAGCGCTGCTTACATATTGAAATTGTGGAACATTATTTTTCAGAACCCCGAACATGCATAACCGAACGTCTTTAAGGTTTAGTAGCTTCAAAATATGCATACGTTTTTATTGTTAAAATGTACAACATGGCATATGTGCCCGTGTTGAATGTTCAAAACTGAACCTGTGCTAAAGATATTTAGCCCAAACATGAGCCTTTGTTTGTTGGTCGTGTATCTGTGCTAAAGGTGTTGAATACAAAACTTATTGTTTCTGGGTGTTGGTCATGCAGAACCTACCCGGTGCTGTTCAGCATGGTGGATGCCGAGGCCGTGCTGAGGGAATCGCCTGCGGGAACCTTTTTCCTATACAAAGACTTTGAGACGGACAAGCTCTACCTCTCCGTCAGGTTCGTGTAGAGAACTAGACAGGTAACCTCTGTCTTTTTTCGTCAAGGACGGGAATCTGAAAACTAAGGAAAGGTTGTTGTTACTTTTTATCGGGTACTTGCAGAGAGTTAAGGACAGGTAATCTCTGCCATATTTTAAGGATACGGCTGTGTAGAAACCCGGGGACAGGTAAAGTTTATATTTTATGTATGTTTATAAATCTTGGGATAGGTAAGTTGTAGCATTCTGTCACGTCCTCGAAACGATGAGGGGGCTGATAAGCACTATCTTTCTGTCAGGTACGTGTAGAGACTTTGAACTGCATATATCATTTTTGCCTTCTCAGGCTATTTTATCCACCCTTTCTGCCAACATCTGTCATAAGGCTGTGCGTACTGCTATTGCTCACCTGTGACTGATGATAATGCGCTAGGATGGGGGAGGAGGTGGCGATGACCCTTTGCACCTGAGGTTCATCCTTCAGTCTAATCTTTACGGTAGTTTACATGGTGTAGCAGGTCTGAGTTGATGGGAGTAACTAACAGGAATGTGTAGTTTGTTATTCTAGTGTTCCCTATTTCGACTTCGTAGCATCTCCCTTCCTCGCGCACTCACGCACGCACGTTCTTCACTAGAGTGAAATGCAAACAGTATACCGTTATATTCTGTTTTAAATGTCTAGTCATGTACACATTATTTTAATGACTTATTAAAGCTTCAAGGCACTTACTTCCCAAAATATTTTTAAAAATCTCCTGTCTCAAGATTCACCTGTACAAACATCACCATGCACAGAGACAGATGAAACTCACGACGTCACGTTTGTAAGCAATGTCTAGTTAACATACGGTCCCAGCTCACCCACTGGCTGTGGCCTTCAAAACGTAAAAGTATTTTTATGTCTTTGTTGTAGATTTCTCTCTGTTCATGGTCACATGTGTACTGGTGCATGTCGAGAACGGCAGTGGGTGGTATTCATCCAGCTTTCGGGAAATGGTGCAGTGATGAGTTTTACCCAGCCATTAGGATAGAATTTGCACCCTATTCTCACTCCCGTTGGTGCAAACACCAATGCATTATGAGGTTAAATCAATCAGATAGCTTAGGTAGAATATTTGCCCCTGTGTTTTCATATATCTATTAGCGACATATAACGTCGGTTTAAAGGGAAAAAGTCTTTGCAGGCTGACCAGCCAGATTCGCCATCACCGGATCACGGAGGTGCACCACTTGTTCTACCTGGAAGGACAACCTTATCCGTATCTCGACTCCATCATCTTCTATCATCGTCGCCACAAGCTTTGCGGGATGCGGCTGAAGCAGCAGGTGATGTACTCCTGTGTTACGAATTTAAGCAACTGTTATCTGCTAACATTGCTAGTGTTACATTTCTTCATTCCTAGGCTCAATCCTGTTGCATTGTTGCTTTTTCCCCTTTTCAGACGACACTTTATTATACATTTTTTGTCTGTTGCCCTGGCTGCTTTCAAGGGTAATCCTTGGTGACTTCACAACTTAATGATCCCCATCTCTTGAGATTGTGCCACTTCTGTTGTTCCTTTAGTGACATTTTACCATTTATTTCAGTCTTAGATAATGTCATTCCTGCAATTTCAGCGTGACTTCACTGCTTAGTCACATCAAAGACAGTATATTACATTAAGTCTTTGGTCACATCTTGTAGATTATGCTATTCCTGTTAACCACAGATGACTTATTCCTGTGTTATTCCACTACTCATTGCCGTCTTTTCAAGATTACTGTTCCTGTTACACCTGATTGGATGGCTGTTATTATCTGCTGTATTCTCAGGTTACTGTTCTTTTCTCATCACTGCCAGTTGCACATTGCGCTCACAGCGAACAGCTCCTCTTTTTTGTTGTTAACTGATCCTTGCTTCTGTTAAACTTACTAAAGAAGTGTTCTTATTCAGCTGCTGTACAATTTTTAGACCGTCCACTTGATGGGTGGGTGGCTGTTTTGGGGGTAAGGTGTGAGGGTGTGTAAGAAAGAAACTGAATAATACATCAAGCCAGTTCGCAGGACGTTAGAGGCTCATTTCCTTACCAGGTGTGTCCGATGTTGCAGGCTCACCTGAGCGCCCGAGTGGTCAAAGCCTTCTCCCAGAAGGTGGCTGCGGCGAACAGCAACCTCCCACACCCTCCCCCGTCCATCCCACCCTCCACCCGTGCGACTGCTGGCGCCAAGCACTCTCGCAACAGTTCCTTGTCATCGCTCATCACGTCTTCCTCGGACTCGACAATGAACGCGCGTCTCTAGCAAGACACGTGGAAATGGAGGAGCAGGAAAGGGGCTGGGGGGGTCCTGCCCACCTGCATGATGACTTTGGCGTGTATGACGTGGACATGAATGTTCTTTGGTCAACTGCGGGCAGTGAAAAACTTGTATCGTGGGGAGAATTTGATGCTTTCCTTGTCGACTGGTCCTATTTATTGCTTCTTCCCTCGACTGTCTTATGTTTCCTCAATGTTTTTGATGGAAGCTTCTCGAACATATTTGAAGGATTATGATCCCATGGGATCGGCAAAGTGTGTGTTCCACAAAAATTACTGCAGACTCAGAGCATGTTGTGAATACAAATTTGTTCTTCGATGCTTGACATCCACAGTGAGCTCGGCTGTTGAACACATGGAAGAGAATCAGTGCTACAAGGGACCAAGCAATCAATCTTTTGCAGAAGGAGTTAAGACTGTCAAGAGAATCCTACTTCTTTATGCATGAAAATGCAGATCTGATCTCCACACCATTCTTGTTGCATTTATGACTTCATAGTTAATTCATCGGTGCCTGTACCCAGTTTTCTGCTTAGCGAATGAAGGGGTGAATGGGTAGAGAGAATCAGCAGGATGCTCGGATTGCATCTGTCACTGTGTCGGGTTCTGTAAATAATTAGACGCTCTTGCAGAGGAATGCTTTCGAAATATTGGGAGTCAGTCTGATCCCGTAGTTCTGTTCACAGCAGGGGTGGTAGTTACCGAGCCCGGGTAAGTCGTTGCCCTGTGGCAACATATGGGACACTCAAGGACAAGCCACTTGTTTCCAAAATTATAAAGTGGATTCCAGACCCTACAGATGGTGTTTTACCTCTGGAATTGTGGTTATGAAACGGTGACAAAGGGGCCATGTGGTAAGGAAATATGGAGTAGTGTCCATGGGGTGTGGACACCGCTTTCCTTGACCTTCCCATTTTGCCCTGGGGAAATGACATGCTCTCGCTTCATAACTACGGCCCCAGAGTGGTGGCTTCAGAAAAACCTTTTACCGTTTACATTGATTGTTGGGAAACTGTTTAATATGCCTCTTACCTGTGTCTTTCCTTGACCGAGGAAGCAATTGGAGAGGTGGCCTTAATATTGATTGGCATTCTGAATATTTTTCAGAAATAATGATGCTTTTGCGCTTCTAATCTTATAGAATGGTTGTGAATACATGCACTTGACCCACATGACACGTAGGGGGAGGGCTGAAGGGAGGAGAACTTTAGTTTTCTCCAACTTCAAACAATCAGTGAGTAATGCAGTTCATCCTGTACTTCACGACGTAAGCACTAGAACAGACTACAGGAGCAGATTTAATGTTCACAATTTCTTTTATTATCTTTCATTTGAAAGAGGTTTCAGCTATGTAACAATCTTCTGTAGCTAGCTGCTTGGAAACGAATTTAGTGACTAGAACATTTTTTAATATATTGTACAGAAAAAGTCCTATAGAAAAATTGTTCTAACGTGGTTAAAGTACAGTCAATCCATGGTCCTACAATGGGAGTTTGTGTTTAATACTTGTATTATTAAGTTATACTTACAGATGCATGCTATACGAATAGTTGTTACACAATGCATTAAATGTTAATGTTACCATCAAACTTTTGTTGTTTTACTTTTGGTGCCTTGCGGAAATGCTTTGAAGGAATCACTGCATGTGTGAACTAATAAAATTGTTAAATTACATTGCTGTAACACGAGTAAGATGTTTTCTGTGTAATTGTCGGAAACCACAACAATACTGCCGCTGGTGACGGCTATGAGGACGTTCATGCTGTTCACCTTGCACGCCGTCTAGTCAAGGGCTTACATTAGTGCAAATGTTTTTCCAAGGAATCGGCTTGAATTCAGTATAAGAAAATATAATGGGCTGGAAATGAACGGCATACAGGATCGCGTTGTCATGGAGTTCGGGTGTGTAAATCTGCGAGTGAAATAATTATATATTTTTGTCGTGTGTACCGAGAGAAGAATGGCTTACAGGGAGATGCACCAATGCAGGAAATTTGCATCAGCAATGGCCAGGCTAAACAGGAATATCACAGTAATATCACCAGGATTTCTGTCAGTCTACCAACTGTACACGTCCCTCGTAGACACCATCCTGTTCTAAGCTTGCTGATACAGAAGAAAAAAAAAGTAATCCATGCAGGCATTCAAGACCAAATCCCCTATAGGAATCTGGCTCAAAATTCTTACATGGAATGTATGACCAACAAATATATATTAAGCACAGTCTCCACCCTGGTAGGCCACCAAAGCCGCTTTCTAGTAACAGCAAACGGTTCAAGCCTATGTTGTCAACATTTGCGCCTATCTCGTCGAGGAGATTGGAAAAGGGAATGAATGAATGTAGGGGAAATAATTTGGTTTTTTCCCACTGGTTTCTCACGTACTGCTTCCCCTTGGAGCATGGACCTTGATTCGTGTAAGCACAATCAGAATAAGGATTCATGGGCCGGTGAAGTGGGTACCGGAACATATGAGCATTGATCTTTATATCAAAAGGTCTTTAATACTGGATGTGAAATTTCACTTCATGTTCCGACTTTTATGATTAACAAAGACAAAAAAAAAAAATTACTTCATACCAGTCTTTTGGCTTGCTTGCAATGTTTGTGTCGGTGCCAAACCCCTTTGTAATTTGGTAACATGTCAATAGAGCTTCTCGTTTTCATAATCTGGTCATACTAATTATGCTTTTCTTAACTGTGTGACTGGATTATCACAGATGTAGTGGTTATTTTCAATTCCTTGATGTACTTTAAACATTCAGGATTCTGTCACCACCATGAAAACCACCTGTATGATTTGCAGTTTGTGTGAAGATATTCATATTTCTTATGTTTACGATTTTCATTTCTTTTATATATAACTTTCTTTGTACCAGAAATTAAGAAAATTCTATTGTGTGTAACTTCAAAGCAGTGATTGTGTTACTTGCAAACATTTAAACAGAACACAGTAGTATAAAAACAATGCTATTTTTTATGTTGCATGCAGTAAATTCTGGCCATTTAAAAAAATGCACCATAACACTTACTTAACTCATTCAATATGGGTGAATTGACGAAACTGAGCTGTAGCTATGAAGACGTTTGTGGGTGTGAACTGTGCAGGAATAGTTAAGAATGAACTCTTAAAAAAAGACCAATGAAACTGTGAAAGACCCTCAAATTAAGAAATATAGGTACTTCTATGGTCAAGACAACATTATTTTTATTTGGATGTTACTAACACTATCGTGGATCTTATAACACTTTTTATCATATACAAATGTAGACTGGGAGCATTTGTACCTTTTATTCATAAATTCTGACCGGAGCTATGGAGACAGACATAAAATGATACTGTATGACAATTATTTAAGCACCATTTAAACAGTGGCATACTTATTTGATGACATAATAAATGCCAGCATTTAATAATTGTAAGAAAGATATTTTTAAACTTTGAACATGGAAATAAATGTAAAAATAAGTTGGAGGTTGTAGTATGTTGGTATGAACATCCATAAAAAGCAGATGAAAAAGTGGATTTTTTTTTTTTACTATTTTCCTTGCTATACAGTAAGGTTAGTGGCAGAAAAAATGGAAAACAAAAACTAGCCCACAGTCCTCTGCAGTGACTCCATAAACAGGTTTAATGCCATAGGTCACCATGGAAAAACAAAGGTAGTTCTCAGAAACATGAAACCTGACAATTACAGCATTGAGATTTGCTATTTACTCTCTGCAAACCTACCATTATGTGTAAATAAGTGTTAAAAAAAGGCTGACATATTTTTCAGGTTGAAAGCTTTCAATGTTTTTTATCACTTGTAAACAACAACAAAACCCCCACAAGTTTTAGCTGCCATATGTCATCATTTGAACAGAACTGCTCACAGCATAGCCGGTGCAATTTGACTTTCCTCATGAAACTCTCGGGCATTCCTCCCCATAACCACGAGGCCTCATTTTAATGTCACACAAGAATAAGGTCCATTGAAATGCTAATCTTGCATGAACGCCAAATGTGTGGAATGTTGAATAACCTGAATCATAAGCTCTACACACCGTCTTCTACGGATGTGATACGCTGCAAAAATGCCATGGATTATTTGTTCTATCCAAGCTCCCACCTACCCCAAAATAAATCTACAGGTGTTAAATCTAATAGGCAGCAGTATCAAAATACACAATGCAATCTATGTGCATGTATGCATGCCCTAAGGGGTAGAACTGCTTATGGGTAAAGCCTACCTTTATCTTAAGATTAACATGTACAATTAGTAGTAGGTGCTCAAAAGATGCTTATAAATATATTTAGATCAACATACTAAAGTAATTAATTAATGTATAATTGTATAATGAAATATAGCTGGCACTGAGGTGTCCAACTGATATCCTTGAAAGACGTCAACGTTTTCACGTAATTCTGACTCTCCTTTGTGCGCCTATGAGTGATCATAAAATCCCCAGTGACAACGCTTGCTTTCAGTAGCACATACAACAGCATGTTGGAAATAGTATGCACTGTATTCACAACGTCATACTTTTAAGAGATGAATAACTTGCTTGAGTTGATTTTTTTTAATCACTTCAATGCTCTCACACATCTTGAACTGCTTTCCAAGTGCTGCCTAAACCTCATAACATCCTCACACTCATTTACACACACACACACAAATATATACAGTTGTAAATATTTCATCTTTTGCTCTGAGCACACAAGATCATCACAGAATCGAGAGCTGGGAGGGGACGACTGGCATTTTAGACTGAGCCAGCAACTAAGGGTATAGAGTAAAGCAGCTGGCCCTGTACACACATGCCACATGCAAAGAAAGAATAGCATGCCCAAGATGATATCTGAACCCAGGACAGCCTATCCCTGATGTGATGGTGACGTGTTAACTGTTACATTTAGAAGAAAGGTAGCAGATATGTTGACTGATGATTTTAGAGAGAGAGAGAGATACAGAAGAGATGGATAAAAGAAGAAATAAGTGATTATTTCTTATTAAAACCGTTCTTTGTCTGTATGTTCTGCAAATTCAATCTCTGCTGCAGCATTAAGATCTGCAACTGCAGCTTCTGTTTCTTCAGCAAGGCGACATTCCTCTTGACCTTGTTTAGCTTAACTTCACTGATATTTCTGTCTGTCTCACTTTTCATATACTCTCTGTACAAGCGTCTCTCCCTTTCATGTGCTCTCAGTCCTTTCCCTATGTGACTGTATCTTTGCCTTAGCTTTCGTGATGTCATCTCCGATGCTGTTCTCGTTACTGGCAAACACTGGACTGTCTCTGTGACAGGCTCTGTGCATGGTGTTGAAGCAATCACGAAGATGTTACCATCAAGCATCTCAGATGCTGTTCTCGTTGCAGGCAAACACTGTGCTGTTTCGGTGTCAGGCTCCATGCATGATGTTGGAGTGATTACGAAGGTGTTATTGTCAATTGTGTCCTGACCGTTGCTATCAGTATCTACAAGAAAATGTTTTAGCATTACATAACAGCTATATATACACACAAACACACAGCATAATGAAACGGTTTGAGAATATTTGAAACTAGAAAACAATTTGAATGTGACAGTAATATGTACAACAGAATGAAATATTATTTGGCTGATGCATGTGAGCAAGAACAAAGGTATTCATCTTCAACTCTGTGTCGTCTTTGTCAGTAAATAAGTAATAAATGCTTTTAATATTTAATTCTACCACCACTGTCACTTCCCAATCATCCCCCTGACACTTGTTTTTAAATAAAAATCCTATTCAAACTTTGCAAAATGGATTTATGTTAAACTGTTTACAGTCTGTTCACAGGATTGACTGTCTCTATTTTACTGAAAAGTTAACTTTTTCTGACCCAAGGACCATGCATTTTTCAGTTTTCTAAGGCCCATAAACTTCCTTGCTACAAATTGCTATTATTACATTCTGAATTTGTGCATTCTTTTGACATGTATTGAAAACACAGCTTCAGATCACATCTTCAAAATAAGTGTTTTCAATCTCACCTTGTCTGCTGACCATAAAGGCTTTATTATAAAGACAAAAAAGTGAGATTTGCAAAGATGAAGTTTGTTTTTCCCTTACATCCTAATGTTCTGACAGCGAATGTGAACATCTTCATAGCTACACTTAATTGTGTCGTTAAGTCTGTACTGAATAATTTAAAGACACCAAATACAATCACCTGATGGGGTAGGGAGAGCTGTCTGTATCTGGTCCTCATCACTTTCCTCAGTTTTAATAACCACATCATCACATATTTCCTCCTTTATAGCAGCTGAGCAGTCACACTGTGGCAAGATGTTCTCAGGTTCTGTAACAGACAATGAGACATTGGGAAAATAGCAGACAAAGTTGGCAAATTTCATATCATGTCATGTCACAGTGCATTACTATGTTCCTAACAAATGGTCTGCTACACAATTCATGGTAAAGTCATAGTAATGTCTCAAATGCACTCACCTGGCAGGCAGGACAAAGCATTTGCTGTCACATCAGGATCACCTCTGATATGTTCAGGTGTGTCAGTCTGGTATTTCTCAAGGGATGAAGATGATGTAGATGATTCTGACATCAACTGTGCTAAAAACCTGGTCCGTACTACCATGACAAAAACAAAATAAATTTTTCCTTGACTTTTTCCAGGATAAACTTTATTCATCCAGTCCACGAATTGATACAAGCATATTTTGGACCTTTCAGGAGTAATCAATACATACTTCTATTTGTCCAAAAAATACAAAATTATTCAAGTGCACTCCTTAACATCATCATGGGTTACCACAGAAAAAAGTAAATGTAATAAAAGCACTTTATACTGACTTTCACTACTAGGTGGTTTGTGGCCATAGCAAGGCGTTTTTTATGCCTGTCACTTTCCGTCTGACTATGCTCGTCATCTATATCCATGTTTGAAAGTTTCCCTTCCTTGCTGCAAAGATCATATTTATAATTGGCTGTTGTTCTTTACTTCTTGAAGCCACAGCCAAAAAGTTGTACAGTTTTCATCTGTAAGCCACAGCTTGTTAAAGTAAGTCTGCTTTGTCAACATTTTAAGAGGATGATGCCAGTGCAAATGGTGACATTCAAATCAGCAGGGGAAGTTATTCTACAGCAATGTGCCAATTTCCAGCTCATATAGGAAAACAAACAAGCACATTCAATCTTTAAAAAAAAATAATGCTTAAAAAAATTTAGCACAATTTTCACTTTTTCAATTTGTTACTTTCCCTGATTTTTAATGAATTTTTTTCAAATACTAACTTTTCCAGGAAGTGGAAATCATTTTTCAAAATCTGCTGACTTTTCAAGTTTTTTCTGAGCTGTACAACCCTGCAAAAAGCAAGGAATTCAAATAGATCACCTCCATTTGCAAAATCTGACTTGGAAGTTTCAGGCCATATTTTCTATATATATCTATAATTTAGATATTATTTGGTTTTCTTTTGCAGCTGAGGGAAAGGGGATATTGTTCTGAAAATTGACTCAGCCTTTGAAGAATTAAAGCTCTTTCTGTTAAAATTATTAATATTAAAAATAATATTTATTATATTTTTTATTGCAAAACCAACTGCAAACTATATTAAACCACCAGCACAAAAGTTCAGTCAAAATACTTCTTTTTCGGTATGTCATCTGCTTTCCAAAACTGCTGGTGCCACTGCTAGCAATGCAAAATTTCAACTTAAAATATATTTGATACATTTCATGAGTTGATAAATTGAATCTCAAAATTTTAATATGTTAATTTGCTAAGCTGCTGAAAAAATGTTGCACCTTTAGCAGTAGATGAAATGTCACTTGTGTGTGCACACAGGTGTCTTAAGAAAGGTTTGAGATGTAAGACTCCCATTTTTGTGTTTTGTTACGATGCTGCATTTGTCACATCCTGGAACTAGCACTTGCTCCGTGTTTTTTTTTTTTTTTTAATAAATGAGCACATTTCCCAAATAACTGCCCACTGGGCATTATCGTCAAAACATCCTCCAAACATGCATACTATAAATAATAGTAAAACAACAAATAAATACCTCTAAGAGGTGCATGCAAAATATTCCTGATGGAATAAATAAGAAAGATGTTCATACTGTAAAGCAACATCTGTTATCGGTTGCCCAGTAGTGTAGTGGTTCAAATATTTGATTGTCACCTGCAGTGTGAGGATCTTGGTTCACATCTCAGTATGTTCACAGGGCTGAGTGTTGGGGGTTTTCTGTGGGTACTCTGGTTTCCTCCCCCTCCCTCATATTGCGAAATCACCTTAAGGTGGAAGTACTTTCCTCCTAAATCTACCAACCAAGCAGCAACACAATCTCTAATTCTAACTCTTGATTATTTTACAGTATGTATTAGAAATGTTAACTATGCAAGACTAATAGAAGACCTTCACAAACATTTTAAATCATAAGAAATTACTCCTTCATGCAAAGAGGACTTAGTCTTTCCTACAGTGTTGAATCACTGAGAAGGAAACACTATCCAATAAAATATAGTCTATGAACCCACATCTCTTATTCAAAATTAAAACATACCCATTAGATCCATTTCAAAAGGATCGATAGGCTTTGTGACGTTGATGGGTGTTACAA
Source organism: Marisa cornuarietis (assembly GCA_004794655.1). NCBI lineage: Eukaryota > Metazoa > Mollusca > Gastropoda > Architaenioglossa > Ampullariidae > Marisa > Marisa cornuarietis. The sequence continues at coordinate 9,482,995 of SMMW01000585.1, forward strand.
CAGGTGCTTGCATCTGTTTTTTGTGGGTCTGGCAGAAGGAGCACTGTTTTATCTGAAATAAAACATTTTCCTCTATTTCCATAAAAAGTGTACAGTTTTTGACATAAAATTATGACAAAAATACAGTAAAACCTACCTATAAAGACCTGCTAAAATCCTCCAAAATCAGGTCTTAATTGTGAGGGATCCTAACAGGGAAGTCGTAACAATTGTCAAAGGCGATCTCACTAACCTCCCCTTTCTCGCCGTTTAGACTTGACTGGTAAACGTCGTGACGTTTCAGCCATTTTCGAAGCCACCCATTCGATGCCTGAAAATCGTTAAATCCTCTAGTCACTGCCAGACACAAAGCCTTTTCCCGAATCAGTTTTCCGGTCACTGCAATGTTCCTCTGCCTCATTTCGCAAAACCATTCCCAAACTTGTTCGTCTATCACTGTATACGCAGTTCTACGAATTTTAGACAGTTTTCTATCTCCACTTTCTCCACCATGCCATCTACCAAGAATCGCCTCTTTCTCCTTTATTATAGTTTGAATCTGAGTTTTTCCCACACCAAGGGAATTCGCAATCGCGATTGCGGTCTCACCTTCATCACTTCTTTTGATCACCTTTACTCTTTGTTGAAGAGTTAATGCTTTCCTTCGACGTTTTCGTCTTTGCTCAGTTATATCAACTGATTCCGCCATTGCTGCGATTCGGTGAAGATTTAGAGGGGAGCTAACTCTCAAGGTAAGGTTGGTTAATTGGTTATGTTTAACGCCGTGCCAGCAGCTAAGGAACTGAAATTTCAGCTGTGGTAGCTCCAGATGTTTTGTGTTTTTGATGGGTTTTTCTGGTGATATTGATTTTGCTTTTGTGTCCTTGTCTGTCTGCGGTGTGGCATTCTCGCTTTTTGGGTTTTGTGTGCTGCGTGGTTGTTGACGTGTTACTGGCTGGTGAAACTTTCTTGGACTGTGATGTTTGTGTTGTCTGAGATGCTTGTGATGCCTGGTGCGGAACAGCTTTCTTATGGGGGGTTGGAGGGGGGAACATGGCGGCCATAACAGAAATGGCTCGCGGCATTATCGTCTGCTCGCTCCACTCAATTGCCCAATTGTACCTAATAAACTAAACCTAACCCTACCCCAAACCCTAACCCTACCCCAAACCTCTGACAAAATAACATAGACCAGCCTATGATGTCACATTCTCCCCCCCCCCTATAAAAAAAAGTTCTGCCGCCTGGTGCCACCACTGCTTGCAGGAGGAGGAGGAGGAGGAGGCATAGCCTGACGGACTGGGACAGGAGCCTCAGAAGAGACCCATGTCCGTCTGGATAGAGATAGAAGTTGACGGTCATTTTGCAACGACTGCCAAATAAGCTCGAGTGGCTTTGTTGTCTTTATGGGCATCAGAAGGGGTGCCCGTGTCTTAACCTTCTCATACTTCTGGCAGGGAGCACATACTCTAATCTGAAATATTTGTTTACTTTTTCAGAAAATATTACAGGTATCATGCACAAAGCAAATTCTAAATTCACAAATGAAATCCACATATGAGATTAGCATGGAGTTGAAAAGAACCAACACACACACAGTCACGTCTTTTGTCTGTAATCCTGCGTTTTACATTTTTTTTGTTATACCATGACTTGATAAGTAGTTTGTAAATGTACAACTTGGTGTAGGATAAATTTGTAACTTACATATTCCCGTACATCAGCCTTGATGGATCCCCAAGTAAAGTGGCGGGAAATCTTCTTTGTAGTGACCTCTATACCGCTATGACCTTGACCACCAGATGCATGAGCCATATGTACGATTTCTCTCACCCTATCTAAACTGGTGATCACCTCTTTTTTCTGTCCTTTTTTGTCAGTGAAGAATATATTGTTGCCTACAAGACAGACACAAAATACTTTATAGAAAGATGTTTCTTTGTTGGATGGTTTTTAGCTTACAATGCATGGGATAATTTTTTTTAAACTGTACTTCATTGCCACGAAGACATGTAACTCAAGCAGAAGTATGTGATATCCTAACAAATTTATCTGATTAAGTTTTTTTCTCCCTCCCCGAAAATGTGCTAGGGATCCTACTACCACTGTGTCAATAACATCTGATGTCATGCAATGAAAAAGCAAAAGTGAAACATTAGACTTCCTATGCTTGGTTCATTAAGCAATGAAATGTAATACCTCTCAAACTATAATTGTGACAAATTAGATCATAAATAGAATACTCGCCTTCCAGCACATAGTGCTTCGCTTGATACCTTATAGTATTCTTTTCGCTTAAATTTGCACCATCCCAGAATTTTTTAGCAGTGATGAAAGTGCGCAATCTTTCCATCTTTGTGCGCAACTGAGCCATTTTACCTTCATCCATCTTAATATCCTTAAAGAGCTAGAAAAACTGATTACAGAAATGACATATACTAACAAGCACAACTTCTCAACAGCTTCAACAAATGTTGCAGTCTACTCTAATTTAGATGTAATTTACAGTTTTACTGATGTCAGCAAATGAGAATAAAAATGTGCTTTAAGTAAGAAGGTTCTAGTACTAACGTCAAAATTAAGCTCTATATATTTTTAACACATTAGCCCTGAAATGATATAGTGAGCGTGAAACAGTAAACAATATATGGAAATATAATACAAAGAAAAGGAATGTAAAGTAAAGTGTTAGAGGGAAACCAGCAAAGCGATCTTAATATAAACTAAAACCGAGGACAAGGAAATAACACAAATTAACAAATGAACGTACAAGATAGACGAAAACACACAAAATTGATAGTAAACGTAAGTGATAAACAAAACCACGACCCACCAGTGTTATAGTGGAGAATACGACAGTTGACAATGAAATAACACGGCAAAATAAACGAATGAAAATTCTGATTTCCTAAAACTAGATGCTTAGATCAGTATCACAAAGATCAAACCCCACGTGCGTCGATTCGAATAGGAGTCAGGGAGGACTGTTGATGTTCCTTATAAACACGTTGTCTTGTTGGAAATGACCCGTCATATGGCGGACATGACCTGTTGACCCCTGCGCCTGCGCACTGTGTGACCTAAAAACCGGTTCTCGTAAAAGCTGGAGATCGTGACAGTGGAGCCTGATGTGGGAGGGGCACCCACCACGCGACGGCGTGCATCGGCATACGAAATGCCAGATTCCGCGCGTACGCGCTGGATTGCTGACTCCTCCTTCCACTTCGGGCAGTCTTTTGAAGAGGCAGTGTGCGTGCTGTCACAGTTAACACAGTGTGCCCATTTCGAACAATCAGCTGCAGCGTGGCCAACCTCACCGCAGTGGAAGCAATGGGCTTGGGACTTGCAAAAGCTTGCCCCAATGCCAAAGAAGTGTGTTGGTATGATGGGCCGCAACAGTGGCGTGCGGTGAGATCTCCCACTGGGGGCCAGCTATAGGGGACTGGGGGGTGGGGGTGGGGTGAGGGCTGGGGGGGGGCGGTAGGCAACGCATTTTCCTGCATTTCTCTTTGCGCCTCAATATGTATCTCGTACTACGTAAATAGTAATACAAGTAATCGCCGAACAAATCAGGTTTTATAACAATGTTGATTATAAGATCATGATTTATGTGAAAATACCAGATAATTTTGTAAATACCATATATAAGCGTTAAATGACGTTATAAAGGGGAAATAGTCGAAAACAAGCAAGACGACGTAGCCTGTTAAGTATTTTAGATTACACGTTATGTAAAAAATAAAAATATCCTCTTTCAAACGCAATAACTGTTATTACTAAGCTAAAGCAATTTCTATCACCTGTGAGTCTAAAATATCTATATTTTGATATCAATGTATGATAGTAGAAATTAGGTGTCTATCGATGTGACTTTACACAGAGAGATTATACGGTTTCGCTTAGTAATCAGTGGGTCTTCATGAAAGGCTTGACAGAAAATTCATGATATTTGAGAAAAAAAATCCCAAAACAAAATATACTGGAGATTCAAACGTTATACCTTTCAGAGAAAACGCGCGGCGCTAAACCACTACACAACAGAGAAATTGGTATCTTGAGTGTAAACTAACCTATTTAACAGGCTACATCGTCTCGGTTGTTTTAAACCATCATTTATTTCACCTTAACCTGTCATTAGTTTTAGGTATTGAGTTATTTTGCCTGTCACCAGTAACTGTATGCAGCTCTTCATAATGTTTAAACGTCGTTGAGCTTAGCGCCATAGCAAGTTTCATAGCTGGAAAAGACTGATTGAAAGCAAGGCTGCACTGAGCCATCGCGGTCTCCTGATGACATATTGAAGGGAACTGGTTTTGTCAACAGAGTCCTTTCCATTTACAAAAAGATTTTTGTTTTCAGTCAGTCCTGAGTTAAGTACGCTCACTGGACACCAAAATGCACTAACAAACTTAGGTTGGAGATTGTTACTGTGCAACCATGGATTCCTGTCGATCTTAAGTAGAAACTTCGCATGTAACTTGACACACGGGACAAGCTGGCGCTAACACAGGCGCTGATCGAAGGCCTGTGAGGACCAGTAGTGAGCGGGCTGTTCCCCAGCAGACCATGTGATCTACTCTATTCAACAGCAGACGAAACGCGGTATAGCGACTGCGAGGGTTAGTTCCCTGAGTGCAGCAGGCGCTTGGTGGCGCTACGGTTTGAAGAGAGGCAAGACGCATTTTTCACCGGTGCTTTTTAATAATTCTAAAACGCTTTATGACAAAATAGCGTCAAATAAAAAGATGATTACTTGTGACTCTTAGGGGACTAGCCTAGTCCCCCGTGTCCACGGACAGCACGCCACTGGGGACAAGCTGGCGCTAACACAGGCGCTGAAGCAAAGAGAGGATCAGTAGTTACGGAGCGAGTCCTCAGACCACGTGATCTACTCTATTCAACAGCAGGCGGAACGCGGTAGCGACTGCGAAGGTTAGTTCCCCGAGTGCAGCAGGCGCTTGGTGGCGCTACGGTTTGAAGAGGGGCAAGACGTATTTTTCACCGACGATTTTCAATAATTCTAAAACGCTTTATGATAAAATATCGTCAAATAAAAAGATGATTACTTGTGACTCTTAGGGGACTAGCCTAGTCCCCCGTGTCCACGGAAAGCACGCCACTACCATGTCTGTACTTCTGTCCATTTCCATGTAATACAAGAGAGGTTAAAGTTTGAAGATATAAGTCTGATATCACAATGACCAATAGCAGACAGCAGCCGTATGACTGAAGCAGAAGTTGACATCATAAAAACTATTCTTAGTAATATGTATATGTGTGTAAAATATTTAAATTGTTCTTATTACTATCATCATCATCATCACTACCACCACCACCACCACCACCACCTTCGATAGTTTTTTTTCTATTGCGTGATTCATTGCACAAAATGATGACAAGAAATGTTCTGACGCGATCACAGTGTTTGGGAAACAATAAAATAAAAATTGACTGTAATTATTAATCGACACGATCTAAAATATTTTAGTTTGGATTGTTGAAATCATAGACCGTGACGGCACAGGCATGTTCGTTTCTGGGCTCGGGACTCACCCGCCCGTACCAGGATACCACAATATTGCTGCCGGTGACACAGACGGCCTGGGGCCTGAGAACAGCAGTGTGAGAACTGCTTGCAGCTGTTAGCAGATGGCGCTGCTGCCTATCACGTGACACCACCAGCACGCTGCTGGCGTCTTTATCGGTGACGTAGACGTTGCCAGCGGGATCAACGGCCAGGTGGGAGGGCCGCTGCAAAGCTACGTCCAAGCTGTCTAGCTGCACCGACTCGGTGCCCAGGTCCACCCGAAAAACTGTACGTGCCCTCACGTCCAACAGAAAAAGTTCTCTGCCTGTTGTACACAAATGGCAAGGCTCTTTCAAGGAGCTGTCATTGACGATCGATTTCAGGAGAACGCCCTCTTGCGTGATGACGTCCACTCTTGCCGGCCCGCCCTCGTCGTCATGGCAACATGCCACCAAGGCAGGGGTGAAGTGGCTCATGACTCCGATCCCGTAATACTGGCGGGCAGTGTGCACGTTTAACACCCGTATATCGCCGCCAGGACGGTCCAGTATGAGGTCGATCAGAAACAGACTCTTCTGAGTTCCCGTGACTGCGGCCTGCCGGTCGCCTGGAAACAAGCACACGGCGAGCGGCTTGTTCCGTAGACGCGGGGTCGTGGCCTCGATTTGGCGTGATCCCTGCAAGGGGACGACCATGACCCGGACGTTGATGTAGTCGGCTAGGATCAGGCGTCCGTCACCTGCAATTGCCATGGCGTTGATGAGAGTCAGCTGCTCGCCGCACGAGCCGAATGTCAATGGTACATTGTGGGAAGGCCGCGGAGTGTCCACAAAGGGGTCAAAGCTCATGATGTCTGCAAAAAAACCGAAATCTTCAGGATTAATTTCAGACCCGTTGAGCAATCCTGTCATCGTTCTTGTCATTTTCTTCGTTTTCTCTTCTCTTCTTGTCCTTTTACCCTTCTTCAACGGTTCTTTCCTAGACATCATCTCCTGGTCTTATGGTAAGGATTAAAACAGTAAAATAATGAAATGATACTTAAAACCTCATAGGCTATAAAGTCGGTGCACATGTCCTAGATGTACAGTCTTATCTATTGCTACTTGCCGGGGGGAGGGGAGAAAGGCGGGGCTCCAGTTTAATCTAACCATTTGGTGTGTGTGTTGGGAGGAGGGAAGGGCTAGGCGGCAATTGAAACATCATGAGATCCACGCCCTATTTCAACCAAATTTGGCGGGGATATTTGTTTTGATTACGGGTTGGTTACAGGCTATTTTTGGTTGGTGAAAAATTTCCCCCGAAGTATGTTTACGTTTGATTTTATGTTTCTCCAAATGTTGGCACCTCGGAGACGGTAAGAAAATCTTGGGATTGGTCGCAGGAACGGTTTGACATTTCAATGTGTCATTTACCAGCTGATTTACGGGTACATTTATAAATAACAACATATGAGGTATAGGAATGCCAAACAGCCAACCGCTGATCTAAAGTGACGGGATAAAAAAAACCAAACAAACAAATGCCAAAATCAATACAACAGAAAATCTAGTTTCTAGTCACTTGGACTTACGCGAAAAGCAGTAAATGTTTGACGTCGGTCTGTCAATATAGTGTCCGTTTGTGTCTCATTTGACCACTCAGCCAGTGTCGATTTATCTTTCTGACACCCTTTCAGTCACTCTGGCATTTCTTACTTACGTACATTTTCTACTGTAGCAGTAAGTGGCATCAGAATAAGCGCGCTCGAGCTTGTCATCTGCAGCGCCAGGTAAAGAGCTTTATCAAGATGGATACTGCCCCCTTGAATAGGGTAGGCAAATTTATGACTACTCGTCAGCTAGCCCCGCCGAAGGATCAATTGTCCACCTACACGTCAGCTCAAATTTGTAAAGTCTATTTTTGTCAAGCTGCCAAATAATAGTCATTCTTTCCCCTGTAGAGGTTCCCTCAGACCACAGACTTTGCAGCGTGTATAATGCCTAAAATACATAATTGAAGTCTAACAAAAAATGAGGACATCAACGCATTAATTTACGTTACTGATCATGTGTTCCAGCCCTGAATGAAACCGAAAGGAAACATTCTTGGAAATACTGGCTCATTGCCATAATACAGCATGGAATTGAGTAAGAACTCATGTTTGAAGGTCCCTACTAGGCACATATGTCAATCTTAGATAAAGGCATGAATGCCGATAATCTCATAGCACTTGTCATTTGTCAACACGTCGAAGCCGCTGTGATCTGTAAACATCCATGATGAATTTCAAGGTGTCATGGAGTCTAGGGGGTGAAGGTGAAGCTAGGGCTGTCTTAGTTTGCGAGTGACGGTATTCAACTTTTGTTGGGAGTGGATATGTAGAGGAAATAACAAAAATAACTACAGTTTGACTCCCTCTTATGCGCATGTATTGCTTCAGTTGAGCCATCCCTCCCCCTCGTCGTACACTAACGCATAGTGGAGGGCAAATTTGAGCACACACAGTGGCTTAGAAGCCAGGGGGGAGTCACCCCCTCAAAAAAGATACTGAGAAGGCAAGAATGTGAACGTTGTTCACATCAGCAGGGAGTTTGCGCCCCACCCCCCCACCAAAGCTGAGCATCTTCCTACGCCACTGATACACACGCACATAATGCCGCGGTGATGGTAACACCAAAGTCGGGACGGTCTAGGAAGTAAAAGTCACCAACAGGACAGGAAGCTAAGTACGCTTATTCTAAACAGAGGGAAGTGTTGACTTAGAGGCAGGATGCGTGCGCTGCGCTGAGTTGTCAAAACTCTCGAACTTAAGGTTTTCGATTGTTCTCTTTTCTGAAAGATGAAGAGACGTGAGTTAACAGCTTTTCACAAGATTTAACAAGTTGCATTTATCTTTGGTTTTGCCACATATGCTGCTGCTTAGTAGCTTCACTAGTCTTACGTGTTGTCATTTCCATAGATGTAAGAGGTGGGTGCAGAAGTGCCAGCTGATCTGGTGTGCAGTTCCAACCATCTTTGATGTACCGATTCCACCACAATACATAGATTTTATTCAGGATGGATAGAAAGAACTGTATTCAAATGGCTCCACGCCTCAGAAAAACACCTAAAGTTACCAGGATTTTTTAGCCATTCGGGAAAGGTTTGCCTCTCAGGTTCTGTCGCACAGCGTTGCAGCTGACATATCAACGATGGTAACTTTAGGAGTGTTATCAGAAGAGGTCTCTGATACTGTTTTCTTTGTTGAACCCACTGATCAACTGTTTAATGGACTCATCAGACTTAGCAATTTTAGCAGCCAAATGATGCGTGATGCCATCTCGGAAAAGTCATGGCTGTCGACACTTAAAAGCAATTCATCCAGTGTGATTGGATGGAAAATTGCTGTACAAAGTCTGCTTCAACTCTGGGACGATCTTTGCAAAACAAAAGAGGTTAAATTCTTCCACAATAGCAGACTAAACCAAGACTGCGTAAAAAACCTCTTTTTCTCTAACACGAGGATAAGGACATGGAGATAATCCAAGTCCCCAGTAATTTCGGTTCTTTCTGTGCCAGGTAATGGTGGTTGGTCTCATCATGCAGTGAAAGAAGCAACTGCATCGAAGATGGAGATGACTTTCTCTTGACGCTGAGCAACACCAGTACTCAGTGCACTTTAGCGATTTCTGATGCAAGATATGAGCTAAATAAAAGATGTGAAATCTCCTAGTATGCTTTTACCAACTCTGCCGAGGAACTATATTCATTCATGAGAACAATATTTTAACTTACATTGCTGGTTACATCGCCAAAAAGGTACAAAGGAAATTGTGTGCACAATGTAAAGAAATTATTAAGGGAAAGTAAGAAGGAACTGTACGGAAGACTCGAGTCTAATCAATTGTCAATTAAGCAGGCGTACTCATGCTATGGGCTAGTATAGTCCCAACATCTCAGCTGGTAACGTAGGTGGAGGAACTTGAAATTATATTCAGAAAATCTGAACAGTTCCTCCACATGGACCGAGTGAGAGCTCGATTTCTGGAACGTTTTGAACAGAAATCGAGTTCACTCATGTGTCCCTCCAGCAAATGCAAACCAGACGGTCTTGTTACTCAATACCGCTGAACTTTGCACTGAAAGAAAACAATAGACATGCATTTCTCTGAAGCCTCCGCAAGGAAAAATAGAAAAATGTTAAAACTGCAACATCTGTAAATACATGTGTACATATTTTATATTTTTGCAAAGGCACTGGGTGTAAAGAGGTTTTAGATATGTAACAACCAAATGTCTTCGTGTTAAAAAAAATCTGTCCAATTACAGTTACTTGCAAAGCCTTTGCTAATGTATAGAAACATTTCATTTTATTTTCTTGTTTTTCTTCTAAATTAGAAATATGTTTTCAAGCTCTATTTCTGAAAAGTATGAAAGCGTGCGCGCCTGCGTGTGTGTGTGTGTTGCCCGAGGCTAGCGATGCTTCCCGAAAGGGGGAGCGGACGTCCGCCCCTTAACCACGCTTGGCTTCAACCTTTTATATAACAGTGGAGCATCTTGGTGTAGCATCTTTCGACACGAATCTTGCGCACATCTTTAAGATATGAACAGAATATCTAGTCACAAAGTATAAAGATTCAGCTACTGCTAAAAGGAGTCTTTGCTGTCTATAAATGTGACAGTGTTCGTTCAACTAGCACTCTTCTTTCAAAAAGATTACTATACTCAAGAGAGCGCAACGCTGATCGCCCCTGCAGGCAGCACTATGAGTGGCATGTCGCTGCCGATGTAGTCAAATTGTTGCATGTTTCCTTAGGTTGTTGAAAGGATAATGGCTAGTAAAGTGCAGCCACCTTCAGTTTTCTTCTCATCAGGTTGGTATTTTCGTCTACATGTCTTATTTGAAGATGGCTATAGAAGAAAAACTGACGTGCTTAGACGTATTGCTGACCTCATCGAGCTCCAGAAATACCCTTGACGGCTTCTGTGTGATAGCAACCAACATGGAGTGCCGATGTGTTCTCGATTCTACTTCTGGCGTAAAGTTTCCGGAAAATTATTTTCTTACCACAAAACAGTGGTGATCATTTATGAAACCGCTTAATAAGTACTGCTGTTGCTGTTGTTCACTGTTCAAGGACTTTCATTAATCCCTCGTGAAATTAGTCCCGCCTCGCTAGACAGAGGGTAACAACACCCACAAGTCTTTGTCTCGATGTAACAATAAATGATTTCGTCAAATATTATTTGACATACAACTTTCAGTTATATAATTTATCTTTCCAGAGGAAGAAAAGAAAACGAAGAAGAAACATCTCAGTACTGATGATGTTACAAACCAGGGTCGCTACTTGCTGAACAGCTTCATTCATGAACGCATGGTTCGGGATGGAATCATCAACACACCAGGGGTTGATGAATTGCAGGAACCAGGAACGCCATGTGGTAAGGCTTATGCAAAATGTAATCTTAGGTCTGTATGAATGTCATTTGTCATAGACAGTTGGTTACATCCACTGTTGTGAAGAAACTATTGATTTACAAGTTGATGAAAATGAGGAAGTGCAGTTTAGAAAGGCTGAGAAATGGAAGTGATTTGATATGTTTACCTTCTACATGGGTTTTCATATAAGTCTCACAAGTGATGTAGATATTAAAGTGTTGTTTACAGCCACATGATGCTGGGTCTTCAGAATAATAATAATAATAGTGAAGATTTATATAGCGCATATTCACACTCATAGAGAGCATGCTCTTAGCGCTTAAAATGAGGAAGAGACGTGGACTAAGTAGATACAGAACAAAGGGACGAAAGAAAACGACAGTACTGACGAAACAGAAAACAAAAGTCATCAAGTAACAGGAACAGAAAAATATAGTGATTCTCATAAAGAGTGCATAAAGAATAGTTTACTTCAGGTCCATGGCCCGTATCTTTGTTCGTAATTCATAACTACTTCCTAGGTAGCTTTGACACTTTGACACCTAGCTTCCTTTGACACTGCTTGAGCAAGGCTTTAGTGTTGCAGGGTTGTATTATGCATATACTTTGATGTGAATGTAAAACTTGACATTTTTATCTTGCTTGCTTTTATTATAATATTGACTTTTTTAAAACCAAGTTTTCAATGGTGCGAATAGTGAAGATTACACTTTCTTGATAAAAAGACTAAAGTAAGTGGTGTTTCATAAATGCTTTATTTAGGCTTAATTTTTTATTTTGGTTTCCTAAGGACCTCCAATGGACCACAGCAGAGAGATCGCTCGAGCTCTGCGCTTCATTGGAGATGAGTTAGACAAAGATCACAAAATTCAAGAGTAAGTGGTTTGTTGTGAATTAACGTTCCTCAGATTTTATAATGCACAAGATCCCATAATTTATTATTAATATTATTTATTCAAAAATTTATTGAATTATTCTGATCTTTATAAATTTGCATAAAGAAAATTTTGGTCCTTGTAAAATCTTTTTTTCCCAAGATTTTATATTTCATTATTACTTATCATAAGAATAAAAATTGTCAAAGTTTTAACAAAACATTTTGTTGAGATTTAGTGTAACCTTAGCCTTAATCTTAACTCTTACTATACTGGGAGTTTCAGGGTGCTGAGCTACTTTGTTTTGGGTTGTGTTACGAACACTTGCTAAAGGAAAAGGATAAACATTTATCATACAAAAAGAAAAATGTCAAAAGAAGCACTCAAATTGAAATATCTTTGACTTAATTTTGAATAATAATTTTCAATGTGGTCTGCTAAATGATAAACATAATTGTTGCAATCAAGAAAATTTGTTTATGCCTTTAGGTAATACAATTTTAACATAAAAAGGCTCAATTTCATTCAGTTGTCTCCAGAATACCACATTTTTCCTACATTTTAGTCACATTTACTATGGATATTGCTGTCCAAAGATGCTAACTCTGTTGATTGTCTTCATTACTTTGAATTTGGTTGTAACACAATAAATTTCTTTGCAAATGCAAACTAAAGAAATGTGACTAAAATTTTAAGGTTAAAAAAGTGAAAAGAAAAGTGAAATAAAATGAAATATATAGGATTGAACTTTTTCAAAAATATGTTTGGTATAATTACCAAAGTAACATGAGGGAAAACATCCCATGTCCCAGACTAAAAAATTTCTAATATTGTAAATAATATTTATTTGTTAACAGGATATTTAAATTTTGTTCCTTTATTAGCTTTTTTTATTTATCCTGTCTACTTAATAGTGCTACACAAAGGATGCATCTAAAAATCCTGACAATCAGAACATTATGGAAAAATATGCTAAAACAAATAAAATCCAAATTTCATAAAAATTCTTTTTAAAAAAGCAATCACTAAAGAAATGATAATGTGCTCATTGTAAAATGACTCTGTTTGAGACTTTATGAGTAATCGCTAGCAATCATAAAAAGTAAACAAAAGTTTGGCTTACGTTTCTTAGTCACAAGTAGTGGTCACATGGTGTAGACGAATAATTCCATTATCTCCCAGCTATCATTTTCATCAGAAATAAGAAAGGAATCATCCTCTAAATAGAAACATTCAGTTTCAGACTCAAAATAGAGATGTTTCTCCACTAAATAGCGAAAACAATCCTTGCGTAAGATGGTGAAAGGGAAGGAAGCAATGCAATCCTTTTCTCATCTTTTTTTTTATTTACTCAAATATTTATAAAAAAAAAAATTTGTGTACTTGAGTTCAATTAAATATATCTTAAATCCTTTTTAGGTACTTCTAAAGCAATAAAATAATTTTTGATATCAAGTTTTAAAATAAACTAAGTGGCATTTTGTAGTGGGCGAAGTTTGAGATTATATTTTTGAAATCAAGGGAGTCATATAGTGAGTAAGTTTCAGCTCCATAGCAATAAATTGTTTAGCTAGTCATTCTGTTTGGTTTACAATAAAAGAAAATGTTTATTTGCAGATTGGTAAAGAAGGTTCCCCCTGAGGCAGAAAGGAAAGTTTTTCTGAACGTAGCTTCAAAAATCTTTGAGGATGGCGTATTTAACTGGGGACGTGTGGTAGCTCTGTTCTATTTTGCTTATAAAGTCTGCATCAAGGTGAGTAGATGTTTTTGTGGAAGGCAAGATGGCTATCATGTCATATGATTTTATACAATTACCAGCAATAAAATGAGAAGAAATAAACTTACAACAAACAATTTTAAAGTTTGCAATCAAGTGTTATTCCTTTAACTGTGAAATGACTGTGTGTTTAATGCAGGTCAACTGCAGCTCATTCTTTTGCATAATTTTCAAAAGAAATTCTGTGAGAGTGTTCTTCACTATTTTCCCAGATAGCATGATCCTGCAGTAACAGTAAAGCAGCTGTCACAATGACACTGGAAGGGACTTTAGATTCTTTGTTCAAATCTAAACTCGGAATTAAATAATTTCTCTGGAGGTTGCATATCATTTTATGATGAGCTTATTTTAATATTCCCTTAGCTGCTAACTTTGCATAAAACAACCACCAACAAACCTTCCCAAATGAGCACAAATTAAAGGATCTTTATAGAGAATTGATTTGATTTATGTTAGGAAAAAGGGTTTTGCTAATTTTTTTTTTGGTAAGAATATTCATATAGTTTATTAGCTTGTGTGCATAACAGAATTTCAAGAAAGAAATAATTAAAACTAAACTTCAGTAATTTTGAAGATCTCAGAAAAAGATGGTACACATGTGAAAAATATAAAAAGGAGATTTTGTGTGAAGCTGATGCCAGTCTGACTGATTAACATTGTGCTATCCTAGAGTAAATGAAGGTTAAGTAAGAGCTTATAATCTTATAAGACTGAAATATTTTCTTCTGCATAAGTTTTACTCTCACTTTCGTAGTTAGACTTTGTTATTTAATAAGAAGTGGATAATTTTTAAAATATGTGATCATTTATGACCAGTCATGTTTTAAGCATTAGTTGTGACATTGATCACATTTTTGGGGGTTATAACATCAGTTTCCTAATGTTTCTGAATGGGAAATTTTTAGTTTGAGCAATCTGAAGCTTTTGAGCTGGTGAAATGTGGCCTTGTCATGGTAAGACAATGATTCTTCTGTTTGTTACAGGCTCTAGATCGCATACCATTAATACGTGCAATCATAAATCTCATCATGGATTTCATCAGAGATCGAGTGGCCCAGTGGATTATTGAGCGTGGAGGATGGGTTAGTGTATATTAAAGATTGCAATGTGTATATACTTCCTCGATTTAATTATTAATGGGCAGGGGTAATTATGTAATTACCACATCCTTCATCAACTTCAGAATATTTTGTAAGGACCTTCTTTAATCTAAGAATGAATTTGTGCAATCTGCACTTCTCAGTTTAAACCTCTCAGCAAGAGATTAAAGAGAAAAAATTTAGAAATATGTTTAAATTGCTCTTGGGTCATAGTGGGTTATGTCTTATCAATGTTTTTGTCATTTTCTAGCATTTTAGCCGACTTATCTTTCTTTCTCTTTTTCCTTACTTTTTGTCTGTTTTGTTTTATTGAGTGTTAACTTCCTGTGCTATGGACTTTTTCTTGCATAGTTTGTTAATTCTAGTTTTGTATTTTGGTGAGTGTCACTTAAATGTTTATCAGATTGATGTGCTTGTAGTACTTTCTGTTTTTCTGGAGATATACAGATTAAAATTGTTCATAATACAAATTTGGTTACAATTCGCAAAAGTTTAACTCATATGAATATCTATATCTTACAGCTACCATCCTGCAGAATATTTCCCTCACAAAGTAGCAATATTTACACAAAATAGCATTTTAAGAGCATTCTATAAACATAATGTTTAGTTAAATCACAATATGTTTAGATCCATTATACGAAACAACATCAAATTTAAATGAAGATAGTTACACTAAAAAAGCAAGATACTAAAACAATTTTTACCTCATACTAGAAATTTTGTCTACTTGATTCATTATCATCATCAAAGAACTTGTCTATCATTGTTCCCCAGCCTATCAGGTTCACAGCACTTTACAAAACATTCCTTCACTTTTACATGAAAGAGACATTCATAGATTATATCATACCGCTACCACATAATTTCTTAGGAAATATTTGTTATTATTGGATCAAATGTTGCTGAGTGTCAGCAGTTGCACTGATGCAGGTTTATTTCCTGACATGATTTTTTTTCTCAATTCTTTCTATACAGGAAGCCATCCGTGAATACTTTGGGTCCACATGGGGTCAGATATCACTTGTGGCTGGAGCATTTTTTATTTGTGTGGGTGCTGTCTACTCAATGAAAACATGGCACTGATGTCTTCAGTGTGTAGCAAATGAATCAGAAATTAAAATCCTGCAAAAGTGAAAGCCTGAGACTTGGGTACAAATCTAATCCAGTTACTGTGTTATGGCGAGGAAGTGTAGTGTATTTGCAGGTTTACTCTTACACATATGAACTGGTTGACTGGTTCAGGTGTTAGTTTAAAGAAAATATCTTGTGCGTTGCAAAGAAATAGTTATGACCTTTGTTTGCCACTGTCCCAAGCAGTATAATGCAGTTGCCTTTTTAAGCAGGTTCACATGAGTATGTTTGGTGTTTTGGAGGCTAAGAAAAGAAGGAAAATCTTCAACAACAACTACAAATGTGACAAGCTTCAGTCAATTTAACTGTAAGCCTCCAACATTTTAGAATAATATTTTTTTCCCTTAAGAAGCAGCAAGATTGTCTGAAAAGCTAGAGTGTAAGGATTCCAGAAACTTCTATTCTGAATCTTTGCCCTCCCTGCTGGTTTTTTGTTTGTTTGTTTGTTTACATTTTTTAAAAATTTGGAAATGTTAATGTTTCACTGTCAGGGATAGTTAAGTATCTTTGAAGAAGTAAAGCTAAGTTGTTCAGAGTCTAATCATACTTCACAAAAGTTTGGACAAAGAATGAGCGATGCAATATTTGCATTTAGAGAGGGAGTGTGTGTGTTTGTGTAGTACATGGATGTGTAACATGTCCGCTTCTTTCGCGAATACTTCAGGATTTGTTTATGCTGCAGTCCCACTGAATTTTTAAACTTGGAAATGGAGAAATGCTAAGATTTTTTCAGTATATGGAAAACGAAAATTTTTCTATGGATGTTATATCATTTATCATAATAGTCTTTGATAATCAATTAAACAAGTGAAATCTTTATGTTGGTTGACTTTTTTGTTTAGCACTTTTCAACTGCCATTCTTGTCTGTATGAATAGTTTATAACAAAAAGGAATTAGGAGTGCAGTAAAACTGCTTTATACCCTTTGCTCCAACCTTGACATTGCTCCAGTCTGGAAATGATAAGACGATACATTAGTGACATATATAGAACATAAACATGCATTCTAGATTTTTCTGTTTATTTTGAATTTTAACAGTAAGGTTAGATAGTAATTCTGTCTATATTCATTTAATCTTTTTTAGTAATATTAAAGTGTATTCCATATTCATGGTCTGGTAATGTGAAGCATGGAAAGTCTGGCAATGTGCTGGGATTCTACATGATACAATCATTCCTATTATTATTTTTTATTGTTAAAAGTAATGTGCCTGTTAGTATTGCTTCAGTTACAAAAATAAATATGTCAACACTGTATTTTCAGATAAGTTGTTATGTTAGAAAATGCTGGTAGCAATCAGATGTCTGCATTCTTAAAATTTCAGTTTTATTAGCTCACTGAATAATGCATAGCACTAAAAAAAAACTGTTTGTGGTGATAAGTAATGATAACAACATAGTGATGTTAAAACATTTTTATGAAACACTTATAAAGATGACCACCAGACTTGAAAATTAGCTGTTTTAGGTTCCTGTTAATGGGATTTCTATGAGTCTATATCTTTTGTATTTTACAAAAATATGGTGTCTTTTTAGTTTGACCCATCACTTTGAATAATTTTGCCATACATTGTATTTTATAATAATAGTGAAGATTTTTATAGCGCATATTCACACTCATAGAGAGCATGCTCTTAGCGCTTATGGGGCTGAATGAGTGTCACATAAGATTCGAGAGAAGTGTTTATCAAAAAAATCATGTTTTCAGGGTTAGTTTGCAAGATGTAACAAAAGAGGCAAAGGGAAAGTGCCATAAAGAAATGTTCCATTATAACCTATGCTTTTAAATATTCATGGATGTTTTCTTGTGTTAAAATTGTTTAAATATTAGTATTTGTTGCATGTCAAAAGTTCAAGAATGAATGAGCAAATTGTTTGTTGATATCTGAAATAGAAAACTATGTTTATTGAATTAAAGTATTTGATGGCACTGACAATTAGAAAATAATCTGAATCATGTTATAAAGGACTTGAAAAGTCTTGGGTGATTTCACAAGGTTAATCAGCCTGTTTGATATATGTACAACCAAATTAAAGTCTTCAGACAATTTTTATTTCTCATGCATCTTTTGTAAAATAATGTCTGCTTGGCCTCTCTTTACCAGTTATTTTTTCTTTTAGTCTCCTCAGCTTTGCACACCTCTTTTTTTATAATACTATGAAAAATGCCTTGTATCATTTTTCTGCTCTTGAAACAAGGTTTTCAAAATGCTTTGGGAAGAAATCTGCAAAGTATTACATTCATGGCCTAGTTGTGGCCCTTTTTCTCATTTTATGTAATGTCTTAGTTTCTTTATGCAGTGGAAAAGAGCAACAACTTAGACATTAATCTGGACCAGTTTTTCACCTTTTGCCTTTCAAAACTTTGGTCCGAGTTCTTTTTATGCAGATTTTCCTTGGAGCCTTATTACTGAGCTTTTGTGAGATGTTGGAGGTTATTTGTTGGAACTGAAAGCTGGTGTGCTGATTATTTGTTTAGAGATGTGTGTAGAAGTTAGACAGTGGGAAGAGAGATTTTCCACTATTTTGCTCAAGTACTATCCAAACAATTGTGTAATTGCATCTAGATCACTGTGTGTAAGTTAGTGAAAAAGTCCAATGATATTTACTGTTTTTGTTCATTACCTCAGTGACTTGTAGCCTGGGTCTTAACTCTGTATCATCTGCCCAGTTATTTTTCTCCTTTTTTTAAAAAAATAATTTTACATTGGGTAAACTGACTCTTTTGCATAATGCATCTTTTATTGCAGATTCCGGCATCTATAATTTGCTGAACTGTTTTTAAATATAAATATTTACTATTGTGAACAAAGACAAGTATTGATTGTTTGGAAATGAAGGAAATTTCTTGCTTGACTCCTGTCTCATTTGCATGCATCCAGAGTGTACCATCACTACGTTTACTTTGCCACTAATGACATCTTAAAACAATGTACAGTGGAACAGTGCTAATCTGAACACAAATAGTTATGACAAAATTGCTTGACATAAAATGAATCAAAATTCATCCTTCTCTTGCATTTTCCCCATCTGTAAGACGGGCTGAACAAGTTAAATAGATGCTTAGTTCATAATAGCTCTTTCTTATTTTCTGTTGGAACTAGTAGCTATACTATACAAAATAATAAATGTGGGACTGTATCACATGTTTGTGCTAGGGTAATTGATGTATTCTTTCTGTGGTGATGTGAGGTTTGCAGAAGCTGTTTCTGATGACCTCTCGGATTGTTATCATTCATTTCTTTGGTTGGAATAATTCTTTATATATAGTAAATATAATATATATATATATAACTATAAAAAGATAAATATTAAAAAATTATAGGTGTTGGGTTATGGGCTCTTAATCTTCATTGACATTTTAGGCTATCATGTCATAAAGAGGTTATAAACCCCTACACCATATGCACACAAAGCTTTTAGTAGTTTCATATGGCAAATTGTGTAATCATCTTATTTTGTACAAACTTTTTATCTCGGTGTAAATGGTAGGTAGGTGTGTATCTGTTGGAGGGGGTGGTGGTGCAGGGATGTGTGTGAATGTACACATGCATGTGCACAAAATCAGACTTCGTAGTGGATACAGTAAACAGGGATTGGAGTTAGCCATTTTTATATCTGTGAAAGACTGTGGTATACTAAACAGTATTCTCTGATTTTGAATGTTGTACACAGAAATATCTGATTACATGTTTTAAAATTGATGAAGAAAATTTTTAGTTAAGCATTTTTAAGAAATGTCTCGATAAATGTCCTGCTTTGATGGCAGTTTGATAAAGCAGTTTTCATTCATTAGACTGAGGTTCATTAAGCAGTTTTGCAAACATTTATAACTTAATAGCCAATAATAATGCTGCTAATTTCAACAATTAAGTTTCTGGTGGACTAGATGAGCAGCAAAGTGCTGTTGAAACAGCTGAATATTATATTTGGGAGAAAATAAAATGCATAAGAATTTTTGTCTCATCAATTCTGGAGCTCTACGGTTAAAAACAGCTTCAGTTTTGCTAAATAAATTAAGAAAGCCAGCAATACTTTCTTTTTTTTTACCTTCAGAAATTAAGATGGGTGTATTAGCTGAAGAACAGGTTAATACAAAGAAACGTGATGAATGACTCTTGTTTCTCAGAAATCTATGAAAGCTTGATACAAGTTTAGAAGAGAAAATCAGAGCACTAATTTGAGTCATATTCTTCATTTTCTGCTTACTAAATAAATATTTTTGCTACAAAAATTTACCTTAGTAACTTTCATGTATTAAATCAGGAAAGTGAAATTTCTTTACATTCTTTTAATTATAAGGATAAGTCAGACTGCATAGTAAAGCATGTGAACTGCAGAATCTTCTATTCTTTGTAACCAGTGGCAGGAGTTGTGATTGTAGTTAACAGTTTATTTTTAGGTGGTTAAAGTAACAGAATTACTGAGAGAAGATCTTGAGAAACAAGATGTCTGATGATTAATGTCCTACAAAAGGACAGCCACTATTGGAATGCTAGCAGTCCTGTCAGTTTTATGGCTTCATTTTAATACTCAAGCTTCCAGAATTTTGTACTCTTGAATCTGTATGCATTTATTTGACTCACATTATGACAGCCTTGAATTGAAATTTTGGCATAATATAGTGTGCGTGTTTGTGTACCTCAGGAAACAACTGTATGTGCTCAGGCTTTCCCCTTATCCATTTTAATGAAAGTGATCTAAACATAAGCCAGTGTAGGCATGTGGTGTGTGAGGATAGTCTAGTGAGCAAATTATCTTATTTCGTATTAAAATGTGAAAACCTGTGCAATGGGATGTCATATTGACCTATGCATCTTTTAAGAATGGCCAGATGTTTCATTTAGATGATTTCTTTTACATGGTGTTGTGTGTCCCTTTTTTCCATCTTGCATTAAAGCATTTTGCACTCAGACTGTCCAAAAGATTGTTTGTTTGGGCATTTTTAATTGTTGTTGTTCTAATTACCTTGCTAACAGTTTGATTAGGTTTTCACCACCAGTGATAAACATTTTGAGATGAAAATGGTCAGGCAGCTCACTTAGTGCTTTCTAGAAAATGAGTGATTTGCTTTTTTTTTTACAGCATCACTTTCTTGACATTATTGCTCTCATAATGCTCAGGATGTAGATTGCTGCATATTATTTGTTTTCATTCTAACTGTTCATCAATAGCAGTAAACATTGGTCCTTAACAGTCAAAGCTAGTCTAAGAAATAAAGTAGTTGAAGCAATGGAAACAGTCTGATGGTGGGAAAGTGTGTGTTCAAGTTGACCTCTTTAATAGAAAACACAATCACTGAGCACTATATAAGCAATCACGAAAATGTATAATCTAGAATTTCAGAGAGGTCTTGTAAAGCATTCTTTCTCTCCCCCACCCCGCCCCGATACTTGGTTGATTTACACAGGATTTTAATTGATTAAAAAAATTCATTGGACTTCAACACTCTAATCAAGCCTGCGTAAAAACCCCGAATGAGAGCCTTGTGAACACATAATTTAAGTCTGATGTGTACTGTTTCTGTGTCCAGACAGATTTAAGTGCATGTATCTCTGAGACCTGACCTGATCCTGAAATATCAGCACACACTGCAGCAGTGACAAGGAGTCTTTTAAGCCGGTGCACCAGTAGTGCACGACAACAGCAGACAAAAAGATAAATTGTTTTAGAGCAGGGGTGGGGAACGTACGGCCGAAATCATTTGATCTGACCCGCCAAGGCAATCACAGATTTCTCGTAATCTATACACTTTTCATAGCAACGTATAGGCGTATTAAGTGAATAATAATATCATAAATAATGAAGGACTAGCAAAGAACGTTCATTAAGGGACAAGACATATACCAGTACATAACGGGACAGACATATGCATCTCATCGGCTGCCCACGGCCTATATGGACGATTTTGGAGAATAATGCATGCGTGTGATCGAAGGTGAGACCACTTCTGGTCTGATGTCAGCTGTTGATACGCAGCGTTCTTTGACCATGTCGGCTCATTTAAAAAATGCAGGCATTGCTGTGAACCTTAGTGTACAGTTTAGGCCTACTGGTGTTCAATCTTCACTGTACTGGTCACAGGTGCTAACTGTTGGGCCACCGGACCGCCTCCCCCTCCCTTAGGAGGAGGTTTGTGTGTACTAAATAGTCGATGATTATTATTATTTCAGTGCACAACCGAAAACATAAAATTATGTATTAGAAAAAATGTTTTGTGACTATATACTCTGTGTCCGCTTTAATGGCGGGAAAAAAGTCTAGAAAACAATACTGTTACTACTTCTGCTACTACTTCTTCTTTGGGTCCGCATGGCCTCAGATATCAAGTAAGGCTTGTTCATGTTGGTGTTGCCTTCTTGATAAGAACATGGTGTTAATGAGTTTATATGAGTACAATGAATTATAATGTAGAAAAGTGATTCTCACTTAAACGGAACTTGTACAAATGTAATCTACTTGTTGTATTGTTATGGTAAGGATTAAAGTATTTTCAGGTTCAATCTTATGTATATATATATACTTTTTGATGGGTTCAGGTTCAATCTTGTGTATGTATGCATATACTTTTTGATTGGTTCAGGCATTGAGGTAAAGAACTAAATTTATTGTGCAAGTTGTAACAGCAGATAATAAAATAATTATCTGTTTACTCTTCTCTGATTGAGTATTGCAAACCAAGTAAAACAGCTGACATATTATAAAGAGATTTCTGGGACACGTATCACATGGCTTAACAGAGAAGCAAAGATAAAGGAGGTAAATTCTTCTTCGCCTGAATTTTTAGATGTAATTTTGTACTGGTGTTGTGGTGGTGGTGTTACTGGTGTTGTGGAAGAAAAAGAAGCTACATGTTAACTGGAATAAATTTATTGCTCTTTTGTTTATACAGCATGCATGGTGCAGCATTGTTGTTTTCAATATTTTGACCATAAACACCAAGTAGCAAGGTTAAAGGATTTGTGTTGTCGTTGGAGACTACATAACCCATGGATACACACAGGTGCACAATGACAAAAAGATATCAATAACTTTAGACTAAAAGAAATGCACATGGCTAAAACTGTATTAATAGATTTATTGATATAATTATTGCACTAGAAATATCCGGTACTTACATTTTGTCAAAAAAATTGATTCCAACAAGCACGCTCGAAACAAGATAAAAAGAGGCAGGAAAGCGAGTATAGTCCTGCACTTCCACATTCAGAAGCCAGATTTCCATGACAACAGGTAATTGAACAACAGGTAAGAAGCTGGCACCATTCAAATCTACATGTACAGTATGTGTTGCATCCAAGATGTGAAAAATGTGGGCTTTAAAAAAAAAGGAGAATATTGACAGGCTGTTTTAGCTGTAGATGTTGATCGAAACTGAGCGGGCAGAATAGAAGCCACAGGGTATGCAAGTTTTAATGCACTGAACGAATACGTCCGTGATGTCACCGAGAACTCTCGAGATTTGGTTCTCTGACCCGCGATGCTGACTGCGCATGATCAGGGATGTGAAGATGCGGCATGAACGTTTAACTGTATGTCACCTTTTCAAGGAGAACAAGTGGAAGTTGGATGTACGGGATTTTGCGGGAGCTTACACGAATGGAAAAAGAAACATCGACTGTAACTCGTCCACGAAGATTATAAATTTTTTCACGATTTTTTTTTCCACTAATAGATTTCTAATAAGCAGAAAAGTCAAAGATATGGCTGTCTTATTTATCATTCATCGCGTACCAATCGGATTTCACAACAATGTATATAGCGCAGTTCAAGAATAATTTTATCCACTTTCCGCTTTTGCCTGTCGTTAAACAGAGTTCCTAAAACGTGTTTGTCGTCAGTTTTATTTTACACGCCCACACAATACTCCTGTTGCAAACCTTTTTAGATAGCTTATGCATATACGTCGCCATTGCATACCACAGTTGCAGACACCATCAGAAGCTGCCAGTAGGGCCAGTGATAGAGCTGTTGCGCCTCCTAGGCAACAGACGCTGCGCCCCATCGATGCAAACCAACTACGGAAAAAAATCCACAATATAATTTTAAAAAGATATTTTCATACTCTTTTGTTTTCATGCTCTTTTGCTTTAAACAAAAGAGTTGCTTTTAGATCTAGTGAAGGTACCTGGTCATGCTCTACTGAGACAACAGCCAGTCCAACCACCTTCTCTAGATGCATTGTTGATTTTAGATAATTTTTAATTAGTTAAAACTTTGAAAAAAATTGGTTCTCTATTGGTGACAGAAACTTCGAGGGTTAGTAAACTTCTCAGTGACACTGGGTACAGTACCTAAAAACTTTTTTTAGAGCAATACAAGGCTGTAATCTTCCTATTTAAGTTAAAATTTTCCCCCCCATACGCATACGTCCAGCAGACAATTACCTTGATCACCAGTACTAGTCTTTGATCACTGGAGATCACCGATTTAAGCAATCCACAAAATAACTGTGGAAGAAGAGCAGTGTTCACACGAAATTTGATGATTCATGAGGTAAATCTTTCTGTTCCATACATTTAGAGATAAGGTGAATAGTAAGATGAAGGGAGCAAAATACGTTATTCACAAAGAGCTTTCGTGGACACAACGGAGACGGGGAAAACAGATCCTATAAACTGCTAAAATCTGCGAAGGTAGTATAGTTTGAAAATTGAAACTCACAATCTTAACCTTTTTCCACAATCCTAAAAATACGATAATATTAATTATATGTTTTTATGACAATCCTCGTGATGTCAATTATGCACAATGACTGTAATGTTAACATAGGTTACGCTTCAGGGTTGGTACACACTTAATAGTCGCTGTACTAATTGAGAAGTATAAATATGGTTGTGAGAAAGAAGCTTGACACACGAAAGTTTATTCAGGACACGATCTTTTCTCAAAAGACAGAAAAATCCATAATAGTTAGCCAGAACCCGGAGAAATCAATTTTCTCTGAGAAGGTTAAAATGTCGAAAGTCAACAAAGTTAATATTTGCCGAAAACTATAAACTTAAAGATGGAAAAGAAACATGGTGGAATCGTGTAGGGATGGACCGGAACTTTACGAAATGCGAGTAATTATATAGTTCACGTTAAGTGTAAATGGACGTGATGTATTTGCATACACTGACCACGCCAGCGACAGCCAATTGTCGTCCTTTGATAGTGATGACATAACAGGTGCGCAGTGCATAGACAGTTTTTCGTGGGGGGGGGGGGGAGAATTTAAAGAGTAGTATTACATAGTATGCTTTTTAGGTAAGAACATCGTGTCCGTCATTACACACGGGTACAGGTATTTGTGGGACTCTGTAGTGAGTGCAAGCATTTGATAGTGGAAGCGAGCATGCGCAGACAGGTTTGTCGCGTTGGGTGTCAAATTTGGCAAGTGAACGTTCAACCCCATGAACGTGAACAACGAGAAAATTTCCGATCCAGAAATAGAGCAGTCTTAGAATGCTGACGTCATCAGACATGGGAAGGGTTGGAGAGAATTGCCAGCGCGACAGGCAGTTTAAACAGGAAGAGATACGTACAGACACAGTACCTCCTGCTAGCCAGCAAAACGCCCACCGAGATGAAAAGGCAAGCGTTCACGACAGAGCATATAAATCAGAAGCATTTTCACGTATACTAATCTCTTGTTGGAGGCTGGAAAAGACAACTACTTAAGCGCAATATCTACGACCGTAACTTTTGACAGTCTAGGGTAAAGAAAAACAAAGCAAAACAAAGCAAAAATACAAAAAATCCCAAAATTAACACAAAAATAAAATAAAAAAACACTTTCATCAAAGGGAGACTACTTAAAGGTTTACCACAATTCGCCTAAATTCCTTTTTTCCGCTCTCTTTCTTTTGAAGAAGAAAAAGAAATGAGTGGTGCTTTTTGTGTTTAAACGTTGGTTGTAGTGGGCTGCTGATGTATATTTAGTAGCTACCACACAGGATACCACACAGGATAGACATGTACGTAGCGGTGACTGCTCACAGCTCGCTATTCCTAAGCCAAAAACAAAAAAAATCGACCACATAATATCACTGCAGAAGGACTAGAAACTTCTGGCGTAAATTATTGTTCTCAAGCAACGTATTTTTTTCTCACTCGTTATTTCTCTCTCTTTCCATTTCGGTGTATGCAGTTTGACGGAAAATGTCACGCTAGCAAGAATGTGCGTGGACACGTCACCGCATTTCCTCTTGTGGTGTGAAACGTTTACTGGACACTTTAAATGTCATTGTCCTCTTCAAAAAAAAAAAAAAAAAATCGCAGGCGTTCACGGGATATTTAAACAAATTATAACAACAAACAACAAGAAGCATTATTGTTCAACCTTTGTTGTGCATTATAATGAAAGGACAGCAGACCACTTGGAATGGGTCTTCAACACCTGCGTGGCCTCCCGCAGCTGAACAGTACCTGAGTATTGTACTGCTTTCCATTTCTGGAAACAAAATTCTGGACTGGGTGAGGTCACGGATCAGCCATACACAGGCAGCTTTCTCGTTTTTCTTCTGGCCAATAACCAGCAAAAGACCAAATCTTGAAACCAGAGCATGGAATAACAACAAAATGGTGTTCAAGGGAACTAAAGCGTCATGAAGAAGCCGATCTTCTCAGCAGCTGACACTTCAGCGGCCGTCTATAGTCAGTTACTTTACTCGTGCTGTGCACGGTGACAATGAGCAGACGTGCTGCTCTACAGGCAGACCCTCGCTGGAGCATCTCTCTTCCGCAAGAGGCCTTGCATCATTAGTAAATTTGATGATCCAGCAGCCAGTAGACGTGACCTGTGAGAAATCTGCTGGGGTACAGATTCTTCCTGGAAACGAAGCCATCAACTGTAACCCAGAAGCCTGTCCTCAGCCCAGGTGGTAGAGAAAAGCTGGATGTGGGAAGATCGGAGGATAGAAGAGGCGGAAAAACAAAACCGCACTTCCTTCGCACCTTCTGTGGCTCGACCAGGTCATACTGGTGCTCGTAGGAGAAAAAATTCGAGTAGCCGAGTTTCTCAGACTTCTTTGCTCCGCTGCGCCTTCAAGGCCGGCGACCGTCTGGACGACCTGCGATTGTGGTTCCGGTGCAGGGACTGAGTCCGCGCGTGGTGGTCTTCCGCCAGCATCTCCTCGTGCAGCGCTTGGGTCACGTATGGAATGACGCGTGTGGGGCTGGGCTGGAGTGGGGAGGCACTGGGGCTGGCGCGAGGGGTCAGGCTGCGCGCGGCCCTGTCTCTGTCCTCCCCTCCTGCTCCTCCCTGACCTCCGCTGCTAACCCCGAGACTGGGGCTTCTGTTACCCTTGCTGTCGACTCCTCCGCGCGAGTAATGGCGTTCGGTGCGGCTGAACTCCCGCCGCAGTGCTGGCCGCTGCGCGCGCGTGGGGGTCAAGTCAGGACGGAGAATGAACTCTTGCAGCGGCTGTGACTGAGGCGGAGGCTGAGAGTGCACGTGCATCTGATTCCCAAGGCCGGCGCTGGAAGGGGAACTCGGCCGCAGCGCCTGTGACGCCTGGTCTCCGTGCAGAGGGTTGAGCCTCGACGACCTTGAACCACCGAACTGGGCTTGGAGGGATGACGACGGTCCCTCGACTTGCTGCAGGGATGTCGTCTGCATTTCTCTCTGTTTAAAAAAAAATTAGGCACTAACAAAATAAATCGTAGTCAACGGGAGGGTGTTCTGGATCTTCTTATATTCACAACCAAAGTCTCTTTACGATTATAACAAGCCTCCTGCTTGGTGTCGTAATGAAGAAGGGGGGGCTAACCAAAAGGAAAGGACTACCACACATGTTATCTTTGTTACTGCTTCAGTGTAAACAAAATGTTTATTGCCAATAATTTCGATTCTTTAATTGTTTCACATTTTTTACACTAACACGCTATTTTTAATCCAAGCAACAATTATTATCTTAGTCCTTGAGATACTTTATGCCGTCCACGTCTTTTACAAAGTTAGC
Source organism: Marisa cornuarietis (assembly GCA_004794655.1). NCBI lineage: Eukaryota > Metazoa > Mollusca > Gastropoda > Architaenioglossa > Ampullariidae > Marisa > Marisa cornuarietis. The sequence continues at coordinate 9,510,733 of SMMW01000585.1, forward strand.
AAGTATTATCAATGATGGGGACAAAGTGTTGCACCCTGTCGTCAGAAGCCCTCGGTTCGTCATACGTGTCATCTGCGGTCTGAGCCATTTCGCTGTTCGCCGATCTTGTCACTTATCGTCAGTCATCACGTGACGGGTGTGGGTTCTCCCCTAAAACATGTCTGTGTACTAACACTTCACTTTAAACTGTACACAAAATAAACATAAACTGTAGATAACTGCTGCATTGTGTAAAACCTAATTATAACCACAATTAACTATTGTATTTTGCTTGGCGCTTTTACTGTGAAGGAGATGCGTGGGTTTAAAACAATTATTATTTCTTCTATGTGAAATGATTTACCTTGTCTCGAATCTTTTCTCTAGGCTGCTGGTCCCGCAGCTCCGTTTGCTCGACCAGTCGTTCGTCGAAGTCCGGCCTGTCCTGAAGACGAACCGGTGAATGGCCCTTCCCCTCGGCGTATCGCACGGGAGAGTAATCGCTTTGTCTCCTCGACTGGCGCCGCACAGAAGAGTTGTCTTCCCGGAACTGCTGGCGAGGGGGCGAGTGCTCGCTGGTGGTCGCCATTTGTCGGTACAGTTGGGGATGGTGCTCTGGATCCTGCAGAGGAGGTTGTTGCTGCAGCTGTCGTCCTTGTTTGTCGGAGCGCACACTGTCTGCTCGGTGAGTGCCGGGTGGCTCGGGTAGTGGCTCTGGCTGCGCCTTGTAGCGTTCTGAGCGGCGGGAACGGTCCTGATAGTACGACCATCGTCGACTGACAAACTCACGCCGCGGCTCGTAGTAGCCGGGAGTCGGAAGGCCCGACGTCATCGCCACCTCGGCGACCGCACCCGGCACGGAGCGAGTCATGTGCAGCGGCGTGTGACGGCCAAACTGGCTGGGCGACGTTGACCTCACGACGGTGGTGGTAGTAGCACCCGCGGTGTTGGTGGTCGTCGCGGCAGAGGTCCGGGCACCGCCACCGGATGCGGTGGTGGTGACGTTGATGTAGGTGGGGTGGGCAGCAAAGACACGTTTGCTGGCAACGTCGGACGTCACGGCCAGGAGTTGTCGCTCCATGGCATCCAGACGCACATGCAGGGCAGTGCACAGGTTGAAGGTCTGGGCGAGGACCTCTTCCTTGGCGTCCAGCATTTCTGTGGACAGTTAGGAGACAACGGTTGGTTGGGTGTTGGTTAGTTGGTTGGATGCTGATTGGTGGATTGGCTGGATGGTTGGTAGGTTGGTTGTTGCTGGTTGATTGATCGCCTAGCTGACTGTTTTGTTGTTTGTTAAGGGGTTGGTTGTTTGTTGACTGGCTGGATGTTTGCTGACTGGTTGGCTGGTTGTTGATTCTCAGTGCCACAAATGAGTTTTACCACTGCGCTATAGAAGACAACATGGCTGCTGGCACTTATACGAAGCCACACGGCGCAAAAAATAGCGTGTTGCTAACAGAATCTACCGATCACAACTTTTCAGGCGTTGTCTTCTAAGTACTGTATTAAAAAAAACTTAGTGATATGTCTGTGAACGTTACAGCACGAACTTTGCCCTCGAACTGTCGATGTATTCGTGTGCTGAATATTATACGTATACATGGGAGTATTCTCTTTCTTATGTCCATCCTGCGCGTGTCTATGTATCTCTCTTTGTCTTCCCTAATCTTAGCGAAAAGACGAAACACTTGTACTCTTGCTGGCCCCCTAACTGGACAGGCAGTCTCACAGCTCACATGTTTGGCAACAGAGGTTAGGGCGACAAGGCGTCTGCTGACGTCATGAGGAAACCCGATGTCCTCAGTAGCTGACACGCTAACGGCCATCCATGGTCAGTTATTTTGTTCGCGCTACCTTTTGAGTAAAGAGATAAGAATTGCAGTGTTGCCAGCTCACACGTCCCGTTCCCTCTGCTGCCAGATGCTATTTCACTCTCTTCCGCTTCCGTACCCCTTCCTCTTTCTCTGAAATTACGGCGGTGTAAGATGGCTTTCGCCATTTCGTCTGCGTAGTGTTTTTTCTTTAATTAGATCCACGAGTAAGATTTTATAATGGAGAAAATAGATATCAATAAATATATACGGAAGGAGTATTCTTGCTTGGAATATCCTTGGTTAAGATCGGACGAGCGGTGGATGTTTGTGTAATTTTCAGCCAGAACCCGTCTGGTTTCCACAAACACATTACCACACTCTGATATCTATTTATCTATCTTACATGACAACTTTTCGTCGTTATTATCTATATTTTTTGAAGGTGTATTGAATTTGCAGCAATTTACTTTGGACTAAGGTAAAATAGAGATAGCACAGTCATTATCCGACAGAAAATTTGTCGAAAAAGTAACATTCTGAGGATGGTAGTCTGGCTCTCAACTTGCCTTCTTTAATGCTGTCTCCTTTCTTCTCAAACTTCATCTTGTGGATGTATCTAAGAACCACCTTGTGCATGATAGCCTGTCGACAGACGCAAAAATTAGGTTGACTAATTGATTAACTGGTTGGTTGATTAACTGATTGGATTTTGCAACGGCTGAGGTTGTATCACAGTTCTTAACGTAGATGGGAATGATTTTTCTAAATTATTTCCTACTAAGAAAGGAAACTGAGCCAAATCTACTCATAGTCTATAAATAACTGGGGAATATTTTTTGTGCGTGGGTGTGTGCGTGCGTGCGTGCGTGGATGCATGGATCCGCACAATTGCGTAATTCTTCACAAAAATTTTCTATAAGCATCAACGTTTTTATGAAATTATGGGATGGATAAAAACGTCGGTCACCTTGTAATCGATCTCGAAACCTCCGTCTTTGTCGTCTGTGTCTGCGCGTTCAGCCTGGAAGACAAAGGTCACGTGATAGGAGCGTATTCAACACAACAGCGAATAACTCCAAGGGTGCGGATTAACAGAAGCACTGCTCAATGTCTGCTCACGAAAACGTAATGAGAAAACAAGCATGCCATGCTGACTTGATTCAAGCAGGCGTGTGTCTTTGGTACTTATAAAAATAAAATCCAAATCCTTTTTAAAAAGAAACAAAATGTGTATCGTAAAGCAGCCAAGGGTGTCTTAGGTAAATGTGACTTGAAAGAAATCAAATATGGCATGAAAAGAAGCCAAAATGTGGCCTGAAAGTAAACCAAACTTCTCTCGAGGAGAAACCAAGTTGTCATGAAAAAATACTTGCCGAACATCCAGAGAAGAGGTTTCTGATGCTGTAGATGAGCTTGAGGATGGACTTGGGTGTGGGCACGATGTTGAAGGGGATCGGTAGAGTTGTCCCCTCTTCAATGAAGGAGATCCAGAGCTTGGCGCGTGCGAATTTCCACTCGATGTCCTCGCACTCCTGCAGCAGACTGATTGATTACTCACGTATCGCGCAGCTCGATGATCTCCTTTCATTAACTGGATTACCTCCTAAAAGCATGGGGCCAAGGAGCCGGCTACAAATGGAACTTTCTCTGATAACAGTTCTCCAACTCCACAAACGATAACATACACCCCTCGGCAGAGAAGGCTGAACACACGCACGTGGCACACAACCAGTCACATTTGAACACTTTTTCGCGTCGACAACAAAAAAAGTGAACAAATCTGAGCGATGAGCGATAAGGGCTTGTAACGAACGTTTGTCCAGGAAAACCCAAACGAAATATGTTTCCTCTTTAAAGTGAAAGTTATGTAGGAAATGGAAGAAATGAGTCCTTGTGATGTTATCATAAAGAACAGGATTGAGATATTTTAATGATTTGCTTGGTGGCTGAGTTTAGAGAAATTTTCTTGTAAACACTTTCCAGATTGTTCGTGACTCTATAAGCATATATGCAGGTCCTTTTTTGTTATCACACACAACTTTCTGTATAACTACTGTTTCCAGTGTTTATTGTAAACGTGTGTCCTCTATCTGCGTGACTTCACACACCACATCTAGTAGGGATTATACCTTTAACTCCTATTCCCCAACACACCTCACATAGTGGAATTCTGACCTATAACTTCCGTGACCCAATGCAACCCACTTAGTGGGATTCTCACCTGTAACTCTCATGACCCACACACCCCATGTAATGAAAGTCTCGCCTGTAACCTCCATGATCCAACACACACACACACACACACACACACACACACACACACACACACACACACACACACACACACACACACACACACAAACGAGATTCTCACCTGTATCTCCTCAAACGTGTTGCTCATCATGGCGATAAGCATGTTGATGAGAACGACGACAGCCCCCAGTATGTAGACGCCGTACAAGATGTACCCGACCAGTTCCACCATGTGGTGTCGCCCTTCATGTTCGATATTTGGCGCGGCCGAGTTGCCCATTCCGAAGGCTGCCCAGAATAAGGTGCTTGTCGTCTGCATCAGGCTGTCAACATGACAACGGACATGACTGCTCCGCTGGTGAGTTCGGGCGTGTAGCACCTAGCACATCTAGTGTTTGGCTAGCATGGCTCGCTAGATGCTTTAGTCCATGTACTTATAGTACTTTTAATACCTAGTGCACTTTGCTGACAAAATTACAATTGCTAGCTATACATGTATTGTGGTTTTGTATGCTTGTTGATGTATTTAACATTAAAACAAGAACAAAACTCTAACAATCTCAAACGTCAGCACACACACACATATATAAATATATATAAAGAGAAAGGAGAGAGAGAATTCGAACATTTTAATGAAAAAGCTATTCCAGCCATTATATCTATATAAATAGTGAGAGATGAGTGCACATAAATATACAACAGAAGTCTTAAAAGTGGTCAAAAGAAAATTAACACGATTAAAAAAACATGGAACAGATTTCTAAAAGAAGTTTGAGATTTTTGTGTTTTGTAGTTGTGAGGAGAATAAAAATGCTTGAAGCACTCGGCCACACCTCTGCTGACACCGCAGAGAAACTGGAACACATTGCCACAACATGTGGAGCTAGTAGACCCTGTTTGAAACTGTCTTTAAGTCTGTAGACTAGGTTTGGTGTCGAACACGTCAGTTAAAATACAACGACGGACCAGAGGAGGATAAACTTAAAAAAGGGTGAGGGAGTCTGTTAGGGTGGGGAAGAGGGATGAACAAGAGAAAGAAGGGAGAAGCTGGTGTACATATATTCACTGGAATTAAAGCTAATTACTTGCAAATTATTTAACAAGTCTCATTATTCTCTCGACACCGTAAGGAGCGGCAACAAATAAAGATGTGATCCGAGGCTCTCCTGTGCGGAAGGTAGAAAAAAAGACATTTAAAGGACATAAACAAATGGAGGTAATGCCACAGTTACAGAAGCGTTCGGTGGTTTAAGTTGCGTCGGCCGATATTCAGGCACGCATGCCTATTCAAAGGCACGGGCGTTTTTGCGCATGTGCACACTTGCTCCCACCCTTTTGTAGTCAGGACATGTACGTCACGTGACCTGACGGACCGACATCTTGAGGTTGCAAGCGACGGAACAGCACGCGCGAACGTTTTCCTAAATAATAATTAAAAAGAAAAGAGGGGGTAGTGGGTAAGCTTCGGGGTGGGGAGTGGTAGGAAACGAAGGGTGGAAGACGATGAGGAAAGAGTTACGACAGTGGAGAAGGACTGGATGCCACAGCGCAGCAGTACATCAGCCCCCCCCCATTCCCTGCTGTTTGTTTGCGCACACCTGTGAACATGGTTGCAAAACGCAAAACACGCCTTGCAAACGGGAGCATCCGGGAAATGGGCGGCAGGTCTTTACCCCCATCAACCAACCCCTTCACCACCCCACCCAGACCCGCGTTGTCCTTGCATTGTTTGCTTGGCACCGTGGCTTTGTGGCTGTGTGCACCCGCGGCGGATAGAGGGTCTGGCAGAAAGTCTTGTAAATGCCCCGTGGAAGTCGCGCGCAGCTGTAAATGAGGTTTTGGCGCGTGTTTTGGGAGTGTCTCGATCTGGTGTAGCCGGGGTGGGTGGCTGGGTGGGAGTACCCTGTAGCGCGGCATGGGGCGGCTCAGCAGGATGAGGCTGGTGGATGAAGCGAGCGGCCAAGTCGGACGTTCATTTCTTGTCCTTCTATTCTTCTTCCTTTGTTTTCTTTTCGGTTCTTCTGAATGAAGTTTGCCAGATTTTCCCGCATGGAACAGTGCAAGGTATTGCCATACCCCAACGGTGCTCGAGTTGCCGTCGGTATCTTTGCAACTGTAATACTGGCACATCCGCTACGTTCGTATTATGTAGATACCCTAGTAATGTAGCCACGTCTGCTACGTTTGAATTTTGTTTCGGTGACAGACACTACATTGGTCTCTTGCATCTATCTATCTCATTATCATCGTCCTTTGAATGCCATTCGTTAAAGCTGCTTCCTTTTCCTGAAAAATTCTAAGAAATTGTTTGTTCCATTCCAACTTGATATTCTCCTCTGATTCAAGGTATGGTCAGGCACGAGATTTGTTGCCTTTTATTTTCTGTTTTCCAAAGTGAAGATAATAGACTTCCTCACATGCTGCAGTTAACATGTTAGCCTTTTCCAAATTACTTGCTAGGCCATCTGTGTGTATAACTGTCTACTTTATGTTTAGCCAAATTACTAACATCTGCGTAGATAACTAATTCTTTATTATATTTCGTCTAATTACTGTTCTGTGTGGAGAATTAAGTCCGCGTTTTGTTTGCCAGACAATTGCTTTTATTCATAGAAATCGCACTATAATCCCCATGTCTTTCTAACAGGCAGAATAGTTTCTAAAATTTTCTGGGTGGGAGAAGATCTGACTGGCTGTGTCGCTGGGCAACGAACGTTCTCAAGGATGCTTCAGAAACGGCGCCGGGGGCTGAGCAGCATCACTGATCTCCGCAAGAACTCTTGTTATTTTACGCCGTAGAAAGTCTGGGGCCTTGGATTTCAGCAATTTCTCGTTCTCCAGTATCTTACTGAACTCTTTCTTACTGCCATTAATTGTCAGTTATTGTTTTCTTTCCTTTTAGTGAAGGTGGGGGTTCATTCTATTGACTGGCACACTGCAGTTTTTACTTCATAAGCGATTTATTCATGAGCAAAAAACTCACAAGGAGAAGTGTAAGTAAGTGGAATGTTCAGCCAAAGAAAAAAAATAGCTGAGAACAGATAAACTTTTGAATGTCAACAAACTGAACGGATATATGCACAAGCAGATAGAAGGCTCGGGAGGAAAAGGTCAGTGCAGTCTTTAGAACGAACATCTTCCCCTAGCGCACGATGTTAACTGCCAGGCGTACAGATTAGAAGGAGATCGCTGACGTTACCTACACAGAGTGCCTCAGACTCCGCTCGCCGGGTTACTGAGCCTGGTTATCAGAGAAACATTCTAGCATCGCGACTTAATGTCATAGTTCATTCACAACTCACTGAAACACCTTTGGTGGGGGGGGGGGAGCTTTGAAGCAGTCGGGACCAGCGGCGTGGACAAAAACCTACAGGAATGCACCGCGCATGCGCCGTGTCTTGGCCCTCGAGCTGCCCGACCCTCGTGATAAGTCCTTGCAGGTGTGATATCGAGGCTGTCGTACGAGATGCTACGTAAGATGTGTACCTGCGAGGGACTGGAGATCAAAAGCATCCATCCGCCATATCGCAGCAGTTACCAGCCTCTGCTTCTCCCAGCGCAGGGGGTGCGAAAATGTTACGCGCAGAATGCGTTCCATAAAAATAAATAAAGAGATTCTCTGAGCAGGCTGTTGGACATCGGGTAGAAAGAGTTCAGCAAATGTTTATGGATTGTTTACACCTGACGATAATAGGAAGGCTTCGCGGCATCAGTTGCCGGTGCGCACTTTTGCATCAGGGGCGGGAGCTGGGGTCACGGGGATCTTTCCTGCAAGTTTTATTCAATCTTAGGTCCCGAACTTTACAGTGGGTCACGAGTACTAGGACAAAATCTGGTTCAGGAGCGTGGGACTCGGAATGGTCCGGGATGTCTCCTCCGTTTGTGGATGTCTGTTCGCCCGCTGGCTCTTCCAATCAGACCTAACCCTTTGTGGCATTAGGGTATAGTTTTCCCTCCAGTGCAAATAAGCAAAACAGTATTCCTGTTTGTATTTATATATATACAGATTTCGGATAGAGTCGCAGTGGCATCCCCTGTGTTCTGCTTTAAGTAAAAAGCCTATCTGCTACTCCATTTGTAGAGTGCAAAGCATTTTTCCATGTCAACCCTGATTTAGGGCAACTAGTGCTGACTTAATAGCCCTCGATTATACTTTAAAGGCACAGGAAGAAAGAGGAGTTGGAGTTGGCGGTCGCGGAAGGTGGTGACATATCAGGGGACGATGCCTGGTCACCTGATAGTGGTCCCCTGAAAGCGAGGATCACATTGTCCGGGCTAATGGCATTCAAACAACAACGCCGTATGATAGCGAAAGCCTGACGGTCACTGGAGAGGTGCGACACAAGAGACAATGAAGATACTTTCTGCACACTTCAGCTTCTCTGGTGACGGCTCATTTTACAGTCTCTCACTCTAGGTTTGTCTATCCATCTGTCCTATCATGTGTTTGCCTGTCTATCTGCTTGTCTGTACCTGTTTGTATCCGTGTAATCTGAAATATGGGCAAACAAGAATCATTGCACAAAAAGGGAAACAAAGAAAAACAACAACATCAAAATACCCAACCCGAAACCAAACTAAAAAAAAAGAAACCAAACACCTAAAGCAAAATAAAATATACAAAGCACAAAAATAGACAAACAAAATCAAGCAAATAACCAACCAACCAATAAATAAAAAAAAACACAAGCACACACATTTCTGAGTGTTAAAGGTCCAATGTTAAAAATGAAAACGTAGTCAACATGATATTAAAAAGGAAAGTTACTGACAGGTCAAAGGTAAGGGGCCAGTTGCACAACACGTTTCTAAACCTTAAAACTGTTCTAAAGAAGCGAAATCTCTTCTTAGCCATTTTGATGCAATGCAGAAAAACATACCAAAAAAATTGTACTGACAGGATGGAAAGTCAGACTTAAACAACTTTATCTTACTTAAAGCAGTTTTAGTTTTAAAAATTCTAAAATTAAGATGTGCACTTTAAACTAATTATCTAAAAAGAGTTAAGGCCTAAAAGTGTTTAAAATTAGAAATGTGTTGTGCAACTGGCCCCAGGTTGTTATCAGTTTTTCCCTGGATTTTCTTTCTCTTTTTTAGGGGGAGGAGGAGAGGAGGCAAATGTGTATCATTAATATCATTAAAATCTGTAGACAAAACAAGGGCTTCGAGCACATGTTGCCAAAACAGATGAGGGTTGAGCTTTAATTCTAAAGGCCGTAAGACGCGCGATTGTGCACTCAAGTAGGCCTTTAACTAAGAAGGCCGTAAGACTTCGCGATGGCTCACTCTTTGAAGTTCTCGTTATTGGAGAGACTGTAGAGGCTGGTCAGACCGCAGATGAAGGCGATCATGACGGTGAAGTAGATGAAGATGAACTTGCCCACGTCCTGGAGCATGCGGCCGTACGAGATCTGCAGCTGCCCGAAGGTCTCGCTGGCCGGCAGGATGTAGGCGATGCGCGCGAAACTCATGACGTTGGCCACAGAGAACAGCACGCGCGACAGGATCTGAGGGTCGGGGATAGTGTCATTCTCCCTGGTAGAGACAAAGAGACAGAGACACAGAGCACGTCATGTGATGGCAATTGTGAGACATCTTATTTTCATGGACGTCTTTGATGTTAGTGGTCAGGGAGATTGTCGCCTGTCTGATGCCGAGAAGTGAAGAGAGAGAGAGGTGGGGGTGTAATGAAAAAGGGAATCCCAGTTCTTTGTTTATTATCCTTGCCCAGACTGAAAGTCTCATCTTGGTTCTTCATTTGACTAAACTAAGAACGAAATTTACGAGTGAAGAATGTGATTAAAGAACGACCCTATTAATACTAGAAAATTAGGTCGCCATTGTTGTTACAAGCAGATGACTGAATACGTGTGCCAGTCCTTTCCCATCCGCACACACCCACACCCCATACCCCCCTCTCTAACATACATACCAACAAACAAACAAAAAAAACCACAAACAAATAAACTAACAAATAACGAAAACCATAAAATCTCGGGCATGCACACCCCACCCCGGCTATATCTGTATCTGTACTGTCAGAAAGGTGGGCTGAACGATTGATGGGCCCACAGCGTCTTTGAGGGGAAAACCTCTGTAATTTCTCTTGCGCAGATGAATTGATTTGCCGGCCGAGATGGGTGATGGAAGGTCTCTGTGGGTCTGAAAGGATCGCTGTCCTCTTTGCTCAGTCATGGCAATACGAGCTTGGCAGGAAAGACTTGCCAGCGGTCGCCGCTGAATTATTAGACAAGGGCAGTTAATGAATATGGCCATAGTCTCAGAAAAATGGTCTAGAACACATTTTGTCTTTCATTTAGCAGTTGTGTCTAAATTTACTATTAATTCTGTGTGTGTGTGTGTGTGTGTGTGTGTGTGTGTGTGTGTGTGTGTGTGTGTGTGTGTGTGTGTGTGTGTGTGTAAATTTACTATTAATTCTTTCCAACTCGCTAATATTTATCTATTTGCTCTGTGTGTGTGTGTGTGTGTTTGTGTGTGTGTGTGTGTGTGTGTGTGTGTGTGTGTGTGTGTTTTTGTCGATAAGCATTGCTTTCTTCATGAACGCCACATGGATCGAAATCCGCATAAACAGGATTTTTGTGATGAAAGAATAACAAAGTTTTATCTGATATTTCAACTCAATTTTCACCCTCTTGATAAAGTTTGTGACTGTATTAGGGTTACAAGTATGATTTAACATCACATTGACACTAAAGGCTTGATAAGCATTATCGCAAAACAATGTAAGCACCTTACCCCACCCCATCTCTGTGGTCAGGAAAAAGCTCAACATATTTTCCCGTTTTAGCAGAGGTCTGTCCTTTTAGGGGGGTGGGGGGCGACGAGTAGGATGGCTATTTTAATTAGTCTACACGTGGTACTGTCAAATGTCAGATTCCACTTGCTTGTCATTAATACTTTGACTACTGTAAAGAGAAAATGTACGAAGTAGAACAATGTCATAAGTTACCAAGTAAAAACAGTGTGTGTGTAATAATAATAATAATAATAATAATAATTTTATTTAGTTTCCGGGAGACCATCTGGCCCATATCAACATCTGATACTGCTGGTTGCATGCATGCTAACATTGCAAGATTAACGTTTGAATTATGTTTGAGACATCAACTTAATGTTAAACAATACAATGACGTGTGTTTGCGTGCGTGAGTGCGTGTTAGAGAGAGAGAGACGAAAACAAGACTCTGTGTTAATGCCTCCTATACAGTTCTGAAATGCTGCTTCCAGCAATAAAATTCCGTAAGAAAGGTGCCATACTGATGCAAATAAAGTACAAAAACTGTCCTCACCCACCCATACTGATGTCCCCGCCAATCTTGTGAGGCAGGCTGGACAGAAATCTGACTTTAGTGAAAATGACGCCCTCGATGGCGTAGGCCGCAGTGTAGAGCGCCAGCATGGTGATGTCCATGTAGTTCCACATCTGGCTGAAGTAGCCGCGAATGCCTTCCTCCCACAGCTGCTTGCACTCCGCCCAGAACATGCCTGCAGACCACGGTGCACAAATGCAATGAGCGTGAACCTGACGAGAATCGTGACCCTGGTTAAGAACGGAGAGATGTGAGGGCTGGAGGGAGAAAGAAGAAGGGAATGACAAAGGATGAAAGAGGATAATGATGGGGTTTGCGTGCGTGCGTGTGCATGTGTGTGTGTGTGTGTGTGTGTGAGAAAGAGAGAGAGAAAGAAAGAAAGACGGTATATAATGATAGATAGGAAAGTGTGTGTATATATATATATATATTCCGAATATCTCAATACCCGTGAGAGGGCAAAGGAATAAAGAATCTTAATCTTCAATCTTGAACTGACCAGTGAGTAAGAAGGCGCCGAGCCAGCAACGAAGGCTACATCATGGCCACGCAGACGCGCCTGTAAACAGGTGCCCGCATGAGTTCTGAACCCAAGACAACCAATCATCATGTTTTAGTGAGGAGGAGGAGGAGGAAGTAAGTGTTTCACGCCGAGCCAACGTCTGAGCCCTAAACATTACATACGACCCTCAGTGTATCGGTGACAAACGGCTAACCGGTACTCCAGATGTACCTGCCCTAACAGTAGACCGGAGGACATGATGATTTTCGTGCTGCACATGCGCTAATCGACCGGAAATAGCGTATGCTGCTCGAAGGAATGCGTCCTGGCCAAAAGACATGTAGGACGAGCATGGACAGGAGTAGTTCGCCGAAGACGGATCAGTTCGACCGTTTCCAATCGAAGGCCCTTTTTTCTAAAACCAAAGCTGTGGCTGCACACGGTACGCTTGGTAATGCATTACAGATCAAAACGTCAAGGCTGGTGGACGTCTTCAGCTTCCTTCCACTATCGTCAATACTGCTTCCTCCCTACCACCCCTTCTCCATCCATATCGCACCCTACCCACACCCACAGTACACTCACCCATCCTTTATTGTGTGTGTGTGGGGGAGGGTGGGGGTGCAGTGTGTGCGCGCATGCGTATTGGTATGAACTGCTAATGTGAAAAGCGAAACGGCTAGCAACGAAGATAGTGTCAAACAAAGTAATACAGAAAGCAACGTTTATTCGGTCCAAGACAATTATCAACTCCAGCACAAGAATGAAATAAACTCCACTGACTACAATAAACCACACACACACACACACACACACACACACACACACACACACACACATGCCATGCATGCACGCACATACGCACACACGCGCACGCACGCACATACCCCAAAGGCAAGCAGAAACAAGACAAGGGACTATCTGACAGACATTGTGAGAAGAAGACATTGAGCAGAGCAATTGCATGTTGTAGTAGCTCCTATATCTGCTACAGTCGACATCCAGATCATTTACAGAACAATATGTTTAGGTTATGGAGCTTGTAAATTCCCCCCTCCCTACCTTAATCACGTAGCTTACGTCACCGTAAAGTAAGAACCAGCAGTCTCGCTGCTTCTTGCGGGGCTGTCAGTAGCTCGCTGCTGTATTTTATGCCCCAAGCTGGTCAGGTTTACCTTTACTGCACAACCCACTTGGTACTGTAGTGTCGTAAACGTAAAGCTTCATTGTCAAACCGTTTGTCTCTAAAGTTGGAGTAGCAATCTTTAAGCTACGTGTTAGACACGTATAGACGACGTACCTAAGACGTAGAATATGATGAGGCTGTTGACCACGCCCCGTGTGCCGCTGAAAAGGTCACCAGTGGCGGAGGAGTTCAGTGTAGTGGCCAGGAACAGGAGCACGAGGAAGGCAGTGTAGGAACAGATGTAGTTGACGAACTTCATAAAGGGACTTCGCAGCACCTCGCCGACCTGCAGAAGACCAGAAGTGAAACGTCATGCCCGCCAGAGCAGACAAGAAGCAAGGATTATCATGTCACACAAAATAGACAAAATATGATTCACGTTCGGCAGAATTATTAGAAAGCAGTGGCCCTTTCGAAAACAGCGGTATAGGAAGCCAGCAGTAAGCCCCGCCTTAACGGGCAAGAAACAAAGAACGTTATCCTGATACAGCAGACAGAGAGTAAGGCATGGTGTCTCTTGCGACGGACAGGCACGTAAAAGTAACCCTCTGCCACAGCAGCGAGATGTGAAGAATGATGTCTGTCAGAAGAACATGAGGCACCCAAACTCCTCAAATCTCAAGGGAAGTCAGAAAGCAAGACTACATTTGCTCCATTTGAGATTAACAGGGAAAAAACAGAACAGAGACAACCCCTCAAGTACCAGATAGACTCTAGATTTTTGTATCACTTTATTTTTTATATTTATTAATGTTATTACGTACGTGATATATGCAGAGGGAAAATAGCGTGAGAACAGTCATTATGTGAGAAAAAAGAAGAAATGGGACAAGAATAGTCCGATCGCCGCTCAGTAGCTTGACACTAGTTTGCCTTTAACTGCAGGCTTTTATTACATTTGTACTTAAGTAAACAATTGATACATTTTTTCTGAATCTGCTCACATGAGTGTATGAACTGTCCACAACATCAAAGGGCTGTGTTCCTCACAAACGGAAGAACTTAGACAACATGTGAGACAGATGACATTCATTGTATTGTACACCCATTGTGACACGCAGGCGCGCGCGCACGCACACACACACACACACACACACACACACACAACACACACACACAGGCATGAACATACGCGCATACCCACACAGACAAATACACGTGTGAGCATGTGTGTGTGTGTGTGTGTGTGTGTGCGTGCGTGCGTGCATGGATGCATCTTTGTGTTTAACGCGCGTTCAGACATGCTTACGCGGTAGATCGCCAAAGATCAACAAGAATATCCAAAGGCATAAACATACCTTTGCTCGCGCAAATACCCTGGTATTATTTAACGGTGCATACCCTCGAATACGGCAGAAAGACGTAAACGATGGCCGTTACTGGAATGAACATGATGCCCAAGGGAAGCAGAAACAACTTCATGGTGAAAGGCTGGTGCTGGAACCAGGGTACTCCCGAATACCACATGCTCATCAAATGCTCCTGACAGCTGGCGTGGGCGATAAACTGCACAAGAGGACCGAAGTGTCAGGCCGATGCCCTTGGCAAAGGGAGCAAAAGCTCTAGTTTTATTCATCATTATACACTATCAATAAACAGTTCAGATGCCATCGTCATTGCACACGCTTGATAAACTTGCACAGAGAAGCTCCTCATAGAATGTTATGCCCGTTAAAGGGAAGACGTTTATTCGTTACTTCGCTTCGTCGGTCGGTCAAGAAATGTCTCTTTGTTCAATTAATTTCTTCGAATGTCAGTCAGTTTGTGAGTACTCAATACATAACTCCATGTGTCGGGAAAGATGTGATTTCCTTATGTGGGTAGAGGTAGCGGCTGGGGGCTGGAGCGGTGATGTGGAGCATATCACAGGAAAGGCAAACAATGAGACGGAATGAACAGAACAGAACAGAAGAGAAGAAACAGACCCACACCTCACCGTGTCCACAATCAGGAAAACACCCTGAATATGTGGACAGGGTCATACACAGCTGTGTAGGATTTTCCTGAATTTTTTTTTCCTTCTTATTTACTGTAATTTATTGTAAACTGCAATGTCTTACTTATATTATCGTAATTAAGGTTAAAGACAATCTTACTGTTCAATCTTCTTTTCATTTTCGTCATGTTTAGTACTCATCATCGTCTTCAATGTGGTTATTTCCTCCCGAATGAAAAATGAACAAGAAAAGTAAATATGACAGGCAAAAGCTTCAAGAAAATGTATTGAATCAATTGCGTTTGCGGGGTGCTTTGCAGTTTTGCTCTCACTCAGTCAGGAAGAAACATGTGTTAGTCTCAAGTTTCACAGGCTTCGTGTAATATTCAAAGTGGTGAAATCAGAAGCTTGGGTTTTCCACCAAATCGCCAACTCTTTTAGGATCTGTTCTCATTCAGTCAACATATGTGAGTCAAAGGCCAGTGACACTTTGAATGATTGCTGGTGATATTTTGCTGGATGAAGGGAGGGGTGGTAAAGGGAAGTGGAAAAGAGAAGGAAGGCAAGCAAGCAGAAAGTTAAAAAAAAAGTGTAAGGAAGAAAGAACCCAGAATGGAGATTGAACAATTCACGAAAGAGGGATAAATTGACGACTTGGAAAATTTACGAAAGAAGAACAGATTGGGGATTAGAAAAACGACGAACAGACAGACAGAGTGGGGAACTGAAACATACATAGAACGACGAACTGGCAACTGAAATACCTTTGTTAGAAGAACAGACAGGGGAATGGAAATTGTAGGAAAGAAGGATGGACTGGGAGGAATGAAACACATTTGAAAAAGGAACAAGTTTGGGACCGAAAAATGTATGAAAGAAGGACAAATTGCAGAGGAGAAAATTTGTGGAGGAAGTAAAGCTCAGAAGAAAGAACTCAAAATCAGGTCGAGAAGGTGCATCACACTGAGATGGATGGATGGATGGATGGATGGATGGATGGATGGATGGATGGATGGATGGATGGATGGAAGTGGTGCTTAAAGTGACGATTATATTCAAGAGAAATACAGAAAATGGGAATACAAAAATAGGAATGCAGTGCTGGTCGAGGGCAGAAGTAAGATCGTGGGAATGAAATTGCAGAAACGGAAGGTGGTGAGCCAATGGAGGACAGAGCGTGGTGAGATAAAGAAGAGTGGTAGAGACAAGGCAGGCAGGCAGGCAACAAATACAGAAAGCAGCAATTTAAAATATGGAGGCAAAATATGCGGATACAGTCACAGAGGGAGCATCAGCGGGGTTGAACTAATGTGAGATGTGTGCATGCAGAAGGAGGGACTGGCAGAAAGGGATGGAGCCCGGGAGGGAGGGGGAGGGCTAATGGAGTTTTGGAAGCGGCTCGGAGTGAACGCTGACAGTGACAGCAACAATATAACACGAATGAGACGGGGAAGAGCGGATACGAGAGCGGAAAATCCAGCCAGACATGCAGCAGTGAGACATAATATACTGAGATATGCAGCAGCGAGACACAATATACTCAGGCATCAAGGCATGCAGCAGTGAGACATAATATACTAATGCATGCAGCAGTGAGATAAAGTATAGTGAGACATGCAGCTGTGAGACATAGCTTACTGAGACATGCGGCAATGAGACACAATATACTCAGGCATGCAGCAGTGAGATATATAATTATATATATTATACTGAGACATGCAGCAGTGAGATATAGTATAGTGAGACATGCAGCAGTGAGACATAATATAGTGAGACATGTAGCAGTGAGACACAATATACTAAGGCATCAAGGCATGCAGCAGTGAGACATAATATACTGAGACATGCAGCACTGATACATAGTATACTGAGATATGCAGCAGTGAGACATAATATACTGAGACATGCAGCACTGATACATAGTATACTGAGATATGCAGCAGTGAGACATAATATACTGAGACATGCAGCCGTGAGACTCCAGCAGTGAGACAGTGTCTACTGAAACATGCAGCAGAGAGACATACTACAGTGATAGAAAATGTATTGAGACATAAAGCAGAGAGACGTAATGTATTGAGGCAAACTACAGTGAGACTACCTACAATGAAATATAATGCGTTGATTGATTCCTACGCAAAACGTGAAAAGAAGTGAGAATTTAATGATGGAAGGGAGAGACATATGCGAGGGAAGACAACAGAGGAAAGGTTTAGAATACATGGGGCAGAATAGTACAGAGGGCGGAAACTGTCCTACACCAGTGGCACCACGAGAAGAGAACAACAGTACAGCAGAACAGCAAGAGGCTTTGGGGTTGATGGGGGTGGGGAGAAGAGTAGTACCGAGTAGGGAGACAATGAAGTAAAGATGTTAAGTAAGGGTGTTGAGGAAGGTCGCTGAGTAGCGTTGCTGAGTAAGGCTGCTGAGTAAGACTGTTAAATATGGGCGTTGAGTAAGGATGCATAGTAAGGTCGCTGAGTAAAGCTGTTAAGTAAGCTGATGAGTAAGGTTAATAAGGCTGCCGAGAAAGGTAGCTAAGGCTGACGAGTAAGGTTGATGAGTAAGGTTAATAGGGCTTCCAAGGAAGGTTGCTGAGTAAGGCTGCCGAGTAAAGTTGCTGAGTAGGGCTGCTGAGTACAGAAATCGGAAAAAGGTAAACATAATAAACTAATGAGTGCATTTTTTTTAGTAAAAGAAATCAGTTTGTCTCAATTGGATGTGTGCCTGAATTAGTGGTCTAGAAGTGATTAGTTAATAGAAAAAGAATTAGCCGATGACGTAGAAGAAGAGAGACACAAACTTTATCAATCTGTTGCTATTTGCAAGAAAAAAAATCTACAGAAACAAGCAGGGGAATATTTAGGAATTTTTCTTACAGTCTACAGAAATAGGCTCACAGATAAGACTTGAGTCTGCAGAAACCACGAGATTAATGAATGGGACGTAGGGCTGGTTTCAATATGTCTCAGCACCATAGGTACAATACTAAAAGTACAAGAAAATGGCTATAGCTAATGGCCAAAGAAGATAGTCTTCATTCGGACAATTAGCCTTGTTGGTGAAAGATTAGTCGCCAGAGGCGATCCAACAACTCTGCCCTTTGATCGTGTTCCGGGAGTCACAACCGCGTGTACTTTGAACTGTGACTAGCCCGGCTTCGCTTGATTGGTTTCTGCCGATGACTTTTCTAGCTGTGATTTTATTGACAACCTTTTGGTTCATTTTGAGTCAAGTTTATTCATGTGCGGTGTCAGTGTAGCGACAGTACAATTACCCTTGATGTCCCTTCATCATCATCATCATCATCATCATCATCATCATCATCATCATCATCATCATCATCATCATCATCATCATCATCATCATCATCATCATCATCATCATCATCATCATCTGTGAAGACGCAAATCAAAAGAAAACAGTTCTGACCCCATTATCTCCCTACAACACACACACACACACACACACACACACACACACGCACGCACGCACGCACGCACGCACGCACGCACGCGCGCGCGTGCGCAGACTTCTACACGCTCAAAAAAGCACGATCCCGCACATGCGGACAGAGAAATAAACAAATGGCTCCCTGACATCACCTGGAATCTCCAACAGAGAGGCAGGACCTAATCTCTAACATTGCGACTGCAGTTTCCACACGCGCGCACGCGCGCACGCGTACACACACACACACACACACACACACACACAAAATATCTCTGTCACGTGTTTCGAGGGGGAAGGCTTATTGCGTCTCATAACAATAACAAACAAGCCTAAACAGTAGCATAATGTTAAGTAAATTATTGTACACTCTAGCCTTTGTTCGAGTAGATGGGCAGTTTTTGTCTCCAGGTTGAAGAAAAGCATGGCACACTTGAGACTGGGTAAACTTTGACATGTGCATACACACCTCAGAATGCTCAAGCGGAAACTCTGGCTCAGTCGAGGCGCAGGTATAAGAACTGCTTGTTATGCCTTCACACGAGAAGTGGGTGTGGGAAGAGACAATTACCACAACTGTGACCACCCCGACCTCTCAACTGAGGGGTAGCCGATGACTGGCTCTGTATGCAACGCTAATTAAACATACGGACTATTTGCTTGCGTACAAATATATAATCTTTTTGTCTTTCCTGCCGTCGTGTCTGCCACGTTTATTCTTTTCCTCGTGTGAATGTAACTTAATTTGTTGTCACAATCAGCAGGTGGCTTTACCTGGCAACTCATGCCCAGGTGTTTGGCAAACGCTAATTACAGTTTTACTGGAGTAAATAGCATGTGATCTCTTCATGGTACTGCTTGTGTGTTTATAACTAAGAGAAAATATTGTAACGAATGTTTTGGCAACTACAGAGCAAGCTCAACACGGAGCAACTGACGAACGGCGTTAAAACTTAGTTTCATTTCTTTGTTTACCTCAACCACCACGCAACAAACATCCTGACGAGAACGTCGATAATCATGACAGTCCTTTTTCTGAAGTCAAAACAGGATAAACTTTCGGTTATAGGCAGTTCGGAAGAAGAAGAGATTTCTTCTTTTCAAGAGGCTGTCGGGACAACAACAGGAAGTCACGTGGCCACATCGTGATAGAAACAACGAAAAGACAAACGGCCGTTGCATGCCGGTCGGCAGTTCTTCTTGTCATTAAACTCCATCCTATGACTGTGGCCGTTCGCACGAAAAGGCACTTGCTATGCAAAAGCACGTCCCGTCCGCTGAGAATGGAGTCTAAAAGCCTCAAGCTGATGTCACACTGACGGAGGGACCACCCTTTCTCCAGACATGTCCCCTGTCATGTCCCACGACTGTTGGCTACACGCGAGGAAGTTTTATCCTCAGAGATCTCTCCCGAAAGTTCTCATGAAGGAGACGCTTTCTACAACCAGGAACTGAAGACTGTCTGCGGATATAAAGAAGACTAGATCACTGGTATCGTCTCGAACATTCCAATACCTTCTTGTCGGACTCTGTGAGCGGGGCCTTAAATGGTGCTATCTGTTGACCACACCTGGATTATGCTGCTTGTCTGGGTTTTGTCTTTGCGGTATAGGAAAATAAATCAGAATATTCTATCCTTAATATAGAGTTCTTGACATCAGCGTTTCCGTTATTTATTTATTGACGCTTTCAGATTACAGTGAGAGGATAACGTGCTTTGAATCTGCGGCTTCGTCTCACAACAACAGGTCTCAGCCATAATGAGTATAGATCAGCGCCGGTGGTCTTAGTGCAAAGTGAATTTTCCTAGAATAGTATGTGACAAAGTGATCTTCGGTCCACTGAAGTGTCTACAGAGACTGGCAGAGAGAGAGAGAGAGGAAAAAAAAAGAGGAAAAGAGAGTGCGCAACGTGGGTTCTGACGCAGACTTAACACTGACGACAAGGTTCACTACGACGAGGACTGCCAAAATGATGATGTGACAGAGATGACGAGGGTCAGCTGAATGGAATCCACAGCGTCACGAGCGGTATTTATAGTTTGTCATCAAACGGGGTTAGAGTTTGTCGACTGAAAATCCGGGTTCGTTAGTTACTTTAAAAAATCTCATTACCCGACCGACCGACCGACCGACCTTCACTCACTGTGCATACACACAATACATCATTTAAATCAAGTACATCGACTACATCAAGCGAGCTCTTACATATTGTCCCCGAAGTTCTTGTTCTCCATCTTCATCCCAGGCCCTTTCACACTGTGCTAAAATGAGAACGGGTTTCATCTGGATGTCTTTGGTCGTCATTGATTCTGCGAGAGTTTGGAGCTGCTCTTTATCCACGTAGACCCCCCTTTCCCTTCTTCCCCCCACCCCTCAAAAATAAAAATTATGGTTTTATAGCAGGTCACTGAATATGGCGCAAAGTTTTGCATAGCTAAATCTTTGATATCCTTGGTATGCTTGGCCATCACATATTGACGAGTGCAATTGTACACCCAATCGCTTTTCATTCATACATTTCTACCCCATCTTTTTTTTTTTTTACTGCCTAACTTTTCATTATAGAGGTCACTCCAAAGTCTTGGTTTTGTCGAGAGCTTGTCTTCTGTCAACACGTCATTAAATAAAAGTTAAAAAGAAGAAAGAGAAATTCAGGAATTTCATTTCTTTGGAAAATAATTTTTTCTGACCGAAAGTCGATGGCTTGCCTTTAAAAATCGTTTGCGAGCCAACAGTTGTTGTCGAACAGTTGGCGTGTATTGAATCAATAGCTTAAGGCTAGCGCTTCTATGATATCTTTACTCAAAGGTCAGTACCCTTCAAGATGGCGGTGCTAGCCTGTTTATCGATTGCTTTCTTCTGGCTAACGTCAGCTCGGATGTTCTTCATCGCTAAACTGTCTAATTCCGCATAATATTTTGGAATAGATTGTTTATAATAGTCCAGTTTGCAGGGTACGTCCTTCTGCAACCGTCTGTCTACAAACAACATTTATTTTCCAGGAGTATACCTCTGCGTCACACTTACTCTTGGCTGCTAACTTTTAGTGTTGCGAAAAAGGTGATCTAGCAAAATAGTTCTGTGGAGAGTTGTCTGCACTGTAAGTAAAACACTTTATACACAAGTGTTTGAGACAGTGTCATCGAGAAAAGTTTTGAGTAATCATTCTCGGGACATTTAAAAATGACTTAAAGTATAAAAAGGCTACAATTTTGATTAATTAATTGATTAATTTTGAATGGGACTAAAGTATGTCTTGAAAATGTTTCCGGAAAGTTGAGCAGATGAGAAAGAGAGAGAGAGAGTAGGGGGAGAGAAAGTAATAAAGAAAGGAGAGGGGCCGATGCTTACCTTCTTCTGGTCATATCGTATGGCCATTTTAATGCGGGAAAGGTCTCTCGTGTCAGAACCGCCATGCAGCGCCGCCATGACTTCTTCATTGGAGCGACACAGACCGAGGAGGTCAACGGCGTAACTCTTACACGACTCGCTCAACGTCCTGTACTCGTTCTAGGAACAGACACAAGTCAGTGACAGACACGTCAGCGGAAAACCCATATTAGTGACAGACACATGTCAGCGACAGACACAAGTTAGTGACAGACACGTCAGCGGAAAACTCATATTAGTGACAGACACATGTCAGCGACAGACACAAGTTAGTGACAGACACGTCAGTGATAAACACGTGAGACATGTCAATGACAGACACCAGAGACAGACATTAGTTGGTGACAGACGCAAGTCAGCGACAAACACATGTCAGCGACAGACAAATTAAATCATTAACAGACACATGTCAATGACAGGCACAAGTCACTGACAATCACAAGTGGCAGAAGTAGTGACAGACACAAGTCAGTGGCATTGCTTGAGGTTTTCCCTTTCTCTTTCTGCCAAAACGGAGGAAAAATGAGTTAATTCAGTCAACGGAAAAGGTCAGAGTGAAACCTAAACCAGCACAAAGTGTATCGAGTAATTTGCTTGGCGCCACTTCTGTGCATACCAAGAGAACGAGATAAAAAAAGAGAGATAAAGAGATGGAGAAAGTGTAATAAAGAGAACAATGGATAGACTGACAAATATCTTTATTTCTCCGTTTAGTAACTAATAACAGAATCAGAATATTTAGTTTTAATCAAGGACACTCACATTTCATAGCTAAAGTGTAACGGCGTTCCATTCCTTCCATATTTTCTTCAGCTTTCGATGGCCCTCCCCTAACCACATACGACTATAAAAACTATTTATTTGTTTTCTTTTACTTAAAGCCATAAAATTTATATCCGCCAGAATCCGAAACACTCCAGGTCTTTCTAGCTCTATTTTCTTGGTGAAAGTTGGACGAGAGGCCAGTTCGGACAAAGGAGTGGTCGGCTCCTTGTTAGCCACCTCACTGGGGTCGCAAAACAAAAGCAAATGACATCAGCACTTGTAATCCTTCCAGTCGTGTTGAGTATTAAGTTTGCCTGCCCTCAATGATTTGTAGTGAAAACGGGCTCACTGTCGCTTACAGTTAGCTTCAGCGCTCGTAAACCACTCTGAAAACGTCTCTTTATACAATTTCTCCGCCGGCAACCGTTGCAGTCTGTTGGCCATTCAGCAAAATACTATCTTCATCGCCTGATATCTTGCACCCGGAAACTAGCCGCAATATTCAATCTGTTGTCAATTTCCCCGTTGCCATGGCAGCTTTATAAACGGTTACAAATCTACCAGTGCTCGATCCCGTAACAAATTTATTATATCCTCCCCTCCACCATCCATCTGCCCCTCCACAATCATTCGGCTTCCTCACCTCCCAGATTGAAAGAATTTTCGACATAAAATGTCAAGACTTCTGCAATAATTTCTTCACATCAACGCAGCCTGACACAAAGAGGACTTCTAACCTCCACGTCATGCTGTCCACCATTAAACGTTTCTGTCGTTCAGGATGGGTTACGCAAGTGCAGTGGAGAATACTGCTTTGCATAGATGACGACCTATTACAGTGCCACAACACTTTTTTAAGCAATAGTGCTTAAGCCCAACCCCCCCATCTCCCACTTCTCCTGAATTCTCCTGGCTGAAATGGCAGAAATTTCACGGAGGAAAAAAGAAAGTCAACAAAGGAAGAGAAAATCAGGCTACAAATACCAGTTATGAAGTCGTCGTGTCTTCACCGGAAGTACATATAGATCATTGGAATAGTAGGTTTGCGCAGCTGGAAGAGCCAATCTTTCACACACAGAGCTCTCGCTTCTCAGCTTGCGTTAATCGTCCAACATTGCCAATGGCTATTTGCCGGTCAATTCTTTTGCTTATGGATTCAAACTTAAGCGTGGTCCACAGTACGTGACAAAATATAGGCCACATGAAGAGCTTTCGTAGAAATACGAAATACCAATTTATTTTTGCCGGATCTTATTCCGGGTAGCTTCCATGTCCTCCATGTCCTTCAAACTTTAGACGAGTAACCAGAGAGAACTGGGTCGATACCTCCAATGAACTTTGACCCAATGGTTTTATTCGGGAAGCGATTCAGCAACTCTTTATGCAACAACGATTGAGGCTAGAATTGATTTTAAGATTGAAGGCTTCCAAAGATATTTATTAGACCGTCATCGAGACGTTGAACCAAACGAAAACTCCAGACATAAGGTTCAAAAGATTTTTTAACCGTCGGAATAGGACTATGTAGCGGAAATACAGATATTTGTCAAGAACTCGATAGTTTGCGAGAAGAACATACAGTTCCCCACAGGAATCTTGTTCATAGTTTATACGCTGGATAGTTCTGAGCACCATCACACCCCGGGTGGGCCATCCAGGACCTCGTTCGAAAGCTGTAAAATCGATGCAAGATTTTGCACTTTGATTGAGCTCGGCGTTAAAACGATCTGTCGAAAACTGTATCTCAAAGTTCACTGCGAGGAAGTGGCTTAAAGGGTCGAGAAGAAGAAGAGAAAGTGAGTGGTAAATAAACAGAGCAGTCCCACAAGAAGGACAAGCCTTGTGTCACAAGTATTTGAGAAGAAGTGAATATTACCATACGAAGATGGACGGCTATGTTTGATGATGATGATTGATTGACTGGTTGGTTGGTTGGTTGGTTGGTTGGTTGGTTGGTTGGTTGGTTGGTTGGTTGGTTGGTTGGTTGGTTGGTTGGTTGGTTGGTTGGTTGGTTGGTTGGCTGGTTGGATGGATGGATGGATGGATGGATGGATGAACTGTTCGATTCGTTCGTTGGTTTGTTCGTTCGTTTGTTTGTTCCCAGTAAACCACTGATCAAAAGACGCAAAGTGCCACGTTTAGCACTGATTTTTTTCAAGAACTATCATGTTTTAACTGTTGCATCAATGAGCAAAGAACTGGGTTCCTTTTCTATTCATCTTTTTTTTTCTTTGGTTCAGTCCTTACTGTCTCTATTTATTCATTATCCAAGGATCAAAAGACACCAGGTTTTGATACATACAATAATCAGGGCGTGGATTATACTTGTGGGTTGTAGTACTTCTAAGCATTGGACATCGGCGCTGATTGGCCAATGTGCACTTCCTGTAAAGCTGGGGTGACTGGACGCATTGGCATTGCGTTTTCTCTATGTTTGTCAGGCTCCCGTGACGGTGACTAAAACAAGAGGTCAATAAGTCGCTGAAGAAGACCTCAGAAGGGTTTCATTTCTAACGAATGAGAACATTTTTTTTGCGTGGGTCGAGAGGCAACGCGTCAGCAGGCAGTGGGAGGTTTTAGAATCACCATGTTTTTTTTTTCTCTTTTTGGTTACCCCTCCACAGAGGATCACTCGCCCGGACACGTCTAAGAAAGAACCAAAAAACATCCACGGAGTTGCCGGCCCTGATAAGAGGTGTGAGGGGTTGGGGCAGCCCCACTGACTTGTGGCGTCTGTGGTGTGACACGGAGGCCAGGCTCATCAAACGGGAACCGGATCCCTGGTGCCGAGCCTGTCTGCGGCTCCCAGACTCGACTCTCAGATGAGTCGTGTTAGGTCGGCGTGTTGGGTGTCGTTCGGCCAAGATCTGGTTATGTCCTAAGGGAGAGCTGTGGAGTTAGGAGAACCCTATTGACGTCTGCGTCTAAGGGACGCAACTCACCGCAAACATCAATCAGCCACTGGTGATGACTTGGACAGGCGGAACTCAGGATCAAGAATGTGGTGCGCACATTTCCCGAGCGCGTGGGTGTGTATGGATGCCAGCGCTTGTGAAGTGTTTGAATTCATACTTTTTTACGTCTTACGTGGCATAGAAATAGACGTATTCAATAAAACATTACATTCGTGATTATTATTATTTTAGACGAATGCGACAATCCCGAAGGTGACGATAGGCAAGCGTAAGCACTTCAGGGATAGGCGCACTTGCACTCTCTCTCTCTCTCTCACACACACATATATATATATATAAACACACAGTAGGGGGAGATAAAAATACAAGCCAAATGACTACTGCGTATGACACTGACTCTACATCTTTCCAGCTAACCGTCCAGGACCTTTAATATATATATATATAAATTGGCTGGCCCCGATCTCTTATCTGTGTCGCCTTAAAACATACACACACACACACACACACACACACACACACACACACACACACACACACACACACACACACACACACACACACTATCTGCCCCCAATAGCTGATCTATGTTTCTGTGATATCTCTATTTATATAAACTGGCAGGCCCGGATATCCTGTTGTGATGTATAAATATATATAACCTGGCTGGCCTGGAAATCTGATCTGTGTTGTTGGGATATATATATATATATAAATAACCTTGCAGGCCCCGATCTCTGATCTGTGTTGTTGTGAGTCCACCACTTTCTCCATGACCCCGCGTGAGGGGCTGTGTCTGCAAACGGGCGCTGATTCATTAACTGGTTCCCGTTCTGAGAGTCCAGACCTCATTACTTTTCTTCCTGCCTTGCAAGGCTGCGTGATAAGGGACATCTTGCATTCTTCGCAAGATCGGCGAGAAATAATCAGGGAACGGCCTCGTCGATTGGTTCACTATTTTCCCCCCATGCAAACTAGTTCGTCTTGTGTCGCTAGGAAAAAAAATGTGCCTGAGAAAGTCGGCTGGCTTTGTCTGATTTAGACCTTTGATGAAATAACGGTGAAGAATCTGCGCAGGAGAGTTCTCTCCGACTTCTAATTTTGGAGGTCGGTGGAGCTAAAATTTGGGTAGTGGACAAAGAGAGAGAGAGAGAAAACGAGCAAACTTAACTAAGGCCATCGGTCCATTTCAAGGGGGCGAGTGGTTTTACAAATATATATATATAAAAAGAGAAGCTCTTAAGTCATGAAAAATAATACAAATAAATAATATACAAACTGCTAACAGTTATATTAACGAATATATCATACAATCCAGTAGACAATACTCCTATTCAGGAAACATCCATACGAATCTGGAATACCTTTTTTGATAGGATGAAGAGAATTTTAGGGTAACTAGATGGTCATCCAGGGGACCTAAATCCGAATGAATTTCTCTCGAATATTAGTGTATGCCGGGCAAATCAAAATAAAATGCCGTTCTGAATCTTAAGAATCACAACAGAATGGACAGTTAAGGTTTATAACATCGGGCTAAACTACTTGCTTTCGGGGGGGGGGTCATTTTGTGGGTGAGACTTCTGTCTAAATCCTGTCAGGGCGCTTCGAACACCAGTATTAGGTAAGCTATTTAAATGTACTCAAACTGAGAAAGAAAATGCTACAGATCGATAGAGTTCGTAGTGTCCTTCAGACATAATTTCTGATCGCCAATTTTATTGTTAATAATCCAGAAGACTCGTTTTAATAGCAGAAACAAAAAATGTCAGCGTCTCCCAACCCCTTGACTCTACCAGACATGTCCAAAATCATAACATTATTTTGGTTTGGTTATGGATATATATATATATATATAGTGTAGAGTTTGTTAGGTAATCTATTTAAAGGCATGCAGAAAATATGTAACAATAGTTATTTTTTTTCGATATATATATATATATTGACATTTAAGGGGGTATCTCGACATTTCTGCGTAAGACTAGTCTCTTGGGTGCTTGTACTGGGACCCACAAAATCCTTTTAGATAAGCAGATGAATTGGGATTCAAATAAACTATGATGACTTATACTTCAGCAGCATAGGTCGTTATAAGTTAAATTTGCTCAACAAAATTTTTTTTTAAATACACCCGGGGATTGTTCACTGACGGACAAAAGCAGCCAAAGTATTCCAATCAATTTCCTTTGTTTTCTTGACCAGACATTTAGTTTAGTGTGCGAAAAAGACAAAGGAGTAGATAAATACCAAGATATGTTTATACAGTAACAACAGATAAGACCTGGGGGTCGTACAGCCATTTCTCAGAACAGAATAAAAGCCCCCATTCCGAGGTGGGGAGTTGTATAAGGAAAAGTGTAAAACCCACATTCCGACACAGTCCGACACTTTCATGAAAACCTCCCGGATGGCTGTACACAACAGCACATGGTTATGGAGCTTTAAAGAAAGAGAAACAAAGAAAAAAAGAAAAGGTATCTGGTGTGGAGAGCCACTGAAACTCTCCACAGACACATGATGCCATTTAGACGTCTGTCATCCTTTCAGCGTCCATTTGCATTAAAGAGCCTGTTCCAGATGGAAGCCAAACTCCTGCTCTCTTTCTATCTTTCTCCACGAAGAACGCGCAAATGACAGCGAGAGAAAGGAGACGAAAACAACTCAGGAGATGAGAGAGAAAAACGATTCATTGAGACGCACCGGGGGGGGGGCGGGGGCGGGCAGAAGGACGGGGAGGCTACGACACACCGGTAAAGCTAAAGCTCTTGATGTTTATGGAGGTGAGCCTCTAGCACCCTCGGTGGCCTGTGAGGGCCTTTACACTGCCGTCACTAGCTCCTTGCAAATAAACAGACCGCCTGCAAGAAAGTGCACACATGCTGCTCTCCCCTTTATTTCGTCACGTGACCAAGGCTGCTTTCGACGTGTTCGCGAACCTGAGCACTGGCTTGACACAAAGTAAATAACAACTCGAAAGGTAGAACATAAACAAAAAACACCCAAAAGGACGATTTAACGACGAAAGGGAGTGCAGAAGAAATGTCTTGTGGCTTTAAAGAGATTTTTGTTTACCGGCTGTGGAAGCATTAAAAAAAAAACACCCCCCCCCTAAAACAAACAGCCACTCCTCCCCTCCAAATCTGAGACTTGCATTCAGATTTCAGATTGAGGTTTATTTACAACCCTTTGGGGTGTAATTAGAACAGAGAAAATAAAATATCATTAGGGTAACGAAAAATAGAGACGTGTTTACATGCTAAGAAATCTGCTAAAAATTCACCCAGCTTCGTGCAGGACATCACAGGACATAGCGTTATGGGAAATCATTTAGCTCATTCAGTTTACCTAGAGGTCATCTTTAAATAATTAGTATACTCTAGAGAACACTTTCATTTTGTTTTTAATTGACTATGAAGGCTACACACGATTTCAAAAAGCTTAACTTTGTACTTTCAACAATCTATATTGTGACACCATCCTCATTATAGTTTTATTTTGAGCAAATATGCTTAAGATGTATTTTGTTTATGTATCAGTATCTCAAAAATCGCTGATATACATTTTCTTGCATATCAATCGTGTTGAGACTGGTAACAAAAAGCCCCACCTACTGATTTCTTGTGCAGATTCTGCTGCTGGAGGTTTCTAAGCCTTGGACCGGAAGAGGAAATGACGTGTTATGGCTAACGTTTAAGTTGCCCCAAAGCTAAAAATCCTCGGTAATTGTTAGCTAAGAAGGGTTAAATAAACTTCGATTAACACCGGGGGTTGCTTTCTTGGAGATTCCTGTAATCAGAACAAGCCACACGCTATTTCAGATTCCGTTGGCAGGGTGGCAGTGGTGGGGGTGGAGGTTGGGGAATCAGCTCCAGGGGGGAGAGAGGGAGGAAAACGAACGGTGACGAGCATTTGTCTGTTTTTGTACCGCACAAAATTTGAAACATATTCGAAATAAACGACTATTTGCAACCTATTTTAGCTTACACCAGCGACAACTCTGCACATCTAAAGATGTATACATTCTTACTTCCTCAGGAAGTTGAAGACCTTCCCTTATCCCTCACCCCCCTCCACCGCTCGCCCGTATATATATATATGTGTGTGTGTGTGTCCAATGTCCTGTGTGCATGTATTTTTTCCGTTTACTACCTTGTTTGTTTTCTTTATGTTTTCCAGCTGTGTGTCACAGGCAAAGCACGTTGAAGCATCATGAATATCGTTTTATAAAATGCGTTATTATTCTTATTCCCCTGTATACTTGAGTACGTTTACTATTTTTTTATAAACCGCATCGAGACTTATTTACAGCGGCGAGACGTTTTGTATGATGGCTATGATTATTAGTGCGTTCAGGAAATAAAGGGTTAACGGTTTTCACGACGTTCTTTCTCTTGTTGGAGGGGAAACCCGCAAAAAAGCAAGTTGTGGGGGTGCGTGAGTGCAGGAGCGCAGGGAATAGAGAGAGCGGGGATGTGATTGCTACGCTTGCTCACTCTCGTTTATTGGGAAAAAAATGTTGCGTATCATTTTGGCAGCCTGACACTTCGGACAGGTTGAGTTGTGTGGATATTCCATTTACGCCCCCATTCTCCGTTGTTGTGATCGCGTCAATAAAGGCGTGTCCAGCATCGCGAAAAATCAATTCTCATTGGGAGGCAATGCTTCGATCCCGATGTTTTCTTTAGCTATCATGCTGGAGTCGCAGTCCTTGTATTGTTTGTGATCGTGTGTGTGTGTGTGTGTGTGTGTGTGTGTGTGTGTGTGTGTGCGTGTGTGCGCGCGCCCGAGAGAGAGAGAGAGGTCCAGGTGCGAGAAAGAAAAGAGAGAGAGCAGTTTTACTGCCGGGAGAGGTTCCATCAAACTTTACCATTCCTGATGACGACACTCAATATCGTCGACGACTGTAGTCAGAGGGCTGACTTCATCACGGGAGCTAATTCGAAAGTTGACAAAATAAATCTTAAATTACCTTTGGGCTTAGCTTACCCAAACACAGACTGTCTGCTTGCGTTTAGACTCGATGTATGTTAACATACTACTAGGAAATCCCAGTGAGAAGTTAGGGTGGGATGAGGGGAAGAAAGGAACACAGTATATCAGAACATCTCTTGAGGGGTCAGAGTGAGTGGGAAGGGGGTGAGAGGGAGAGAGACAGTTGGGACGTCGATTTCAGATGTTCGATCTGTTCGAAACCACAGCAGACGGGAAATAACTTGGAGATCGAAGGCGCTCGTAGACAAACATGGCTGCCCTTGCCAAATATTTGCATCAGATGACCGAACACGACACCAGGTCGGACAAGAAAGCTGAGAGATTAGGATAAAATTGGGGAAGTAGAACGCGGAAGTCAACATTCTTCACAGCTTTTCCAAGTGCTTGAAGTATTTCCCTCCTGCCAGTGCTGAGAGATCTTCATCTTGGCACGCACGTGATAGACGTCGTTGCGATCTTACAAAAACTTCAAAACTCACTCGCGAGATGGAAGTAAAAACTTCGTTAAAATCACGGAATAGGTAGATAACCTAATCAATGAATAGTCATAAGACGGAATCACGCAACAGGAAGAAAATACAATCACTTAATGGCATGAAAGCATAAACATGGAATAGATTGAAAACATGATCACTAAGCTGAGTGAAAATATAATCAGTGAATTGGACTGAAAATATAAGTACCGAATGGAGTGAAAACGGTACTGAATTGACTAACTTGTAACTGAATGGGTTGAAGACACAATCAGAGACTGGAAGGAAAACGTATACACACCGAACGGAATAAAACATTGACTGAAGGAGCTGAAAACATATTGACTGGCATAACAAATGGACTTACTGAAAAGATGATTGCTTACGTTCAGACAGCAAAGAGGTGGCACCACAAAAATCAAACATCGCAACAGACATTTTTGTTTGGTTCCATTAAATACGTTGACATGGCCTGTGAAATAATAACATTATTCTATTTTTCATTGTTTGGCCTACCATCATAACACCACAGTACACGCGTGTTGAAATATGTCGGACAAAAAGACATCGGGACCTCAGCAAAGAAGATTATAGAAGGATCAAAGAAAGGGATATGTACAAATAAAAATGGTGTAATAAAAATAGAAAAAAATTCATAAACGAAATAAATAGAGAGAGTAAAAAACACATGCAAACACAAGGACAGACAGACAGACAGACAGACAGACAGACAGACAGAGTAAAATGGAAAGGAAAAAGCACGTAAAATAGATAAACACAGAGAGAATAAGAAAAGGAAATTAAAAGACGAAGCTAAGTGCACGTACCTTGTACTCCTTCTCTGTCTCTGCCAGGTTTTGCAGAGATTTGCTGAGTTCAAATGCCGTGAGGATAGGGTCGTCACACGAGAGAGACAGGTAGGCGGGGGAAGCCAGACCCCGATAGGCGTTTAGCCGCGACCTCGAGTGAACAAACCTGCAAAGACAAGCAGGTGTTGCTACCCTCTTGCTCTTTCTTAGGATGAACCCTAGCTGCAGTCTTTTTACCTTCTAAGCTCAGCCTCCTAGCTTGTAAGACTCTCGTGAACAAATTTGGAGAATTAAGAATCATTAACAGCTGCGTGAGTAGGTAATGGCGGGATGGGGGAGGGGGTCAAAAACCCCAGAGGAGTGTGACTTTGCGTTTGTGTCGGAGGCTTTATAGTCTTTTAGTCAGTTTGAAGGAGGCCATCTTGTTCTTGCGTACTAAGTCGGTCTCAGTTTGCTTGTACCACAGATCGGTCCTCCTTCTCATTCACACTTCTTTTGGCTTACATCCGGAAAGAATAAAAGAACCTCAACACATTTTTGTGCTGATGCTTTTTTCAGTCAGTTAAGCCGGAGGTTGCGTTGTGCTCATAAAAATAAAATCTAATCAGAACGTGCATTTCTTAACAGAATCGTGTAAAAGTGCTCAATGATAATAGTTTATTAACCCAGTATTTAGATGCCAGAATCTGTCCAAAAGACATCACAACGTAAACATAATATAATCTTAAGACAAGTTAGCAAAGGGTTAATACTAAAGGGTTTGCAAGCAGTTTGCTTAAAGTCCATGCTTTTGGTTAACGATAAACCTGACTAACAGATCGCAAAGATCTTTCATCAGCTGACGGTGTTTAGATGTCAGCCGATGACATTGGGCTATCATTAAGGAAGCCGCGAGCTACTTGTGAAGTTTTGTCAGCAGACAGCTCTGGTCAGCTCGTAGAAAAAGAGTTCTCTAACAAAAAGATGGAAAAAGATCCATTTGCCATTCAAAGAAAGGCTGCTCTCTTAATAGTGCATGTGCCTTTTTTAACCCATAAATTTTTGGAGAGCGAGAACATCAGAGAGGCAGCATCATGAAAGAGTTTTGGAAGGACTACTACAATTGAAATGTGTCCGTGGGCTGTTAATTGAGGCCTATGAATAATTCCGATTATTAATTGTACATCAGATGTCAATGAGTGTTGTAACCAGTGCATCAGAGGATTTCCCCATATAGTCAGATGCTTTGTAATAAAGACGTGTGATGTTGTATTATAAAGAGACGCCATAGAGAACCCAAGCAGGGGTGCTAGTTATCAAATACTTTGAAAAACATTTAACCTAAAAGAGTTACAGAAGTACGAGCATACATCCTCTAGAAAAACAAAATCGTGCAGAGGACACTTTTCTGTTTAATTCTTTCTGTGGACCCACGATCCATTACTTTGCAAACGCTAGCAATACATTTGCAGGGCACCTCAAGTGTGTCGTGTTTCCCGACTTGAAGCACAAACATGTTTATAAGGAGGCTGGGCATAACACCTAAATGGTCAAAATTACGTTGCTTTTGCTCCAGCAGGCGCCATGAAACCAGTGTGGTGAAATTTCTGATGGCTGATGCTGATTACATTACGTGCAAGCGGCGCAAAACGAGCGATGGGGAGCTCTCTGACTAACGAGGTAAAAAACCCTTTCAATCTGACGTCTACGTTTTTGAGGAATTAATATAGGGAGACACACAGTGATTCTCTGGCCCATGTCTGCGAGCGAGCTCGGAGATGCAGGCTTTCGGCAATCGTTAGTTGTGTTCCCTAGGGGACACAAGTTTTCCGGATTGGAATAAATCCTTGA
Source organism: Marisa cornuarietis (assembly GCA_004794655.1). Classification (NCBI taxonomy): domain Eukaryota; kingdom Metazoa; phylum Mollusca; class Gastropoda; order Architaenioglossa; family Ampullariidae; genus Marisa; species Marisa cornuarietis. The sequence goes on from SMMW01000585.1 coordinate 9,544,360, forward strand.
AATAAAATGGTCTTCGAAAGAAGCTGTTTTCCACAAATGACAGGAGACAACGAAGTTAGGACTGAGGGCTTAATGTTGTGTCTAGCTGAAGAATCATTTATTATTTTGATGTGCCCAAAGGAGTATATAGTTCTCCAGACCAACTGGACCTGATTCTTGCCTTTCTATATTTTCGCGAGAAAGGTTACGAAGGGAAGATACAGATGGTCAGCCTAGAAAATGAAATATAAGCTGTCACATCCTGCATTTCCTTTCTCCAGCTTTGGTGATATCCCGTAAAACAATACTTCTGTAGCATCACTTATTGAAGCCAGGGAGCAGGCAGGCTAAAGTGAACTGACCTTCACTCCAATGTAAGAGGCAAATCCTCCATTGGCTTTCGTTGTGGAGCTCAGCGTCTTCAGCTCTTTTATACTCTTCTCAGATTATAACTCACACATTCAGTTACCTACCCTTCGCTGCGATTTATCTTCCCTTTAGCGGCTCCTCGCTTCCAGATTTTCTTTTCTCTCAATATACGGCTGCTGTCGTAAACCTTTCAACAATCCCCCTGCTTCCTCAAGGCCATCACTCGTGGGCGCCTGTGAGTTTTGCAGCGCTGTTAGGATCGACACTCTGCTACTTTTGCCTCCCCACTTTCTAAGGCGAGGAATGGCTTTCAACATAATCAACATTTAAAACTATTGTTGATAACTCACTCTCTTGATCTCTTTCTTACTTTCTTTCAATCTTTCACTCACTTCTTACAACACGTGACAGCGTGAAGCAATGATGCTGTTGTGTTTGAGAATAAGAGGTAAAGAGAAAAGAAGAACATTTATCTTATACCGTGTAATTGTAGATAAATTAGCATGTTTTTCTTCGTGTATTTTAAGTTTTTATTTTAGACCCCTACAAGATTTAAAAATGAAGTTGACAATTCTCAATCGTTGGGAATTTCTCCCTTTGACTTTTATTATTTGTTAAAATTCGTATGTCGGTTCTTCTCTCTCTCTCTCTCTCTCTGTGTTCCCTTTCTTTTATTTCCTTCCTTTGAAGGGGACTTCTTCAGTTTTTCTTTTCTTTATTTTTTTTCCTTTTTTGTTTTTAAGACGTAAGCCTTTTACTATGGTGTATGTGGAACTTTATGTGGTAGAGGCAGAAGGAATGAAGAAGAGAAACAGGGTAAAATCGACATCTAAGGGTAGTAGGGGTGAGGGAGAAGGAAAGGGACTCATGAAAGACGGCTGATTAATAAAAAATTATATTATATAAAAGGTATGCCCTCTGAGTTCAAATGCACAAACCGTCACACTCTCAAAGCACGGCCTCTAACTCAGACTTACTCTTCACAGCCCGAGAGTCCATGAAGACAGAGATGACAAATATTGACACAGGCTTGGCAGCGCACATCGACCGGCCAAAGAAAAACGACAAGCCAGCAAACAGAGGGCACTGCCATAATTTCAGTTCAAATTAGAAGACTATTCAGGTGCTTTACGTGGTCTCATACGCAGCGAAGGAAACATTAACCTTCTTGTGTATGCGTGAAGGGTTAATGACTGCAAACAGTTCCGTTTCCAAATGGAGTCGTGCTCTGATTGTCGGCGTTATGAAAAAATGGATGTTTCTTTTGCGAGGATCTTTGCGAGTACTCTGGCATTTAGTCATGCTTTCTTTAAAGTTATTTACAGATGTCAGGACGGATGTCGCTCTCTTTTCATGTCTCTTTTCATCTGTTTCTTATGGCCTGTGATCGGACAAGCGCGCACGTGCACGCACCTGTACCTTTCTGTGCGCAAATTCATTTACACCTGGTCTCTCCGGTCAGTGGCAGCTATGTGCCGTGTTTGTTTACTTGTTTCTTTATTATTTGCTTCTTCCTTCTTTTGTAAGGGTTTTATTGCATACAAAGTGCAAGAATTTTGCGATTCTCTGTACTCCAAGACTCTCTGACGTCATAGGTCAATGCGTCAGGAGGACATAGAGCATTGCCATTCCCAAGAGGCAGCTAAAGAATGACGACACGCTCGTGGTACACGAGATCAAGGCTGCTATACTAATTTCTCGTCAAGCCTCCAAATCTCATTACAACTTTTTATACAGATGCTCACCACATGACGCAGCAAACAACAAGTTTTGACTGACTAATCTGCGCCGCGCTTTCTTCTTCTGTCATTCACATGTGTGTGTGTGTGCGCGGGGAGGAAAGAAGACGACTGCGACAATGGGTGAGGAAATGAATGAGAGAGAGTGACATACAGAGAGACACAGTGATATACAGCGTGTCATACCGTGATATACATAGATATATATATATATATAGTGACATACAAAGAGAGTGACATAGTGACATACCGTGATAGACGTAGAGACATATAGTGACACAGAGATATATGGTGACCTACGGAGTGGCATACACTGACATACAGAGTGACATACAGTGATATATAGAGACATATAGTGACATACGGAAGCAAGTAAAGACTTACAGAGAAACATACAGTATCACACGGGGACATAGAGAGAAACAAACAGGAACATAGAGAGAAACATACAGTGACATAGAGAGAAACAAACAGGAACATACAGAGAAACATACAGTGACATACAGAGAGCCGTATATTGACATGCAGAGTGACACATACAGAGAGAGGTCTATATAGTGACACAGGGAGAGGGATATAGTGACATGCAGAGAGTCAATCAGTGACAATTCATTATCTACAATGGCGTTAGACTGAGGAGGACCACCTGTCTTAACATCTAGCCCTCATCCTAAATAACAAGAAAGTACTTTAAAGTGTAAGACTACTTCAATATCCCAAGGCATAAAACTGATCTCAGTAAAATGTAGTGTCGTTTCGAGAAGAACAATGAATATACTAATGTGAAAACCTAACTGCCATCCACAAGACGGAATCTTTCTATGTTACTTTTCATTAATAAATTGAAGGGATAACTTAAGGTCGTCACCTAAACTATCTTTTTAGGTCATAGTGAGGGGAGGTATTACAGACCACACTTTTCTCGGGCCAGCTTTGTAAATTTTTAATGGAGACTATAGAGAATAAGAGACGTGGAAGGAGAAAGGAGATTTAGGGGAGAAAATAGAGAGAGAGAGATTGTGAGAGAGAGAGACATGACAAATCTTTATTTACGAGGATAACAGAGAGAGCAAAGATAGACTATTTTTTTTACATCTAGACCTCGATCTAAGGAAAGGAAGCTGAAACACTACTTAACTATAAAATAAATGCATTAAAGAGAGTAAGTTAGTATATGTACAAAGATCAGGGTTGTTGTCTAATGTGACAGGATTTTTGACTAGTGAATAAGTAACATAGGGTCGTGTAATTTTTCGTTGTCGTCTTGAATAAGTCGATTCTTGGTATGGGAATATTGAGACTGAGGCAGCCTCTTATTATTTTGGGAAAACTAGTGTAGAAAGTCTAGGGGACATTTTGACTCTTATTATTTTATAGACGAGCTTACTCTTGTTCTAACTTCTGTTTTTAGTGGCAGGACCCCTACTCACGAGAAATCACGAAGGTGTAGTTTTGGTTTAAGCATCTCCGTTTTGATAGCTCTCCTTTGAGAGGAAAGATGAAAGGGAGTGAGAAAAATTTATGAGAGACAGAGAAAGAAAACTCTAATAGACAGATTGAGGAAGAGAAGTGTTCTTCGTTTATTCTTCCTACTCTTCTCAGTCCTTTGCTGTCCGTATTGCGCAGCTTTTGTCTCCCACTTTCAGCTATAGATGCAGACGATGAAATTCTACTTATAGCAGTAAACAAGCGAATCTCTCAAGGATGACAGCAATATTTGGCCACCAGACCATAATTTATCTTTCATTTGTCTTTAATTGCTTTTTCATTGATATTCATTTTACTGTCCCTTTTTTTCTCCTCTTTCTTGTGCATAACTCTCCCTTATTGATTTCCAAAGTTGTTCAGGATTATTTTCCTATTAGCCTTAGCCGTTGAGTCATTTTTGTCTGATGTCATAAAGCACGCTAGGAGCTCTAAAGACTCGTTAGTAAATCACTTGTGAAATATGAAGAAAGAGTCAAAACGCGCTGACTAGGGGGTGTGCAAAGATTACAAAAAGCATCATGAAGACGTGAATTTACGGCCTCAACGTACATGTTAATGGAAGCAGCCGCACCAGAAAGACGTGAAGTTACGGCTGAGACACTGACATGTATCAAAGCATCATTCCGGCAACATAAGCCAAACTGTTGATGTTTTCAATGTGGGCGAGAAGTGATTCACAAGATGCTCCAGTATGATTGCAGACATCATATACTACTATACATCGCAGACAATTCTGCCATGTATACTTCTTTGTGACTGCGCACATCTCTGTCAATATGTACTTCACCATGACAGTAGATATTACCGACAGTATAAAGTCCATCATGACTGGTCACATCGCTGTCTGTTTATAGTCTACAATCACCGTGGACATCAATGCGAGGGTAGACTGCGAATATCACTACCAGTATATACGCTGGTGTGATTGCAGACATTTTTACTAGTATATACTTAGTATTACTGCAGACATCAATGCCAGTTTAAGGTAAAGGATGTCCCCTAAACATTTTGAAATCGTTTTTCCTGGGACTTTCTTTTTTGAGGACGGTGTCCAGAATAATAATAATAATAATAATAATAATAATAATAATAATAATAATAATTATTATTATTATTATTATATAATAATAAAACAACTTATAACGCGCAGCATCAGGACCACGATAGATCGCGCTCTCTGCGCAGACCAGTAATGATAAGTAATAGATAACAGACAGTGTTATACTCTGGTATGACTGCAGACATCGATTGCAGTGATGTCGTCGTTGCTATTATTAGTGCTACCATCGCGACCTCTGATGCTAATACAGAAAAAAAGTTGAAAATACAGGATATAGTATTAATTTGAACAGTAGCAAAGCTGACAGATTAGTGAAAGAACCAGGACAACGACATTTCCACGACATGGATAGCAGAAATCATGTTGTCAACGATTACGATGAAAATGACAATGAAAATTTAGAGAAATCGTCGTTTCTTGTACTTTTCACAGTATTCATGCTCATGACGGTGCTGATAAAGTTTTTCATTACCTGTCGAAGGTCTTGTGGTTGGAGCACTCTGTACAGAAGCAGAAGTAGTGGTGCGGCCTCTGGATGGTAAAGCCTTTCTGGATGAGCATGTGGACGATGTCAAAGTTGTTGCATTGTGCGGCAAGCACCACGGGGGTTATTTCCGGCGCAAAGCTGGAACTGCTTTCTTCCTGGTCGTAGAAGCCATGCTGAAACTCCAGCTGCATCCGGGTTCTCTTGTCAGAGTACATGGGATGGCTGCACCAGATGAAAAGGATTTCTAGTTTGACGATGCATCCGTCTATTTTTGGATATACCATCTGTATCGCTTTCATGTCTGATTTAAAGTCTGTATGTGTATGTTTGCTTTCTATTTTTGCCTGTTCCACTCTGTGTGTGAGAGAGCGTGTATGTCTATATGTATGAGAGAGATATCCAAGGGAGAGAATGCATTTACTTTCATTCTTAGATTTTTAAGGGTGTCGGAAGCCATCTATAGAAAATTTCAAGAATTTCACATACAATCTGTCTAAAAAAAATTTCTGCTAATTCATATGCATTTTAAAATTCCGTTTAACGATTGGTTAATTGACATCCAGTTAACAAGAAGTAGTAGCGTTTCAAGCTGCTTAACACCAGATATTGTCGTTTATTAAACTTCGTTCACACTTCAATAAACTTCTCAATTAGTATCCTAATCATATAGTGTCTATTCGCCACAACCCCATGTCATTAGGTGCCCTACTTGTCAACCAAACATTTGGACATTAAGTAAATGTCACTCACTAAACCAGGGGCGTAGGAGACGGGGAGGGGAGCCATAGAAGCCTCCCCTTTGAGAAGGATACTGAGCGTTTACTGTCAGCATGGAGTTTGTCCACCCCTCTTTCCCAAAGCCAAGCATCTTCCTGCGCCACTATAAACTCGTGGCAATGTCAACTCATCTCAAGATCCTATCACTCAGTAAACCAGTGCTACGAGGTTCAACTCACTTCATAAACATGTCTAACAGTAAACCAGTGCCACTCGGGCCAACTCACCTCAATAAACTGTAAAGTTGTCACAAGAACATGGCAGTTAATAAACTAGTACCATGCGCGTCAACTCACCTCAGGAACATGTCGCACACCTTGACATTCTCCGTCTTGATAGCATGCAGCAGAGCCTCCTCGATCGTGTCCATGGAGCTCTTCTCCAGTAGGTACTGGATGCAGTCGTAATGCTCCCCCAGCACAGCCAGCTGCAGCGCCGTACGACCCAGGTAGTCGCGGCAGTTGATGTTGAGGCTGCCATTCTCCTCCACGCACTGCTCCAGCGCCACCTGGTGGCCGGTCTCGGCGGCAGACAGGAACCGCCTCTCGGTGTCCGTTAGGGGAACGTCGCCGAAGATGCCACGCACCACCCTCTCCACATCCGTGTTCTCTCGCCGGCTGTGCTGCCGCTTGTCCTGCAGACCGTTGTGGTGGTGACTGTGTTGCTGATGCTGTTCATGCTGCGAGCCGTGGGAAGAGTGGTGAAGGTTCTGCGCCAGGTCCTTGGCGCCAGGAGGATGCTGCTTGTTGTCGCGGGAGTTCTTTCTTCCAGCGTTGAAGGAGAACTTCCTCGTGAGGGACGTGCGGTTCATCATGTTGACGTCTGTCTGGAGCTCGAATTTGCACGAGCTGTGAGGCGCTCCTGGGGCCGGCTAATCAGCTTTTAGAGATTCGACTAGAGATTCTAAAGTACCTCTTGATATTGTTGAAGCGTGCCTCCAGACTAATGTACACGGCACTTCAACTAGACCTTCTTTCTCATTCTTTCCTTCCTCTCTTTCTCTCTCTCGCTTTCTCGTGTCTTTTATCTTGTTTTTCTCTGCTGTAATTGATTTTGGTACAAGACGATGTGTGTCGGCCTTTGTTAACTGCGCATTATCTGCCAGTTAACTGCTTTACAAAAGCTCAACAAAACAACATAAAAACAAAGTTTTGAGTCCAGTCTACAAAGCGAGTTACTATTTCTCTGAAAGATGGTAGCCTTCCGCACCAGCCCTTTAACAAACAGTGAATAATGTTCACGCTGCGGTAGGGGGTATTAAAGACAGCTGCTTTAAATCACACGCTTGCACGTTCATTCTTATCATGTTCACGGCTCCCAGCTGGACGTTGTGCGGTCTTCAAACAGACCTAGCTCAGTCAGCCACGGCAGACCATGTCTAATTTTACAGAAGAAACAAGTCCACTCTTACAACTGGTGTACAAGGAGATCCACTTGTGACAAGATATCATTCGTTTTTTTTATAGCCACAGCATATCCATTGGTCTTTATTGCCCAACTGAGCTAGCATTGGTATTTCCTCGTACAGGTATATTTTATAACTTTTATACATTAGTGTTATTTGATATTATAAAGGTAGGCAGAGACACAGAGTGTCAGTCCTGGAGTGACTCAAGAAATGCTGACTCTAACATCCAGTTTCGTCCAGATCATCACAAAAACAGTTAAGAAAGTGAATTTCTATTTTTCCCCCTGATTCATATTAGCCAAAGTTTTGATCAAAATCCTTTTGATTGGCATTGGCTACTGAACTTCAACATCTTCGTTTAAGGCCACATTGGAGTGTCTGGTCGAAGAGTGTAGCATGGCGGGTTTCTAAAACCCTGCACCTTTGACAGAGCCATGACATTGTTCTCTTGTGTTTTTCCTTGTTTGTGCGATTTAGAGAACACGATTTTTTTAACACTCGGTAAAATTATCTTAGATCCGAGTAAATGCTGCTGCGTGTGTAATGACACCTTTACCTGAGAATAACAGGCGTAAAGAATTAAGGTCGAAATAAGAGCATCGAGTGAAGGACCGGCCCTTGGAAATCTTGCTCCCTTGAAAGCAGGAAATGCACTTTGCAGAAAGTAGAAAGCAACGGTATCCCCTGTTTTTATCATTAGCCAGACCACGCTGTGTATACCCTCTTCTCACTATTATTGGAAAACAGACTGACTTCATGAGAAAACCCGAGGCTGTTAGAAATCTGTTTAACTCCTTGGGAAACCGGACGCTGTCAGAAATCTCCTCTCACTCTTGGAAACAATAGGGCGTAGAGTTTCCACTCAGCACCTGCTCAGGTATTGCGACCTTCTCAGGTGTGCTGTCTGTGCCGATGTGCCGGTGTAGATCTGACAGGGACCGCGGTTGAGAGTTGTTTTTCACAAGACTCAGGTGCTTCCCTGCCCTTTGTGTCGAGGGCAGGCTGGCTTAGTCTGCGGAGGTGGCTAGATGTGGGTTACCCGGCGATGTTTCTCACCTGCCTGTTGGTACCAACTGATTAGTACATGCACGGTAAGGCCACCCTGAACAAAGAGAAAAACATCGACACAGATGAAGGGTCAAGGACTAGAAGAGTTCGCACAACAGCAGGGAAATAGTGTCTGTGTCTGTTAAAGAAATAGGTGAGGGTTAGAAAGGGGGCTCCGTCGCAGACCATGATCAATGACAGGAAAACAAGTCCAGACAAAAGGAAAGTAAAGTTGGCGCTTGAAAATGAAGTCCAAGCCCGGCGTGCGCGCGGTCGTGCAACCTAACATAAGCCTGGCCTGAGACTGTCTGCAAGCCCCCATGCCCCTCCCCCCAACACCACCGCCTGAGATCTTTTGGAAGATCAAGGGGCTGTCTGAACAGTCTGCAGCGAGTAAGCTCTTCACTGCATATACTTACTTTCGTTGACAGTATTCCACTTACTGCTGGGCCTGTCACTGGCGCCCCTGAAGGACTGACTATCTTCACTCTTTATCTGAAATCACATTTTTTACCTGCTGTGAGACACATGCTCTTACTTTGATTCCAGAGAAAATTGGCATCCGCCTTCCAGCATGACGTGCCCTAGTCATAGTGAACCCCTCAGTTTATTTCCCCAATGGCCAGCCAACCTTGACCCCCCATTTTTGTAACACTGCTACATTCATTTCGCCTAAAACAAAGAAAACTAAGTTCTTGCTTTCTATTATTGTACTGACAACCGTACTGACCAAGTTTTACATTCTAAGCTGTTTACTGGAATGAGCAACGGATTTAGATTTATTTACTAGACATTAAGAAAACTTCTCATGTTCCTGTAGCCCCATATGTCAGTCAGTTGAACACGTTTTTAATTAGGATGTCAACTTTATAATAATATCCGTCGTTAATATTTATAAAATTAAACTTTCTTATATTCATAAAAATACAGACCCTACTCTTTGGTCACCCTGGACTGACATTTCGTACTCTAATTGTTTTTTTTAACAGTTCATAACTTCATAACTGCCTTTCATTAGCTTCACTCATTTATCACACACAAGGCTATAATACTTGCCCACTTTTCGGAGTGTCCATTATACGTTTGAACATGTGATTCTACTTTCATATTTGAGTGGTAATATCAATGTATACAGATTTTTAATACTTGCAAGTCCCAGCGTAACTGAATTGGATGTAGTCAGTTTATATTCCTTTTTATAGCCTGTGTTAATTTTTGTGCAATTATCTCAAGTTACCGTTGGCAGACATAAAAATTTCCTGAAAATGATTAATAAAGATATTTTGTGTTTGTAGTTTTAACACTCGCTCTTGTTTGTGTTTTTATTATTCGTTAGATGTATTTGCTAATTAAGTACCCGCTTATTTTGAAATTCTTTGAGGGTGGGAGGATGAAACCCCCTCATGCTTTTAGTGACATCACTTGCTCTAAAATTAATAATAATTACAAATTAAAATTAATTGTAAAATAATAAAATATGAGAAAGAGTTAAATAATCGGAATGTCGGACATGAGTACGCTGACAAAGTTACAGCCAATGGGAGAGCTGGAAAAATGTGTTAATGAGCGATTCTTGTTACAATCCTTTACATTTGAAAAGTCTCGTCCTTTACATTTGAACTCTTCGGCCTCAGATATAGCAACCCTCCTATGATTCCGACACCTAAAAGAACATTCTTTCCTTTTCACACCGCAATAATAATAACTCATTAGATGTGTATCCATGGACAATCGTGAAAGTTAAAATTTCTCTGTGCGTGGATTATGTTTGAGGGTTGGTCGGCAAAGATTCTTTTTTTTTCAAGCGAATGTAATGACAACCACGAGAAGACAAGCACCAGGTGGTATTTTGCACCGAGGGTTATTCCGTGCGGTTGATCTTATGTCCAACTTCAGAGGCTGTTAGCGGCATCCTCGAATTTACTTCTCAAGTCACCGTTTTCCGACTTAAGGTTTATTCACAGTGAAAATTTGTAAATTTTTACTCGTTTTACCTAAATAAATTATTCTTCTTATGTTTACATCTTCTCTGTGTGCGGTGGGGCGGCTTTCAAGGACTCCAGTTCCTGACTCAACAGCAGATCTCTTCCGTGTGTTTTGTGTATCTCCTCTAATGCTCTCTCTTATCGTTATGTAACTATCTTCTCCTGCTTATTTTCGAGTATTCCATACCGCTGTCATTTATTCCGGTCATTCATTTTTAATTTACGTATTTAAGTTTCTCCTATTGCCCTACTTCTGTCTAACCTTGAGCTTCATGAATATATTTGTTGTTCATGTTCGTTTTTTTTAATCCGAAATCCTGACTTTCCGAATAATAGAATTTTATTACAACGCTGGTAACCCAGCAGCAAAGTCTTCCCCAGTGAAGGTGTCTAAATTCACGGAAAGAAAACGAGACTGAAGCTCGAGACTTGGAAAGTGGACTTTGTGACAAAGACCTTAACAACAGGGAATATACTGTTACCCATTATTTAAAAATTTTCAAATATTATATTGCAGTTGGGGTGAAATGTCACCGTATTATCCTCTGTTTTGTAACAACATCTGTGTTTAAGGGTTCTGCTTTTACAGTCTTGGAAAGAGTGACAGGGTTATAGCTGCAGAGACTGCCGCATCTTTTCTTTTTTACTTCTTTCTTCTTCTTCTTCTTTTTTTTTTGCAGCGTTTTCTGTTCTTCCGTTGCTAATCAGTTCCGCTGATTATTATTTTCCTCCGGTTGCTAATAAAATTTCTCGCTGCCTTTACTGTTTGTCCTTAATTATCGAAGGTAAATGAGTGGAAGAAGAAAAAAAAACAAAAAAGTAAAAGAAAACCATGCAAAACAACAACAAAAAACAGCAAGAAAATAAATAAAGCATGATCAAGAAGATTGAACAGAACCAAAACAAAAACAACAAGAAAAAAATTATAAAAATCAAAAACAATACAAAAAGAGATAAAAAAAAGATGAAGCAAAATAAAGAATAGCAACAACTGTAATCAAAAACCAAAAAGAGCAAGCACAACACCAAAACTAAGAGCAACCACAAAATAAGGGGAAAAAAGTAAAACATCTGTGGGCGCGAAACAAAAATGAAAGTCCTTTAAAAACAGTGAAAACAGTCAATCGTTGCTATTATTGGCTGAATACGTTTGCTCGCCCAGGTCCCAGTAAAGGTGAAAGATAAGAGTTTAGAGGTCATCTAGTTCTCGCTGATACGCGATCCAAGAAATTTGATGTAGGCAGTCTGGAATATTTGATGTAAGGGCAACAGCTGGAAGAGACAAGTCGACTTCCATTTCGCTAATAAACAGCCCGCAAGAGAAGCCAAGTCTGGTGAGAAGCACAAACCAAATGTGATTTGTTCCCCCCTTTCCTCCCACTCACTCAAACAAACAGGCAACGCAAAGACCTCCAGTCCAGACTAAACAGTTTTGGGAAACGAAAAACAAGGGACTTTCTTGTAAGCAGGCTCCAACGGACGCGGCAGGATGAGGGTGGGAGGTCAGTCACGGGAGTGAACGAGGAGCTGAAGGTGGAGCGGAGGAAAAGCGCCCGTGAATCGCTCTAATGGCGCCCATTCCGGTATCTCGCCGCTCGCCGCTACAGCCCTTCATCTCGCAAAGTGTCGCGAAGTTAAACGTGATTAGGAATAGCTACAAACGTCACCAGTCGATGAGGTCAAAGTCACATCTAAGAGCTTTAGTCGACGATACGGCCATCGATTCTTCTTTATTGATTAACGGCGCTGCAGTATAACGTTTGAACAAACAAACGAACGAGTGAACGAACGAGTTGTATCCATGAGGACAAATTAAGGTAAGTAAAGGGAACTCATTTGTCATAAGAAAAGCTTGAAGCGGGCGGAGTAATATGATGTCTCCTACCTTTATTAACAATCGGCCATGTCATGATAGGCGTGAGTAGGTGTGCATATTGAGGGGGCACTGGAGGAAGTTTTTTTCGGACACCCGCATTCTTTTTTGGGAGAAGTCACCAAGGAATATTGCTCTGTGGAATTCCATGATTGATGAAGACTGTGAAGGAAGGTTGTCATTCGGCAAGAGCCACGGACTATTTCCTCACAGCTCCCTGCGTTTTCTCCGAACGTGATCTGCCTAATCATTTTTAAATCTCTCCATATTTTTTTGAAGAGGGAACTTTCTAAGAACAAACCATACTGATGCTACTAAAAGCGCAAGATTCTGAAAGGTTGTCACTTATGAAGAACAGTTAGTCTTTTCTAGCGTCAAGGTCTCCAACCATTAAATATTCAAGGAAATATTAAGAGCACCAACATAAGAAGATTCTGAACTGTGAGAAGCATTTAAGTAGCAATAAGTGTGTACTCGTAGAGAATGTAGTAGAATCAGATCCTACATCTACAGTATGTGATCACAAAAAATTACAACTAAACGAGTAAAACTAATCATTTTAGACATTTGGATTAAATAATGAAGTTGAGAAAGGAATGTTAAGAAACAAAATCTAGTTCTAAATTTCAGTTTGGGATGGCCGAAAGTAACAGACTGATATGCAAGTTTTTTTCTGGCATTGACTGTTCTGAGTGTGTGTGACAGGGCGTTACTGCACCAACCGTCAGTATTGTAAGACTGCTAGAGCAAAAGGAAGACTAGGGGAGATAAGCTGTCATTTCTCTCTGACTTTGGCCGGTCACACGGTCAGACAGGAGGACCTCGCGGGTCAACGGGAAACGTCAGACACCACAACTGCACATAAGTAGAAGCAGTGTGTCCCTCAAATAGATCCCACGGAACGCAAGTTCTTGGCTCGAGGCTTCTGTTTGTAAACTGTACACGCACGATGTAAATCTTAATTTAAAATCTAGAATTATACACACATTTCAAACTGAACAGACGTTTTTGTATAATATTCCATGTGTGTGTTGTATGTTGCAGGTGGGGGTGGTATGTCTTAGGTGACATAAAGAAATGAGTTAGTCAGGCATTAGGGTTAGGCTTAGTGAGCTCATCATCAAAATCGTCAACTGTAGGAGCTTCTTTGGGAAATCAGGCAGTGCGCATGCTCAGCCAAAAGCCAGACGTGCTGGTTACTCGGAACCAGCCATGAGACTTGCAGTTAATATACTTATTAGCATGTGGATAATGCAGTTCACGGAGATGATGCAGAAAGAGCCTTAGTATTTATTTAGTACATGTACTCTATTTAGGAGCTTAAGGCTATAAGGGAGAGAGGTGTTAGAGCTCTTACTTATCGGGTGGCCAACTTGGTCAACTGATGATGATGATGATGATGATGATGATGATGATGATGATGATGATGATGATGAGGAGGAGGAGGAGGAGGAGGAGGAGGAGGAGGAGGATTCTTGTATGTGAACTGCGTAAACATTTTAAAGAACACGTACATCTATGTTTTCTATTCTGCCCATTTCCTGCGTTCATAATTATTTCTGTAGTTTGAAGCTTTTCTTATCTGTAACATTGTCGGAAATGTTACGTGAGCCGTATTCACTTGATTAAACATACAGCGCCAGTTATCTTTCCCTGTCCTGGTGCTTGTCTGGTTGGATGATCAGCTCAAATGTTAGCGCCGAAGCGACGAGCGCTTCCGTGCCTTGAGTAAGTGATTGACTTGAGGCGTTCATCCCAGATGCTGATTTGTGGCACGAAGCCATACAATCAAAAGGCATTTCGATCAGCCCCAATAATCCAAATCTGGAAATGTTCATCCACGAAGAATGGAAGAATTGGAAGCTAGCAATCGCAACACGCTTATGAGAATTCTGCACAGGGAAGCGCGCAGGTTGGCTTTAAAGGCCCATAAGAGTGCAAACAACTTTTCAAATGACGTAAGCGGGGCAAGACAGCATTTACCGAAATCTGAGCGAACAACAGGTACAGGTCTGCAGACATCACTGTTCAGAGAAAGAGGTTAAAAACACTGACTTCAGTCATGTCTATAACGAAGCAGAATTAACATATAGCCCCTGCTATTTCATTGGCTGTAGCCATGACAACCCAATTTTGGAAAAAAAGCGCACTCGTGTGGACCTTTAAGACTGGATTCGGAGGCATGTGTGCAAGGTTTGGAATCGGGACTAGAGGGTCGTTTCCCATTTTGACGTTTTGAGATTAATTCGTTAATTGACGTTAATCATCTGTTTTTTAAAGCAGTTTATACACCTTGTTGATATTGGCAGCATACAATCAAAAAAGCATTAGAACAAAATTTTTGAAAACAGTGAAAATAATAATATCATTGGTTTGTTAAGATGTGCATTTTCTGACATTTACAACACTCATAGTGCCACGGAGATGTTGTAAATGTTATAAATGTTCTCAACGTAAATGTTGTAAATGCATGGCTACGCACGTGTATAATTACACAGTAGTTAACAAACGAGGAGACCTGGTAAGAAATAACAAGAAGGTCATTGATCTTTGTCGTGCTCCGTTGTCTTAGTTACGTTTAAAAAAAAAGTCGCATCTCTTGGGTGTGGAGACGAGAAGGTTGTACAGGTTGCAGCGACATTTGGTACCTAATGACGACCAACTGTCCTTTACGGATTTCTCTTGCAGGCTGGCAGACCAAAATGTCAGTTGCATTATCCCTTTCGCATCACCTGCCCCAGAGCCAAACTCCTCATCCCATCGGTGCCGCCACTGAAGACTTCCATTAGAAAGTCCGCGGAAAACACAGAAACTAGTGCATGCCACCCGACAGATGACCTGTAGTTTCCCGAGCACGTGTTCAAATGGCGTTGTAGTGATAATTTTTTGTTTTGTTTTTGTTTTTGCTGTTGTTGTTGTTTTTTGTTGTTATTGTTGTTTTGTTTTGTTTTTTAGTTTTTGCTGTTGTTTTTTTTGTTTTTTTTTTCACTCTTTCTCCCAGTCAGCCATTTCACAACAACTCGTCGTGGGTCAGTTATAGCAACTGTCACTTTCGTCATCTTCCTCTTGTATCACTTTCTTGTATTCGGAAGGTCAGGAACTCGATTACTGGACAGCATTTCCTCGTAAAATCAGAAAATTTACCACGTCTCCCCTATAATCTATGTTTTAAACAATACTCTTACACGTCTCAAGACAGAAAAATGTATTATTATACATCTAACTGACAAACAAATTAATCAGTATCAATTGTAAGAGTCTGGGTGATATTTTAACAGGTTGAATGAGAAAGTTTTCGAAGCTTACTGTTCTGCCGGTTTTTGTGTTTTGTTTTTATTTCGTGAGAGGTATTTTCTTTGACTGAAGTTTTTTTTATACTTTCCTTATTATCATGGATAGCTGGAAAATGCAGAGGACAAGGAACTTCGTACACTTTGTATTATTTATCGATAAAGCAGAAGTTCAAGGTAACCACTACGAGGGATAAGCTTCACTAAGTATCAGGATTCGCTAGAATCGGTCTCCGCGCATCAATACATTCACTCTGACGATTAGGAAACGCGCGCTGCTAAGAGATAATGTGAGACTCGCATCTCTCGCTTGCCCAGTTGTCAGATGGAAAAATCATGAATAAGTGTGTTCCATTGACTGAGGTCTTGAAGGCGTTTTAGAGCAGCTTTAGGATTGTCCGCCATGAGATAGTGGTGAGAAAAACGAAGGAGAAAATTGAGAAGAAGATGCTAGCACAAAGGTTGTGAGAGTGTGCACAGTGCTCGAGGCCACAACATCCTGATGAATGCCACGTGATAAAGCAAGCTGGGCATCTTGCCGATAATGATACAATCATATAGTTTAATTCTTGTACGGTTTTTATGGAGTACAGTGAGAAAAGTGAGTCCATGCATACTATTTTCTTCGTGTTCTAAGGTAGTGGATTCGACTCTCGCAAAACTCGTGTCTTTTAAATGCACGTTTAATTTGTTTTTAATTCTCAATGTTTTTTAATATTACCTCGTTAGGTCAAGAAGTATTATCGAATAAGATAAGTTATGGTTAGTTAGGGTTAGGGTTCAGGTTACGGTTTGGGTCTGCGGTTGATTAAAAAACATAAAGAAAAATAAAATGAACAGTGGTATACGCATTTTTAGCTCAACTCGGTGGGACAGTCTGTCGGTAGATTTCAGGAGTGACCCGCTCATGTCTGCAAGATGGAAATGTGACCTCGGTTGTCCAGAGATGGAGGTTAGGAGGTAGAAGGAAAGGGTTGATGGCTGGTTGCGGCAGTCGGTTTCGGATCGATGACAGGACAGGACAGGACATTGGGAGGTGGCGATAAGGTCGTGCAGGGTATTAGCGAGGTTCCTCCCTCCCCCCAACAGCACAAACCTGACTACTCTTGCAGACCAGAGGCCAGATACTCCGAGGAACCTTACGTCGAGAGAAGTCTGGGAAAGATGCCGCCACTAAATCTCGCAGACCTGCAAATAGGAACCGAGAAAAATGCGCCCTCACGCATTGCTGGGATGGACTTTGAACGCAACGCAGAAAAAAACAAAACTTTCATAACACACACACACACACACACACACACACACACACACACACACACACACGCAAAATTTTTTTTTTCATCATCTGCATTTTGTTGTTTGAACTTGATCATCTGACCATGAATCTGGTGGCTGTTGGGATCACTGCGCATTGAGCGTATTTCTGCGATGCGGAAACTGGCGCATTATAAAGCGACATAAAAAAAATTAGCATTTTCTTCTTTTTCTGATGATGAGAATTTGATTGCTGTTGTTGTAATTGTTGTTGTTGTTGTTATTATTATTATTATTATTATTATTATTATTATTCAAACAGACGTATGTTCTGGTGTTTGCTAACTTCTAATACTGTTTTTTGGTAAAACGAAAAGAATATGTTTGAGGACTCTCAACACCTTTTTTGAATAAAGCTGTGCTGTTAATATGCAGAGACAGGGCCTTCACTCCTATAAACCGTGAAAAGCGCAGCGGATGACAGATGACTGGTCGCTCTTCTGTTTGCTCCTGTCCCAGCAACGCAGCTTTGAACGACTGACTGCATGCATATGGTGGCTAAGTAGGTCGGCCGTAACAGACACGGTGAATGATGCGAGCTGTTGCTAGGTAACTGCGCTATGACCCAGCTCGTGTCCTATTTAAAGGTTTAGTGGAGTGCAATGTTTTTTCCGACTCATACTATTTCTTCAAGTCTGAGTGAATAAACCCCATTCTGCTCTCGAGATACAAACATCCCCATGCACCGAAAGCGGTCACAATCATGACGTCACATATGGCCACAGAGGCGCCTGATTAACATAATTATGGTCTGAGCTCTCCTCATTGCTGTGTCCTTGACAACGTGAACGAATCCTTGTGTAATCCTGATGTCTGTGCTGTTGACTTCTTTCTACACGTTGAGTGCAGGAGAGTTAAATACGCACCTGCAGGTTTGCTTTTCTTCCTGCTGTCATACAAGCCTACCTTAGCCTTTGCCGTGGACCATACCCAAGACTGCAACCTCCTAAGTCTTCGTCTGTCTCAAATAACATGAAATCATAAGGCTTCTAGTCCGAAGCTAACCCTGGAATAACCCTATCTCTGCTTCATGATTACAGACATTGAAGTAGACATCTCTCTTCTCTTTCTCACACACGCACACACACACGCACACACACACACACACACACACACACACACCACTTTTTAACTAAATTTTCTGCTGTTGCAGCCAAAGATGCTGATCATGATAGATAAGCAGATAAAAGTCAGAAGAATAGAGAAAAAATAATGTCACGAGTCTTTACAATGATCCCGAACATTTGTATTCCTTCGTTTTAGTTTGCAGAACCTTTCAGACGTTTAGGCTTAATTATCTGCCAATCCCTGAGACAGAGGTCAGTATCTGTGCACGACAACTGAAGGTCTAGAGTCGAAAATTAAGCCGGAGTTAAGCTCAAAGCTGTTAACTGATAATTCAATTGTTTCAATTCTTTAAAGAGAGCATGGCGATGTCTGCACGGTTTGATTCGTCAAAATTCATTTTGCTTTTGGAAAATAAAATCCAGGTGATTGACCTAAATACTAAGACTCCAGGCCACAGTAAATGTGAGAGGTGTGGAGGAGTTGCCACAGCAACGACCACCTTTTGTGACGTCAGAGGCAATTAGTGTTTGACCTCGTTCCAGAAATGCAGAAGAAAATGCCAGTGTATCCCGCAAGAGCAGAAAAAGAGTTATTTGCTTAGATCTAGGGAATTAGTATTGTGTACACTACTAAACCCAGACATCTGAAAATAATTTTGCTCTAGAGGCAAACTTGAAGCAAACTGCGTGGAGCACTGGAGTGTAAGAGACAGTTTACATGTCTATAACTGCAAAGTGCAAGAAAATTTCCCTTTTAAGACAAAAGAGAAATCCAAAGTATATATATATATATATGTGTGTGCGTGTGTGTGTGTGTGTGTGTGTGTGTGTGTGTGTGTGTGTGTAACGCGGCGGCCATGCCCCTTGATATCTACATTAAACAAGATACAAAGAAGAAAGAAAGTGAGGGAGAGAGAGAAAGAGAAAGAGAGTGAAGGATAAAGTTCTAAAAATTGTTCACGCTCCGCCTGTCATGGTTGTAGAACACTAATGGTCAGGATAAAATGTCTACAATGCCACTGTGTCTAGAATTGCAACTAGCCATGATCTGCTGGCATAGACTTACTAAGCAGGACTCATATTCATGAAGCATGTTTACACAGTCTCGAGCTATGTAGAATGGCTAGCCCAAGATAGCAACTCAAACCCCGTTTTCATGGACTCGTGGACTGCTTCCCACATTGTTTTACCAGCCGCCATTTAATCAGCGGAGAGCGTGATTGATTTAGTTTAGCCGACAGTGAATTAACGAATTATTCTAGACCTGACCTGGACAGATATAATGATACAGTAAATGTTTGATAAATATCGTTTTTGTTCAATTTATAATCTGAGTGTTGCAGACGTCATCACAAAACAAAACGGAACTTTTGGTTTTCTCCGCTGTTTCGAAATAAAAATAAATTAATAGTTCTGTCATCTAATATTTGTTCAAAGAACATCATTTATTCAGAGTTAAGAAATACGACTTAACCCAACTTTTAGCTTATTTTTCGATTTTAAAAAAATATTTCTCGCTTTAGTTGAAAGTTTCACGCCTCACTCTTTGACCTCACAAGACATGCGCAGTGACGCTTGTTTCTCTCGATGCGTGTCGTGTAGGTAGCCTCGCCTTCTCAGGTAGTTTGTCTGTCGGGGTAACTTAACCAGCTGGTTTCCTATCCACGTTAGCACAAATTTACTCATGGGTAAATTGTCGGTGTCCATGAATACGAGCCTAGAGTTACTGACGTCCATCACACGCTTAACCTTCTACCAACGCTGCTTTCATGTTTTTAGGCCAAAATACAAAATACCAAGTCACTCTTACAATGCATGTATATAAATCACTGCAAAAAGCGCACAAATCCACATAAAATAAAATCCACAAATTATCAACATATATGCTATGTTTGAGAAAAAAATTGGTAATGATGATCATAAAGACAATGGAAAAGTTACCGATTGTGAGTTTGTCACAGGGTCTGTATGAAAGTTTATTTTCCTCTTGCATCAGAAGAAGTATCGGGCACGCGCAGACTCAGTCTCAGATTTCCTTTACTCGTTCTTTTATTTACACAACAACAGCAAGACTCTTAAAAGATATATTATATATTGTGACAAATGAAGTGTCTGTAACTATTACAGGACCAGATGAGACAGATTTTCCGTATTGAGTCTCAGGAAAAGTCGCTGAATAATAAAGGGAAAAGCACAATTTAGAGCTTAGTGTTCTATACTGGAAAAGAAAAGGAAAAATAAATACGGAAGTCACCAATGCATTTATGGACTCAAGATGTACATTGTTTTCTTACCTTCCAACTACAAGTCTTATTATGCATCAATTCTCAGGTTTTGTTAATTTCAAATGAACAGTGAATACCAACTCCGATGTTTTCTTCAGGAAGAAAACATGTCTAATACTCCTGAAAATATATGTCTTCGCGAGTCCTCACCATTCTTCATTTTACCCAAAGGTAATTTCCTTAGTTTTATTACCTTAGTAAGTTAATTTAACAAAGACTATACTTTTGCCTGCCCATTTGCTGATTAACTGGACAATACTACAGTAAGTCATAATGCACATACTTTCTCATTTTTTATCGATACATCAAGAATTTACCTTCAGCGTTTTTCCCATTCAACAACAAATCATCACCCTTCTTCTCATTTATCGTCTACAGCGGTCACCACACCTCCAACTAAATTTATACGCAAATATCCAGTGTTTTCCACAAACCATTTATTCGTGCCAATATCCACACACAAATACGACGTATTAGAAATATTATTCCCCACACTTACACTACTGAGTGAGTAGTGTTCAAAGAACAAACTGTTGAATGCAAAAGAGATGACTAGTACAATTGTTACCGTTTACTCTCATCCTACGAATGTTTCCTTTTTTATCCATGTCTCTATTCAGACGCTAGACCCGTTGTTTTCCACATTTTTTTTCCTACATCGAATGAATATAATACTGACTGATTCCCTAAAATTCAATAAAACAGCCAACAAAGCAAAACTTTTCGGTTCCAAGAGCAACAACCGAGCTGTTCTAAGCATGTCTGGGATTCTCCGGTACCAACCCACGGGCTGTAACCAAGGGATGCCAAGATCGCTCTACATCTGTCTTCTCTTTCTCTCCACAGATTTATAGTTTTCTTCTTTACGTGTGCAATTATTTCCACTCCCACCTCACCCTCCTCCCACAATCGACACAAATGTAACTATAGTAACAGTTATAAAATAAGTAAAATAACACAATTGATGACCTGAACTGGTTAATTCAGCAATCATCATCATCATCATCATCATCATCATCATCATCATCGTCGTCGTCGTCATCATCATCATCATCATCATCATCATCGGGGAACAACTTACGCATTTCTGGAACCGATGAAGTACAAGTGATAGCTAAGTAGTCACGAAAGTCTAAAGAGCATGAGGCAGATTAAACACACTTCTCGTCGGGACTGCAGTTGAGGTGGTAGTACACCCTGGCTTGTCAATGTTAGCGCTGTGCCCTAATATCTGCAAACGGTCTCGGTATACGCGATTATCAGAAAGACATTTAGTAAAACATTTCGTGAGCTATTGAGGAAATTCACCATCGGGTGCCGAGTCATGTGGGTAGAAATCTCTATGTGTCGTCGGCGCCTAGCCTTGCTCAATCATGTCGGGTTATCGTTAGAGACAAAAATAAATTAATCGCAACACACACACACACACACACACACACACACACACACACACACACACGCACGCACGCACGCACGCACGCACATATTCATTTAAGCGTACACTTTTATGTCTATACATACATCAACTAAAACCCACTTACTCACTCCCATAGACCACTGGGCGGAGAGAAAGATAGATGAAGAAAGATGTGATGGGGATACCGACTGATCCATAAGAAAAGAAAAGATGAGAAAACGTGTGTGTGTGTGTGTGTGTGTTCATGTAAATATGTACGTATATGTTGTTATCACATCCAGTAAACCATCAAACAATCCGAACCTAATAACAGTACTTCTCTCCTTTTATCCGAGTTCATTGCACGTGACAATCAATCAACGCCTGTGTGCAAGTGTTGACCGCAGCATGCAAATGTGCGATGTTGTATTTAATACACGCCTTACACTCAGGGCAGGGCAAAACAGCACGAAACAAACTTAAATTCCATTCACAAAGAACATTCCAGGTCCCACACAACCAGCTGAGTGACGATGCTAGGGAAAGGCGAAGTTCAGAACTACCATCACACGCAGACAGGAACACCAGTCTGACGCGGTCTCGGTTTGATCACGTGACTACCTTATCCTTAACAGTCATGACCAAGGAAGAGGACGGTTGCCATAAAACCAGACCACGCTACTAATCACTGTTTCTATGTCCCAGACCACTTCTTATAATTTTGTTTAAATTTATTATCTCCGCTGTTTGGGAGATCAACCGCGTGCTTTCCAAATCCTTGCACAAAATTCTGGCAACACCGCATTTCCTTCACCGCATTTCCCCCAAGGAAATGGGCTTATCTAACAGTCGCTCTAAGTCACACAGTCTGCTGGGACTCAAAGACATTGTCAGCTGAGTAATGGGTTGACAGTAGCAGACATAAATACACCGCGGTGTATCGCAAGGCCGTGCACGCACGACACTGATACACGATAACAGACCGTTACGGTGCCATTGTGTGCCGTTCTTACATTTATGCTCTCTTCTTAGTGTCCAGCAGGTCATGTCTGAATACAACAATCTGAGTTAAATAAGAAAGAATTTGTAGTTGTCAGCCTTGTTACGAAATATGTATCGAACTGTACCTCCGTAGATAATTTGAGATTTATTTTAAACCCTAATACATTCTTTGCGAAAAGGTTTGAGAAAGTCTTATCTCTGTATCGTACTCAAGAATAATACTAATTAGAACTTAAATAATCTTTTATATTACATTGCAACTCTGTCTCTGAGATAAAACAAATGATCCACATTGATCGATTCTACCTTAAAAACCCATTCAGCCAGCCAGCATCATTCCCCCCATGCACGCAAGGATAATGTGTCGTGGGACGTGCCACGTGACACAAACCTTTTGGTTGCACATTCGAGTTTCAAATGGTGACACATCATCATTAATTAGAAATGTGCCACCATATTTGAGAATGACAGTGACATGTCAGAGTCCATGCTAAACTGCTTGATACCTTACAGGTACTTAATGTTACGATGATAGGCCGGGTATTCTCATACCCGACTGACAAGAAATCAAACGCTACTATTGATAATACTTCATTCTTGTATTACGATTAGCAGACAGAATGTTTCTGGTTAAACAATATCAGGGTTGGAGACCGGAAGTGTCCTCCTAGCTCGTGCAGACAGTATGGCGACTTGAAGCAGACTTGCACGCACGCACGCTCACACTCACACACACAGACACACACACGGTCGTCCGTGCGTTCAATCCCCTTTTCTTCGCTTTAAGACCCATTTTTTTCCAATTTACGAATAGTTTCTAGTTCCCATGTCAACAACTCATAGTATACATTCACCAATACTGTAAGATGACAAGCAAACACACACACACACACACACACACACACACACACACACACACACACACACACACACACACAGACGCTCAGTTAAAGATGAAAGTGCGAATGGCAAGAAATATGAGTGGATAGGTGGGTATAAAGTGGGTAGGCGAGAGCTGGGTGATTCAGTGACTTTAAGTCTCAAATGTGTTTGTTGACGACCCCCTGTCTGACGTCAAGGCTTTACTTTCATCTGCTGTTATCTACAGTGACCTGTATAGTCACCGATAAAGAATCTTACCAAAAAACGATAAAATGAAGGAATGAGCCCTGCGCACAAGATATTTATAACAACACCAATCACACCACAAAAGAATTCTGCCAAATGGCTGAAGATAAAAATAAATATATTTTTCGCAGTGACGTGGGTAGTCTAGTCCCCAAGCAATTTGTTGGCGTGCAGAAGAAACAATCGGTGTTTGTGATGTATGTTGTATAAATCTCCGACAAGCATTGACGCGTTCAAAACCTCCTCGAGGAATGTTTAAGGAATCCATCTCTCCATCCATCCAAAGAAACTCTCTAAACAAACACTTTCTCGCTTCCTCTCTCTCCGACCCTCTCTCTCTCTCTCTTCCCCTCTTGTTCTCTGTCTCTCACTGTTCGTGCGACATTCAGCTATTTCTTTCCTTGCGTCAGAAATTCTTGGGGGCCATGTGATTCGTGTCAAGACCAAAATATTTAAAATATGTCTGTCCGCTTTTGTTCTATAGAAAAACAAAGGCTGTAACAATAAAACGAGCAAATGATATGAAAATCAAGCGAAGTAAAATATAACAAAAGAGAATAGATGAGATTGATAAAGAGGATTCGGAAGAGATTAACAGAGATGACTTAGTGATGAACTGGAATAGCTGAAAGAAACATGAATAATCGAGCAAATAAAAAAAATACAGGAAGATCACAAAAATGCAAGGGATGATGAATGAGGTAAAGAAAAAGCAAAACGACAGACATACAAACAGACAGAAAGGAACAAGCAGTTAGTTTATTGTAGCAAAAAATAATGGACTGACTGAAGCACTCACAGGCGCGCTCTCTCTCTCTCTCACACACACGCACACATACAGACACATACTCTCTCTCTCTCTCTCTCTCTCATTCAGTTCCAAGATAAAAGGAGATTGTTAAGCAGTCACTTTCTGTGACTCCAGCTCGTGCATCTGTAGGCCATTCAACGCTCAAGGAAAGGTGGAAGGTAAAAGGGCGAAAGGAGAATCAAAAGCGCCCAGAGTGACAGCCCTTTAATCTTCGCGATAAAGTAAAATATCGAGCGATATGATAAGAAGGAGTGATCAACTGATATATCGTTTCGTTTTTATTTTCTAGGGCCAAGAGGGAAGGAAATGAAGCTTTTCTCCGTACGCCAAGTTTGAAGTGGGTTGCTACGGGTGCTTGTAGCTGAGATCAGGTCACGTGATGGTCTTGATGCTTTGAGCTTAAAAAGACACCGCTGCTGGTTCCGTGGTTAACGAGATTTATATCAGGAATTACCCAGGGTACTTCTTGTGACTCTCAGCGCACAGTGCATTCAAGCCAATCAAAGGAACTGGATGGGGGAGGGGGAAAGTTCGCTGGCTGTTTGTTGTGATGTGGGAGATAGAAACTGCTGAGGTGCCTGTCGCCATGCGATCGGCTCGCTCGCTCCCCTCTTCAGATCCTTCCTAACCTCTGTCTCTGTTTTTCGGTTTCTCTCACAGATACCCTCTCAAATAACATTGTCCAAGTTTGTTTTGTGTTAAGGAGACATTTTATTTTCATTTCGCTTCACGCGACTGGCTCCCCCCGCTCTCCTGCTCCTCCCTGACACAAACGACCAGGATGCGAAATTTTTCTCTGCGTAATAAATTCCCAATGTCTTCTATTATTTTGTTTTTCATTTGGATTCACAGGTAGATGGAGAAAGTAAACATGAAAAATAAATATTTTATGGGGCAACAGAAGCCAGCAAAGCATAGCCTATCACAAGGAGAATATTTCTGCCGGACTTGGTGACGATTGGGAAAATGTGTGGATTGAAAGAGATTTTCAAGACTAAGAGACCGAAGATAGTAAATTATTAGGTAGTGATGTTATCGAGTCGTTGTGGTATGTTTACTTCATCGTCTGTGAAAGTGCATATTGCTTTATTCGACGCGGCTATTGGCTGGTAACCATGCAAATCTCTTGTCTGACGCCTTTCTAACGTGTGCTGTTTATAAACCTGTAAATCTGTGTCCCCTTCAGATATCTAAAAACTCTCATTTGATATCATATTGTACGCCATGGAATGGTATCCTTCTCTCGTCTCTGTCTCGTGAAACTGCATCCTGTTGTAGCCTGTCCTTAAAGAAACTCGATCGTGTTCCCGTGACTAGCTAGTGGAAGCGTGTCCCTGTTATAGCCTCTCACTAATGGAACGGTATTCTGCTCCATTGTCTAGCTCGTGGAACTCCTCTGTCTCATGGAACAGTATCCTGAACTAGTCTATGTGAAAATATATCCTGTTCTAGTCTTTATTTAAAGGCAACTGAGTATCATCTGATCTTCAGCTCGAGGATTTGTATCCTGCTCCGCACACGAAGCACGAATGTCTCTCCACATAAGTCATCCTCTTCGTCACTAATGCATGAGGTTGTTTGTCCTGCTCAAGTCTTTATGTGGAGGCGAGTTTTGTTTGTCTATTGCTCTTGTAGCTGTTGCAAACTAGAAGAACGCATATCCAAAAGCAAATAGAATAAAGAGGTCGCAGAATGAGTAGTATGCAAACTGAGGAGTATGCAAACTGAGGAGTATGTAGAATCATGCAGCAATGGCGAAGAATGTAACATCACTCAACGCACTTTGACAAACTCAGAACACACGTGAATGTTTGTTTACGCATGTGCTTGAGAGAAAGAGAGTAAAAGAGTGAAAGAGAGAGATAAAGAGAGAGCCAACTGTAACACTTTACAGTTTATAGGGGGAGCAGATATCCTAGAGGTTAGAGCATTGGTGTCCAAACCAAGAGGCGCATTGGTTCGATACCCGTGTGGCGCAGCCAACTATACCTAATCGACTCAGCTGACTCCGTAATAGGTTGGGGAATGGAAGGCAAGAGGAGATGAACACCACCCTCACTTAAAGATGTCCCCGAGAAAATTGAAGTTTCAAGCATCTCACTCCCCAACGATCTAAGAGAGGTTAGGGGACCATCTTTACCTTAACCTTTTACAGTATATAGGGATGCTGTACTCTTTACTGTTACATCATCGTGTTAATACATAAAACGATGAAACGCTTTCTTTTTTTCATTACTAACTGATAAAATGATGAAACGTTGTACGTGTTAGTATTATATGATCGACCTGCTGTACACAATGTTAATAAAATTTAGAAACAGCTCTGTCTTTAATTATTTGTACACAATTACATGTATCAATGCGTCATTATACTTACTGTCCTGCTGTCGAGCGTGGTGATATGGCTTCACATCAACGTCTCCAGAATTTATCACTCCTGCCGAAATTCGTCGCTTCCAGTTTGTAAATACTCGTGTCGCCACACACACACACGGACGCACATCTTGGTCCAGCTTCGGGTTAGTTTTTTTTCTTTCTTTATTTACGTAAAAATTTTATTTATATATATATTAAAATTTTACGTGGCACAGAGTCCAAAACAAAGATAATGAAACGTATAGAAGCCTCATCAAGCGCACAGCCGGCAAGGACAACAACCCACCGACGTCCATGGTTTCGGCCTGCAGTGGCGTGCAGCAGACACAACTTGCATGCACGCGCACAAACATGCACGTGCCGGCGTTCTATGCGTGAAAGGGGCTCAGGCTGTCTGCTGTTCGCGGCCGAACTGGCGCTAGAGTTCGCTTGCTGTAGTTACGGTCTGACGCAGGCCCGCCGCTGTCTCTGCCGCGTACCGCGTGCCGCGTGTCGCGTGACGCTTGCCGCCTGGAGGATGTTGAAGTGCCACGGGAGAACACCACTAGTTTTCACTGTTTGAATTTCTTAGGACACACTAGTTTTTTTGCGAAGTGGGGTATGGGGGATGTTTGTGAAAACCACAAATCCTTCCTTGAGATATCGGGTATTATAGAAAAAAAAATTTCTACACTAGTGGTTGAATTCCTCGGTGCTTCAGTGACACTACTGATGACCACGGTGCTGCAGCGTCATCGTTCACCTGATGTTAGAATAGCACCACTGGTCCTCTTGGTGTATTGAAGATAAATAGGAGCACTATGAGGTCTTTAGGAACAAGGGGGTGAGAGAAGTGGAAAGCTATAAATCGAAAGGATCATAACTTAAAGGTCAGCAGGATCAACAGATCCTAATGATTGACTGTAATAACACTCTGACATCACTCCATTCGCCTCCATGACATTTAAGGCAAACAGAACAAATCGTTACACTTACGAGAGTTTGAATTTATTTGAAGGATAGAATGATGAATGAATACAGTCCCAGCTCTTTACCTCCCCACCAGCCAACACAAATGCTGGGATAGAGGTAAGTGTAGCGATTTAAAGTGGGTATATTTTTTCGGTAGCCATGATCTTTTTCTTTGTCCGTTGGTGTGTGTGTGTGTGGAGGGGAGGTAGTTGGATGTGTAGGTTTGCGTGGATTCGTGTGTGTGTGTGTTTGTGTGTGTGTGTGTGTGTGTGTGTGTGTGTGTGTGTGTGTGTGTGTGTGTGGATAAAGGTGCGCATTTGTGCATGAGTGCTTGTATGCGTGCCTTACGAATTGCCTAAGCAAGAGCTTTATAATAACAATTATTAGTTTGTTATTATATTATCTATTAAGAGTAACGTCGAAATAAGGGAATCCATTCTGTAACAAACTGTGACGATAGGTGGTGCTCGCGAGATAACGTGTTGAGGCTGCAGATCGAGAAAACAAAACGGCGCTGCTTGTAGATTTTCATGACATTATTCACACTTTTCAATATTTCCCACAATCTACTCTCTGTGCACGGTGAAACTTCTTTAGCATCTGGAGAATAGACGGGCCTAACTCTTTTATATTTGGAAAAATAGTTTATTGTACGGAGCTCACGCCAACCCAAAGAAAGAGCATTTCGGTCGCAAACATTTTCTCCTAACACCCTGGAGATTATGTCGCCTGCAACAGTGAAAATCGTCAGCATCCACAGACATGCGCGCTTCCGAGCACTCACACCACGAGCATGCATGCACCCGTAAAAACATCGGTACGCCCACCCTTCACCTCTCCCCCCGATCATGTTCACTCCAGTCTTTCCGGCGCGAGCGGCGCGTGACGCGGCGGAAGTGGATTCAACGAGCGGACGGCGACGCGGAACGCAGAAGAAACTCGCGGTGTTTTATCGTCGCCACGATCGGCCCTCTCGTTGGCCTGAGAGGAGATGGAACTATTGGCGTTTTTTCATCCTCATCCGGGGGCTAACAGGTTGGGGCGGGGCAGCAGCTGGCCACATATTGTGGAATGTCTTATTTCGGCCGTTGGGAGGGAGACGGAGGGAGGTTAGCAGTGTTTGTGCGCAGCCGTGCTTCATCCCTGCAGTGGTGCGACTACTTGGCCTGGAAGCTGGTGACAGCAGCTGTTGCTGACGTGTGCGGCGGCTGATTGTAGCAGACGACAGGAACGTGGCACGTAAATAGAGCGTCCATCTCACGACGTTGACGTCGCACGGAAACGAATCTGTTACGCTCGTCCTACGTCTTGACGTGACGTGTGTGTTTCCACGCAGCGGCAGCGAGAGAAGAGAACATCCCTAGCTTATAGCGACACAGAGAAAATACAAGATGATAAATGGACTACAGAAGGGTTTTAACAAAAAAAAAAAAAAGAGAGTGAAAACCTAGTTTGAGGAAAAAATAGGGGGCAGGGGGTGGTGGTGGGGGGAATACAGCAGCAGCGGTGAAAGTAGCAGCGGAGTCAAGAAAGGAACATAATAAGAATAAAGCAATAATAAATCAGGACAGCTCGCCAATTGCCTTACACGCCAAGAGACCAGGGGCCATGGGGCGATGAGTCCGCCCAGTGCGCGTAATCATTTTCGATCATTGCAGGGCGATGCAAAAATGGCCGCCGGTCCGTCTAATAAACTTATTGGCCTGTTACTTTTAGTCACACTCTAATGGCCGTCGTTGGTTTTCTCTTCTTTGCTTCGTTTCTTTATTCGTTCACTCGCTTTTTGTCTCTCGCTCTTGCTTCCTCTCTCTCTCTCTCTCTTTATTTCTCTCATCTTCACCGGTCCCATCGTTCTTCCTCCACTATCTCTTACTTCCTGTCTTTTCAACCCTAATATGAACAAATGGGGTCTTCCCCACTCAGAAAAGTGACAACAAATGGGCTCAGCCTCACTAAACAACAAATAACAGTGAAATCAATAAAGGAAAAGTCTTTCTTGTAGCCGCTGATGCAGCGAGCAAGCACACGAAATAATGAAGGTTTGAGAACTGAATAAAACTCCAAGATAAGAGGGAGCTAATTAAAACACAGAAAAACAAAACAAAGGTGACAGTTGAAAGAGATGAAGAAACTGAAGTGTGCTCATCCATGTTTAGTTGTGTGAATCAGCAGATTGCGTACCCCAAGCGGGTCTGTCCCCACAGGATTGGGAGTCTCCACCACCGGCTTGGCAATCTGTTCCAGTCCCGTAACCTTGATCTTGACACTCAATCCACTTAAAAGCCGTTGGTCACTTTGGCACCATGTCCTCCAAGACAGACCCACTCGTCTTCGAGCCGTTCCCCTGTCGTTGTGCAGCACTTGACTTCGTTTTGAGCTGAATATCACTAACTTTAACATTTTTCTCTTCAAAGTCTCTCTGTTTAACCATTCAGATCCCCAGCATGCTCAAAGTTAATGACGGCGCCGTTCATAAAGCTAACGTGTGTTGTCTGCTTAGCTGCACGTGGTCCGACTTTACACACTGTGTTGAGAAAAATGTGTTTAACACGCTCTATGTACCTGCACACGCGTGTGCATATATGAGCGTATGTGCGTGTCAGTGTAGGTGCATGTATATATATATATATATGTGTGTGAGTGAGTGAGTGTGATAGAGATATCACAAACCTGATGATTTTTTATCATTCGGGTGGGAAAGGAGTGGGAAAGTGTTGGTGGATGGTGTGTGATTTGCGTGGGAGTGCGTGGGTGTGTGCGTGGGTGCAATCGTCGCCTGACGGCAGTTTTTTTTCCTTTGATGTAAGCGCGTCATTGAGAGACTCTACTGGTAAAAATTGTGAAAGGCAGTGTGTGGCAAAGAGTGATTTTTTAAATGCTGTTTTGTGTTTTATTCTTGAGTGGTCTTCCCTTCGACTTAGTCGGGGGGGGGGGGGAACCTGGTGGTTTTCCCCGGTGTTGTGGTGTTATGCACCGATCGGAGTTATTCATTTGACCAGATTCGTTAGAAGAGAGTTAATCTCTTTACTTAAACATTTTGAAGTCAGTATAGTGTTTGAGTCAGCGAATCTTCGAGTCTTTTGAGAGTACATTTTTTAAAATTTGTTTGAGCTGCCTGTATGGATTATTGTTCTCTTTATATGATGTAAATAGCTGAATTTGTTATTAATTTGGGAATATTTAATTAACAGTCTCAAAATTTTAAAGCTGAATAAACATTAGATTTTTAATGACTGCATTTTTCTATCTATGTTGTTTTGATGTTCTTTTATTTATCTTCTTTGCATACTGGTGGAGAGGATTTTGCTGGGCTTTGAAAGGGGAATCCATAGGGGAGCGAAGACTTTTGTGTATTCTTTTTACGTTGGAGTTTCAAACCTAACGGAGAAGGCTTTTCAGAGAACTTTCAGCTAAAGTGACTGTAACGATAGACTTCTACCTTTGAAGGGGATTATAATTCTAATGTGTCTCATTGTGTTTCTGTAAAATATGTTAATCATATGGTTTGTTGAATAATTTGGATACTATATTTTTTGTTGGTGTCTTTTGTCTCGTCCCAAATCCACTTTTCAGAAGACACTTTTGGATGATATCTAGTGTCAGAAGACACTCTTGGATGATATCCAGTGTCAGGAGACACTCTTGGATTATATCCAATGTCAGTAGACACTCTCGGATGATATCCAGTGTCAGAAGACACTCTCGGATGATATCCAATGTCAGTAGACACTCTCGGATGATATCTAGTGTCAGGAGACACTCTTCGAGGATATCCAGTGTCAGTAGACACTCTTGGATGATATCCAGTGTCAGTAGACACTCTTGGAGGATATCCAGTGTCAGTAGACAGGTCTGTGAGTACCACGTTAAAACATCATCCAATTCATCTTTTTCTTCTCTCTTCCCTCTGCTGCAAACATCCCATAATGATCAATAGAACCTAGTGGTCGTACATGAGACAGTGAACTGTAAGCGATTCATCATGTCTTGTACACTTTCTCTACTTTTCTCGCTTTCTACATCTCCATTACTAGTTCTACCTCTTCCTCTATGTCTACATTGTCCTCCAATTCTACATTCATTCTTTATATTTCAGTTACTCTTTATTTTTACACCACTTCCTTACATTTCCCCTACTCTCTAGTTCAACATTGCTTCTAAGCATCTACATTCTACATCCCCGCTTCTACATTTTTTCTCTACACACCCTTTATTTTCTGGTGCTGATCTTTCATGCACTCCCACTACTTTCTGAGTCTTCTCATCCATACATGCACCAGATGAACTGGGACTGGCAGTCAGTGCCTAGCTTTACAGTATGTGACGACCTGGCACTGCCGATCAGTCTTCATTTACTTCGCCTACTAACACGAACAAACATGTGTATGTCACTGCACATCATGAACTACTACACTTCATACGAATCCTATTTAGTTCTCAAATCTCTTCAAGCAAAACAATCTCTCGCCCTCACCGCGAGAACGCAGGCGAGATTCCCACAAGAAAACTAAAGTATCGTTCGGTTTCTTTGAGAATTCGTCATTTTGTGGTCCAGGGCGCTTGGGGAAGGTGGTGTTGTCCATCGTGGAAAACCCCATCAGTTAAACTGTGAGGTCGTCTGGCCGGTTGTCTGGTAGGTCTTTCAAGTGCTTCTGTGAATGACCCGAAGACTGGCAACCTACCACAGTACGCACTCCTGTTAGTCTGACTGACTTGGGTCTTGTAATTTTACCTTGTTTGCTTCATGACTACCCTGGACCAGCACGCTTCTGTGTGACTTTAGGTGTCGCTGCAGTGGTAAGACTTTTCTATCGTGGTAAGAGCTTCCAAACAAACATCAGTCACAGAGGCAGGCAGGATAGATAGATAGATAGATAGATAGATAGATAGATAGATAGATAGATAGATAGATAGATAGATAGATAGATAGATAGATAGATAGATAGATAGATAGATAGATAGATAGATAGATAGATAGATAGATAGATAAGCGCATGACAAACAGCTCAGAGGGTGGCACACACCTATTCGATCATATCACTAATTTATCATAGACCTTGTCCACACAAACAGTTGAATGGGGTAGCGACTGTTCAGAGTTGTCTGGAGCTGTCGTTGGTGCGTGCCTCGCTCATTGGATCCCAGAACTTTTGCCCTAAAGCTGCGACGAAAGATCAGGGACGTAAACATCCAAAGGTCATCTCGAGGCTGACCCCTAATTTTTATTTCTGAGCAGTAAGCAGAAAGAGCCCGATCCGTGATACAGCATCCAATACAGACGACTGCGTAGTTTTGACAATATCTGACAATGGATGCTTTCCTGTCTGGCAAATTAAGCTGAAAGGAATTTATAGTCCCCTATTCAACACATTTGCGACTGAACTGACATGGTGGACAAATCTTAAAATGGTCAAATGAATAAAAGCCCAGGACAAGTCAATGATAGAGATTAAGAGGGCGGAAAAAGAGAGTGAAGGAGGCGGAAGAGGGACGTAATCAGGAAAATTGGAGAGTTATCTTCAGCAGCAGCAGCAGCAGCAGCAGCAGCAGCAGCAGCAGCAGCAGCAGCAGCTACTGACTATTCGCAGAACAGCTAACAATAGAACAACTAGAAAAGACTCATGAAGAACTATTCAAGGACACGAACCTCCAACAATTTCAACGCAATAAACCTGCATCTTCCCACTCTCCAGAGTGGTCGGTCGTCTGGCCAGACGGATAAATGAGTGTAGCATCGATCCAGGGCGGTTACCTTACTCTAGCGGTCACGTGGACAGTCGGTCCCTTCGTGTTGCCTGAAAGGACCAGTTATGTAACAGCTTTACAAGTCCGAGCGTTGGCGAGAACATTTGGCGGCGAGACATTTTATCCATCCTCACGGATGTTGTGCAACAACAAAAAAAAAAAGACTTCCTTGCATGTTCTGAGCCCTACTGCGGTTCACTTTTTACACCGGATGCCATTGTCCATATGGCGATTCTGACTTTTTAAAAAAAGTTTTCGAGTGGTAAAATTATGTTAACCAGCATTAATTTTTTTTAGACACAGTGACGGCAACTCTCAATCCAGTAGTCGAAACCTGCTCGACACAAAAATTGAAAACTACTACTGTCCCAATCAAAACCTGCTCAACACGAAGGTTAAGAAGCTGAGAGGCGAACGCACTCTTCTTTCCTGTATATTATGTCAGATGTCAAACGCCAGGGTCTCTCATCTCTGAAAGAATGAGAGATTAAAATGTGGGCGTGAATAATGCACAACAGACTCTTGACTTGTTCATACAACCATCAGTGGCCTTCAGTCTTAACATATATAATACAATTTACTTTTTCTTTCTCTCTCTATATATAAAATATTGATTAAAGGATGCTCTGTACAAATACCGCATCATTATATTTAAACCATCACGATAGGAAGCAAAAGATCTTTTAACATTAAAACATGTTTAATATTAGTGTTTATTTACAAATATGTTTAATATTAGCGTATATTTACAAAACGTTTTTACTTATAAGCTGTTTAAGAGACGTGTGTGTTTACAGTATGTTAAATATCAGGGTATTTGACAATGTGTTTAATAGCAGTGTTTATTTACAATCTGTTAAATATCAGTTTTTATTCACAACTGGCTTAATATTACCTTTTATTAAAGATGCTTATTATTAGTGTACATATACAATAGAGAGAGCTCATACAAACAGATGTTGAAATAATTTCTCTCTTCCCCCCCCCCTCTCTCTCTCTCTCTCACACACACACACACACACACACACATTTTCAACAACAGTAGATACAGTTGGTGAACTTTTGTCACCTCAGGGCTCAGGCTAGCACAAGATCACGGCCAGTAGAGTTGATCAAGTAAATGGAATGAATTACGGTCACAATTGTTTCTGCAGACAGGCATCCCGTACCTACAGCCAGACCGCAAGAGTGAAACCTCACAGGCCATCACGTGATCAGAAATAGTGGAACATACTCGTGCTGAAAATCTGTAAAACTTGCGATTAACTTTGACAGCGCCATCCTCGTGGCTAAAATACAACGATGCCATTGCTCGCACAGCAGCAGGCGATGAGCCGCGTGCAGGTGCACAGTGTAACGACCTGCTGGCGAGAGCGAGGCTGTCTTCCTGATCGTTGCCGTGAGTTACTAGCCCTGCCTGGCAGGGGGGCGCTGCCTGTGTGTGTGTCTTTATTAGTTGCGGAGGATGTTTGTTGCTTTGTATTGTCGATCGTCATTTCAATAACGAGAGAGAGAGAAAGAGAGTACGAAAGAAAATGTACCTGAGAGCTTTCTGTTCTTGTTTTCAAGGGGTATGGGGGGGGGGAGGTGAGAGCAGGTTGATGAGGCTGGAAATCTGGTGGTCGGTTAGACGTTCTGTCGAGCCAAAGAGTCGACGCTCCGGCACAATAGTGAAGGCAGGCTTGGCCCGCATTCCAGCGAGGTTGCTGGCGTCTTCACTTTTCTTAAAGAGCTGGAATACGCATTCTTGTTTGAACCTTAACCCTAACCTAAACCAAAGCCGAAACATAAACTTATAACCTGTAAATCTCGTGCATATCTCGAGCTAACAAACTAAAAGATTAAAAAAATACCCTGGAGCAAACAACATAATTATTTTTAATTATAACTGTACCAAGAAGCGAACCCATAACTTTTCCTCGGGTAGCATTGTCCCTGTTCTGCAGAAGCTAAGGCTGAAAAGGAGCAGTTAAACTTTACTATACTATAGTTATCGGCAAGTCGGACAACTCTGTGGTAAAAGAAATGTCAACTGCGGCTCCCTCACATCTTAAGCATCAGTTTACAGGAGAGCTGTAGAGGTGGTTGCTTGTGTACAAAAACTGCTGCTACAAAGTCTGATAGAGTTCGTGAATCAAAGATGGACAGCAGTGACAGAAATCACTTAAGACCATACTTCGTTTCAATGGCAGCGACTTATTAGTTACCAACGACAGATTTCTTTTTATTTGTTTTTTTTCATTTCTTTTATTCGTTTTATGCCCCTAGCCCCTGATGATTTTCACACAGGGTCCTTGAGTGCTTCTCGCGCACCAGCGCCTCCATCCGGAGCATCTTGTGTCAAGACTTCGTCCTGCAAACTCAGCTTTGTTTTAGCACGAATTCTCATTGTCTGTGAGGATGAATAAAGAGAATGTATAGACCTGGGGGCGAGGGTGGGGGGGTTGCAGTCAGCTAGCAAAAATTGTGTGGTGAAGTTTGAATTAAAATTTTGAGAGAAGTACACTCAGACTGACCTAGTCTTACATTCTGTAAGCATTGTGTCTTGTATAAGGCGAATAGAGAAGCCCTCAATTTCAGATTAGTATTAGTGTCTGGTAACGAAGACAGCTCAGTCAGTTGAAAATTTCTGCGCTCAGTTTACCCTTTAGGTTGTCTGTGGAGAGAAAACCTAACTCCTTTTCTTCTCATAATGTCTTTGCTGTAACAGATAGCCACAACTCAGTCATCACCCTCCCGAACAACCAGGAGACCGTCAGGAGCGCGTTGCTTCCGCCCGACCACGCGCACAAGCGTTAAAGTGGAACAAACCAACCCAGGAGTGAAGCTAAGACTGACACAAACACTCATTTCTCTGCCGCTGCCAATGTTAGACACTACAGTTCACGCTTCGCTGCATTCTCCTGCATCTTCTTCATTCCTTGACTGAACAAAAAGAGCAGGTCATACAACAATCCTTCCATCGAAGACGTGGTTCACGGGCCCGCATAGCCGAATGTCTCGGAAAGCACCCTCATCATAGATGAACGACACGACGAGCTCACCACCCCGCGCGCGTACCCGCGTGCACGTGGTCACAGTCGAGTCTTTGTGCGCACGCGCCAGGCTCTCCTGCTGTGAACGATGACGTAGGTACGCCGCCATCGATGACGCAGCCGCGCCCGTCCCGCAGGCCAGCGTCTCGTCCTCCACGCCACGTTCGTAAGTGCGCAAGTTGAGGTCGCACGGGTCACTCGTGTGGCGCATGACGAAATTAATGTTGGCCCCTTCCTGTCCATATAGACCCCACCGCAGACCCCTCCCAACCGACACCACGTCCACGTCGTTGATGTTGTCAACAAATCTGACGTGATGCGGGGAGCCGTTGTGTACGAAGAAGTTGTCGCCATCGCAGCCGTCGCCCAACACCCGCACAGCCGACGCCTCCACATCCAGTATTGTGACGTAATAGGAACCGGGCGCACGCATGCCACCCTGGTGAACGCCGTCGCAGGCTTCGAACGTCACTTCCTGTCCCGGTGACGTCAGAGCGACCAGCCCCAACCTCTCGGCGAACGCCAGGCTGCACCGCGAGCCGTTTCCACACAGGCTTCCTTCCTTGCCGTCGGAGTTGTAGTAGGTGAGAGAATAAAGACAGCCCGGCGCTGGGCTGCGATGCAGTTCAATGATGCCATCGGCTCCGATTCCTGTCTTTCGACTGCACATGCGCAGAAGCTGCGCGGGCGTGAGGGGCGGGCCGATGGTGGCGAAGCGGTTGATGGCGATGAAATCATTTCCGGCTGCCTCGTACTTGGAGAACTCCACCACTTGCTTGCTCGTCGACATCTTTTTGGTGTCGGTTGAACTGTACAGTGACGGCGGCTCTCGTGACACGCTGCGCTGAAAATGAAAAGATGACATTCATGATCTCTTTATACGAAGAGCTCCATTTCTTTTTTTTTCCCGCCACTGATTTTATGACGCATAAGTTAGTGCGCATGTATTTGATTGCATGAAAGAATGCACTTAAAGAGTGCATAAAAACGCTCATTTCTCTCTCTCTCTCTCTCTCTCACACACACACACACACACACACACACAGAGGCACACGCACGCATGCAAACACTCACACACAGACATAGGAGCTAACACACACTCGTAATCATACATATGCATTTAAAATTTTCTCTTTCCTTCTCTGTCAATTGTCACCGGCCATCTTAAGGATTTCTGTTTAAGAGATGCTTCACTTAAAAGCGGGGGTTATGGATGCCAAACTCTTCAAACAAAGTCGACGTAATACATGTAACGAATCAGCAAACGGCTGGCGTTTCTAGTCTGGCTTGCAGCGACTGACGGGGACCAGATTCTTGGAAATCAATAGCCGATATAGGTACTCTAGCAGTTTTGTGCATTATCCGGTAAGTAACTATATTTTTCCCACGAAGTTCTATCACTCATGCCTCGACCGTTTTTTAAGTTGTCCTTTTATGGTCTGCTATCAAAATGTAATACTTCATAAAGATTAATAATTGATGGCTAGTTTGACTGAAGCCCCTGTAATTTAGTGGGTAAAGCGACTGATTTTTTCTTTGCGAATATTGCAGGTTCAATTTCTCACGAATGTGTGTGTGTGTGTGAACTCATTAGGGTTTAGGATTAGGCACTTAGGGATTAGGTGTAGGTTTTTATTATTGCAAAATTACTGAGAATGGAGAACGCTCGGTTCAGATCAAGGTTTGTTTGTCGGCTCGTCTGGCTGGGTTGTTCGCGCATGCGTAGAACAAGCCAGTAGCTAAACCTCTAATAAATGGCTCTGTTGTCCACACAATCACAGCCTGTAGGGAGGCACACAAAGATGCCTCTGGGTCTCTCACTACGCCCCTGGGTACATGCTGTAAAGTGGCAGAGTACTCTGCTGATAACTCGTGAAGCAGAACCAATAAAACAGGAAGACAAATTAAGCACGGTAGTAAACAGGTAAGAAGACAAAGAAATAACACCTAGTGTTATGTTTCTTTCGGTATGCAAGCTTAAGTACACCTGTACATTCTGACAAGGAAAAATTCCAGAACTCTTTTTTAATCACAGTTTTTTCCCTCTTTTTCTCTCGCACACAGAAAGCATATGCTGCACACGAGTAAAGCAAGGGAAATAATAAAGATACTATTGTTCATATTTACTCTATGATTGCTTCCCTTGTACAAGCTGTGAATGTCTTTGCTGCTTGATTCTAGATTATCGTACCTAATATCGTCACCCAAGCTATGGTACATGTTACTGATTTCTAATCTTTATATTGTGATTTTATCACTCTATTGAAAAACATCACTTAAACGTCAGTGATCTCAAGAATTATCGCCAAGAATCGATTATTAAAAAGTGCAAAAGTACGGGAAAATCCAATCTCAAACCATTTTTCACATTCAGTAGTACATTTCTTCGCACCAACTTTTTGCTGGAATTATCATTCGATTGGTAGAGCACTAATAACTGTTTTAATGACTGGATTGATGATTATAAATTTATTTATATTATTCTTAAATGACTGTTTTTAATGTTCATTTTTAACCTTTTCTTTCGAACACTAAATGCCACAAACTCTTTGCATTGGAAGGGTTTATTTAAAGTTTAGAGGCAGACTGGGAGAGACAAAGAGAAAGAAAGTTAATTAATTAATTTAATTAAAGCCGTTTAATTAAAAGCTTTAACCACGAACTTGATCACTGCTAGCATGTGGATTCTCATCGTGTCTATCAATCATGTGTGGACCGTTCTACACAACCGCAGGCTTAGGCCCTCGCGTCATGCACTAAACACGCATTCAGACAGCAGTTCGCTACCCTCGTCCGATTTATTGACAAGATGGGGGTGTGCGATATTGTCTTACGATTGTACAAGTCGAGGACATGGAGATGACCAGCCTTTTATGACTGACACGCAAAGGCTATCCCGTGTCGGAGGGAACCCCAAGGAGAGCAAACAAGATTACAGTATACTTACCTCTAACAAGTCGATAGGAGAAGCAGGTGGGAGAACTAACCAGCGATACTTAACAACAGAAACCGCAGAGCTGTCCTCGTGGACGTGTACCGAACGTGAGTCTCCAGCGCTGGCGGTCACGTCGGAATGTCCCGGATGTCGGAGGCGCGGGCAACGACCTTGCAGACAGCGCCATCTGGAGGCGGCAAGATAACGTTGCGAACCACATGTCTATAGGTAAGCCACGACCAGAGACTTCACGACCTACTCCGTGACCCACGCAGGTGTTATTGGTGACAGGACGAGGAGAGATTTAGAGTGAGGGTGGGTGACAGAGATAAGAAAACAAACACAGACCCCGGAAACTGTGCACAGACCGACCCCAGGCAGTTTGATTACATAGGCTCTATACAATGAAACAAAGCGACCCCAGGATAATATGCATACGCCGACCCTATATAATGTAAACACACAGAAAACAGAATATGAACTTACCCACCTCACAGACAGACCCCAGACAATTTGAACACAGTCCCTAGACAACTGGATCACAGACACCCCAGACGACGATCGAAACACGCAATTCCCAGACAATATAATCATAAGCAGTTCCCAGTCAATACACACAGGTCACAGACAACTTAAATACACATACTCCAAAAAATATAAACACACAGGCCCGAGACAATCTGAACTGACAGAACACAAGCAATCTGAACTCATGGATGGCAGAAAATGTGAACACAGCGACACAGTTTGAAGACAATCCACCCTCTAAATATATCTGAACACATGGTCCCCAAAAAATTTTGAAAAGGGAATAGCCTTAAAAGCTTAACACAGAGAACCCACATTAAGCAACACGCATTCATCGGGAAAACAAAAAGATTCGTGACTGCCACTGCTGGTCACCGCCATCGCTTCGTCACCATCCTTGTGAATAATCACAAGCTTTGTGAGTGGCTGGCTCAGTCAGTTGTCCCTTGACCGGCACCTGTCGTTGTGGGGATGACATGGATAGCAGCAACAGCTGACAGGATCCGCCACTCTTGCCTATTTTGAAAACGGAAAAGCCTTAAAACCTTAACATAGATAACCTACATAAAGCAATTCCATTGTATTAAAATGGCTGGCTACTTGGTTGCTTTGGTTGGAAAGTGCTTACCTAGAGGTGATTTTGCACCATAAATGAGGAGGGAGGGGTGGAAATCAGACTCCCCGGAGAAAACCCCAGACGGCCAGCCCTGCAAACAGGGGCCATGTACAGTGTCATGAGACGAGATTTGAACCTAGGACTTCTCAATGCAGTTCAAGCGAGTGATGTAACCACTACACCCGCGGTTCTCAACCTGGGGGGCGCAAGCTGCTGAAAAGGGGGCCGCAAAGGCGGTCATTTTCTCATATCTCATATAGGTATTAGTGGCTAAGGGGGGCGCGCGGACGTACCTTTATTCGTCTTGGGGGGCGTCACAAGTAAAAGGTTGAGAAACGCTGCACTACACTGTAATGTGCCCCAGTGACTGGTTGACTGGTGGCATCATCTTTATAACGGTCATCTGTAATATCTTGTTTTCCAGTGGTATATGTGCTGTACCATGAGTGCGCGTGTGTGTACCTGTGTGTGTGTGTGGGGGGGGGCCTTTAGTGCGTGCATATGTGTACGTGTGTGTAGGTGTATGTAGGCGACTTTTAGTGTGTACAAGTGTGTGTGTATGTGAGACAGACAGACAGACACAGAGATTGTTTATGCCAAAACGTCTTGCTGGCCAGTTACAGTGTACATCACATAGTTTGTGCCCTTTAGCTTGACAAAGTGTCCGCTACGTTATGTGCTCACCCGCATGGCCAGTCACGGCCGGTGTGTCATCACTAGCGAATCATGTATGGCGAGTGAGGAAGATGCCATAGACGGTGGAAATCCGGAACGTCTAGCTGTCGTGTACTAGTTAGGTAGTAATTGGTCGTAGTTAGTTAACAGGATGCTCCGAGTATGTGTGTGTGTGTGTACGCTTGACCAATGAAACCGGACCAGAAAAAAAAACGCTTTCAGGGGCGCCTGGTAGTGTAGTGGATAAAGGACTCATCTGCCACCACTGCAGAGAAAGGCCCTGGGTTCAGATCTCGTCTCGGGACACTCTCTGTGTGTAACACCTGTTACTTCCCACCTCTCCTCATAGTGTGAAATCACCTCGACATGGAAGCATTTTCCCACCAAATCAACCTAGAACGCTTTTGCCACCGGAGGGTAAAGAGAATCTGACAAAGCTGCTTGGTCAAGTCACTGTATCGAGCGTGGAGTTGCTATCGCCAAACAAGGATCTTGGTATAGTCACTGCTCCAGCTCGATTTACCTAGGTAAAAGGTAAAGGTCATCCCTTAACCTTTTCGAGTCGTTGGGGTTAGAGGTGTTAGTAACCTCTCTGGATGGTGCCCAATCTCCTCTCCCTTGCTGTCTTACCTTCCCTAGCCCTTTGTGGACTCAGGTCCCCATTCCCGCCAGCTGGGTTGAGGAGAGAGGGAGGTGGTGGTTTGGTGCGCTAATCGGACATTGAACTAGCGGTCTCAGTTCAGACGCTAGCGCTCTAACCACTCGGCTGTCCGCTTCTCCCGATGTACCTAGAGGTGTGCAAGCTCGCTCTGTTCTCTTCTAGCTCACCAATCCCTGTCTCTTCTCTGGCTCTCGTGGAAGTCGTTCAGGTCACGACACTCAGTGGCAACTGAATGCGTAAGAGTCTACAGTGCGGTGTGTGTTAATTAACTCACTTGTTATTTGGATGAGCAAAAAAAAAAAAAAAAAAAAAATTAGTGTGGCCCTAGAGAGCTAGCAAAACGGAATTTCTGATGTATAACTTCAGTTTATAAACTCTCGGCCTTATATTAATAATTTGTATTTTTTTACACTAAGCAGCATTCAGATGTTTACTGGGGACGTACGCTGGGGTTCGGAGTGAGTTGTGAAAACGTTAGTCACCAATTTAGGGTGAGTGTATTGCGCACACGCACGTGTCGGCGTGGAGAGCGGAGAAGTCGAGAGTGCAATAAATAGCAGTGGCCCAATTACGACACCCCTTCCGTCCGTTCCGCGTACCTGTTCCCCACCCTCACGGCACGGTGTCTTCGCATTGTTGTTGTCTTCCTGCTGTAAAACAAGAAAATCGGGGTGGCTGTTTCGGAGCTGTTTTAAAGAAACTTGTAATACTCGAGGACTTTTTAACCCTTTCACGCAGTCAAGTATGAACAAGACGAAGTTTAACACGGAAATCATCTACTCAGAGGCTGTTACGGTCCAGTCAGCCCGATGCACACCATTGACTTGATATAAACGTAATCGAATTCTTGACACGAAGAATGCAATAGGTGAGAACAAGTAGTGTTACGAACTGTCTGACTACAACATCGCCCTCACACCTCTAAACTAGTGTAAGACAGTAGAGGTCACTTCAAGGAACTCCCTGACGAGTCACGTGACGGCGCGGAGCATACTATAGTCGCGGACAGAACCGTCCAGCGTGTTTGTGTCTTGTGCAGCCTCCTTCGGCCCTGTCGTCTGCAGCAAACGTGGAGGATTCCCCCCACCCCCACCTCTAAGCGGCGATGGGACGCGCGTGCAGCCGGGGGCTGAGGCAGCCGACCTTTCTGTTGATCCTTTTCTTGCTGGACAGCGTTGCCAGCACTACTGGCCGTAAGTCAAAACTAAGATTACGAGAGGCATGTGACCTGAGAATGTCAGAGAACAAGAGAGAAGAGTGCAAACTGCCGTAACACAGGCGGCGATGTCAACACCGCCTTATTTTGTCTGCGGT
The DNA here is from genome assembly GCA_004794655.1 of Marisa cornuarietis. Lineage (NCBI taxonomy): Eukaryota > Metazoa > Mollusca > Gastropoda > Architaenioglossa > Ampullariidae > Marisa > Marisa cornuarietis. Next base: position 9,587,701 of record SMMW01000585.1, read on the forward strand.
TATCACAAGAAGGATTTTTGTTTGTTTTTTTGTTGTTGTTGTTGTTGTTTTTTTTTTTGCTAGCTTTTGCATGCTTCGTGTTGGGAACATCATGGTCTGACCTGTCATATGTGTGTGTGTGTGTGTGTGTGTGTGTGTGTGTGTGTGTGTGTGTGTGTGTGTGTGTTGGCCTGGCCAGTCGTAGTGTACGTCACATTATTTGTTATGTGCTCCAGACCAGTCCTAGCGTACACCACGTTTTTCTGTCACGCTCCTGGGGCCAGTCAGCCCAACACATTTCTAATTTTAAACGTGTTTAGGCTTTAACTCTATTTAGATAATTGGTTTAAAGTGCACACCACAATTTTAGAATTTTAAAAACTAAAACTGCTTTAAGTAAGATAATTTGTTTAAGTCTGACTTTCCGTCCTGTCAGTACAACTTTTTGTATGTTTTTCTGCAAAGAATCAAACTGGCTAAGAAGATAGTTTGATTCTATAGAAGAGTTTTAAGGTTTAGAAACGTGTTGTGCAACTGGCTCCTGGACTACATGCCATGATGCATGTCACATTAAGCTGCTCTGGCCGCTGTCCTACGTGCTTGTGCATTGCCAGTCACGGGGGGGTGGGGTGCGTCACAGTGTTTGTCTGTGCTGTTGCAGGCATGGTGTGCGTCACATTAATTCTGCGCTCCGGTATTGCTAGTCACGGTGTGGTGTGCATTACAGTGTCTTAGCAAGCTCTAGGTCAAACTTGCTTTCTGTCTCCGAGTCATCACTCATAACACAATTTCACTGCTCCAGTCGGCCTTGAGGAGGTCGTTCGTTGACGTTGTCCCATTATATACCATATCGTGCATCTTATTTTATTGTTACATTCTTTTCCTCATTTTTTTTATACTTCGAAGTTGTTGTTTTTTTCTTTGAAATGATTTTAAATCTATGTAAATCATTATTCATGACTATTTTACATTCATTTTGTAATGTTTACATTTTTCATTTGTAATGTTTGCATTTGTGTGCTATGTTTTATAGTCATGTGGTAGCCATGCATGTGAATATTGCAAATGAACGATCAAACTATATCAAATTAATTGAGTGATATTAGCCGAGCATAAAGCGAGTCCTCCACAATGCCTGTCCTCGATGGCACTGGGCTCGCTTGCAGGAGGAATCGTATTGTTGAGGAACAAATTCTTCTTTCTCCCAGACTCTCACGTCTGCTTCTCTCCTCAATTTCTAAACAACGCCCCCTATATCAACATTCAATTCAGGGGTGACAAACCCTAGTACCCAAAATTACACAAGGGCGACAGCCTCGTCACATCAATCCATCAGGGGTGGTAACACATGTTCATAACATTCCTCCCCTCCTACAAAAAAAAAAAAATGTTCACATTTTTGCCTAACTACAATACATCTGTTACGTTCTATCAAAAGATTATCTTACAGCCCTATACAATTTTTTATATCATCAATGCTTTCACTAATGGACTTTACATTTTATCAAAACACACACACAAATTCTCCTGCAGCCCTATGGAATTTCTTGATCCATTTCAGCCCTTGATAAAGCATCGGCTAATTTATTAGTGGTCCCCTTAATCGGCTGAATATCAAACTTAAACTCCTGGAGGGCAAAAGCCCACCGCATCACTCTGACATTCTTATAAGGATTAGATGTGAGGAAAGATAGGGGCTTGTGATCAGTATGCAGGGTAAACTGTCTCCCATACAAATATCTAGACAGCTTCAGAACAGACCATACTATGGCTAAACACTCTCTTTCTACTGTGCTGTATCTCTTCTCTCTATCCAGTAATTTTCTGCTCACATATATGACGGGTAAGAAACTGTCATCATGGGGTTGGAGCAACACCGCCCCTAGCCCTACTGCACTAGCAGTAAAAACGGCAATGTAAAGTCTGGTAGCCTCAGAATGGGATAGCTTCATAGGAGAACCTGGATCTTTTTTAAAGCAGATTTACACTCTGAAGTCCATTGAATAGATCGGGGCCTGTCTCCTTTCACAAGATCCGATATCGGTGCAATAATTTCAGAGAAGTTATCGATGTTTCTTCGGTAGTACCTAATGAGTTCAATGAGAGATCGAATCTGTTTCTTAGACCTAGGAGTCTGGATGTCAAGGATCTTTTGAATAAAGGATCGATCAGGTTTCATTATCCCTCGTCCTAACTGATAGCCTAGGTATAATATTTGTTTATAGCCGGCGTTGATTTTCGAAGGCCTGGCTGTCAGTTGGAATTTGGCTAGAGTCCTCAATACTCCTTGGAGATGCATTAGATGACTTTCCCAATCATCGCTTCCTGTGAGTAAATCATCAAAGAAATGACGAGTGGCGTGCTTTTCCAAGTGTAGCGAACGCATAGCCCGGGCGAACGTGGCGGGAGCTGTTACTAAACCGAAAGGCATTCTGGTCCACTGAAAGAGAACTTTCGTGGTTTGAAAGGTGGTCTTAGGGCGGTCTTCCTTCTTAACGGGAATTTGCCAATACCCTTTTGTTAGATCAATTTTTGTGAAAACTTTTGCAGTCGCCAAACTGACGTATACGGCTTCCGGGTCGGGGATGGGTTCCGCATCAAACTGGGTGATTTGGTTCAGTGCTCGATAATCCACACAGAAACGCATCGTTCCATCCCTTTTGTTTACTAGTAAAACAGGTGACGAGTATGGCGAGGTGGATGGTTCAATTACTCCTAGTTCTAACATAGAGTCCACTCCACTCTCGATTTGTTGTTGTAGAGCAAATGGGACTGGGTAGGGTTTTTGTTTTATTACCCTTTCTTCTATCAGTTTTATTTCATGTTCCACGTTCCCTTGGAACAAACCTGGTTTGGTGGTAAGTACATTTTCATATTGGTTGAAGATTTCTTGTAGTTCCAGTCGTCGAGGAGATGGCGATTCGGGGTCTATTTGTATGTCCTAGACACTTTCGCCAGCTGTGGGTGTTACTGTTGGTATGGTTGCAGGATCAAAAGGTTTGGGTGGCTGAAGAATCGCCACATTACAGGAAATGGGTATGATAGGTATTCTAGGTGGCTGGTAAGGTTCATTGGGATCGGACATGTGCTGCGGACAGAATTGGGAGGAAAGGATGTCGTTGAATTGGATAGGAAGAGGACATGAAGGGACCGGCTTAGAGGGTAAGAAACTGTTCTCAATGTTGTAGGTGAAGAGGGCTGATGGAACTTTTTCATGTCGATGATATTGTTTCAGCATGTTTATTTGGTAGGTCTTCTCTTTGTCCTGAATTTTTGGCACATAATCCGGATGGCGCTTCTGTATTACTAAATAAGGTCCTTTCCACTGCATTAGAAGTTTGTTTGCTTTCGTGGGCCTTAGCACCAATACTTCGTCTCCTTCCCTTAGTTGACGTGGTACAGTCTTTTGGTCGTAATACCGCTTGCTGTTTATTCTGGCATTTTTCCGAGTTCTCTGCGGCTTGGTGCAGGGTCTCCCTCAGGATTGCCTTCAGGTCTAAAATGTACTGGAAGATAGATTTTTCTTCTGAAGTGGTTTGTTGTTCTTCCTTCCAGTGGGCTGCTATAAGGTCCATAGGTCCTCTGACCTTTCGTCCGTATAACAATTCGAACGGTGAGAATCCGGTGGACGCATGCACTGACTCTCGACAGCCGAAGAGTAAAGCTGGTATGTACCTACGCCATTGCCTTGGTTCCTTTCCGATGATTCTTCGAATCATGGGTTTAAGCGTGCCATGAAATCGTTCGACACATCCATTTGTCTGAGCGTGATACGGGGTTGAATGCAAGGTCTTAATGGATAAAAGCTTCATGACTTCTTGCATCAGTTGAGATGTGAACTGGGAACCTCTGTTGGTAAGAATTTCGGGAGGAAATCCAACCCTACTGAAAATTGTTAGTAAAGTCTCAGCTATTGTGACCGTGTCAATCTTTTTGGTGGGTATTGCTTCTGGATATCTGGTGGCTACATCGATGAGAGTCAAGAGGTGGGTGTGTCCTTTTTCTGATGGTGGGTGAAGGGTACCTACTAAGTCTACTGCTACTCTCAGGAAAGGCTCCTCTATGGTTGGGACCTTGACCATAGGTACCGGTCGAACTCTACCAGGAGCGGTGGTGCGTTGACAAACGTCACAGGTCTTACGGTAATTTCTAGTGTCCTTCCTTACATGGGGCCACCAAAACTTACTTCTGATGCGGTACAAGGTATTTCTGCATCCCATATGGCCTGCTAATGGATTATCATGAGCGAGTTGAAGAATGGTTTTTCTCAGGGTGGTCGGTACTACCAATTGTCTACTAACTTCGTTCGACTGCCGAAAGAGACGACAAATTCTTCTTTCTCCCAGACTCTCACGTCTGCTTCTCTCCTCAATTTCTAAACAACGCCCCCTCTATCAACATTCAATTTAGGGGTGACACACCCTAGTACCCAAAATTACACAAGGGCGACAACCTCGTCACATCAATCCATCAGGGGTGGTAACACATGTTTATAACACGTATGTCCCTTCGTGCATTAATTGACCATAAAATTTCTTTGTGCTGTTCAGATATTGACTGAAGATGTGACTGTACATGAAGCACAACCTCTGAGTTGTTTTGTGGCGTTTGTACGCGTTTCCCCACTATCCTAACCTCATTCCTCCTTCCCTTCCCTCCAAAAAAAAACAAAACTTTTAGGTGAGTGTGCGCAATGAACAGTCCAGTAGAGTACTGGTTACACGCTCGTATTCAACAAACGGCTTCGACATGGACCTTCATAATCTCCAGTAGAAGTCTCTGGGTTTCGATCTCGACGGGGGCGATGTGGACGTAGTTTCGTCTGCATGTGACCCTGAGCACGCTTGGTTTTCTTATTGTCCCTTCTCCCGTAGGAGATCATCGCAGCTTGAGTTCGATTTCTAGTGTGTAATTGCTGGAATTTGTTTTCGCGGATCTTGTTTTTGCCGGTAAAGTTCTTAGTGGAGCGAGGGTGAAGGTGAGGAGGGTAAGGAAAGTGTCCAGCTGCGAAAAGCCTGCAGGCATCGATTTGTTTACCAAAATGAAATCATCAGTTATTTTTTTTACTGGCAGGCAAATGAAAAGTACACTATTAACCCGCGCTTGGATTGTCACAGTTGTCTCTTTCTCCCCAGGGGCGCTAGATGATAAATATGCTAATTTAAGATTTTTTGAATGTTTTGTGTGTTTTGCTTCAACAGATTTGATTTATATTTCCTTTACTTTCCTCAGCCGAGGTTTGATACTGTGTTTTGCTGCTTACTTCATTCATAGCACAAAATGGCACCAAATCTCGTGCAACCACACTTACACTATATACTGTGTGATTAGTATGACTATTGTCACAGTTATGTTTGCAAACATTTTTTTCTACACGACAGCCTCGTTCTGACAAGAGCCTGATACAGATTATTTAGCTATACAGCATTACAATTCAATACTCTAACTGTACACTTGAATGATAGTTATAGAATCCATTTTATGGCTCCTGGTTGGAAGTACGTGCATAAAATGAGTTGGACAGAATTTTTCACTCATTAAGCAAATGATGTAATCTGTTTTCCCTTATCTCCTCTCAGAGGGAATCGTATAGTTTACGGTTGAGCGATGTAGCGAGGGAGTGAATTGCATACCGTTAGAGTTAAACGTCATAGCGATAGAATGAACTGTTTCCTAAAGATGGTGAACATTTCCATATTGGTGCCGCTTACTAATTGAAGGAAAGGGCACTTTGCAGCCAGCCGCAGCGTACACCGAGGAGCAAAAAGTTATCGTTCTTGAGAAGGTGTAACAAAAGTAATTTTTCTACCTTTTCTCCCAACAACTCCCCCACCACCACCACCACCACCACCACTACCACCATCGATCTCCTTGGAGCTTGTCCGTGCCGCATCTTCATCTTGACCTTGACCTCACCTTGTTTCTGGTCACGTGACAGGCAGATGCAGCGAGTTCGTCGTCGGGACATAACTGCGGCACCAGTCGTATTGTTGTCTCGTAAACCTGTACGTGGCCGACTGAAAAACGATTCAGACTAATTTATTAATATTGGGTAGCGTCTCACGTGTTACTCTACCCCGACCATGTAACTGAACCGAAGTTCCTGTAAAAGTACGGGTATGCCACTTTACTCATTTGCGTAATCTGCTTTGTATTCTCTGTTGTCTTGCTCACATTGCAGAGGGTTACATTAAATTTGTCTGTGTGATCTGCAATATGTGGTCTTAAAAATCCTAAAGATTATATTAATACAAAGATTTGTACAGACTGTCTATACAGATCTCTGGCTAATGTTACAAATGTGAGTTTTTGATGCTTTGGCTCTTTTTTCAAGTACGGCGAACACTCAACCCCACTTCCCAACCTCTCTCTGTCTCATATATATATATATATATATAAAAACAGAGAGATGTGCAATCAGTTAGAAAACTGAAATATTTGTTACCTTTCCGGTTAGACTCTCCAGACCACATCAAACTACACCTGTACGAAGTTCCAGCTCCTTACACCTGGCCAGTGACACTTCAATGTGACGTGGAGCAGCCAAGTGCGTCAGTCACGCCCTGCTCTGGCCCGTACTGGTCACAACAGGACAGCCACCTGGGTCACGTGCCCAACGACACCCAGCCTGTCCATGACGTAAAGGGAATCAGTACGTCTGACGTGATCAAGACATCCCATTTACAGGTAAGTCAGTCTGACGGGACTGGAAACTCAAATTTACATTTAAGGAAATCTGTGGTGACTGGAGAATCATATTTACAAGCAAGAAACTACTTTGCCTTCAGTTTGGGGTGGGGATTTTCTTTAGGAAAGAGAGGCATTGGTTTTTTGTTGTTTTTTTTTTAGGTGGGGGGGGGATGATACTTTACATCTTTTGAATGTCTAAATGTAGAATTTTCTCCACTGACCCAAATAAAAGCATCGTGACCTAGGTACAACTCCGCCTGGAAACCCCCCGGGTAACTTGCCGGTCCCAAGCCCGGATGAAGGAGGAGGGTTGGGCGTGGGGTTAGCAACCCCACCCTGTAAAACAACCCTGCTACAGAAACCGCAAAAAGAACATTACCACAACGAGAGCCTGGACGGGAAGATCCCTCCTTGGAGGGGCCTATGACGTGTGCTGACGAAAGCCCTCGGGAAGAGATCAGTCCACAGAGAGGCAGAGACAGCTGGCATGACATGGTCCCAACTAGAAAGGAGTGCCCAGAACCGGGTCCGTTGGCGGGGTGTGGTTGCGGCCCTATGCTCCACTGGGAGCGTACAGGAATAAGAAGAAGAAGAAAAGACCTAGGTACAGAGAGTAGAAGCCTTTTAGAGGTCAAAGGCCAATGTCTGCAACAAGCGACTATGTATGTCTTTTGCATGAAGGAAAGATGTGGGGGGGGGGGGGTGATAAACTAGATTAGAGTTTTTGTGTCGTGTCTACCGTGTTACATGTACATCATCATGTTTTCTAACATACTTCATTTTATTCATTATCTTCCTTTTCTGTTGTTTCTTGTCTATAGGATAATTTTTTATCTCTATAAGTTTTATTATTCTCACATTACATTTTTTCTAAGAACTATGCTATAGAGTTTTCTTTGCTCCAGCCCATTGCTCCAGTGAGTAACCGTTCAGTCACCGTCAGTACAACTAGCATATCGCATCCATCCTACCTGACACCACCACCACCACTACGCATTAGGCTGAACAGACTCTTGTTTGTTTCTATCCTGCTGTAGTCATTTAGAACACATCAAAGACACTACTACGACTATCTCGCAATCTTGCATTCGCCGTTAGTCAGCAATGGGTCCGAGCAAACGACAACCATACGTCAACCTCATCATCATCCTCCGCAATACGAGCTTTTCTAATGACGCCTTCCTGTCATCACATCGCCTTTCCATGAACACATCCGTCAAGCAAACACCATGATGATGGACTCCTCCGCTGGTCTGACCGTAACGGAAGTCTGGTTTCAAAAGCGGTTTACCAGAGTTGCTACGGTGGAGCGTTGAGTGTGACTGTTCACCTGGAGCGTTAAACTACAAGCCGTTTGGCCCCTGGCACTATTTCTGGCGAGAAATTCATTCATTAACGCAGAGTCCGTTGACGTGGTTGTCGGTGGTAGAGGAGTGTCGGTAACGACCGTGTGACGGATCGACGCTGAGCGAGCGACGAAAAGTTGATTCATGGCCGGCGTCTGGAAAACATCCCGCGGCCTTAGCGCAGGAAGCAGACTAGATACAGAAATTTCTCCGCCAGTAGATTTCTATTGGGTGCTTTAAAAGTTCTAAAATATTTATAATACATGTATATATGCAATTCGTCCGCTAGCTATACAATGTATCATTCTTCTGTAACTATGACCGGGCGGTCCGGTGCCGCAACGGCTAGCACCTGTCACCAGTACAGTGAAAGTTCGCTATCCTGGGTTCAGCTCTCGTCTCGGGCACACTGTTCTTTCTTCGCATTTGTCATTAGTTTACATGGTTGGCTGCCTTTTCGTGATATATCATTAGTTGCTGGCTCGGCGTAAAACACGTCCGTTGTAAACTATGACTGATTAAACTGCGATACACAATTACAGAATTTTACAAGTATGTAATTATAACTTGAGGGGGAAAATTCGTTTGTCTAAGCCAGATATGAAATTAAATTTTAATATGCTGGTATATGCTGTTGAAGCCTTCCCCACTCAGCGAGCCTACTTCAGTAACGTCGAGAATTTAATATGTATCGCGCGAATTATATACTATATCATGCGAATTTATGCCATTTCGTTCAACTTTACAGCTATATAATTCAATTCTGTAACTAGCGACTCAGCTGGAATAGCTGCTTAGCATGAGTGAGTGCCGGTGTCGCTCTTCTGTCACAAGAGGGATGGAAACCAGGAAAGTCAGATTGCTTCGTGGTGATTGGCTCGTGATATCTACAAACTTTATCTCGCCGTACCTCGTATAATCCTGCTTTTACAGCAACCTTTTGCTCGAAAATTCCGAATTTCTAAGCAACAGGTTTATGCTATGTATAATTTAAATCAAAATATTATGAAGAATGTTCTTCACTAAGCGTTAAGTCGATCTTCCTGTGTATAGCCAGGCGTGGTGGAGAAGTCATTTTGAAATCGCTGACTACAGTAATACAAAAAGCGATCTTCCCTTGATCTTTGACTATCAAGACACCCGGTGTAGTGGTTAAAACATTCGCGTGTCACCACTGCAGTGAGAAGCCCTGGGTTCAGATCTCGTCTCGGGACACTCTATACGTAACACCTGTTCGCAGGACTGGCCACCGGAAGTTTTCTACTCCGGTTTCTTCCCCCGTGCCTCTTTACTCATAACTTGAAATCCCCTCTAGGTGGACGCACTTTCCCGTCAAAACCACAAGCCAACCACATCTTAGACTCTTGTATAACCATAAACAAGAAGAACTCGCCAAGCTATAGGTTTAGAGAAAGTTTGGTATAGAGAATCAGTTCAGGAAATGATTTCCCGTTCAACGCACCAAACCTATTTGTATTCTGTCACTTCTGTGTGTGTGTGTGTGTGTGAGTGAGTGTGTGAGTGTGAGTGTGAGTGTGTGTGTGTGAGTGTGAGTGTGTGTGTGTGTGTGTGTGAGTGTGAGTGTGTGTGTGAGTGTGAGTGTGAGTGTGAGTGTGTGTGTGTGTGTGTGTGTGTGTGTGTGTGTGTGTAACGAGTAAAAGGATGGTATTAAAATAAAATGTATTTTTAATCTGCTACAATAAAGAATAGGTTTCATCCAGAAAAAAATCATTATGAATTTACTAGAACGTACTCCATGTCATTACGGTTTGACAAAAATGGCGAGAGGCAAGGAATGTCCACTTCTGCTTTCGTCTTCGTTTAGTGTTCTCCAAGATTACTTTTCTTCTATCATGGGACACACTTCTTGCAGTAATTATCAAGCTAGTTTTGAGCTACCGTTTTGCAACTAGGTTGTGGCATCTTTTGTTGGGCTTAGAGTAGTCCAAGGCCGTTGTTGACTAATGTGTCAAGTCTGTTTTTTTGTTGTGTCATGTTAGAGCGATGCTAGATGTCGACTGAAGTATGAAGACTAATCCTAGTGGTAAATGTTCATCTTAATTGTCACCCTCCAAAATGTCCCTTTTTTAGTATTGGAGGTGATGGGGATGGAGAGAGTTTTACCTGTGAAAAAGATTTGTCAACTATGACTACTGCGTCTAAGGTCGATAGTCTGGGCTGATGCAGAGAAGCAAAAATCAATTTTTATCCTTTATATAAAAGTGCCTGTAATGAAGTCACATACACTAAAGTGTCCTTGGGCATACACTAAGCTAGCATAGTCTTATGGCAATAGTCCCATACACAGTGTCAAAAAGAAGCTTTAGTCCCATATACATTGGCATGCACAGGAGTGTCCATAATATCATACACAAAAAATGGCAATAGCTCCAGACACAAAAGTTCCTCTTTACAAAAAGATGTTGATAGTCCCAGGAGTAAAAAGTGTTCATAGCCTCAGTTACAAAAGTCCAGCCCTATACACAAAAGTGGCAATAATCCCATACACACAATGGCTTCAATCGGATACACAAAAGTGCCATCAGTCCCATAAACAAAAGTGACAATAGTCCTACACACATAAGAGGCAATATTCTCAAGCATAAAAACAGGAAGAATCTCACACATGAAAATGGTAATAGTCCAAAATATAGGCAATAGCCCCATACACAAAAGTAACAAATGTCCTATACATGAAAACGGAAATAGTCTCATACACAAAAATGATGTCTCATACATACAAGCAGCGGAAAAAATACAAACGATGTTGTTACTTACCGAAGATAAACTCGCTTGTGTGTGTGTGTGTGTGTGTGTGTGTGTGTGTGTGCGTGCGTGCGTGCGTGCGTGCGTGCGTGCGTGCGTGCGTGGGCGCCTAAGGGCTAATATGTGTGTCTGCTTGCTTGAATAAAAGATTATTTCGTATTTCAGAAAGAAATTTCCATGGGAGACAACGTTACCTATCAAGTGCAGACCAATTCATTACGGATTACCTCCCGTCTGAGAATTCAGCTAACAGAGCCTCACAGGGAAAGATACGTGTGTTCTGTCGTTTGTGGACTCGACACTTATATCGTGAGCTGTACAGTCAGAGCCTATTCACAAAACAGTACGTTTGATGATTTACCACTTCCTTTTGCATCCTCAGTATCTTCGTCTTCTTCCTCAGGCATCATGCAAGCGTTCGTCCGCTTGTGTATCAGTGTCTGCTTGTGTGTGCTCGCGCGCGCGTGTGTGTGTGTGTGTGTGCTTTTATTGGTGCGTGGTAGTTTATGAAAGCGATAGAGTATTTTGTGTGTGTGTGCATGCGTGCGCGCACGAATAAGTAAGTCAGTGCGTGTGCACGCTCGTCAAATTATATCTACATCATCCCCAGGGTACCGAAAACAGGTACGTTTACTGTCAACAGAGAACCTTTAACCCCAGTAGACCGAACGCCTGGTAAAGTCAGCAGCTTTCTCTTAGTGGCAAACGTTGATGGGAAAATCTGTCCCGACATTCATGGAACGGCGATTCACAGAAGCCGGCAAAACGCTTATCTTCTCATCGAAACATCAATGAGCTGTGAATGAAGACCTCAAAGGAGCGTAGCTCTCCTTTATCCTTGTTTACCCTAAGTGCTCTCTGCGTGAGGTCTGTTTGGTTTCGTCCACTGCCGCTCCCACCTTCCAAAACTTTCATCCAAAAGCTTAGACGAGAGGAAATCAAACTTGGATAAAAGGGTGGAAATAAATTTCACGGTATTATTCGTTTTTCTTTCTGTTTGCTTTCAGACCACACAGTGCTGTGCTCGCAAGAGAAATTTCTCGCTCCTGACTTCGGCAACACAGACTCTGAAGGGCCGGGGGATACAACTCAGAGGAGCTCAGATCGACCAACAACTTTATTGTCAACAACAAAGCGGTTGTCAGTCTTGGATGACGAGGAGAAAACAGGCCCCTCCGTCGTCACCATCGTCTGGTTCACCTTAGCCATCATCTTCTTCATCTCCTTCCTCATGGTCATCCGCTGGTCACTCAAGCACGGCCAGACCCTCAAGGAGCTCAATCGCCGCTACTTTAGCCACTTGATGCGGTTTTTCGGTTTACGTCGCACTAACGACGATCAAACGAGTGACGTTCACCTCCCGCGTTCCGAACAACCCCGCAACCAGAGGTCCTACGTAGTGCATCCTGTTACATCGTCATCCTTCCAAGAGGAAACCAACGACGAAAGTAATGTTTTACTAGAGGGATACATGTCAGAAGTCACGGCTGTTTCCCGAAACTCTCGGAATCCCGCGGCTTCAAGGTGGGCTTTACGTCACGTCTACGCGTCACGTGACGCTTCCAGCATGGTCAGATGTTCGGAATGGTCTCGGCAAACACCAACCCGAAGCCAGACCATGGGCGGCGGTGCGCAAGCGTCGGTCGTCGACGTTGTCGTCTCTTTCGATGAACTGGTGGCTCCCTCACGGCCGCTGCTCCTGCGGCAAGCGGTCAGCGACGCGGTGCCTCGTGGGCATGGTGACGTCATTGTTCAAGAACTATGCAATGGGGACAGGCTTATTTACATCCCCGCCGTCTCGCTCCCCTCGTATGATGACGTCATGACAGAGTCTCGGCGAGAAGCGCGAGAAGGTTTGAGTTCGCTCACAGATGCACCTAGCCACCCGATTTCGTCCGCCAGGCGCCCAGAATCGTCCTCATCATCTATGTCGTCTACGTCATCACTATCTGCAGGCGAGAGCTTCGAATTCGTGCAGAGGTTGGACCCACGCGAACCGAGTGCCTTTCTGCAGCGCCCCCTAGCCTTCTGTTCGCTAGGTTTACCTCCCCCGCCATACATGGTGCGTGACACCGGAAGGGAGGCACTAACCTCGTGGGTTAATTTACAGACGTCAGGTTCGGAAGAGGCGTCGGTCGTTTCTGGAAACTGTCGTGACATGAGCAGGCCACCCAGCTACGTGAGCCTCCTGGATGTGGAGGCTGCCTGCACAATCTCCGCCGCAGTACCCACAGTCGAGCGCTCGGGGTCATAGTGCGAGGTATTGGTGTGACTTGAGGCCCACGTCGGTCACTCTCTGTTGGTCAGCGTAGAGTAACGCAACGGCGAACCGCTTGTCACCTAGACTGAGAATCGTCGCACTAACGAGAATCGTGGGTGGTGGGCTCACGTCTCGGCTTGGTTCACTTAATTTCTTTTTGGACTTCGCAGCTGTGTCGTGATATAGCCTAAGTATCTCACTCATCGCCGATGATGAGAAGATTAAGTACTTTAGACAACCGGCGCAACCTGTTCCTTTTCTAACACGAAACATATGTTTATAATGTTTTATTTATTTACGTATACTGTATATGCAACGGGGACAGGCTCTTACGGAGTTTTACGTGGTCGAATGTCACGTGACACTTTCACATACCACTCAGCCCCCCTGCCATGTGAAAGCTACACTAAACTCTCTTGATATTTAGAAACAAATCCAGCACAGACAAGGATTTTAATCGATCCTTTATGTCAACCATAAATCATAGTACCTTATTTTGTTCTCTGGAAGCTAATATTGTGAGGAGTAATAACTTGACCGAGTAAATCCAACATTAATCAGGAATGTCATGCAGCCTGTTCTGTGTTAATTCACACAGCGTTCGTTGCGTTAACATTCATCTGCAAGCGGTGGCTGACGGAGAAGGGGTGGGACATAGAACATTAAAAGCTCATTACATCAGTCATTATCAGTTGCAGAAACAGCTGTCATTCAAGCACTCAGCCTGTGTAACGACTGACTTTGTCCTGCTGGCAGCTGTCTTCCCTTTACATTTCACGCGGCAGTGTTTGTCCAACATTTTTCAATGATGGCGGTAAAAATTACAACCTACAGAATCTCGCAAGAAAGGCGTGTACGTTTAATGTACAGAACTTCGGCGTCAACAAACATGGCGGCCGTAGAGCACTCAAGGGCCGCGTGTAATTATCAATAAATTATTGTTTCCGCGCCTGAACCAAACTGTTGACCTCAGACAATTGCACGTCAAGAGTCGCAGTTCTGTCCCTTCACACGGCGCCGTTGTGATTGTGTTACTTCCCTCTTTTCTCTCCCTCTCTCCCTCTCTACCTCCACACCCACGCGCGTTTCACATCCTTAATTTATCTTTCCATGATTAGCTGCTGAGCTCTCCGCTTTAATTTTGAGACCATTCCTTAATAGCTTTAAGTTTGTTTTTCAGACGTGGTGTTCGGAGATCGTCCCTTTCGCAAGTATGTGGGGCGATTCTAATGTTGGTAGGCATTTGCGGTCTGAGTCCTTTGAGATGGTTCCTGATGCACGTAGTTACACAGCCGGCACAAGCCTAGGGGTGAGGTGTGATGAGTGGTGGGGGGAGGGCGGAAGAGGAGGGAGGGGAAACAGTCGCTTTCTTACAAGTGCTATACGTTCGTCATATGCTGTCACATGATCCCGGATAGCGAGCGCAAAACGGAAATTACCGACTTCACTGCTTGGTACAAGTAACTTCAAAAAGTAAGAGAAACAATAAATATGCAACTAATCAAGCATCCGCTTTCATTACTAGGATGACGCCTGTCTGCGAGTTTTTTCATCAAAGATTCAAGAATCCGGATCCAGTGTTGAAAAAACGCCCCCTACGAACCCCAGGGAGATCGCTGTGTGGCCTAAAGCAACAGCTCTCAGGAACAAACTGGGTTAGTGGAGGGAGATGTAATGGGGAAGGCTTACACCAAAGTGCGCAGTTCATTAAAAACACACAAACCTCGAGAGTTGCTTCCCGTGAGCACACACACACACACATTAGAAGTTATGATGCCGAAAAGAAAACAGTAGAGCTAGAAATCGGTTCTCATTCATTTTCCTTGAGGAAAATCCGGATTAATTCCTGCTTTCTTGTCAGTCTGGTCACTTCTGTAAGTCGACATGCAGTCATACAGGATGTTAGATTTCATCCGCATCCGTGTTCTCAAGGACCAGGACACATTTTGTCAGACTACATTTATTCCTTCTTTCAACTTTTAGATTATATGTTTGCTTCCTCTTGATTTTAAATATTAAAATAAGATGGCATTAACAAACCAACGAAAGAAATAAAGAATAAAAGCAAGAAAATAAAGAAAAAATGAGTGAAAGAGAATTAAAACAAGAAAGAACGAACGAACATTACGAGAAAACACAAAGAAAACAAAAGAATACAACGAAGAAACAAACAAAAGAAAGAAAGAATACAAGAAAACAGAACACAGGAATAAAACATTGAATCAAAGAAAAAAATCTCTTGTATAAAGTTGTTATAACAACGTTAGACAACACAAAGTTTGATGCCTTAACCAAAAGTTAAAAGTTTGTCTCTGCATGATATACGGTCTGAATATATTTATGTGAACAAGAACAAATGTTTCATGAAAATAAGCGTTCTCGCTTCATATTTTCACAAAGTGTTATCTTTAGTAGTCGACTAGAGAAAGAAAAACACACGAAGGCGTTGACCGAAGAGCGGTAACCTTTTGAGCTCTGATAGAAAGTCTGGGGGCAAGTTTTAGATGATATACCGTCTGCTTTTATTTTAAGTCTGTAGGATAGCGTGTAATGAAATATGATATTCTACCACCTGGTCATATTTTTAGTCTGGGACTGTGTAGTTTTAGATGATAGACCATCTGGTCCTATTTTTAGTCTGTAAGCAACGAGACCGTGTGGGGATCAAGACCTCATCAGCACCGAGGTCTTTCAGTCTTTACCGACATTCTCACACGTGCTGTTCGCCGGTGAACCGAGAAAATGTCTCCCCGCTGTTTTGAACACCCCAACAGAACGAAGAACGTGTGGGTGGAATCTGGCTACCGTATTTCTCTTGCCGACCTTTACCATTCGTGAAATAGTGCCAATAGCTTGAACTTCCTGCAATGCTCCTTCACGCTGCACTTTTGCGAGTAGGGGTGGAGGTTTGGTTGTGGGTGGGGTGGGGTGGGGTGGAGCCAAAGCTGTCTTTACTGAACAGTCTTTCGTCACGGGCGTTAAGTAGTGTCCAGGGACTTAAGTGGCCATTGGTGGCCAATTACCTAGTTTGCTATACCTTGCAGAGGTCGTCACCGCAAGTCTCGAAATAGTGAAAAACGATACAGTGTAATGGGAAACTTCCAGGGTTCTACTTATTGTCCGCCAGCAATAACCAAAATTAGTCTGCCTTTTGGTCTACCTGCCTGCCTGTGTGAGTGATTGTGTGTTTTACTGCCTGTCATTCATCTTGTTCTATTGTTTCTTTTATTCATCTCTCTCTCTCTCTCTCATTCTCTATATACTTATGCAGCTGAAATATGGGGGCTTTTACAGGACGATAGCCAAGTTGAAATAGTCCACCCTTATTGCTTGTAAAAAGTTTTTACATGTTCCAGTCCGCACACCGTCAGATATGGTGTATGGAGAACTCGGGCGCTACCCACTCTTGGTTAACTGCTGCATAAAAACTGTTGAATTCTGACTCCGTCTCACACTGGTGAACATAGACGGTATATCCAGACAAGTATACATGCTGCTGTACAGTTTAGATACTCAAGGTAAAAAGAACTGGGTAACAAAACTCCGAGCAATGCTGGGATCCATGGGTTTCAACCATGTATGGTTAAACCAGGACGGGGGTAATCATAAAATGTTTTTGTTAACCATGAAGCAAAGAATAACTGATGTTGTTCAGCAAGAATGGATTGCTCGCATGAGGCACAGTGACCGTTTCTACTTGTATCGAGCATTTTAAAATGTCTTCACACCAGAACAGTATTTCGAACATGTAAAGATAAAACGTTTTAGGGATGATCTGGTTCGTTTTCGATCGGGACTCAGCGACATTAATATTCACAAGAACCACTTTATTCATAACCATAACACTCATAATATAAATGACTGTCCATTTTGTGTAGCATCCACAGAGGATGAAACCCACCTTTTGTTTCACTGCCCACAGTCCAGTGATATACGCCATAGGTTCCTTCAAAATGTTCCACCATACAAAGAAAATAAAGTTCTTTAAATTCTAACATGTAAAAATGTAAACAACACCAAGCAATTAGTTGGTTCCTATTTAAGTGTTTCGTTTAAGAAGGGTTAAAACAACTACTGAGATATGAAACATATGTCATCCTAAATTATACTTTAAGAATTTAAGTGTGCGATGTGTATATGAATGCTTATGCGTGTACGTGAATGAGAGCATAGGTATGTGTGAATGTAACGAAACGATCGAGGCTAAACCTTGTGATATTGACAGAAATGGCCAGCAGGTGTCAATAAGGAGTTCGAGTTCTCTCACTCTGTCTTACTCGTTCTTTGTGTGGCATTTTTCTATTTATCTATCTGTCCAGACAGGTTAAAGTGTTGCAAATAGCTGTCAACCCCATGATGTCGGGTCTTGTTTCGAAAGAACCAGAATCACTCTCCACATCTTTTGCTCGACAGCTGTTTAAAAACTCTGCCGCTGAACGAAGCGAGATAGTTTTTAAAAAATTTGTTTGCAGAACGAACACACCCCCTCCCAATCTGCAAGAAGACCAGCATGAAAAACGAGCAGAGTGAGAGAGGGAGATGATGCTGTTTCATATTAATTAGGCAAATGGAGACAAAAATTGATTTGTGCGTGAACATCGGCGAAAATCCGAACAGCCGGCGTACGACGGGCGAGTGAGTCAAGCAGGTGTTAGTCACGGCTGATGGCGCGGTGCTCGAGTTTTTTTCAGTGGCGCGTGCCTCGAGTTATTTTTAGCGCGATTCCCTTGCACCGCGCGCGCTTGGGGAAACCCCCTCTGGGGGTCACGTGACTATCGCCAAGCTGTGCGTAACTCCCCGATCTAGCTTTGCGCCGTGCGCGCGCGCTCGAGTAAACAAAACTGCACGCCTTCTCCCCCCTGGCCAACCAAACGAGTTACGCTTCGAGCGTACGAGGGGGGGGAAGTCTCCACACTGGACTGGAGTCTGAGTGTCTCGTGTGTGCGCACGTGTGAGTGTGCGCGCTGGTAGTTTGACTTCACGTTACCGCGAACAGCAAAGTGTTGGAACCGTAGGTGTTGGACTTCGAAAGTAGCGCTGCACAGCTTGGTTGTTATCTGCCACCCGCTCTACCGTCTCTACACCATCATGGAAGGGGAGACAAACCCGACTGTACTGTTTCTTCCCACGAGTGCAAGAGAACCGCAGAATGAGGTCAGTGTCGAACATGAGCTTGTCTCGTGCGTGCGTGTACGTGTGGTTATGTGTGCATCCTGTCATTCGATTGCTGGTGTTTATATGACTGTCGGTTTGTTCGAAGTGTTTGTATACAGTGCTCGCCTACATACGGGGTAGACGCGCTCGACGAAGTTAATTATTATTATGATTATTATTGTATGATGTGGGTTTATGGTGTGTATATGTGCATATTGTGTGTGCTTATCTACGTCCCTGTGATTGCGGCCATGTCGAGAGGGGCGGGACAAACGTTATGTAAGGGCACTGAATGAACAGCTGGTGTGAATGACAACTGAGTGTGTGAACGACAGATACAGGCGGCCGATTGAGTGAACAGCGTAGGATCGACAATCTTCATTTTGTCTCTCGTATGTTTGTGAATGTTTGCAAACTTTATTGAAATAACGCGCGTGCGCACTCACTCACTCACTCACTCACTCACTCACTCACTCACTCACTCACTCACTCACTCACTCACTCACTCACTCACTCAATACGCTGTTTTAATTCTTATTTCTTGAAGGGGTAGTGACAAAGCTTAAATCCACTTCATCAGTTCACACATTAATTCTTTCGAGTTTGCACGTGTAGCGTGTTTCAGCGCGACACCTATCATATTCAGACATTTCATGTTCTTACACCGTTGCTACACGTTGTTACAAGCTGCATGTTTCGTTGTTCCACGTGTTTTTTCCACGTTACGTGTTTCCGTGCTATACTTCGCGTGTTTGGAGGCTTCGTGCTGCACGTGTTTCGATGTTACATTTTGTGACACTTTTGTTACTGCGTTACACGTTGTTACACCTTACGTGCCCGGCGTTACATTGCATATTTCTTTGTTTGATGTTAGTAAATGTTGCGTGCTTGAAAGTAGCACAGCATGGCGTGGAAGCGCTGCGTTGACATTTCTTCGTCAATTCCTGTTGGGGGTCAGTCTGTCAAAACAGCCAGTCTATATCCGACAGTACGATAGTCGCTAATAGCAGTCTGTCCTCCAGTCTGTCACAACTACCAAACTATATTTAATTAAACTCAGTAGTCTAGACTAGACAGTCCATCATCACCAACCCTCGCCCGACTGACCTGACCGCTTAACTGTGCCTGGGGCCGCCAGCTGTCGTTACCAACCAAAGTCTATCTGGTTCTTGTCAAAACACCGAAAACCTCTCGCGGCCAGCGAAGTAAATCCCGCAGCTGTCACTCTAAGACCCGCTAAGTTATCGGCTCCCTGTAACTTGGTGTCTTGTGCTGTCCAGTAAAGTTTATCCATTCCAGTCTCACATATTCCCCGGTCCTCCAGGCCCAGATGCCTATCGACACGTACCCGTTCATAGACCTTCCTCGCATCACCATGGCTATCGGTACCGTTAGCTGATCGTCACATGAATGAAGTCGTCTGTGTTTCTCCTTCCTTCAACCTCTCCGCGCTGTCTCTGACTCGTGACACCAGATTTCGTCATTTTATTGACTCTGGTACTTCTAGCATCGAGTTACATCCTTTTATTTCCTCTCCTCGCACTTTCTGACACATAACTACTCAATGATTTTATCCAAGCAAAAGTAACGTCGTGTTGTAGTTAATATGCCTTTATAGTAATGTATATGGTTTCTTGACTTATTGTATACGTCGCTAATGATAAGGATGTTAATTAAACTGCAAATTTTGGATCTTTGACCAATCCGTAAAACTCTATATAACTCATATATATATATATGTCCAGCATTCGATGCTGCAGTTCATGACTTGGTATAACCGTCAGCGCTAGGAATGTAACTGTCTAGTGGCACGTTGCGTTGCTGCCTGTGGTTGTGCAAGCCTCCCAGCGGGTGGTGCGACATGGCTGCTGGAGTACGGATGTTCTCGTCAGCACCCAGTCTCCAGGAAGATGACGGATAATGTCTTTAACATGAATATGGCGTGAATTACGACAGATGCTGTGAACGAGCCTAACGTGCTTGGCTTTCTGCTATAACGCTGTAGCACACTTAAAGGGAAAAGCAAAGCAAATAACAAGTTGGGAGTAGATGCTAGATAAAATGATGTTTCGAACCATGTCCAAGCAAAATTTTGGGTAATAAAACGATCGTTTACTTATAATCGTGTCTAAAAAAAAAAAGAAAAAAAGACAGGTATTAGACGGTTCAAGTTGGCCGCCATGTTGTCGAGTGACGTCTCTGAACCGTCCCTGGAGAGACATGCAGGCAGTCTCATGAGTGGGGAAGGGAAAGGGGTCGTTTAAACACTGGCATCCTGAATTTGGAGATCATGAAGTGATAAAAAGATCACAGTGATGAAAAGTTGAACGAATACTGGCACGACAGAGAATAATGTTACAAACAGTTTCAGTGTAGTTACCGCATGCTTTTATATGACAATCATTGTGGAAACCGTTGTCGGCCCGAATATCTCTGTGTGTAAACAATAGAAGAATGCCCTCACACAAATGAATGAAGTTCCTACGGCGTGACTTACATTGAGACTGGTTGTACTAATGGTGGGATCGCCACAGATTGCAATACACAAAAAAGCCAGTGATTCGCACGCACCCTGCTGTTTCAGAGACAGGACGCAATCAGGAGGAGGTTGTTTACATCCTTCCTGTAAACTGTGCCCTTCAGCAGACTGCAAGTCTTACATGTTTCTCGCAGACTGCACGTCGGCAAAACTGCTAACAGTATCGCCCCATTG
The DNA here is from genome assembly GCA_004794655.1 of Marisa cornuarietis. Lineage (NCBI taxonomy): Eukaryota > Metazoa > Mollusca > Gastropoda > Architaenioglossa > Ampullariidae > Marisa > Marisa cornuarietis. The sequence continues at coordinate 9,608,609 of SMMW01000585.1, forward strand.
CTCGACACTTTTTTGGTCTATTGAGTCCGCCTACGTCAAGGTTTAGACTCAGTTCATTTTTTTCCTTTCGTGAACTATCTGCAAACTTGACAGCCTCCACAATTCTCCCCGAAGCTGTTTTAAATGCGACTGCAAGTAAAGGATCGTTTTTCAACCCGAAATTTTGATCGGACGTAATTCAGAACCTCAGCATCTAAGCCCAGCTTACCGTTTGACTTGCTTTGTCCTTTAACATGCGTTACGTCTCTCAAACCCCGCCCCTTCCCCCATCACCCTCCAGTAGAGTGCCCTTGTGTGTTGGGAGTAGGAGGATAATCAGCGCCGTGAACAAAAAAATTAAAAAGAGCTACATCATTCACATATGAGGAGAAAGAGAAAGAGACAGACGATAAGTGCGTGACCGGGTTAGCATCTCACATCATCAACATGAGGTCTGCCACAAGCCGAGAATTGAATAAAGTAGGACTGGCCTGCAAGAATTCTTACAGGATGTGGTGGTGCACTGCGTGCTTAAGCATTTTTTTTCTCCTTATCTGCGTGGTGTTCCCGGTCGTCAGAGGAAGTTCAAGGAACATTTTAGAAGTGCTGGACTGTTAGCATGGATTACAGGACATTTCAACGATTCTAAGATTGTCCTGTCATCGTAGAACCTTTGTTACTGATGTTATACGCAAAACGACTCGGATTGGAATCTTTAGAGCAGTTTATACGCAAGTCAATAGACTACGATTTCCATTTAGTATAAATGATGATGGGAGTGCAGAAAAAAATATATTGCCTGTTATAGCCGGAGGTGAAGAGGTCGGACGATGCGTGCTTTAAAGTATACGTCGAATGTCGTCAAGAGCAAAAAGCTTGCAGTATCGAGGGTAGCATGAGGTGGCTCAACCTAAACCAGCTGCTTAGTATGACATATATGATGCTTGACAGGGAGGGTGTTGGCACGCCATTACACGGACTCTTTCTAGCTGGAGCATGAGAATATCTAGACAGGTAATATGTGTGTAAGTGAAGTATTATATTACACCTGGTCGGCTAGACCTTTCCGCTCCTAACTCTTGCGGCAAACCGTTCGTCAGTCAAGGAGTGCTTAGGAGGCTAGTGACTGCATCGAGTTCTATTACTTTCTAACCTCCTTGAGTCTCTGTTTATTTTCACTCAGCAGTAGATTAAACCAAACCTCCTTTTAGTCTCTGTTTATTTTCACTCATCAGTAGATTATACCAGTGCCGCCACACTCCTCTCACCGTTCTTCCGCTTTCCTACCCTACCCTTCATCCGCACCCCCCCCCCACCAAGTCCTCATACACAGTCATAATAACGGAGGTTAGTAGCTTATGACTCCGGCGCAAAATCCTGACCGCGGTAGGTGACGTGTCAGGAGGAGGCGAGCATGTCGAACACTTAGTTAATTAGACTGCTTCTTGTCTCCTCTCGCTGTCTCGGCTGCAAGTCAAAACCTGGCGGCGACCCCCCTCTGTGGGTGAACCCGGGGTAAACCCCGTGGTTGTTAGGGATAACGTTGTGTTATCTAAACACACCCTGCCTCGAGGTGGGCGGTGAAGGCACCAGTTTACCCTCAAGGTTTTCCCCAGGTTTGAGGTGCATTCATGCCAGATTTCAGGGCTTCATGTCAGTTCTTTTACTTGACATATTAGGTCTAGGTTTTAAGAGCTGGATGCCAGAGCTGCAGACCAGCTGTACCCGCCATAGCTACATTTTTGCTTGTCATGGCTTCGTGTCATAACTTCATTTTAGGGTTTCACATTGGAGATAAATGTCCGAGGTTTTCTGAAGTACATGTATAACAGGACGACTGGGGTGCAGTCGAGCGCTCTAGAGGCTTTCCATACACCATGGAAGTCAGGGGCCAGTTGCACGACACATTTAGAAACACATTTAGGTCTTAATAAATGTATTTAGTTATAAAAGTTTTATAGAATTCTTCTTAATGCGGTGCACTAAACAATTTTAAACATTTTAAATTGTTTTAAACACGATTAACATGTTTAAACCGGACCCGTTCCCGTTCACACATTTTTCGTCTCCAGTGGGCGCGAAAACATTTGAGCCACGCAAATGGCAAAGGAGATATATTTTTAAAAAAATACAATGCACTGTACGTCTTTATAACAGTTTTAAATTTTAGAACTATGTTGTCCCATGCCTGTAGCGTCCTGTGTAACAAGACAACTGGAGTGCAATGGTGACAGACGGTCTACAAATTAATTGTCTACCCAACTTTTTGAAATGTCATATATTTTTCTTGATTAAAGCAAGGAGAAAGACAGATGAACTGAAAAAAGGGGGGGAGAGAGAGAGAGAGCACCGTTCAAACTGAAAGAGGTCAGAAAAATAAGGTGTGTCGGCAGTTGTTTGTCTTTACACCGAAGTTGTTTCCAAGGGTTGGAGAAGGGTAAGTGTGTGTGTATACGGGTGTGTTTATTTGTCTGTTCATTGTGCATGTGTATGTGTGTGAAGAATATGAGGGAGAGGTACGGAGAAAATGAGACAGCAAGGGAGGTAGGGGATGTTTGGCGACACGGATAAGGAGTGCCCCTGCGCAGTATCCGTGTAGCTTCCCCCCAGCACCCCGCCCCCTATCCTGAAGCCTTTATATGCGTTTCGTGTCGATCGTGTTGTGCTAGAAAACGTCCTCTGACTGAAGCCTGTTTATATGACGAAAGTTAAGGCTGTTGAAAAAAAAGACAGCTCTACCATCGACAGCGTTCCGAGAAATGTGCCCTTATCAGTAGCTTGTGACAGAAATATTGCCGGTGGTCGTAACGAAATTTTTAGGGTACAAAACCAGTTTTCCGGCTAACGTTTCCTGACGTCATCCCTCTGGATGCTAGAGTTTGATGGAACCGAGTAAATGAGAAGTTCCTGTCTTTTTATTTCGGGTTATCCGGTGGCACAACGATTAGAGCCTGTCACTAATACAGTGAAGGTTGGGTGTCCTCGGTTCAGCTCTCCTCTCGGGCACGCTCTTCTTTTTCTGCATGGGGCATCTGTTTACAGGGTTGGCTGCCTTGTTGTGATTTGGCCTTTGTTGCTGGCTCCGCGCGTGAAACATTAATTCTTCCCCCCTTTCTCCCATGAGCTGCGTCATCGCCGTGTGTTCATGTACCTTCCTTGTATTTGTGTGGTGACATTAGAGTGGTTCTGCCGCCTCAAATAAAGTGAGGACGTACTTAATGTACGGGCATAAATCTTTCATTTTTATTGCCCTCTTGCCGTTAACTTTCTCTCTCTCTCTCTCTCGCACTCCCCTCCCCCCATCTTTTTCTCTCTCTTATGAAAAACTTAGATGTACACACAGCTACACAGAAGGGTCTTCCGGAGGAATCATTGTGCCATGCTGTCTTTGTGTTATTAATCGTGAAGAAAGCAGCGGAAGTGGGCCCTCTCAACGTCTGTCGTTAACGGTTGCAATTGTTTCTGAGAAGAGGAGCCGCTGCTAGAAAACCCGGATACAAATATTGCGCGTGGAGTGCGTATTATTTGTCAGTGCGTGCAGTTCACATAGTATTTTTTTTTTTTTTTTTTTGCTGTTTTTATTTATTTTTCACTCAATCATCGAGTTGCTGCCCCTTTTTTCTCTCTTCCTCTTTCTCTCTCCCTTCTCCTAACCACTCATTTCTGGCCCTTTCTCTCTTGCTTTTTGTCTCATTGTGTGTGTGTGTGTGTGTGTGTGTGTGTGTGTGTGTGTGCGTGCTCACACATCTCATCACTTGTCCAACCAAGAGTAGGACAAACGGAAACCAGAGAAGCGGCGATACGAAGGGAGATAATTCGTTTTGATTTACCCACGCCATGACAGAATCTTGTTTGCTGATACATGTTGAATCGGCTTTGAAGCATAGCACCGGGATGCCGTCAACATCCGAGATTACAAAACATCCTTGACGACCTGTAGCGATGGTCGGTCGTTCCCTGGCAACCAGACATATCTAGATGACGTAGCACCGGATGTGGTACAGCATCTGGTTCTCATGCAGTTTTGATCTTACGTGAGGTTATTTCACCTAGACTAGAGGCTTCCACGGAGCCTCAAATGCAGACCAATGTCACGATCTTTCCCCGTCTTGAAACTATCTTGAGTTTGTTTTAACATACTAACCAGGCCTGAGTCCTTACCCAATACCTTCTTACATCAGCCGCAGCGACCCCTCCTCCCGTGACGCAGCATGAACCTCCGAGGTCAGCGCAATCCTCAGAGGTGAGCAGACCAGCAGCATACTAGTGGTCCGTCATTGTCTTTGTCGACGTCTTCATGCTAAGCAGAACTAGAATACAGAATAACACGAAAAAAGCAATAACCGCCAAAAATATTACCTGATAATTTTCTTTGGACTGAAAATACCAATTTCAAGATGGGTGTATGGATAGTAAATGAAGACATATTCTGGCGCGTGCAACTCTTATCTCCAAAGTTAATTTACTTTCATTGAACTTATTTTTGTAAAGTGCGAAAATAGAACGTTGTGAAACGTAAGTGGCTGCCATGAGAGCCACGTCACAGGCCATTAGTTGAACGTGATACCGGTAGCGAAGTGCAAGGAGTAGCATTTGGTGTTCCCTTGAGTTAACTTTGCGGTTGGAACTGATGCCAAAAGACATGAATATTCCCACAAGTAAGGAATATTCATATGTATTAAGTCACTGACTTGGAGAAAACAAAAAGAGACATGATTATTAAATGTTAGCCCGAGTCGGACATTAAATTTGTAGCAAGTCAAAAAAAATAAACATAATCTGTTATTAGTTTGTTACCAATTAACATATTTGAAGTACTATAAAATTTCCCTAAAGACCGCATCTAATGCGAGACATTGGAGCATATGCACTGTCCAATCAAAAGTCGACATTTCTGACGTCACGGGACATGAGGTCTTAACCTCTGTCCAAATCCCAAGTAAGAGCCGCCATGTTAAAAAGCTTGTGTTGCGCAAAGAAGCAAAACTTTTCGCTCGGATTATGAAAATAAGTTTCTTTTAAGGGACTAAAACTTACGCTTTTTAAAATTATCATGTGTTTGGGTAGGCCTTTAAAGTGTGAGATGAAGCGCTCACACGATTCCCAGCAAAGGTCAATCACAAGAGGCCAATGACCCAGCCTTTGTTTTCACGCGCTTCGCCATAGACCACGAGCTAACAGTAAAGTTTTAGTTTGAGTCTCTGAGATGCGGAAACCTGCATATATACGCCGGTTGCCTAGCAACACCGCTTATCAAGCTCAGGCATCGCGTTCGGAAACGAGCAGTGAGATCTCCAACAGCAGTGACATGCTCAAGCGCCGAGTGTCGGTTGTCACCCTTTAAATATGATGTCAGAAACCTCCATCTTTCTTCCTCCTGCCTTGCACCCTCCTCTCCATCCAAGTCGTTGCTACATGTACTGTACCTCCATGGCTGGGGAACAACTGAGTACAGCAGAGCCACACTCCAGTCATTTTGCCGGGCACTTGTTAAACAGCGAAATCAAAGGAATTGGTTTGTTTGTTTGTTTGTTTAAGTGGTGCGGCCCTTTCCTAGCATATCATCAGGTCCTGCTGCATGTGTCATTGATTGGCACGTACCTTATTTATCCTAGCAAACTGCCAAGGCGTGAAGGTTTTGAGAAAATAATTGTTCCTCGTTTTACTATAAAAATCCGCCAATAGAAAGTTTAAAAATGAGTGTATGAAAAAAGCTTAAACTCTTATCCAAGTCTGTTAGTAGAGAGATAAAAAAAGAATTGTGTAAAAAATATAAAAATTAGAAGTTAAACTTGTTAGAAAATGTAGTTAAAATATGATCTGGGTTGTCGCAGCCTTACTACAAGAAGATGTAAATAAGGTCTGAACCAGACGTAGCCTTACTACAGCAGGCTGTAAACACGATCTGAACCAGGAGTAGCCCTGCCATCAGAGATGTAAATAGTGGAGGAGTAAAGGGGGAGGTAACGACAATGGAGTGCCGCAGTGACGTAATCTGCACGTCGTGGCAGCCATCTTGACAGCCATCTTTAAACAGCGACGCAAGCGGCAGTCGTGAGCGCTACTTACCGCCAATCTGTTAACGCCAGGTGGCTCTCGTCGTCGATGCTCCCATCCCCCCCCCCACACCTTCGGTAATCAGCAGGCCATCCTCTGCCTGGCTCACCTCCATCCCTCTCTCGCACCTCCATTCAGCTTCCTTCCCTCCCCCCCCCTCACCTCTGGGTCAGACTGCACAAAAAAACCTCCCTGCCTTTTTATACAACTTGCGTGCAGGCCATTACGCCGTTAACCACGCGTGACGCAGACCTGGTTATACAGGACAAGCAGCAAATTGTTTGAAGATGCTGCGCGCCAGGTAAATGTGATGATCGTGCTCTCTCGTGGTGTCAGAGATATGCAGGTCAGACGTTAACTTTACAGGTAGCAAACACGCCACAGCCCTAATCGCAGGTAGAGGCACTTGGGTGCAGACATGTTCTTGACTTTGGTTTGCCATACACTTCCACAAACCTTTGCTTTAAGTGTTGATGGTGCTCACAAGCTAGGGATGGGGGTCTGTTTATGTTGCGGGGCTCTTTCTTCGTTAGGAATACATGTTTAGCGCTGTTAAACATGTTTTTATTATGTTTTTTAGTATTTGTTAAAATAAAAGCTGATAGAAATGCCCAAGTGATGAAGATGGATACTTTTTTGTTACAGGAAGAACAAACACATAAAGTTACCACTCACAACAATTTTAAGCAATAGCTCAATAGGAGCGTTAGATTTATAAGACACTCTTTTTCAAACTTTCTACTTAAAGAAACCCCCGAAAACAATTTTTTTTCAAATGAGTGGGTTTTACTAATTACAAGACACTTATTTCCCAGAATTCACGTCAGTAAACCCCTGCCAATCGCGTGAGACATGCACAGCTCCAAACTGGGGTCATGCTGGCAAAGAATTCACACCGTTACAAAACAACGTCGTTTTTACGATCTCTAGTTGTGCACCTGTGAGAATGTTTAAGTCTGAAGGGTAGTGTTAATTAGAAGGAGTTGCACCAAATGCCAACAACAGACAGAGGTCCCATACACTTTTAACATACACACCATATACAAGTATTTAGGACCTATAGTTTTCAGCATTTAATGCTTTTTTTTAAATTGGTGTTTTACGCCGAGCCAGCAACTAAGGCTATATCACGGCAAGGCAGCCAGCCACATGCCACATGCAGAGAAAGAACAGTGTGCCCGAGACGAAAACTGAACCCAGGACAGCCAACCTTCACTGTATTGGTGACAGGCGCTAACCGGACCGCCTAGCATTTAGTGCTGCTAGGAATAATAATAATAAGAAGAAGAAGAAGAAGAAGAAGAAGAACATTTATATGGCGCCTTTCTTCAGCATCAGCCGAACTCAAAACGCTTGACATACAGGCACTCGAGCACATCTTATAGGGGGGGCATTAAATGCACCTTCATGAACATGTATACGCAGAAACACGCAGACACAGTGCACAGCAAAATATAAATAAAGTTGATTGAGAGAGCGCTATAGAATTTCAATAGAAGACCGTATGGGAGGAAAAATACGTAGCCAGAAGTTGCTTCCAGCGGCCACAATTCATTTCAATGACTCTAATTCAGGCAGCAAATTCTATTCCACACCACAGGTCCAATCAAAGATGTGATGTAATAAGTAAAAGTCTTTTTTCATAATTTGTTTGTTTGTTTGTTTGTTTTGCTGCTCATAGGTTTGTCTGCAGAATATATCTTGAAAAACCGTAATGAGTTTACCAGCTGTCGGAAGGGAAGATGTGCAAATCCACCGATATAATACTTTCACGATGTTCAACTGTTCGTCATCCTTTAAGAATCACAAATCCAGGGTTGTTATAAAAAAATACAATCATGACATAAGAAGTTTGCACTCCAGTCTGTTAAAAATAAGAAATTCCTCTGAGAGAAAAAAACAATTCTGACGGCTACGGGAAAAAGCCATAAAACAGTTATTTGGAGGGAGGAAGCAGGGGGTGAGAGTCGTAAAAGGGTTAGCAATAGTCAACACTTGGCACCTGTTCTCGGCAGATCCACCTGTACAGCTAGCTTCACCCCGTGGCTGTTTTAGAATTGACCTTCTTCTCCGAAAGAACTCGACTTCACCCGCTATTGTCTTTCAACTGCGGCCAGAAGCACATGCAAGCTTCCAGTCACTGAATGGCGAGGGCGGACGGATGATAGGAGACGACGATCAGAGGATCTCGTCAAATTTCTGTGCACCTTTCTTTTGCCACGTGTCTCGTGTTCTTTGTCAGTTTTCTTTCCTGCTTGCTCAGTCTCTCATAAGTGCTGCATTTGTATTTCGGGGTATATTTATAGTGAATGTGTGTTAGCGATTGTGCGCTCTGCTAGCGATTATGTTCTCTTCAGATCTTCTTACTTGCGACTGCGCTTGCGCAGGCTTGAAAAATAGTTGATAGTTTGGACAGCTGTGCACTGGGTGTGAAGACCGTTACACGACATACTGATCAAAGAGAAACTCATGTTTAGTGATCTAAAACAGTCTTAGCTAGAAACACTGATATTAAAATGTGTTCACGCGAAAGGGTGGCACCTGCAAATAAAATCAACAAAAAAGATACGAAAAACAATTTCATTCGGGTCTAAATCTAGAGAGGTCACTTATCGGCTTTATTACCTTTATAGAGTCTTTACATATGGACGTCCAGGAGCCTTTATGAGAAGGTCTACTGATCGGTATCCACTTAAACATTATTTCCACTTTTTTTTCATTTTGTTCAAGTCGATGGAAGGATTTCTGAGTGACTTTCACGCGATGAATGTCTTCACCTCAGGACGAGAAGAAGGCGCTGGTTTGGCGTAACACCACGAACACTAGAAAGCAGATCGTCTGGGTCAAAATATATGTTATCGTGAACCTTCCATCCGGAACATAGCTCCATGTGCCCGAACTTTGACCTTTGGTATCAGCTGACTTTGTTTTGCTGGATGCCATTTCATCTCTCGCCAACCCTGGCGCGTGTAGCAACCACCACCACAACATGTGGAGTTGCACACCTTACTTATTACATCTGATTTATACATTTTTTTCTTTTTAGAAGGAGAAAAAAGAGACTAATTGAATATCTCAGGACACTAAACAATTCTGTCGCTTCGTTAGATTTGCTTGGTGTCGGAGAAAATTATGTCAAACGAGTTTAGTGGTGCTCAATATGATATTATCTGCGGGGTTTTACAGTTTTGTGCATTGAACTTATTTTGTTATGAAAGCAGTTTCTCTCTGTCTCTCTCTCTCTCATATATATATATATATACTGTATATATATGCGCGCGCACAGACAGAAAGAGAGCAAGAGCACTTCAAAGAAACAACAAATTAGAAATAATCATGTAATAATAAAATAAATAATCGGTCCAGCAAGGACAGGGAGACTGGCAAGACGGAAGATAATAGCTGCGATACCTATACTTCACTTCAGGATGTTCCTTAAGAGACTGATCTTAACTCGCCTTCGACTTCTACGATTCTGGTGCACCCGAGACAGCTGACTGACAAATTGTGAGGTAAAGACAGAACGACAAGGAAAACGTTTGAGTTCGAATATCAGGTCATTCCGGGAGGCACGCCGGCCTCGCCTGGCGGCTACTTAGCTTGTTTGCCGATGAAATGGTTACTTCGGGTGTAAGATTAGTTTTGGCTAATTTTTGTTTTCACTGAGATGGCTTGCTTGGAATTTGTTTCTCAGGGGTACACCCGCGGTGTGAAAGCTTTAGGGACGAGACGTCAACACTCACAGTAGTGGGTGGGTAGGTGGAGGGGGAAGGGAGGAAGCTTACTGTAATTAGCATGACTGCATAATATATATATATATATATATCCTAAAATGGCCAAATTTCGTCGACGTTGTATGTAGTCGAAACTAATACGCGTGGAAATATTTATTTCCGTGATCATCTCCCACCTCGAGTGTTCACGTGGGACCCGAGACCTTGAACTTTGTCCATGACAGTCACAGTGTTGTGTGCAGCATTTCAAACCTTTCACCCCACCCCATCTTCCCCCCAGGCAATGCCACTGCCATGTCGCCCCCCCCCCCTTGTTCATTCAACAGTGACAAGAATACTACAAAGAGCGACTATATCTTTAGGAAACACCCATCAGCACACCCTTATTTACAACCTGAGATCTTGGACCCATCAAATCTTATTTCTTTCCAAACTTAAAAAAAAAAAAAAGTTGCAGCACTGACAACAACAGTTTCGTGACAAGTAAACATCTGAGTCAGTGGAGCGAGTAAGTAGCGCTCCCTTCACCTTCGTTACTCGCTCAAATTAATTTTCTCCCCTGAAAACACCCGCCGGCGAATTAGAGACACAGGCTGTTTGTTTGCATGTCAGGCTGTTCGTGCAGAATACTTCGGTGATAACTACAGTCAACATTTAATCCTCTCGCCGGCAGCTGGAGAACCGTCGAGATAAAGTGTTTTTCGTGACGCTTTCTGTTCCAATTGTATAAATCATCAGGAGTTTATCTGAACCAGCAGTCAGACATGCATGAAAAATCCTGAGTTTGCTTTTTTATTATCTTTTTTTTTTCGTTGTGGGAAGGTTGCAGTGGCCTTGTTTTACTTTCCTCTCGTCTTTATTTTTGCTTTAGAAGTCGTTGAGTTGGTTTGTTTTGGAAACTCAACCTTATGTTATCGAAAGATGAAGTTGAGATAGGCAGAAATAGGACCAAAAACTAGAATAAAATAAATAATACAAAATGTTAAAAATTGCGCAGTACAGAAATGAATTCTAAGATGGTGACAACGACATTAAACGTATAACAGATTTTGTCGTCTTTTAAATTATTCTCAGTAATTTATCATTTATGGCTGTGATGGCGGATACCTTAAAGTGTGTTGTGATATCAAGTCCATGATGTGATATCAAGTCCATTGACAGTTTAGTGTGCGGTAAAGAATGTGTCGGATTTTAGTTGCTATACTGTGATAAGAGTTATCACTACTAAAGACAAGATTTACGTGACACGACAATCGTGATATCATATGTTTGATAAGAAGCAGCACTGGAAGTTTTAACTTTGAAAGCCTTCAGACTTGTATGATTAAACAGTGAGATAGTCTGTAAAAGATCTCGGTAATTGGCCTTTAGTCACGACCGGTCTTAGTTCTCCATGACGCACAGCTACAGAGCGTGACGTAAGAGGAGTATCAGGTCACCAAGGTTTCCACACACTGCATGCATAGCGTGTTTAATGTGCATGCATGCTGCATGATTGTTGAGAGAATGTGCTAACTCCTTGCATGTGGAGAATAACAATGTAAGCGTTGCATAAACATTACCGTAAATTCCATCACACTTTGCACTGAGTAAACAACACTTTGCACTGAGTAAACAACACTTTGCACTGAGTAAACAACACTTTGCACTGGATAAACAACACTTTGCATTGGATAAACAAAAACAAAGCTGTCTTGATTTAAATTCAGTAGACGCTGTTTTGCCATAGAATATGGCAGAAAAGAAGACAGAACGCTGTTGATTGACACTCTCTCACCTGTCGAGCAGCGTATAGTTTGTGTTGTAAAAGTGGTCGTGGCCGAAGGAGAGTCTGAAAGGGGTTAAGGCCGACACAGCGCACGTAGTGATGATGTAAAGTTGTCTCATGTCAGCCAGACTTGTAAACAAACATGAGGCTAGACAGCAGGAAATGTCAGTAGACAGGAGCAGGCGTTGCTCCTCAGTTCAAGCCTCGTGCTGTTTAGACCAAAACAGCTTAATATAATAATTTTTAAAAAAATTAACCCAGGAGTGAATCACGTGGGCGGGTGAGAAAACTGTTTTGTGCGATACAGCATTTCCTGAGGGATGAGTAGTAACAAGATTAAATCCCCGAAGTGATGAGCAGAGGCAAATATTAATTTCACAATCAGTAGAAATGTTTGACATGACATATAAAGCTGTGCATTATTTGCTGCAATTAGGAGGGTTAATTATGGAGGTTATCTGTGCATGACAGGTGAGTGAGACTCAGCTGGCGTTGATTGCCTACAGGGCTGCTTCCTTCATGATTAATGCATTTTATGTATGTAGGCTGAGTGTGGTGTTGTAGATCGAACTGATCTATAAATAGATCTTGTGTATTATTTGTAGTTGAACTCACACACACACACACACACACACACACACACACACACACACACACAACACGAACATTTTACTGACTGAAAGCCGTGCCAGCGATTGTCACCTTTACAGAGAGAGAAGTGAGTCAAGATCAAGAGTTGATTAAAACTAAAAAACACACTGAGTACATAGCTAGCCTGTGATTTATAGGCTCAGAGGTTCGCGAAAGGACAGACGTGAACATTGAACAAGCTTATGTTTGCGTACGAGCGCGTGTGTGTAATTGTTTGCGTGCGTGCGTGCGTGCGTGCGTGCGTATGTTTGTGTGCGTCTGGACGTGCGTGTGTATGTGTGCATGCGTTTATGTTTGCGAGTGTGAGTGTATATTTGCCTGTGCGTGCATGTATGTTTGCGCGCGCGAGTGTGCATGTGTGTATGTATGTGTGCACGCATGTGTGTATGCTTGCATGTTTGTGCATGTGTGTACATGTGTGCTTGGTTGTGTGTGAGTGCATGAGTGGGTGCATTCACACGTGTGTGTGTGTGTGTGGTAAACGATTTCTGATCTTGCGCATGTCCATGGGGACTGGACTGTTGGGAGAATAGTTCAGTCAAAAACCTGGTGACAGACTCAGTGGTATCTATTGAAATCAGTCACAAGACCTGCTGGCAGACACAGTCGTCTGTATTTAATTCGATGACAAAAACCTACTGACATATTTATTGTCATACATGATAAAGCCGTTACTCAGATGTCATAGAAGATTCTCGTCAGCTTTCGTTTGACATATACGAGGGCCTATAGACACAGACGACTGTCTGTTGTGCAATACGGAAGCATATGTGTTTCATACATATATTTATTCTAATGGAGAAGATCAGAACAGTTTCAAGTTAACAGTTGCATGCATTGAGAGTGTTGTTTCATAATATTTGAATATATTTTCATGTTACAGAGATGGTTTTGTCAGTAAGGTACCTGCACGTTCGTGCGTGCTTACGATAGTTTGTAACGGTTTCGCTAGTTCTGCTGCTGAATTTGTTTCAGGTTAAGACTGTTACGAATATGTTCAAATTTCATCCATTACTTAACCTGTATTGAATTTACGATTTTGAAGACACCACTTTCCTACCGATAAGAAAGGGCGCAATAAGGATATTTTAATGTAATTTAATTTCGCTTTTTTAGCGCTATTGAAATGTTTATTAAATATATTTATACTACTCATGAATCCCTACTCCTTATAATAATAATAATTATTATTATTATTATTATTATTGTAGGATTTATATAGCGCATTTCAATGCGATTTATAAGTGACAAGGAGCATTAGGTAGGATGCCGTATGACAGAGAAAAGCATAACATAATCAGGCAAACATCGCAAGGAATGTGAAAGAACGCAGAGAATAGAAGGTGGAGAAAGTAGCAGTCAGATCAGACCGATTACAGTAGTTATTTCCGAAAGAGGTTTTAAGTCTAGACCAGAAAGCATTAGCTGTGTGAGAGACAGAGGCAATGCATTTCAAATACTGGAGCTAGAGAAAGACAATGAGCGACAGCCGAACCTCCAGTATTAAACATGTCCGGCGAGGACTAAGTAACCTGCTACAACACAAGCTCAGACCACGGACCTGTATATTTAATATATAAGTTCCTGGTCAGACTGGGTCGAGGCCATGAACAACACGATAGCAAAGTATGACGATCGTGAATTTGATGGCAGCCCGAAATGGTGGCCAGTGCAAATCGCACAACAGTGGTGGGACATGATCAGACGTCTGTTTGCGGAATACAATGGGAACAGCACAGTTCTGAACTCTCTGGGGCGATCGAACAGAGTTACAATAGTCGAGTCTGGTCATTGCAAACACCAACATAAGTTGCTTGATGGAAGCAACAGAGAGGAGAATATAATGCGGCTGATCCTGCACAGTTCAAGAACAATGGACTTGCTGAGAGAGAACATGATTCTCGAAAGACATTGGTGTGCCGAAAATTACTACAAGGATTCCTGACAGACTGGGAAAGAGTAATGGTGGATCCTGAGAAAGTGAGTGATGTAAACGCAGATGTTTTCAGGATGACTTCAGTTTTTTTCCTTGTTGAGCTGGTGTTTGACAGAATCAAGAGTTTGCCGAGTGCGGGTGAACAGACTGTGGGGTTGGCAAGCTGGACCAGAAGTCAGAAGCTGAGTATCGTCTGCATCTTTGCGGTACTGCAAGGCTGAGTGGTAAATCAAAGGACCAAGTGGCTAGACATAGGCAGTAAACAAGAGTCCCGGGGACTTTTGACGTGTGCGACTGAAAAAGACTGCATGATAACAATGGAATTCACCTTCAAACCTCTTGTCTGTATCGTTACGAAATGGAGGGGCCATCTGAGTTAACGTCCTTGGTTGAAGATATCACAACAGTTTACAGCTCCCTCAAGAGCTTTTTCCCCACTCTTGATTGTTGGTATTCGTACGCGGAAAAAGGACGAAACTTTGTGTCGACTTTTGCTTGCAGCGCAGCCTGGATTTGCACAACAGTGACGAGCATATAAAAAAAATAATTACAACTGTTGTTCTGTGACGCATTGTCTTAAAGAAAAGACGAGAAGATACTTCATTCCAGTCATGGTGGTCCATCTGATTTAACATCCTTGCATACACGCAGTCTACTCATGTTGCTAGCCCTCCGCCTCTTTTAGCCTCACTGGGACCAGCCTCATGACAGGAGGAATCCCCAAATCATATTCTATTTATAGATCTTACCTCTGGCGGGTCGGTACAGAATCCGGTCAGACTCCGTAACACAGTGGAGTGCATCCTCCTTATAGAGCGGGTTTTCTACGATTACACATACACATCCATTCATGATCCGTTCGCACATTTTTTTTTAACAAAACAAGGTATGCTATTAAAAAAGGAATTGCTGTTTAACTTGAAGCAGTAGCTGCTACATTAGCTGCTAGGTTATCCAACGACATATAAACGATACTGATAGTGGAACAGCAGCCTACTTGGATGCGTGGAAAGGTTCTTACTGCGAACGAAAGGAAGTTCTGACAGGACTCTCGACTGTTGGTTGGAACGTACCTAGCAAGGAAACCACCAGCATCACGCCCACCCTTCACTATGTCTACCACCACTACCACTGCCACACCATTTTCACAATAACAACTGCCTGTCTCTTTCGCCATTTATCTGTGTGTGTGTGTGTGTGTTTGTGTGTGTATGTGTGTGTGTGTGTGTGTGTGTGTGTGTGTGTGTGTGTTGATATGTACGGTATAAAATGTTGTATCTGCACATATATTTTACTTTGTTCTGTATATCTAGGTGGTTATACATCTTTAAACGCCCGAGAGGTTACCAATATTATTGACGAAATGATTATGTTACGGTGGGATTTTGTGAGAGAGAGAAAGAGCGCGCGTGTGCGTGCATTTATTTGTTTACATGCGTGTTGTTTGTAGTTTGTTGACATTAACCTTCGTTTGCTCTTACCTACTGACAATGCTAGCGTACCCTGGGTATGAACAGATTCAGCAGTTTACATTCCATATATCGTCAGCGTCTAACGGTTTCTGCTGTCTGTGTTCACATGCCGTGTTCATCCCCGCGTCATTCTTTTTTCTCACCCTCCTCCCATCCCATACTCGAAGCTTGTCTCCATTACGTTTAGGTCATAAAGGTCATGGAAGCAGAAGTAAATGTCACCAAGTAATTAGAGTGCTTTATTTTGAATAACCAACATCATCAATAGCCAGCTCCAGTGTCTCCTATTTTTTTCCCATGACCCCCCAACAGATTTGTCGGACTGCCTTATTCTCCCATGACTTTCAAGTTGTTGGAGGGTTTTTTTCAAGGACGCTTGTTTTAGAATCTAGAGTGAACTACAAGTGGGAGGCACCAGCAGTTTGCTGCATTGTCCGAAAGCTCAAGCGCGTGCTAACAAACTTCCTGTGCGTATGCGTGCTTGCCACTAATTCATTTCCAAGAAGCCAACTTTTGAATGATGTTGCACACACTCTGGCACAAGCTCGAGTCTAGTAAAGTTTTCTAGCAGCGACTGGCAGCTTGAATGTTCTAGTGTCAGTATTTGTCATCGTCTGTGAATCTCGGTACCTGCGATACAGTTTATCTTCTCAGTTTATCGCACGTGCTGGTCTGCTCATTGTCCAGCGAGAAATCTCTCCTTCGCACGCACACACAGCATGTGCAACCGGACACATATTTCTCGACCATCATAACAGAGATACTTCTAGTCATAAGTAGATGCATGTACTTACAATGTAATTGTGACGAAATCTGGGGCAGTAGGGGATACCTTGTTTTCATTGTATTATTTTTTTATCTTCTCTCCTTTTCTCCCTCACCCTCCTTGCTTTATCTCTACCTTCCTGCCAGGGTCAGCAACTCAGCTCTTGAAATCTTGAAAATTGCGGTTCAAGAGACCAATGCCACATCACATAACAACTTCATTTCTCTTCGTGGTGATAAGACGATAAACATGATGACTGGCCTCACTGACGGCCCCTGTCATCAGAGGTTGACGTTTCTCACTCTCACGTCAGGGAAATTTCACTTCCACATCAAGAGCGCCGTCAGCATCTGCGTCATCTTCTAGCGGGCTGAGACAGGACAGATGTTGCTAACGCTCATCATCCTTTCTTCCGCCTGATTTCCTTTCACTGTGTGAGTTGGTTCGGCGCTCGAACAAGCCTCGACACCATTCGGTGCTTCTTCACCCCCTTCAGCGAGGATCGTACTGGGGCCAAGTGTGAACTTCAGCATTTGTTTGTATCTTGGTAGACTACAGAGGCAGCGGAAACCTTGATCGTATATAAACTTGTTTCCTTCTTTTCTGCAACATGTTTGGGGAAAACGCTGAGCAGGAATAATGCTTCCGTTAAGTGTAACGGTTCTGCGTCCTATTTTCCCAGGAGGACGTGTAACACATGCCTGATGCGGCTGATTCATTTCCCAAGTTTAGATACTTGCCGGAAGTCGGTCATTGTCATGTTGGGGAGCGGGATTACGATTGCTGTTAAGTCTACACTTACTTGTGTACTTTCACTGCAAGCAAGAGGGCGACAGCATTAACGATCTCTGACAACCACAGACTTAACTTTCTGTCATGGCGTCTCGCTCCAATTTTCCACTGTCGGACATGGGGACGAGCGTGGAGAACGTTGTAGCAGCAGCAACAGCAGCAGAAGAAGGAGTGAGTAGTGCGCAGACACCTATACGTTTATCCGCGTATACGCTTGTCTGTCCGTTTGCTTCTCTGCCTGTCGCTATCATCGTGAATTGTGACCTTATTTATAAACCTTTATTTCTCTTTCAATGTCTTACCTACATCATTATTTCCAAAACACTGTTCATTCTCGTATCCTCCTACACTAACTGCCCGCCTTTAACCTCTGTTGTGGATTCGCGTGTGGCCGACTTTCCTCGCTATTGGCGGCAAGATCAGAGAAGTTCACTCGTCAAAACTCTGACACTAGCTGTGCACGCCCGCCAGAGGTCGTGTCGATGACCCTGTCACTATACTATTTACCGAAATCAGACCGACTCAATGCTGGAGCAAAAGAAAAAAGTCTGACCTCAGAGAGAGAGGCAGAGGGCGAGAATGAAGGAGATGCTTTGACGACGAAAAAAAAAATTAGCAGGGAGGAGAACTCTTCGGCGAAAATGTAATCTTTTTCCCAAACTATCCTTCCAAACTACGCTAATCTAAAAATAATATTTAACAAACTTGACATGAAGTTAAACTACATGTCGGTATTAAATTTAACATCAAAGGAGTATTTAATGCGAGGGAAATACGGAAGGAATCTAAATGCGGTCGCAAAAGTGAGACGATGGGTTTTAAATGTGCTGTAGATGGAGTAAGAACAAACCGCCGACACCTTTAAAAGCAAAAAGAAGAAAAAAAGACACAGAGGCCTAATCTGGTTTACAAGAGGTTTCTTTGAAGTGTCTAATTCTGAACAACAAACACCTTGCGTCAGGCGATAACTGCGGCCAGAAATAATACCATTGCACCGGTTTTCACAGTGGGAGACGTTGTAGATGGGAGCACAATTGTCTCCCCTTACAGTGCTTTATCCGAACTAATGGAAGCTAAGAGTACTTGCCTTTCAGGGCCCACTATAAGGGTCAGGGCTCACGACGATTAAAAGTAAATGTGGCACAATATCACTCAATATCGCTCGTACACTGTCTTCGCAGGTAATCGGTCTGAAAAGACTTCGAATCGACAATGGAGGCTATAACAGAGTGGAGGTTAGAAGGCAGGTTGGGTGGAATGTAAGTCAGTTTGATAAATCGTCAGTATGAGTTAATATACAAAACGAAATGAGAAGCCTGCCATCAAGCAAAGAGGCTCCCGGATCTCCCGGACTAAGATCAAGTCGTGTGATCGTTTCGGACAGGTGCGGAGGATTTTAAAGAAATCTCCATTATTTGAGAAGCCGTAGACAGTACATATAATCTGCCTGGTGCTGCTTGAAATGATTTGCCAGAAATGACATAGTGTGGCCCAAATGTGGCCCAAATGCTCACCCACCACCACCACCACCACCACCGTAGTGAGTGACCCGGTCTCCGGGGCGTCATGTGGAGTGTGGGGCCCAGTCTCTCCTTCAGGCACTCATTCCCTTTAAAGTGGACAGATGAAGTTCTCCAGTCACTGGCTTGACTAGACCTTGTGCTTTAGCTACAGTCTTCTTGCTATCGCCTCTTCTTGATCAGTCGGTTCCCACGGGTAGTCTGTTTATTACATGTGTTTACACATAATATTTCATATTTTTTATTTTGAGAACAGATCGCGCATTTTTTTTTTACTAATTACTAATTTTGTTGTTTTCGTTTATTTATTTTTTTTATTGTTTGCTTTTTAATTTTTGCTTGCTCTTTTTTTTTCTTTCTTTGAGTGTGTGTGGAAGGGGTGAGGTGTTAAAATTGCTTTTCTGGCACAGTTTCTGGAAAGTTGTTTCCCTTTAAAAGAAAGGTTCGTTAAACAGACGTCATTTATCTTCAACTGCTGCTCTTTCTCTCCTCTTCCCATCTCTACATACCTCCTCTACCCCCACCCCCGACACCGCACTTCCCACGATCCCTGTTTATCAAAACGGATTCTCAGGAGAACTCTAAGGACTTTCATTAACTGTAACCTTGAAACAGCAGGGGTTTTCTGTCAGAGGAATTTGGTTTGTGTGTGTGTGTGTGCTTTTTTATTTTTTTGGCTTTTCAGAGAGCAGGAGAACATGAAAGCCAGGAATGGCAGCTGATGTACCCTATTAGCATTGCACATTCACTGCACTATTCATGTCACGAGCACCACGTGCACATGTTTGCAAGGGTGGGGTGGGGGGCGAGTTCACAAGTTCACGCGACCGGTAAATATATTTTTATTGTTGCTTATTTATCCTGATTACTATTTTCTCGCGTTTCCTAACCGTAACGCCAAGAGCGTGACGAGAGGTAAAGCGGTGGCTAACCCCTCCAGGCAACAACTCCACGCTGCACCCTTTAGTCTGCCAGTGTGCGGAAACTATGAAGTAAAAAAAGGGGAGGGGGGAATGAATGTCGGCATTAAGGATTTTTTTGAAGCCATCTGGATGTCATTTTATTGCCCAGCTGATGAGTCTAATTGCTGCCGCGTGTTCTTCAGATCTTAGCGCCTTCTAGTTGCTTGTATTACGGAGGAGAACTGACTTGGGGTCTCCGTATTACGTGCATTACTGGCACCACATTCTTGCAATTACAACTCCTTTTAACATTTCTTTATGTCCTTCTTTCTTTTGTCTGTATTTTGCCTCATTATTTTTCGTTTTTATTTTCTTTCTTTTCGTTGTTTTACTTTTTTCTTTTAGTCTTGGCTTTCTTCTTTTATTTCTTATTTTCTTTTCTTCCTTTCTTTCTTATGTTTGTATCTTTGTTTGTTGGTCTTTTCGCTCATTTTTACTTTCTTTTATGTTTTTGTCTTTGTAGTGCTTGTTATGTAATGTGTCTGCCTGTTTCCTGTCTGCCTTGTCAGTCTCGCTGCATTCATGTCTTAATCGCACCCAGTTAAACCACTATGTCGTCGAAAAGTTTGTGTGTGATGATTAATTCAGTCAGGTGACAAGCGGAGATAACGTGTAGTTGACGTATCTGTAACGTGCGCATGACATGCACATGTCAACCTGCTCCGCCATGACGTCAGGACCCGAGGCCCCAACCTGCCACAATTGCCTGTCTCCACTGTTCTCTGTCACCATCTGCACGCCGATGCATCACCCCCCCACCACCACCACCACCACCACTCCCCGTTCTTGGTCTTCCCATTTTTATGTCGTTACAGCAACTGCCGCCTGTGACTCCTTCAGCGTCAACCCATACCCCCCCCCCCGACTCCAATCTCACACCCCTTTAGCTTATCGGTATGTAATCTAATCAGAACTCAACAGCGCGGGGCGAAGGATGTGCGCGGCAAGCGGAACAAACGCGGCGTTGTGTGGCGGCGCTGATCTCCGGCTGCACGGAAGAATGTTTCGCATAAAGCGGCATTTCCTTCCGACGAAGCCTCTCACGGACAGCGCCCTCCAGTGCCTGACGGGCCCCCTTTCGGCGGGTAAAACAAACGAACATGCAAACTGGGTGCGAAACGCCTGGATGAAAAGGTGGCGCGGTTTCAGAAGTGTATTTTCTTAATCTCCGGTGCCAACATCCGCATCCGTAGATTCCGACAGCTGAGTTTCTCCCCCCCACCCCTGCGAAAACAGAACAGTATTCTCAAAGTCTTGTTAAAGGGATCGTTTTTTAACAAAGTATTTGGCTTGTTTGTTCTCTTTCTCCAACTCTCTTTTCCCACCCTATATCCTCTTTACCGAAGACGGGAAATTGAGATAAAACTATCTAAATAGTGAGTCTTGTAGTGCTGTGTTTCAGGGAAACTGCTGAATGGCTAATGGAGAACAAATTAGGGTAGTGGGTCTTGCGCAACACTTCTTCGCTGACATGAAAACTGTCAATTTTGCGGACGTTTACTTTCGAGTGAATCACTTTTTACTGGTCTAGACTTTTCACTTTAAGCCCAGGAAAATTGTACTTTCTAGAGATGTATGTCCATGATCTATCCAACAAACGATCTTGTGCAGCGAGACAAAACCAGCCAACGACAGACAACCAAAGATGTGGTGGTGTAGGCTTTGTCGTTGTCGCTGTTCCGGGTCATACCCACGCATTCCTCCTAACTCACAAGACATGCAGGCTGCCAAACAGACAGCAAAACTAACATTTCCTGACTTGGTGGCGAATTAAAATGGTTAGAACAGCGGCATCTCAATCCGATGGCTGGTTCAATACCCGTGTGACGCAGCGTACTTTTCCTACCCCACACTTCAGTTTACTTCAGCTGTGGAACGGGTACCTCACTCCGCAGTGTGCTGGGGAAGGTGAGGCAGTGAGTGAGAGGAGATGAGCACCATGGCGAGATAAGTGAGGTCTCTCACGGTTCACTCCATTACAAACTAAGACTACCTTTACCACTTTTCATCGCATACCCTGTGTGCGCCACCTGGGTGGAGATAGTCAACAAAATTTCGTTCTGTTGCGAATGTTTTTAAACACTACTGTGACGACAAACCATGTGGGAGATACCGAGAAGGCAAACACGGTGATAGGACGTTTCCGTACTGTTGAGGTCAGTACCACCCCCACCCGACAACTGTATCTCGACTCTCGCAGCCTCCTAGTTGACTCGCCCCTTCCTTGTGTGTTCAGCTGTAGGAAGTGTCAACGAAAATTTCAGGTGACAGGCGCCGTCCTTCACTTGTAGTGCGGCCGCTGATGTTGACGTATGTACGGGTGTGCACACCTATACAGTGCTTTAGAAAAAACACTAACAAGAACTAGCGCCAACGGCTGAAATTTAACACAAACACAAATAAAGGAGGACAAAACCAGCCACCAGCCCGTATAACCCCGCCTCCTTCCCCCCCCCAAAAAAAAATACAAAGAAACTCGTCCCCTTTTGTTTACTTTCTTCCCCTTCATGGTTTTTTTCTGATGCACTTTGCACTTTGTACTCTTAACAAGGAGGGACGTGTTTAGTTCTCTATCTTTACGAAGATCATAAGTGTTCGCTTTATAAAAGGAAATTAATAAAACAAAAATGGCCATTGGTTATCAGTCGTGTCAGTGCTTGTTAGTTTTTATTTCAAATTCTTGAAACGCTGCTATCAGTTTCAGAGGTAAATGGCATGAGCCAAAGAAGTGGGGAGTAAAAGAGAAGAAAAAAACAGGAAAAGAAAACTCAGTTGACAACATCAGCCCGCAAATTTCAGTCGTCACAGAGATAGCATCACACTCTGCTGACGTTCCCGTGGCAACCGTCACTAAGTGCCTAACAAGTTTTTTTTTCTTTCTCTCTCTAAACATTTGTTTAATTTCTCTACCACTAGCGAACTACACTTATCAAGGAGTAACTAGGGGGGATTTTTTTCTTTTATTTTGTCGGGTTTTTTGTTTGTTTTTGGGGTGGGAACGAGAAGCAGAGACAAGACAGGACAATAAATTCAGGAATACGTCTGTCTTCAAGACAGTATGTTTAGTAATACGTCTGTCTTCAAGGCACTAAGTTTAGTAATGCATCAGTCTTCAGTCCACTAAGTTTACTAATACGTCTGTCTACAGGCCCGATAGTAGAGATGTAGTAGGGTAGAGATGTGAGCGGTCGTTGCGTAGCGAATCTTCTCTTTAACGATACAACCACGTGGACTAGAAGAGCAAAAAAAAAAAAATTCACACAAGCACGCACAAAATAAACCAATACGCACGCATAGAGAGGCGGGGAGAATGCAGGTTTGGGGAGTCGTATTTGTCGAGAGCACTTGAAGGACGCCTTTGTCGTCTTGACGTCTTGACCTTCAGTTCGTGGGGTCACCTGCAGGCACACGCGAATCACGTGCCTCAGATGGTCCTGAAAATGAAGCCATTAGCTATAGCGCTTAGCGTCCGGCCGTTCCATGCATTTGGTGGTTGGTTTTAGTGACACGTGAGCCTCTTCAACCTGGTGGCTATAACGATGAGGACCTCAGCTGTAACGATGAGGACCTCAGCTGTGACGACGACCACGACGACAACTGGATAATGATGATGATATAAACATACCTCCTTTCAATATCCGAGGCTCTTTATATTTGTATAGTACAAAGACAGGACAACACTGTCATCGTATTTGGATTTCCAGGACTGTTCTCGAAATTTATTTTTATCGTCCAAATTATTGAAAAGACAACTGACAAACTGACGGATAATCAAGGAAACCGACTTCTGTACGAACCTTTTTTTTTTTTTTTTTTGAGACACGAATGTTGGCAGCAAAGGAGGAATGCATCATTAACAGGACCCCACAGGGTTTGGCCAATCAGAGTTAATTACAACTAATTTAGACTATCCAAACTCCCTAGAATAACCATGCGATTAGGTGTATCAACGAAAGCAACGGTTTGGTCATGTCTTGCGGTGCCTGCTGGGACATCCACACTGTCGTTTTCGAAAACGTTTAGGTTCCCATCGACAAGAGTGGCGATGACGTCATGCTGTTTTCCTGCCCTATCTACACTCCGCCGCAGCGTGTGCAGTCCCCTTATCGCCTGTAGTAAGTTGCTGCTGGTTCCCACTTTGATAAAGGGTCTGCTTTACCCAAAATAACATTTTAATGGACACGGTGGCCCTTGTCATTGATACTGTCTGGAACTTTAAAAATTTGTCTTATTTATATTCCGTTTTAGCGAATAGATAGGCGACCTCTGGCCAAATACTGGAGAAAAACCTTCCCCCTGACCGGGAATGATTTCAAGACAACCTTTGAGCTTGCGTGTCTTGAATATGGCTGATCTTTTTTCATAATCTTTCTTGTTAGTGTCATATTTCTAGAGGATATCTGGGATTTGAAGATGAAAAAACGACACTCTCTCCCTCTCTCTCTCTCTCACAGAAAAAAGACCAGGGAAAAAAGTGTTCGTTGTGGGGGCCAACTCAGTAAGGTTTCAAGATGAAATTCTAGATTCATTTTATCGAAGTTAAAACTCCGAGAAATTTTTTCCTTCTCCATTTTGACCAGGGTCAGAAATATTTCTCAGCACCCATCCACTCTCAACCCCTTTATCTTAATCGTTGCAATCGCATTCCAACATTTTGGTCGGTCATCTTAATGTACTTTGATTTATAGAGTTTCGTCTAATCTTTCCTTCTGCTTTGTCTAAGTTTGTTCCCTTAAATTACTTTGTCCTCCTTTGTGGGACCTTTCGCTTCGCCATTCACTTTTGCTGACAGAAATCACCAGCCACCGTTGGATCTGTCAGTGACCTGCTGACCTTCCCCTTCCTCCAGTGAGCATCCTGTTTCACTGCAGTGTCTTGTTCTGGTCCAGAGTCTGACTTTTCCCCGACCCATCGAACGAATGAGCAACCGAGTGAGCCACGGAAGCAATATTTGGAGGTAATGGAGATAGAGGGGTGTCAGAGGGATGGGGAGGGGGTTGTGACACGTTAGGAAAGGGTAGACTAAGTGAAAAGTGAAGACAGTGGCTTGAAACGATATGAGAAGACTATAAACGTGTCGGCTGTTTGATGACATCTGTGCACTTGTTTGGCGGATGCTACTTAGTTTGTTAGCTAACATGTTCTGGCGGTTTTCCAATCTTTTCCACGGGTTTCTCATCTCATTCACCGACTGGAAGCCCGGAATGTGTCGGTTGTTATTCCTTTCACAGACTCTGGCACTTTACGGCAAAAAAAAAAAAAACAAACTTGAAAGAACAACAAAAAGTTAAAAGACTCTATAGTCTCCTTTCCCCATTTTCTCAAATATTTTGTACATTTTTAAAAGGTAGCCTAAGACTTGGCAAAGATTCGCCCTATTTTTTTCGAACCTCCAAAATGAAACTGTTCCGCCTCGCCAAAGCTGCTGAAGCAGAAGTTTGGACAAAACCATAAATTTTTTTGTGTCTTTTTTAAAAAAAATCCCCCTCCTACCTTTTACCTTTCATTATCTGTCTGTTCGTTCCTTGCTCTCTCTCTCTCTCTCTCTTCGCTCACTCTTACTCGCGGTTTCCGAATATTAGACATTCGTGACGTTTCAAAATGACGTATGGACGTCGTTGTGTTTCGCACAGAAGCTGGTTTTCCGTTTGGAGAGCTCAGTTGGCGTTCCAAGTTTATCTCCCCTACCTTCTCGTTGGCGTGAGGATTAAATAAATATCGTTCTGTTTATAACAGGCTGTCGTGTGCATGTGATAAATATTTGTTTCTAAGCACGTTGTGGTTCTAAACAATATCGGACGGCATGCCGCGTCAACAGTGCAATGTGCTATCTGTCAACATTTAAGCTTCTTTCACAGTCAACAGTAAAACCCGCAAATTTGTCAAGGAAGTCTGAAAATTAATAAGGCTAAAATCTATGCTAACCGTAACAGCCTAAACAATATTAAAAGCTTTAAATTACAGTGAATGACAAGGGCAGATAATCTTTGTGATAATTAGTTGTTTACTACGATAAATGTAAACGAAGTTCATAAAAATGGGTAAAAGTGTCCGTTTAGACTTGACAGGACAAAAACTATAAATTCTCAATCTATAACCTAGGGAAGAAATAATGAGAAGGAAAATAATCTGTACATTTAATGCGAAAGTTTGTTTATAGTTGTAAACGTTTAAACTGTTATAAACGGATAATTAAGTCTAAACTGTTACAAAAGAAGAATAGTATGTCACCATATGACAAACGAGATGCCATGAATTATGACAGAGAAAGTTGCTGACATGTTCAGATGCGAAAATGGGCCAAAAGGACGTAAAAAGTTACATTAAAAAAAATTACAATTACAGTTCAAAAAATGATTTATGACAGCAAGGTGAAGACATATTTTCACCTCCTAAAAGTTCTGGAACAGCTGCGAGGGCCGACATCTTGACTGACGTGCACGTGCTGGTTGGGAACTGTTTTTGTATGGCAACCCTGTTGATCATAATTTTTGTGCCTCCTATTTCAAAACGGCTTCAACAACTACCGGTGGCAGTCAGCACATGGTCTCAGAACTGTCTTGTGTTGCTTTCTCTGACCTTTCTGGTCGTATTTCGTAGCAAGAGCAAAACGACATTTTAGTGGTACGGGGTTGTTTTTTTTCAAACAACGTATTTTTTTTATTTATCTTTGCGATACAGACGCTCTGTGTCTTTTAGGGTTTGTCAACCGATACACTGACTGGGTCAAAGGGTGAGGCAACGCGGGATAAAATACAGAAAATTAATACCTCTTTTTTGTTGCCCAAAGGAACAGTTCTCCAGCTGGCGGATAGATTTTTTAAAAAATACAGAGTTAAAAAGCCACTTAAATGTCGTTGCCCCACACCCGTCGTTATTTTTTTTTTTTTTTTTTTTTTTTAGTGTTAAGCTTTATATACCAGAACTGTGAAGGAAGCTGTAGATTTTCCGGGGCTTCTTAACCGGTTACGGTGCCACTAAGATATATTTTCATATTCACGCTACCATACTAGCACAGAGACGTTCATCACTAGGTCAGACCTTGACCTTGATGTGTTGACGGAAGTGACCTTAATTATGCTCTTAACATTTTACGAAACCTAAAGAAAAAGATCTAAAGTGTCTTTCACTGAGCTTTTTTTTTGTTAACCTATTTTTTGTCGCAGAATTTCGAACTTTCCACAGCAAAAGGTTTGTTTGTAAAACGGCATTTCTGCTCAGGTCGTTGGAGACAGCAGATGCACACATTTTTACCATTTTTACCATTTTTACCAGTCTTGGAAGCAGCCACTCGAATGCAGTTTTCGCGAGAAAATACCATTTCTTGGCCCAAGAGCGTCTCCGACATCGAGAGCTCACCTGTCGTGTGCTTAGCTTACGTTGTTCGTCTGTGAATTACCACATTCCTACAACTGAAAGAACATCCCCTCACACCTTTTTTTTTATCTTGTGTTATTAAAATTGTTTCCCCAGAGTAAATAGTTTTACTCATGTTGTTAACATTGCTTGGTGACCCGGACCCATGATTGTGAAATGAAGGCTTGTGTGTGTCAGTATCAAAGCAAATGTTTACTCACCTCTGTGGTTAAACCTCAATAATTCTTCATCTGCTATGTTTTTGAAAGTTTTTTAAACCCCTGAAAAAAGTTTTATTTTCATTTTCTAAAAATAAAACACCGATCAGTGTGTAAATAGAAGCACCTGTATTTCCTGATCGGTCGTAATAATATTTCTCTGGAAAACTTCTTTATGTGCTAAAATTAACTTCCTTAGTAAGTTTAGTTAATCTCAATTTCTCCTTGTCCAGCCTAAATAAAATTATAAGATTTCAGACTTCAGTGGAGTTTATCAGATAAATATAGACTGCACTCAGCAAGGTCACGAGCTGCTATAAAAAAAATGAAAAGAACCGAAAGGGTGGGTAAAGAGCAATGACTTAGATGAAAAACATTCCTGTCCTGCTAAAGCAAGAAAAAAATTCCTCGCTTTTATATTATTAAACGTTCTCCCGTTCCCACTTTTCCCCAGATACGGAATATAATGCTTTTAACACTCGTCTCCGAAGAGGAACCAGACCATCGGTACTGAGGTAACTCGGGCGAGCACTCACGACAGAACTTTGTGAACGATGCTATCGCTCGCCTTCGTCGTCAAGGAGATCGCTTACTGATCCTCGCGTGACGAGGGCCGAGTGTTGATGGGTCGTCTGCTAACTACCGCGCCGCTTACAATGTTTGCTGATCGAGCACTGGAACGCTGATGCTGGCGCCACGGAACGAATTCCAGAGAGTTTGGGTTCGAGTCCCTGCTGATTGTGGAAGGTGTTTATGAAACATTTCCGACCCAGTTCGTAGGGAGGATATTAATTTTGTGTGTGTGTGTGTGTGCGTGGGCGCACATATTATTCTTACATAGCAGCTCGAAAGGTTACCTAATTGCAGTCTCTGAAAATGTGCGGAGAAAAAAGAAAAGAAAAATGAGTTGAAGATTCTGTGCTCCCCAGCAGCCTACTGCAAGGTGCTATAGAGTGTCTCAGAAATATGTGTACTCATCTCCTGTAACAGTACATGAAGCAAGCTCAAAAAGTTACACACTTTGTTACATGTAATGAGTGCACACGGAACATGAGACTGCTGTTAGAAAATGGGAGATAATATAGAGATTTGCCAGTTTGGGTGTACTCTAGTTCGGACCAAGTATTTGCGTACTTGGCAAGCTGGTGCGTACTTGGCAAGCTGGAAAACTTAAGTATATCCGTACTCTGCAGGCTAAAACGATTTCAGGCTGCTGCCAGCAGTAGAATGGTCATACTCAGAACTGCTGCAGGGGACGGGGGTGTTGGGGGAATCACTGAACACTGACATCTATTCCTAATCCATTGTTCTATTTTTATAAATAAAAATCCCTTCTTCTTCAGCCCCCCTCCCCTCACTGCCCGTGTATCTAAATCACTAACAACGAGTTTTCAATGTTTGTGTTCAATTGTGTGTGTGTGTGTGTGTGGTACGTGAATCCGAGAAATAGAAAAGAAAAGTCTTCTCCCATAAAAAAACCTTTTGTTACGCCTTTCAGTGCCAAGAAGAGCAAGTTGCTTTTACTGACATTTCTCGAGGAAGGATTTTGCCCATTTTTTCCTCCCTTGCTTCCTAAGTTACCCACCCTTCCTGTCTCTCCATCCTCTCGCCATCTTTTATCTCCCTCCCCCCATTTATTCCTCTACCTCTCTCCCTTCTTCCCCAGCATATTTGTCATTCCTGCTTAAGAGCCTACAAGCAAACGATTAATAAAACTTGCAAAGAAACAGAAATGAGCAAAGAGCGAGAGAGAGAAAGTGCGCATGTCCTTCTGTTTGAAGTGCCGGGCGACATCAGCGGCAGGCTGGTCCTCCCCCTCCCGTTCCCAGCCCATGGGAGGTGTATCCGCACACTTGACACAGCTCGGGTAAGCCATCGGGGATGTGCTGCAGAAGCAAGTTTATGAAAGGATGGGGATGGAAACACTCGACCACACGGTCGGCCTCTAAGATCCCGCAGGCTCCATAACAACAGGTGTTACAGCCAGTGCCCACGTGTCCCTTTTTTTTCTTTTTTTGTTAAGTATTCACACCCGAACACATATGCACAGCTTCTCATACGGGTTTCTGCGTCTCGTTTTCGGTTCCTTCGCCCTTTTCGCTTTCCCTTTCATTAAATTCTGTTCGGAAAACACCCGTTGCGCTGGTCCATTGGAGTGCTTCCGTTTGTGGAGCGTATATGTCGAGGTATTTGCGGTCCCCCCCAGTCCCCCCCCCCCATGGCTGAGCTCCCAGTTTGCCTTTAATGAGGTCGCTACCGGCTGAGCAGGTCAGCCACTTTTCCAACGTCTTTCGTATTTTCACCCGATGATGTTCGCACCTGGGCCTCAGCAGAGGTTGCATTGCTCTCTTCCTTGGCCAGCGACCTTCATCTCCCTCTTTTCCTTTCATTTCCTTTTCATTTTTATGTTTTAATTTTTATTTAAAAACAGGGCGTTATCCGACACCCCTCTTTTTTAAAAGTGCTCGTTCTGTGGCTTTTTTATGAGGGCTCTTCTTGCATTAATGCTTCGTTGACGGTGCAAGAAAACACAGAGATAAACGTCTTCAAAACTGTCATGACAGGAACTCTTCTCGTTGTAAGTCGAAATGTCGTATACGTTTGCAAGAAAACAGCGCTGCCACGTACATTAATGTCTTCAAACCTGTCATGGCAGACTGGACGATTTTTCTGAGGTAAAAGTGGTATACCTTCACAAACCAACAACACACGGAGACACATGACACTGTTACAGGACTGTTACAAGGAACTGTTACAGGACAGTGTTACAAGACAATGTTACAAGACAATGTTAGAGGACTGTTACAAGGAACTGTTACAGGACAATATCACAAGACACTGTTAGAGGACACTGTAACTACCTTTTTGGTGCCAGAGCCTAGATAATCTGTAGATAACATGTTATGTTGTTGAAAAGACTGAAAACTCAACACGCTATGTCGGTATAACCTAGCATATCTCACTGGCTGATATCCCTCTAAAGTTTGCGTTAGGAAACCCGACAAGGCCTATTAGCTGATGTTCTTACAAAGTTTGGATTAAGAAACCTGATACGACCCACGATACACTTAAAACACACACACAGCACAAACATGGTACTCTGTGCTTCCTACAACGAACGTAAATCTCTTGTCTGCGTAGTAACAATCTCGCTAAGTCAACTAGTGACTAGACGGCAGTGTCATTATGAAGACGTTCTTTATTTATGTTTACATCCATCCGTAAATGTTCTTTAAAAATTGCTACCTAGAGGGAGACATGCAAAAAAGTAATTTTCAGTCTTTGTCTAAAGTGAATTATTGCACCTTATCAAGTTTGTCTGCCGAGGCCTCAGTTCTCCCAGTAAGAGGGCACCCCCTCTAAAGTGACCTCTGACCTTTTCAATGGCACACGTCTGTACGTAAATCGTCCTCGAAGCCCACCGCTGCAGGGATGAAGTCTAAGACGGTCTTGCCCTCCCACCTTGAGTTGCCGAACGCTTCTTGAAAATCGTTCAACCGTAACTATTATGTGCTATCTCTCAGACCGTGACCCACTACAAGAGACTAGACTTTCTACTCTGGGGGTAATTGCAGGATATATCAATGTCTCCAGCTTCCTCTATCATTGTGACCGCCATAGCTTTCTTTTTTTATTTGATTATTATTATTTTTTTGTTAGATTTGTTTCCAGAAGCTATAAAAGCGGCCGTTCCGGTGCGCACTCGTCTGCATGCCGAAGCATCGAGAAGTTCTTTAGGAGGACTTTGCAGCTCTTAACGTTTGGGGCCACCATTATGGTCGTACACATGCACGTGAGCACCGGAATATTGTCCACGTGCCAGCAGCTTACGGTTGGCACAAATTAATCATGACCTCCAAATACCTGTAATATCTTTCGAGTACCAGCAAACAGCAACAACGATCATACTGTTGATTTCCTGAAAGGTAGGCATTCAATTTGTTGTTAACTTTCTGATCAGTAATTTCTGTACCAAAAACATAAAATAAACACGTTTACGTCCTGTTATCAGAAGATATGCTAGCATCAGATAATTATTACTAATTTGTTTTTTGGGTTTTTTTGGGGGGGTTTGTGCGTACATGTCTGCAGACATGGTCGCTTGCCAATGATAGGGGGGATTTTAGGGGTTAATTTAGATTACCCCCTCCCTCCATCCTCTGAGTTTTCGCAGGCAAAACCAGCAGCAGCTGTACAGCTCATGGACTTCGGTGCAAGAAGTCTGTAATAAGTTCCTTTACGGATCTCGAGAGTCCAATCAGGCGCACAGCGCATGCGCATAAGCTCGCCAAGAGCGTATTAACTGTCAGAAGCCCGAGGCTGATACCACGCTGTCAGAAAAATCAAGGCCAGGGGAGGTCATCACGTGGAATGCCAGCTCGTGAGTCATATAAACGGGCCCACAGAGACGGCGCTGTTTGGTCCAAGCGGCGCGTGGCTTTTGCAGTGTGCAGGATGGCGGCCGATGTTATCTCCCTTGGTTCACACAGCGTGCGTTCTAAAAATATATCCCGTTATTTCCCCTTGCCTACTCTTGTGTGTGTGTATATATATAATATATTATTATATACACACGCTTCCATTTATTTCCACTAGCGGCATGGTGGTGACAGAGAGATGGACGTACATGTTTAATGTTTAAGGATCTAACACAGTTTATGGCCGTATGGTGGCGCTAGTGGTGCATACAGTGCGGGGAGGCGTGTCCTGAGGTCACATCGCATCTCTATTACTATTCTCTGCAAGTAAAACCTGTCCACAGGGCCAGCTGTTTTGGATCAGCTTTAAGCAGACAAGCAAATATCAACAATACCCCTAAGCTCAGTTTCAATCACTTTGAGAAGCGCGTGCAGAGGGTAACAAGTCGTGTTAAATGGAATGAAGTATTCAAGTAAGGGGATGAGTAGTGTGTAGCAGACAGAAACAATGCTGAAGTCGGGGATAGGAAGTGTTGAAGTAAATGGAATAAATAATATTATAGTAAGAGTAATAAAAAGTGTTGAAGTAAATGGAATAAATAATATTATAGTAAGAGTAATAAAAAATGTTCAAGTAAAGGGAATAAATAATATTAAAGTAAGAGTAATCGTGTTGAAGTGGGGGGGGGCAGGAATAATGATGGAGTGAGCGAGTAAACAACGTCTGCTTGTGTCTGCACACTTGCATACGTATACAAGTCTACCGTATGGAATGTTTGACAGTAACCGATATCCCAAGATCACCCGCTGTAGACAAGAATGTGCACGCCACTCCATGCTCCAGTCGGTCAAAGTTCATGTGTTCTCTCACATGGAGGTAGCATTTGAGTATGTGCCTTAGTTTTGACACGGCCGTAGGTTAATAAACTTCTCTCTCTCTCTCACACACACACACACATTTTCTGTGTAAACCCCAACCACTATCCTGTCTGCGCCCTTTGTCTCCCCCCCCCCCTCACTCTCTTCGCCTCTGTCGGCGTCGCCTTGTCGCATGTAATTGCTTTTTGGCATCGCCTGGAAGCCATAATTATCGGCTGACATCACCTCGTCATATTGCGAAGGACTGGAACAGCGAAAAATATTAAGAAGGCTTTGAGGTCCTGACCTGCACTTAGCATTCGAGACGTTGTTGGCTTCTCGGGGCTTTCGGAGGAGACAGAACAGCCCGTGAGCTGGCATCATCGAGCCTCGAGCGAGACGAGTTTAGGGTGCGGAGCGTCAAGGCTCGTGATCTTTGTGCGCTGCAAACTGCTGAAGTCAGGGAAAACGAGAGGGTTTCTTTTTAAAAGGAAGGATGGAAGGGTGGGACAAATATTTTGTTGGAATATTTGTGTGTGTGTGTGTGTGTGTGTTGGAGGGGGGGGGTGGAGTAACAAACAAGTGTGCAAGGCTGGCTGAAAATGGCAGTTGGTTGTGCAGTAGGGGATCCCAAGGACCTGGGTATACAAAAGGAAAATGAAAGAAGAGATGACTGCATGGTCACCATGGACGTTAAAATATGGTGTTACACACAGATGGGATGGCTGAGTATCCGTATTACAGAGATTACAGGCGTTACATATACTACAGATAAATACAGATTCGTAAGCGCACGACTGTGGGTTTGGACAAAAGGTCATCACTGATCGGAGTAAATATGCGTGGAACTATAAAGCACTCTCAATTTCCGGTTCCAGTACAGATCGCTATCGTGCTCTTTGATGAAATCGAAGAACATTATTTCCGTTTCCGATAGTCGTTTGAAAGATGCAGTACCGTTAGCAGCTTTCATGTCTGTCATTAATATCGTTATCTTGTAAACTGTACGGCGACATGCTTTGAAACGTTAGATGGGGCTAACGAAAGATGTGAAGAGATAATTACAAGCATGTCTTTGATGATGTGTCGAATGCTGTTGCTGAGCTTCAGAGACGTAGACGTCTGGAACAATTTTCTGTCCCGTTGACAACATGGCTGCGACGTCGGGCATTCGCTGTGGCGCTGGGGATGTTGTTTCAGGGGAAATCGCGTAGAGCAGCCTCACGTGCCTTCTGACAGTTTTAAGAACATCGTAAACTCAACAGAGTTGACACAAAGACCTTTGTTCGACGTGTTTTCGACGCAGCATGACTTGATGGCTGTGCGCGGAGATTAGGATAACACGGTTTGTCAAAAGATAAAAGAAGGTCGACTGGAGGAAGGGATTATAACATTCATGGCGGCGATATGATCGGTCTGTCAGAACTGTGGCAGCGCCCAGACACCGCCGACCCTGTGCCATGCACAAACGTTTGTTTTCGCGTGCCGGCGCGTGAGCGGTTGTTGACGTGGCAGCGACGTAGCAGACCTCTCGATTAATTGCTTGATTCCGGGGCCCCCGCGAGTTATTGCTTCCTCGGCAACAGAGACCCTCGATGTTGGAATAAAGTTTGACCTCATAAATTTCTAATGATTCGCGCCAGCAGTGCAGTCAGCTGTTGCTGCTCAGTCCTCAGCTCCATGTCTTGCCAGGAGACGCACGCACACGTATACGTATACGTACACGCATACGCACACACAGAACTATAGTACGTCTTCAAGGTAGTTTTACTATTAATTATTATCATCACATCATTATCATCATCAATAACAACGTCATCGACGCATCATTATTGCAATATCCATCATCATCATCGTCGTCGTCGTCGTCGTCGCCATTGTAATCATCGTCGCTGTCATTGTTTGACGATACATGTAGCAACGTGGTCAGGAGGATTTTCGTTTTCTGTGTACGTCTGAGAACTCTCACAGCAGGTGGCGTTGGGGTTGTCTGCCCTTACATGTGCACAGGCACGGGCCAGTATTGGGGCATCCCTGCGCCGGTCCGCGATGGGACCCGACATCCCTTTTGCTCGCGTTTCCGCCTGGGTATCTTCGGGGGTGCCTACCTTTTCCTCCTACACCTGTGCGCGAAAGTTGACAAGCGGTCAGTTCTGTTGCGGAAGGCAGGTAACGGAACCTCGTCTGTTTCCACCTTGAGAGGATCCGGCCGTGTTTGTTTTTGCCGCCTGTCAGCTCACACCCCCTACCACTCCGTTCCCTCGCCCCAAGAAAGGTCATCACCCTACTGGGGGCCTTGACTACCACCTTGGTCTTAAATGTTGATGTCGGCTCTTGGTATATCTTGGGATCTCGTGGCGTGTCAATGTCGTCTGTAAAGGTGCTGCGGGCTTTCATGGCCATTTTACAGCACAGTGAAGCACGATTTCGATCAGTTGGTGATTTTCGAGCCAGATGATGTCAGAATGTCACAACAATCGTAACAAAAAAGTGGCACATCAAACAACAACAAATCGACGAAAACGGTTCAAAGATTAGTAACAGCAAAGTTACTCAATGAAGTCAATTAA
Source organism: Marisa cornuarietis (assembly GCA_004794655.1). NCBI lineage: Eukaryota > Metazoa > Mollusca > Gastropoda > Architaenioglossa > Ampullariidae > Marisa > Marisa cornuarietis. The sequence goes on from SMMW01000585.1 coordinate 9,643,666, forward strand.
CGAGCTTATTTTAAATACAGATTTAACCTTTACACACAAATGATTATTAACTGGGTGGATAAAGTTCAAAGGATGCTCAGGGAAAATTCCACTAATGCTTTGATTTTGTTTTCACGGTGCATTCATTGTGAAACACTAAGCAGATGTTTTCATGAGCTCGCAACAACTGGCGACGTCTGGCCTGCCGTTGGAGCAGACATGGCGATGTTTGTCGATGAAGACTTCGCTACGATCACCACACAGCAACTCAGTTTGTGAGTCTTGTTTAGGCGTACCACGCAGCTCTGCTGTACTAACGATGGCGTACCAAGTAGTCGGGTACAGGTGAATACAGGTATTAGACTGTAATAGCGGTGCGATACTTAAAGATACACTATCAAGATATCGAATGTTTATACGAAATGGCAGATGTATAAATGTTATTTTATTTAGAGACAGCGCCACTCAGAATCTAGTGGCACAAGAGTAATACAGTCTACATATAAATTTTCGACAAAAGCAAATAATAATAAAGCTATTTGAACCGTTATTTATATTTAGGTTTTAATTCATTCATTCCGTCGGTCGGTCGTTCGGTCGGTCGTTTATCCTTCAGTTCGTTCAATCGTGGTATGCTGATGATTGTAGTGATGTGACTGCTGATTGAGGTGGCGGCGCCACTAGTGGTGGTAACGTTTATGAAACCCGTAAATAGCACTGGCAGGTAACTAAAAGCTGGACTCGGAGCTGCAATAAAATTTTAAACGACCTTATCTGTTAGTGCCTGTCGTGGTTGATGCTATTTTTAATTGGAGCCTACTCTCAAGACCCCAGCTTTTGCAACAAATAAGTCAGTCTGCATGAGGTTTCTTCTACGATGTATACTCTCTGACCTTTTCTTTACAAAAAAAAAACAACTCGCATTTCTGCTTCCCTGCGGTGTCGAGGGCCTCGAAGTTCAACCAGTTGTCATGAGCCCTCAGACCTGTGCCTCTAGAGTAAGTTCTCTGTAATTACCGACCCTAGTCAGACGCCAGGCGATGAAGGCTCCCCTCTCTAACCTCATTTTTGAATCAAAGAGTTTCCTAGACAACCACCGCCTTCGTTCTGTTTGATAGGGGCAGGAGAAGAAGGCACATTTGTGCTCACAGATAGGGCAGTCTGTTGTTGTTGCTGCTGCAGCTGCTAATGACGATGGTGGCGGACATGCCAACACAGGAATGGAGCACGATGACGTAACAAATATGATGGTCATAATGAATGACGTAAAACGGTGTTTGCGAGATAAACGATTTGTCTCTCCGTCTGCTGTGTGTGAGAGACAGAGAGAGAAATAGAAGAATTGCGCACGAGACTTATTTAGTACACAGGGCAATTCCTCAAAATAATTGAAGACCCATTTTTCGAGCGCAAATCGTCTGTTTCATTATATGACGGGTTGCGCAAACAATAGCGCAGGTAAAATCACAGTGATTCCAAAAAGAAAATTTCCAAACATGAAATAAAAACAGACATTTTTGTGGTTTTTTTCTGCGTCATCTTTGGAATTCGCTTTAATCGACAGTTTAATGTTTTCCTGATAACTGCCTCATGTAGCGTTCCGGTTTCAAATTTTATTTTTACCAGCCATTTTATCTTAAGTGCAGATATGCGTATCTGAAATCAGTATTCAAGTGACGAGATGAGTGTCAGAACTGATATCTCAGTATGACCCTAGGGCTAGACAGGATCTGAAGGTTCGAGAAGTTACGAAAATTGAGCTCGTGATGACTGAACAATCTTGCAACAAACTGTCAGCTTAGTGACAAGAAGGAGGAAAACAGAGAACATTGTAATTGTTCACCTCTTTGCTGTCAAAATCTGTTTTTCACCTTGTGCACACTAGCACGCGTACACACACGTACACACACACACACACACACACAATTCTTCTCTGTTCACCCACTCACCATTCGCAGGTGTGCAATTAATCTTCGCAAAAGAAAATCAGGTGTTAGGGCGGGAGGTTTTAATTTAAAAGTTGTAAAATGAATTTGTAAAACCGGATGTCAAGCGGCAACAAACTGTTTCTGTGGCAAGCAAACCTCAACGCCGAGGCCGTGGAAGTGTTTGTTGGGGTTTGGTTGGGAGAAAGGGGGAGGTAACTTGCCAGTCTATTAGCCTTCAAGCGGGGCCCTATCATCTGGTAGTTTTTCTGTTCTCTGGCATTTGCGGCCTAGTAAAAGCGACCTGAAGCTGCGGAAGCTGTGGTCTCTATGTTTGCACAGTCGCGGCTGCCGTCAGACGAAGTGCAGTAGTTGCAGCAGACATTAAGTGTACAGCTGCTGCAGCAGTTGCTGCGCCACTTGCCAGGGCCGCCTGTACGAGACCACACGGTTGTGGCAAAATTGAATCTGTTTGGGTAACTTTTCCCCACCCGGGGCGACAAGTGAAACATCCACAACTCGGAGTTTATTGCTAGAAAACTCTCTCCGTCCCTCCCTGTTTTACTGTCACTTTCGAGGGTTTTCTTACACGTTCATTCATTTTCTCTGTGTGTGTGTGTGTGAGTGAGTGAGTGAGTGAGTGAGTGAGTGAGTGAGTGAGTGAGTGAGTGTCCGCGAGCGCGCGCCTATATGTTTTCATGTAAGTGTGTTTGCCTGATCGTGTGTGTTTGTACGTATAATGTGTTTGTGCATATGTGTGTGTGTGTTTACCTGTTTGTGCGTGTGTTGGCCTGTGTCTTGCGTGGGTGTGTGATATATCAAGTTATCTATTTACGCGGACATATAAAGACATATACATGTGTGTGAGGACGATGTGCGTCAACCTCTCCCGAGTCCCGTGTTAATTAGCCTTTGCCGTCTGTCGCCCTTCATTTCCAGAGAAACGATAGGCTGTGTGAATAAAGATTTCCTAACTACCGTTGACTATCTCTTCTTCCTATTAGCCATTCCGGATGCCAGCAACATTTCTTAATTTCTTGCAGCTACCTAACGAAGCGCCATGTTATTCCGCAGACAACCGGGTCTTGAGGTCGCTTTTGTTATCGCACTCGTGTTCCACAAAACAGCTGTCAGGCAGTTCACCATCAGGATATAGCCCTGTCAGACTGTAAAATCAGGATATAGCCCTGTCAGACACTGTACAATCAGGATATAGCGCTGCCAGACGCTGTATAATCAGAATACAGGGCTGTCACACACTGTACAATCAGGATACAGCGTTGCTGTTAGTGATGTCCATGGTGATGATTGTTACTGTGGTGCTGAAGCTGGTATTCATGTCGCAGAGGTCGATGTTGCAGGGGTGATGGCGGTTATAGAGTGGCTTATAGATTCACTCGTAATTTTGTACACGAATGACGTCATAATGCAACAGGTGCTTGTTTAAAATACTTGCGTTTACCTGTATCACATATAAGAGTGCGGTGAGGTAAGTGGCTGTTGAGTGACTGACTCTAGTCCTGACTCATGCGCAAACTCCAGTGGAGACTCTAGTGCTCGCTGCTCTCTACATCTGGCTCGTGTTCATACTTGGCATCAAATTATGAACGTGAAAACTTTGTCTCTAGAAAACACGATGAGTGCGATGCGGGAAATTTAAAGACTTTTGGTCTCTGCTCACCTCGTTTGGACACGTGCATCGTGTCACTCAGCATTGGTTCTTAAAGCAGCCTTCAGTGGAGATCTTGTAGACATATTATAGTATTCTGGTTAATTAGGGGGTTGGTTGGTTGGTTGGTTGGTTCTTTCATTCGTTTTTTTGGTTTGTTTTTTCATTCGTTTGTTTGTTTGTTCAAATGACATTCTTCCTTCTAGTGGGTCCCGCCCTGTTCATTACGAGTGTCATGGTTTTCTGAAAGTCCGTCGTTTCGCCCAAAGAACAACGACGATGGAGGTCGAATCAAACTGATGACGTCAGACTAATGTGGGTGTTCCATTAGATGAACTCATCTGTCAAGCTGTTTATCAACATGTTTGCCATGTTGCATTTTTCTTTAAAATTAAAAAATAAAAAAAAAAGAATGACGTCCGGGACGTTGAGAAAAACGGTCTTTTGAAAGTCAGAAATAAAGTTGAAAACTGATAAATGGGAAGCAAATGTGCTGAGTTTATTTTTTACGTAGTAACAGCAGGGTTAGGGGAGGGGGGTAGGAGCAAGCGATGTAGAGGAAGGTTTGTAGGAGTTGCGCCCCTGATATTTTCGCGTCATTACCTGTAACTGACGGAGTTATCTGCACTGCCTGCTCTGAAAAGATAGTATGGCAACAACTCATTTCTCTTTTTAAACATGGCATTGAAAAAAAAGATGAAATTAATTTTTTTTTCTTTTTTTGACAACGGTTGCCGTTGCCAGCTTGTCTCGAGATGTGTGGGAGACACGTGTCTGCTCAATTTTCTTAACTGATCCGCCGCCGATTTCGCTGTGGGCCGAGGCTCGGCCTTTTACCCGTCTCCCAAACAGGAGATATCACACAGGACGGAGATAATCGTCTCCGCTGGCCAACGTTGATACAAGAGAAAGACAACTCGGGATAAATACGTACTGTTATTCACTGGTGTTTTTGTTTTTCACACGCAGGACCATCGGGGTGTGCACTAAGGGAGGTAATCCACTCTGGACTGTTTTCTGGTTTTTATCTGATCCGGTAAACAGCTCAGACTTCAGTGAGTCTGTGTTAGTGTTGGCTTCTTTCATCTCGGAAACTTCTTGACCTTAAAAGTCGCTCTGGTTCGTTGCTTGGTCAAAACCGTATTTTCTTGTTCTCTTCTTTGTCTAACAGTATACATTACCACTTATCTAAAAGTATGAACAATATATTTGTTTAGTACCATACAGTTCTACTGTCTAAAGGAATATATTTCTAATAGTACAGTGTTTCCTCGCCACTTCGCGCTTCATGTTTCGCGGCTTCAGTGCTTCGCGGGTTTTCAAAAAATTATATGTAAAATTTTTATTGCGGTATTTTCGCTGTTTTGTGTGTTTTTACGGTACTCCGTCTAAAGTATTTTTGCACATACATAGTACGTATTGTACAGTAATGTTTCCCAGTCGCTGATTGGCTCAGTAACCGTCGCATCTTGTTTTCTTTCGCTGTGCGCAGCTACCCCCTCCCTCAGCTCTTCCATTTCCCGTTAGCATCCGACTGTCACGTGTGCGTAGTTTTCATCTGCGGTGTTGTGTACGACATTTGTGAAATTTTTGTTAGAGACTGAATGTATTCAAGCCCTGCCATGCCACCCAATCGTTCATAACTCGCACGAAGAGATCTGTTATGCCTATGCCTTTAGAGGAAGTAGTAGAAGTTACGTCCGGTCAAAGATACCGCACCACCTGATGAAGTGGTGCCTTTAGAAGAGCATTAATGCCCTTCTTGGCATTCATCTCATCTTCATCGCCATTGTCATCAGTACTGTTAAGCTAATTAATCATTATCATTCTAGCTGTATGGTGTATTTTCAATGGTGACTACCCATATTAATTTTTTTAAATTACGTATCTCGATTTAAGAGTTAAAAACATTTTTATGGGAAAAGCTATGAAGGGAATGAGAAAGGGTTATGTATAAGAGTGTTGGGATGGTTTATAAAGACTTAAAATAATGTATAACTACTAAAAAACAGTATAGCGTCCCTACTTCGCGGAAATTCACTTATCGCGGGTGGGCCTGGAACGGAACACCCGCGATAAGTGAGGGATTACTGTATACACTTCTACTTTTATTACTGTATGCATTTCTACTGTTCAAAATTATGCATTTCGAATTGTCAGATAACATACATTTCTGTTATGTAAAAGAATATGTCTAGTTCTCTCTCAGCATTCTTACCTTACCTCATACTATACTTACTGAGAAGTATATAGTCCTTCGTGTGCAATAGCATACATTCATTCTCGTCTAAAAAATAAATTTTTACTAACAAATCTGATATATTTGTCGCTCTTTCTGTGTGTGTGTGTGTGTGTGTGTGTGTGTGTGTGTGTGTGTGTGTGTGTGTGTGTGTGTGTGTGTGTGTGTGTGTGTGCGCTTGGACTTCCCACGGTTGCTATCACGGAAGCCAGGGGTGGTATACAAGGCTTGACTGCACATTATGACTGTGTGGCCCGTTTTACCGTTATCTCTCTTGTTTATTATATCAGAAAGCTTACGTAATCCCGCCGGAGGAAGTTTACGTAACGCCAACGATTTATGTGTCTCCACCTCTTTCTCCTCCCCCTTTCCCCCTCCCTTCCTTCTCCCTTCCTCTCTCACGCTCTGTCTTCCTTACCTTTTTCTAATTTCACCTGTCTTCACCCATCTCTCTCTCTCTCTCGCTGTGCGTTGATGTTGTAACATTAGATTCCTGCCCTACGTTTGTCACGTTGCTATACAGATTTACACGTGCTCGTAACTTTCGGCTGGTCGCCACCCATGCTTCATCCGCAAACCTGTTCACAAAACTGTCTGCAGGAAGCAGTTATCGGCCGATTTACAAAGCCGGAGATAACTGCTGGCTCTAAAAGTCATCACAAACGCCAGCATCATACGTCACTGCAGCCGCTTTTCGTGATTTTCTATTTTTCTGACAATCTTTCTTCTGACAGTATGTAAACTACTTTCTGACAGTATGTAATCTATTTTCTGACAGTATGTAATCTATCTTCTGACATTATGCAATTTGCCTTGTGACAATTGGTTTTTGCCTTTGGACAGTTGGTATTCGCACTCGGACGACTGGTATTTTCCTTCTGCAACTGATATTAGTCTTCTGACTATTTATATTCACCTTCTGACAACCACACGCACTGCAGCTCCGTCCTCGACAGTTTAATAAAAAGTCGGTTCATGCACTAGGCTCTGGGGGGGGGGGAGATGTATTACCAGTGTCAGTTCATGTACAAAGGTCTGGGGGGTAAAGGATCATCACCACTAGAGGTTCAAGCACTAAGCCCTGGAGTAAGCGCTTATGACCAGTATTGGTGGTTCGTGTACATTGCTGGTGGGGAGACCAGTTTATAGAGTAATTATCAGGTTTTAATTGTGTTATGACTTCGCGTCGTGTTTGTCTTAATGTGACGCAAGCCACATGCACTGTGTAGTCCGTGTAATCTGTACCAAAACTCCAGTCAAGATGGACAACTGTTAGCCCAACATGTGCCATTGACCATTGTTCAGCACCACACACACACACACCAGTAGTCAGCAAAACATGTACTGTTGCTCAGTACAAGATGCACCATTGGTTAGCACTAGATGTAACAGTGATCAGCACTAGATGTCCCACTAGTTAGCACTAGATATACTACTGGTCAGACGGGTCAGCACAACGTGTTCAACGGGGGTGGTAGTTATGAAGCAGGGGTAAGTGGTTGCCATGGGGCAACATTGGGAACTCAAGGACAAACGTCGTGTTTCCAAAATTATAAAGTGGATTCCATATCCTGCAGACGTTGTTTCATCCCTGAAGCCGTTGTTATAAAGTGGTGGCAAAGATACTCTGGAATAAAGAAACATGAATTCTGAACACGGCTTGAGAACTTTGGAAACCAGACACTCTTCCTTGAGCTCCCTATTTTGCCCTTGGTGGAAATGACTTACTCTTGCCTCATAACTGCGGCCCCTGGTCAGCACAAGATAGACCCATCATGAAGCATAACCTCTCGCAAATAATTCTGTGCGAAATAATTTGAAAATTGTGGATGCTGCTTTATTGTTCAGCAGTTACATGTTACATACTTAACTGTTCTCGGGTAGTTTAACCAGCGAAAACCTGGGGAAACCTCGATCTTGGTGTCCACCCCGGGTCGTGAAGTCCCTTTTCGTCTGACTGTTATGGCGGTCGCGTGGCTATTGATAACTGTCTGAGCCCAGCGATAACATCTACCCTTTGCAATGTAGGGAATGTTTCCCCGCGAACTTTGGAGGTACTCGGGCGAAGGTCGTGTTTCGTGCTGCGCGCCAAGTCGCTCGGTCACCATGGTGATTTATAGACGTCTCTGCCAGAATATGGATCGCCCGCTGAGTGGAAGCCGACATTATCTGAAGGAGATTTACTAAAGACTTCACGGGTCGTGGCTGTAAAATTCTCGAGGACTTTATCCGAAACATCGGGGAGGACTTGCAGGGAAGCGGAAAGTAGAACAGCAGTGGAAGATAGTGAGTGGCAACAGTGATTGCGTTTCACTCCACTTCGTTTTCAAGAGCTCGAAGTAAAAACAAAAAAAAGAAAAAAGTAACAAAAACAAAACTTGTAATCATTGTCAAAACTGATGTAAGCACTCCTAGATTGTTTTTTTTTTTTTTTGCGAAGTCCGTTGTGTTTATATGTGTAGCCCACCACAAGGAGTGCAATGGCCCAACCAGCGCAATAGTCCAGTGGATCTGAACGCGTGTGAAGACTGTTCGTCTCATGTACCTACTGTGCTGTAAGCAACGTTGATCTAGACTGGGCCATATATCTGAATCGCTCTTAATTCTTGTCTTTTTATGACAGGTTTTGTCATTTAGATATTAGAAGGCATTCCTTAGTCATGCTAATATCTCGCGTCGAGTTGTTTGTTTGTTGTTTGTTGTTTTTGTTGTTTGTTTGTTTGTTGTTTGTTTTAATCCGATCACAGCTGCTGCGCGTCCAGTAAAACTGACTGGAGCCTCGGGTTAACGTGTTAAATGTCAGTGTCTTGGTTTGCTTCCGATCGGTATTCATGTCGAGATCGCAGATGCCAACCATTAAAAAAGGCTTAAAAAGGAGGCAAGATGACGTCAAGAATTGTACGCCTTTGTATTACTTGTTAGCTTCCTCAAAGGTCAGAGAATTGTGCTCCTTTCTCGTTCTTTCTTCAGTTTCCTCAAACCTTACGACGTGGAATATTTAAGGATGCGTTAGTATATATAAGTATTCACGACCAATAATAATAATAAACAATATATCGGCTTGACTGGGCAGTCGCTGAGTGAGAAGCTTAAGATTAATAACCTCCCTTGTGTATGGTGCTACGTTCAGGTTAGTGGGACGAGGCAAGAGTGAGACATTATAACAATACACACATGCGTAATGTACCGGAAGCTAAACAGAATCTGACTGCGCATGTTTGGTGACCTCAAGCAACTGCAGTGTGGCCGATAAGCATACGAGGAGACGCCAGTTGTGATGCTTAATAACCTGCCAGAGAGCGAAAGTGCTTTCAAATGACTGGGCTGGGCTCAGTAAAAGATAGTATTTCCCCCAAACTGAATAAATCACAGTCACATCCCATCCCTTCCCTTCTAGAGAGTGAGGGAACATCCGTTTATTCGTCGCCATACAGAGAAAGAGGTTAAAAAAAAAGACACTGACCTTAGAAAAATTCATGGATCAACTTAGGTTGTCTGTTAATTAGGCGTATTGTAGGACCTTCCTTTCTTTATAATGTTGACCTTAGTTTTCCTTTCGTGGCGTCGTAATGTTGAAATTTTTCTTGTGCAAAACGAGGTTAGTTGACTTGTATTTCGAGAAAGGAATTTGAGGGAAGGGAGGAGGTTCGCAAATTGGGTAAAAATGCGATCTTTTACGAAGCTTCACCCGGTTGTTTAAAACAGTTTTGACTTTTGCAGCCCTTTAATGTTGCGGAACAGGCAGTACGAGGCTTGGCTGGACCTGTTCCCTAAACTTGTAACAGACTGCATCCCAACACCTCACAGACCGCATCCCAACACCTCAGGCCACGTCTGCTACAGAACGGGTCGCGAGCTGTTGGAGTTATTTAGCCTCCTAACCACACCACTATTCGCGCATGCTTTGCAAGCACACCACCCTTGTGCACTTACCTGTAGGGGTCTAATGTTAGTGAAGAATGTTGATATACTTTTGCCGGAACCATGACTATTATCTCTATAGCGGCGGGCACACGAGAAACCGAAAAAAAGGCAAGTTCTATAAGCAGACAGATGGTTATTCCATATAAACAGACAAAAACAAACGTGTAAAATAGAACGCTTTTTTTTTTAAAGTCATGGATGACCAGGAAGTTGCAACCCTTAACCACAGCCCGTCCCTGCAGTTCAGAACCGAACACAAATACGATTTGAAACAGTCTTTCAGACAGTTGTGGTGTTAATAACGTTTTCTATGTACAGGTACGACATAAGACAGTCTTTGTACAGAGTGCTAGTGTTAGTAGTAGTAGTAGTGTTAAAATGTTTTCTTTATACATCATCTTCGAATGACGTTCACCATCTAATGGTTCCTTGCCTACATCGACTTTTGCCTGTTACCAACGGTGAGTTATGCCCCTGCATTACAACTGAGCTTCACTAGCTAGAGGCGTCAAAATAATTCCCTTGCGTCGCATTAAATTTCATTAACATCGGCAAATAATATCCTTGCGTCACAGGAAATCTCCCAGCTAGTAGCGGCAAATAATGCCTGTGTATTACATTGACATTCTCTGAACAAGAACAACGTACTGACGACGGTTTGTTGAACTCAAGTATAAAGTGTTTTACATTTTCTTTTTTTCTGAGAAAGTTGGAGTAATATAAAAAAAAGTTTATGCACGAAATGCAAGGGAAACTGTGCAAGAGACGACGAGACTTCATTTGGAGAGATCGCCTAGAATCGAAGTTATCTTACCATGAACAATAAAGTCCGATGACGTCACATGTGTGCAGATCAGAAAAAACTGGTTAATGTCCGCCACCTAGTCGCAAAGAAAGCCAGCCATCAACCGTATGCACATCTTATTCCAGGATGCATAAAGCTGAGAATTTAAAAAAAAAACAAGAAAACTAAAAAGCCTGCAAGATTATAAATTCCACCACGAGATAGCTCGAAAGGAGATAGCTTCCCACGTTATAACTGTCATCATTGAGAGGACCCGGTCGACACGCTTGTCTCACGCTGTGTTACGAGCGAGGGAGGGAGGCCGTCGTCACCTCGTAATCACGCCATCTTGTGGAGGGCGCTTATGAGCGTGGCGGTATGACGTATGTATTCTTTTGCGCAACTTGCAGGTCGTTGGCAGCTTTTATCGCGTCTCGCGAGGTCCCGGGCTGCGCCGAGATCTTGGCCGGATGCAGAAGAGGGCGCTTGTGGTCCGGAATAAGCGGGGCTGTTCAGATGGCAGGCCCAGGTGATATCTGCGAGGGATTTATTTGTTTGATACTGTGTTCACATCTAAGCTGTTTTTCACCTCCTTGTGGAAACATTAGCAAACGTTTCAGCAGTGGGAGTGATGCTGATGAAGGCTTGATGATAAAAGACATATTTGTTTTCCTGTCACCCTTGAGGAAAGGTCAAACACACACTGTGCTCGGCAGTCTAATCGCGTTGATCTCTATTACTTCTCTTCCTTTCTCACTTCCCCTTGTGCGTGCGTGCGTGCGTGCGTGCGTGGAGAGAGAGAGAGAGGTAAAAAAAATATAACCAGTGATGACCAGTTCAAAATAATAAATAAAAATTTAAGATTTAAGAAACCATTTACATAATTGTGGGAATTTACATCTAAAGTATGTTATGCCTACAATGCAAAGAACTGAAGACAATAAAAGTCACTGCTATTTTCTTTTCTTTCTTTCTTTTTTTTTGTACTCGACATCCTTCTCCCTTGTGTTCACCCCAGAGATAAAAGCATTTAATTCGACAAGTGAAGACAAAACCCAAATAGCTGACTGCGTGAACATTCGATTGGTTCTTGCCAGTCTTTTTTTCCAATTTCTTTATTTGGTAAGTACAGTTTCACTGAACACAATTGTTGAATGTCCATACTTAAAAGAAAGAAAAGTGAGAGAGAGAGAGAGAGAGAGAAGAAGAAGAAAGTGTCCACATGTATCATTACAAAAAAGCTTCACAATGTACAACTGTTCTTGTTTTACAGGGTAAGTGTATGATTATTACGTTACATACACATATTAAACCATCTAAATAAAACAGTCATGTCAAGCTGACATGCAATTTACACTAAACAGCATACATATCAGTCACAGGTAAACCACTTTGAATGAAAAAATTAGAGCCTTCAAGATCTCAACACCGGGCAAAGTGGTAACATTTGTGGCACCCAACTCTTTATCAAGCTACCAAACTTTTTAATGCTGCCCTGCATACAAGTTATTATTGTGACTTACTCTTGCATATATCAGTCATACATGTACTGCTATTTTCTTCGTTAGAGGAATGAAGAAGTAACTGGATTGTGTTCAAACCACAGATCTGTCAGTCTTCCTGTTGCTGCTCCCCTGAAGGTTCTCCAGAGTGTTAAATAAATTGAATATCCATTTGTCGAAAGTTCTTCGTATTAGAGGCTTGACGATATTGTGAGTTTTACGTGGTGGTTTTATTTTGGTTACATTTTACACAGCTGTTCGAAGAGGGCATGGCACTATCGTATTGTTGTACTTTGTCCAAACATCTCTCTCTCTCTCTTGTACTGGTTCGTGTTTTGTAGGCGTCAGTCGCGCCGTGTAGGTTTAAATGAGTTTTAAATTATTTATGACTGTTTTGTTGTATCTCATATTCCTTCATCACTTCACTTTCCGATACTGGATTATATACGCAAAGGTAAAGTACTTTGATCTGTCTTGAACGAGATTCGTGCTTTCTTTTCTCTTCTGTTTAGTTTTGGCAGATTTGCTGCCACGAATCTGCTGCAAAGTAATAGAGTCTCTGTATCTTCGAGGAACCTGATGAAGCTGGATAGATAAGGCAACTGTAGTCGGCTATTTATATCTCCCCAATGTCCTATAAACAGATGTTATTTGCAGCATACGATCTTCCCCGCCATACTTCGTATGTCTTAATTTAAACCACATGTTTATATTTTGCACCAGCTGTTCCTACTTAGTCATGGTTTGCAAACTCTATTTTAATAACAATGTTCCGTCCTTTCGGTAAAAGCATCTTGCTAGTTTAAACTTTTCTGCTACCTATAATGGTGCTAAATGGTTTAAGGCAACAACTACGTTTAAAAAATCTTGTAAAAATGTTTTACGGATGGCAAAGGTGAGGCCTAGATGCGATTAAGTTTTTTGAAATCCACCAGCTGTCTTTGTGTCTCTGCTGTTACGAAAAAGAAATTATTTTGCCTTTGCCGGCAATGGCGGTGAAGTGGCAGGCGCACAATTCTGCTATTTAAGAGCTAAGAGCATGCTCTCTATGAGTGTGAACATGCGCTATAAAAATCTTCATTTATTATTATTTCCCAGATATAACGAGTTAAGTAGGATGCACCTTAACACGCGTATCCTTTCTCACTCTCTCTTTCACACACACACACACACACACACACACACACACACACACACATCTATATATATATATCCCCCCGTGTGAACTAAACACGTGTGAGAACTGCTGGTTCTCCCACACGAGGTACTTTTTCGTCGATGCTGTGCTGGGGTTTACCTGTTATAAAGAAAGTTCTATTTTAAATCCTTGTACTCGAATTGATGCTAATGGTAGTGAAAACTGTTGATATACGTTTGCTGGAGCCGTGACTATATTCTTTAGGTTGACACATTAATTCAGAGAAATTTAAAGTGTATCACATCATCATTCCTTTATGTTAGGACTAAAGGGAAGCCACTCCTATCTTGCTGTTAATAATAAGACACCAAGAGTTACTTCCCCTATTAGTCTTTGCTGCTGCTCTTGTAAGCACAACTACTACTTTATTAAATCGTGTAATTTTCCCCTTTAAAATTTTTTTTGGGGGGACAGTCATAATAAACTCGTAACTTTCTTTTTATGAAAACAAATTCGGAAAATAAATGTTTATTGAAAAAACATTTTAGAATTTTCTTCTTGTGGCTCCTTAATCCATTGCCTTCGCTAGGCTGAGAGGCCGTTACAACCATAGCTGGTAGCATAAATTTACCCCTTTTTCAAAAAATTATATAAAATTAGTGAAAAGAGGTAGAAGAACAATTAAAATTGATAACGATAGATCAAAATGTGTAGAAAAGAATCAGCTTTACCTTGTGTTTGCTTAAAAACACACTTTTATAGTATTCCCAACAGAAAATGACACGGTAATGAGTAAAAAAAAAAAAAAAAAAGATTTGTTACCAAAGTTTCAAGAGCCTAAAAAATAAAAAAAATAAAAGTAACATAAGGGAGGAAACTACTACGACCGTTTGGAAATCGTCTACCATGATTCCCTCCCTTGAAATGACAGGAAGTCAAGATTTTGCTGTAAACAAAAAAAAAGTTCGAGAATCGAAGCACGTTGTGTCTCACTTTGACATGGATTTTTACTTCAGCAACCACAAAGGAGAAGAAAATAGTAAGTAATATTAACATTCTAATGTATATTCTAATAAAACATATGTTTCTTCGGTACTTTATGTCTGTATATATTGTGTAAATAATTGTTTTTGTTAATTTCCGAAAGCTGGCCTTCAAATGTTCTAAAATGCGTACAGTCGTAATCTTTCATTTGATTTTAATACCCGAAGACAAACCCTATGTATCTTAAAATTTACACCAAGTGAATGTTTCAAAAATGCTCTTTAAAACGGTGTATTACTGATGGTTGTCTTTACTGTAGGTTAATAAATATAAATTTTCAAAGCTGCCGGTCGAAATATCAACACAGGGTATTTGGTAGCCATTTTCCACACAGAAAGACAGGTACCCTGGGAAAACGCATAAAATTACTGTCAAACATAAAAACTACGACATAAAAAGATGATCAATCGATAGAAAAATGAATCAACTATCGAATTTATTAATTTTTTATCCGAAACAACGCATTTTGAAACGTTAAAAAATAGAAAAAAGCTCAGGGTTAATTCACCCTGAACGAAGCCAAGAGTTGTCGGCGGTTCAGTGCGAATTCACCCTGACCGCAGCGAAAATAATTTCCTGTGTATGTTATGTAGTTTGCGCACTTGCTTTAATTTTTTATGGTATGGAGATTATTTCTCTTATGCCAAGTAGGTATAATTTTTCGACTAAATGTTGGAAGGTAATACCATCAAGAACGCGCCTGCAAATATTGAGTTGCTTCCCTTAGACTAGAAATTGAAAACTTCCTCCTATCTACTCTTTGCTCCCTCTAAGGCAGTGGCTCGAAATTTTGTAAAAATATGAGATTTTTAATAGCAACATCAATTTAAGTTAATCATGATAATAACATATAATTTGTGAGACAAGCAAGTAACGTCTGTTACAGGATAGACAGGACTCAGAGGACAGTCAGTACACGCTGCTAAAATATTAACATACTGTGGCGTTACTACGGCTCGACCAAATATAGCAGTCTAATTTTTAAGTTGATAATTTTGTGTGGCATGCCAATAGTGGAAAAAAGGGTTCTCCACCCCTGCTCTAAGGCTTCACTCCTCCGAGAACACTTTGTCTTCTACATGAAAGGTAACACTACATTCTAAGCCTCACACACACACACACACCCTAACGTCTCTTATCTCTTGCACTGTTTTCTTTTTCTGTCCCCGATTCTTCTTCTTTTTCTTTTACTTAAGGTGGTTTTACTTTTCACACTTTCCCATTCGTGTTCCCCCCCAACCCGCACTTGTTCTCCCACTTCGCCTCTCTTCCTTCGCACTGGAAGCGCGTGGATATATGTGTATATGTGAGCATGCGGATGTATGTGCGCAAGAGTAGTACACACAGGAAAAAGAGTTTTCTTCTCTTTCTTACTCAAGATTTAGCTTTTTGTAAAATAAAGATACAATCTCGATCTTCACTTCTTGCAAGTTATTTTTCCCTCGTCTTTTGTCCTTCTTTCTTTCTTTGTTTTGTTTTTTGTTTTTTGTGTTGTGGTTTTTTTGTTGTTGTTTGTTTTTGTTTTTTGTTTTTGCTTGTTTTTTGCAATAAACTCAGTTGCAATGGACTTGGTCCCGCGATGCTGCATCGGCAAAATGAAGATAATTGTTTCTCTTTGTTCTTTTCGTCTCTATCTAGTCTGTTATTGGTTGTATTTTTCTGAAGCGTTTCCTGGTTATCAGCTAGACGTACTACAGATGATCAGATCTCCACTTACGTGCAAGCAATGTGCGTGCTGGTGTGCACGTGTAATTGAGAAATGTCAAGAGTTTAAGCACACGTCTTGCTGACTATTCCTTCTGGGGCCTCAGTCATGAACAAGAAGTAAATCAGCCCCCGAGGGAACCGTGGACCGGAAGTAATGTGCGGGCTTCTAATAGTAAGCAGCACAAGAGCAAGAAGGTTAGCGGATAACCTTATTGTCCACGTGTTGCGTCTGGTGCCGTGTTTCGGCCTCAGGGCGCCTTCCCCCGGCCCACCCACCCTTTAGGGGCGATCATGGTGTTCTGGACAAGTGGTAATACCGCTGCGTGGAGGGGGGGAGGGGCGGCTCGTCACATACCTATCCCTTTCATACGTACGCACCCCTGGATGCTGAATGAATCAGCCACCCTGAATCCTCACGATTGTGTATGCTAATACAGTATCTGAGTTATGCGACTGCAGTGTATGCAGGTCTGTGTGACCTCAGCTGACCTATTGGGTGGATTGTCATGTGCACGAATAAACGAATGAGCGAGAGTGTCGGCGTGCGTTGTGAGCTAAAATTGGGGCAGAGTGACTCTGACGACTGCGCTAAGTATTAAGCTAAATATTAAGCAGTGCGCTAAGAAGGGAGGAAAAACTGCGTGTGATAACTCACCGGAATATGCTTGCGAACAACAACAGACACGCAAGTCATGTGACATGCTCTTTGGACGCTTCTTCTTCTAAATCGCTGTTCTGTGCAAACAATCACTTCCTATCTTATTTTGTGCTTTTGGTAATTACAGATTTTTTTTCTTTCACTCATTCACATTTTCGCAAAACCACATAACATTTTTACGATCAATCGCGTTTGCACATGTATGCTCCTTGGACACTCTCTTATAAACGTAGATGACTGTTCTTTAAATCTTTATAGTAACACAGTAGTACCTTTACATACGAGTTTAATCCGTTCCACAAGCGAGCTCGCATGTGAAAAAAAAAAACCAAAAAAACTCGTATATTAAAACTGTTTTCCCATATAAAATAAAAGAAACAGGATTAATGCGTTCCAACCCTCCCACAACAACACAATTTATATGTAAATACGGTATAATATAAAGTACTGTATAGTAAATGTTAACAGCACAAAAATATAAATAATATAGATAATAAAAAATAAAGAATATGTTGTTTTTATCAATCTTACCTTGGAGGAGACGAAGACTGTCGATAACGGAGGTAGGCAGATGGCGGGGGAGGAGAAAGGGAGCCGGAGAGCAGACGGGTGCTGAATGAATCAGCTGATGAGACAACACTATTTACACTGTTTTTAACTTGAAACATTGAGATTTTCACTAATACTACATTCTTTTTTATCTCTTTACACTACGATTCGAACTCGTATATCGAACTTCCGCTTGAAAGTAAGAAAACTTTCTACGAATTTTTAGCTCGTATCTTGATTTACTCGTATATTGGTTCACTCGTATGTAGAGGTCTTACTATAATCGTTTTTTTTTTTCATTCTATTGTCCCCTTTATTGATTTCTTTCTTAGACATCTGTTTGTTTGGGATCTTTTTCGTATTTTTTCCGTTTCATTATCTTGTTTAGGCCGTTCGCCTCTCCTTATTCCCGGAAGGCAGAGTATTGAAAGATTTATGTGAGCCCTTGGGCCAGCAACAAATGGCAGCATGATGATTTGTTGTTGCTTTATTGCTGTTGAAAATAAAAACCACATCTTGAAGTTCTTCCCTGCAGTGAAGTAGAATGTTTTTACTCTTTAGCAAGTAGGTTTTCGCCAGAACGATATCTTAACTGCTTTCTCTAGCAGATTTACGCATATAACATAAATTAAGTTTCGCCCCTCCCAACAGTAAGCCGCTCGCCCCATTCTGCAGCGGGATTTTTTTCTTTTTCTTTTATATATAAATATTTTTTATTTTGGGTGGGGAGGAGGCGCACTAAAAATATGACACACAGAAACTACCGCACAAGGAGAGAGTTGCTGGCGTTAACTTCAGCGCCGACAGGAGGAGAGAATAAGCCCTCGCCTGACGAGATGGACTAACAAAAGGAATGCAAATTTATCAGCAGAAAAGAATAATTCAAATATTCCCGATCGCTATTACAGCCTAGTTGCCAATAAACTTGACAGTGACAATTCTTTATAAAGGAGGATACGCGAACAGTGAGTTGTTTTCTCGCCTTAATTGCAAGCAGACAAGTATTAATTAGTAACACTAGTAATTAAAGCATTATAGCAGAGAATTTACTGCCGGATAATGTAAATGGGAATTAATTGACATTTCACACTTTCGAAGGCTCATTCAAAATCATTTTATGTGACTAAAAAGAGGCTAAACTTCACAAGACTAAGGTCATACATACATTCAGCATGAGTGAAACATGTCTACATTCTGTTAATAAGCGAGCGACACCGCCTGGTCTCAAGCAGCACGAGCAAACAAATAGGTCAAAAGAGCATCTGTGTCGTCATCACCGGCAGAAGCATGTCAAGCTGAATGCTATCCCCAATTTTAGCACTCTCATCTGTCTCCGGCTTGCTCACGAAACGGTTTTGGCGCCATTCTGTTTCCAGAGTTTTCGATCCGCTGGCCAGAGTGGAAGATCTGTAGGTCACGAGAGCTTTGTGACCTTTACCTCGTATTATTTGTTACTGATCGTCAGTGTGATGCTTTACTGTTTTTGTTGTTTTTGTTGTTTTTTTTATTTTTTTTTTTTGTTTTGTTTTTTGTTTTTTACAGTCCAGTCCTTATGAAAACATCCACCAGAACGGATAAAAAGACAATAAAACCTTAACGGAAATTGTTTACCTACAGTTATTTTGTTTTTTTATCTAAGTTGTAAACACTTTTCTAGTTAATTCGAAATCTTGTTCTAAATTCTTTTTGGTCCCATCAACTCAAGTTTGTTCTGATATATGTTAAATGCTTGGTAAAATGTAATTAGGTTTTTGTTTTGTTAAAGTTTCTTCAGCAAATTTGTATGTGAGCAGCAACACGAAGTAACAGGAAAGTAAACATTCGCCCTGTGTTTTCTGTCTCGTGCTCCGTGCGCAAATCACATCAGACAAATCATTTCAAGACAACTTCCCGAGGTCTGAAGAGGTAAACATTTGGCGTCAGAAATCTGAACACGTGAAGGGCGGAGATATTATTGCGCAAGACAATGTGTAAGAAAACAAACACATTCAAGCTTTTATTTCATTGTTATCAAATATTAGTGACGCAGTTTTGCATAAAAGCATTTAACTCATAATTAAAATAGTTTTTAACATTATGGCCCAAGATTACATTCTGGTGTATTTTTTAGCAAATTGTTGGTAAAATTCCAACATTGTTTTTATACGTGGGTTGTAAAATAAAAACAACAATTTAAACTGAGGGCCATTTATGCCCCAACAATTTTAAATGTCTGAAAATCTCTTGCTTTTATGGCTGGGAAACGCTGCTTCGATGGAGACACTTTGGAGGTTTGACGCTTCGGCACTTTGCTCGGCTAAGAAGAGCTTTCAGAGATTTTGTCTCTTTTTTTCCCTTGAAACCGGGAGCTGAGATAATGCACAAAAAAGTCCTGAGTCAGCGTCTCTCTATCTTGCTCGAACTTGATGAAATGGTCAGATGTCATTAAACAAGGGAAATAAGTGGAAGGCGATGAGTGCTCTGTCCTCGAATTTTTGGCAAGGGAATAATTACGAGTTTGTGTGAAGACTTTAGAATCGAAAGAGGTTCCCAATCTCTGGGAGTAAAAGACCGAATTGTGTGTCCAGGTAGCGTACGAAGAGAACCTGCGGGTTACAGACAAGAAACCATTTTCGTGGGAGAAGTGAGCTTAGATGATACGTTTGATATCGTAGTACGGGTGCAAGTTACAGGAACACTCCGCCCCTAACGGGGACAGGTAAACACGGTGCCCTGAGTTGAGCCGAAAGCCGAGATAAGGTTGCAAGGTAGATGAAGCGTTGGACAAAATACATTTTTCGAACATCAAGATTCTTCTGACGCTGAGCCTCGACATTTCATCGCGCGATCTCACATAAAATCCCTTTAAATATCACATGAACACCCTCGACATTTTATTTTTGGAAACAGGCTTAACGAGCGAAACGCCCTGGCAGCAGGTTTTAATGTAATCTGCACTTCCTACTGAAAATATGCAAGTTGCTGACCCCAGTTCTGGTGCAAACAGTGCTGAAAAACATGTTACTGAAAACCTCGTATTATGTTA
The DNA here is from genome assembly GCA_004794655.1 of Marisa cornuarietis. Taxonomy (NCBI): domain Eukaryota; kingdom Metazoa; phylum Mollusca; class Gastropoda; order Architaenioglossa; family Ampullariidae; genus Marisa; species Marisa cornuarietis. The sequence continues at coordinate 9,663,809 of SMMW01000585.1, forward strand.
GGAACTGTTAAAGGTCTAATGGAGTGGAATTTTTCTCTAATGACTCGTTAAAGCTCAGTACAAAATGCTATTTTCCAAAATCTGAAGGAACATTCCACTTCCCGTCAGTTTTCAAGATACAAACATCATGTACTGAAAGAGCTCAAACTCGTGACGTCATGTTTGTACACAGATCCGCCTAATAAATCTGTTAAAAATGAGACATCTGTATTGTTGACCTTGACCTGCACGTGGTGATGTTTGTAACCATGAATCTCGAGTCTTGCAACCAGTTTGGGGAAATAGTATTTTTCTCAGACCGTTTCACCCGACTAGAACTTAAAAGATGCTGGCAGACTGAGGTACAGGTTCAGGTAAATCATCACTACACTTCGGTACACGTATAGATAAATATTCACTAGACTGCAGTAAAATTACAGATAAATTAGTCTAAATTAGGTATGCACATGCACGACACACCCTGTTTATTTCATAGATTCTGTCTTTGCTCACGATGACTGAATTCGTGAGTTTGTAGAGAAAATAGCCAGCCCGTATGAAGAGGCAGAGGATGAAGTTGACCTATCTTTAAATTTAAAAAAAAACTTCATTCCCCAACATCTTTAGTTTTTGGAAGACTCTATTGTTTGGATGGCTGGCGAAGCCTGCTTTTCCCCACCAAAAACTAGTTTCTTTCGGTGTTAAACTTACCACTTCCCATCTCCAATGCCGAACATTTTGTAACCCTGCAGATCAAGTGGTTGATCCGGGTGGCGCTTTCGTCCCGCGATAGACATCACATGATCCGGGTCTCAACGTCAGGCAGGTGGCATAACTGCAGGCCGCTGATAATTCACGTTATCGTCATTGCCGTAGCACTTGAGAAAACGAATTATTCCTAGCACCCACCCATCCCCCACGTTACCAATTTCCACCAACAACCTGCTACCTGGTTCTCCACCTGTCACCATGGGCGTTCTTTGTAAAATATATATATATATAAATTGACCCCCAAGCACAAGAGACTGTTTCGTCAAACCGATAAATGCTGCTGTTTGTTGCCGAGTCCAGACACTGTCGCTCTCTAGCTGCGCGGTTAACGCGAAGCAAGCAGCTAAGCTGCCTGTCACGCGTTGACCAACGTCAGCGTCTCGTCACGCTCCGTGCACCCGCCATCTAGTATAGAGGCGAAGTGAGTTAGTCTCAGTATTAGGGTAAGGATAATGATCCATCGAGCTTTCAGACATAGGAAGTAAAATCCGTAAAATCCTAAAACTGTCCACATGGCTGCACGCGTGTGGTTTTATAATTTCTACTGCGTGATTCACACTGTCTGCGTGACGTTTTCTGCTGTAACTGGTGTAATATTAACTGGAAATCGTTAACCCTGACGTCTTCAGACGTACAACTGTCAGGGCAACACGGCAGCGTCAGTGACAAACAAACATGGGGGGGGGGTTGGATCTGCCATCCGGGTACAAATGAAATGAAGCAGTCATAGTTCCTACTGACTAACGGAATCTGACGCACACGGGCCAACAAATGGCACTTTGTTATGGTCTAACGGGTGCTAGTCGTCTCAGCCAGCCACCTGCCCAGTAGCCTGTCAATTAGCTGACCTTAGTAGGTCTGTTAGTCGAACTTTCATTGCCGTTCAGTCGCTAGAACCTCCGTGACGTAAAGCGATAAGGAGGACTGTAACGACGATGCTCTGCTCTTTGTGTCAGACTTGATTTCTGGCTACACTTCGACTGCGCCGGTGTTAACTCCTGAGTTCGAGCCTCTCGACGTAAAACGTTTCTTATGGCTCGACCCAAGCGATCAAGGGCACGCAACTGACAAGTGTAGGGAAAACTCGTTACCTCCCCTTAACTGTATTTGTGGCGGCAAGTGGCCTCTTGACTTTAGAATGTCAGCGGTATGTTTCATCTTTTCGGGACCGTTTAGAAGAAGAATTCATTTGTTTGCCAATTGACATTAATAATGGCGTTAATTACAAACCTCAATCAATCAATCACACACACACACACACACATATAAAGAGAGACGCCACTAAGGCAATATTTGCAAACTTTAAAATAAAATCCATAAGCAAAATGAAAAAATTCCTCTCCCTTTGACTACAGTCAATTACATCAATCAATCAATCAATCAATCACACACACACACACACACACACACACACACAAAGAGATACGCCACTAAGGCAATATTTGCAAACTTTAAAATAAAATCCATAAGGAAAATGAAGATAAAATTCCTCTCCCTTTGTCCACAGATGCGGTGCACACTCTTTCCACTCGCGCGCACACACACACACACACACTGTCATACGCTGCCCACAAACGTCAGTCCCATAACTGACTACATGCATGTACATGCTCAAACACACATGCAAGCATGCACACACTTAGTGCTCAAAGAGTTCAGGAAGACATTCAACATTCAGTCCTGACACGTACTACAGTGAAGTTTAGTTCAGAGAATCCGCCGCCCGGCTCCGTAATTCCCCCGGTCTCCTGGGTTTTTTAATTTTCAATTGTTTGATTCACTTCGTGCTGTGGTTTGATAACGAAGCCCCCAGGTATTCACATTTATTGATGCTGACGTACTTGTGCTGTCTGCGATGGTGTTAAACTGTTTTTCCAGATCTCTTTTAATTTCTCTTTCCGCCTTTCTGTCTCTTTTTCTCTCTATATCTTCCTATCTCGTTCTCTCACGCTATTTCCTTCTGTCTCCCAACTTTATTTCCGTCTCTCTCATTCTGTCACCTTTTTTGCTCTGTCTCTTGTTCTTAAACACCCCCACCACCTCTCACATTTCTCCTTCCCACCACTCGTCTCGTTCTTTGTCTCTGTTTCTTGCAATGCTTATTTTGTCCATTTATCTGGCCCTGCTTTGTGAAGAATGGCATTAGCTGTGATTGCCTTCTTATGTTGCTGCTTTACGGCTTTTCCTGTCACAGGTTTTCTCTACCAGTCTTTTTATCTTTATCTTTTACTCCCTTTTATATGAAGAAAAATGCCAGCAATTTATGTTATCACAACAGATTTGATAAATATGCAGCACTTTCCTATTTCGATTGACATTTCTAAAATATAAACTCGTTAGCAGCACCGTTATGTGGATATTCAAGAACATTCCTCCACTGGGAACCATTTCTTCATGAAACGCCCCACAGTCCGGTGTCAGAACTTGAAGGGAAATGCAAAATTGGGAGGAGTTATTTTTACATCTGTGTGGTGTGTGATGACCCTGCAGTATTCCTGGAGTCTAATCCAGCAGCATCGCCATTCTGCACGAAGGTTTGGCTTTAGCCTGATAATCACTCCATGAAATCAACCAAAAGTATACCAAACAGAAGCCATTAATGTACACAGTGTGGAAGTGGATGACTTACCGGGTACAGCAAAGGCCTTACAACCTCACTGTGTGCTTACTATCCAGTTCGATACCCGAGGGTTGGGGAAGGTAAAGCAGCAAGAGAGAGAGAGAGAAGGGGGGAAGAGAGAAGATAGGCACCGCTCTTACAAAAATTTAGAAAGGACTCTTAACCCTTTCCTCCCCAACAACCGTCAGGTTAAGGGGACTACCTTCACGTTTTATTGCCATTAAACTGTGCTCCTGTCTTCCGCAGTATAACCCCCGTCTCTAATTAATGTTGTTTTTCTTCAGTCAAAAGTCAGACATCTGGTGCTGATCAAGGCCTTTACACCTTGACACTGGGAGTGCTCTGAGAGTAACGATCAAAGTCATGTGCCCATTCATGCCAGTTCACCATTCTGTGAACCTTGCTGGTGGTCAGCGACCGGTTAATCACGTCTCTCGCGAAATCCCACAACACACTCGAACAGAGAAACATTAAATCAGAAATTCGGTGACGCCATAGGTGCATCTATCTACTGGAAATATGGTGATCATTTGTCTAACCCGCTATCTCTCGGCTGTCAGTGGCACCCAGATTACAAGAGGAAAACCCTTCACCTACGGAGACAAAAGCACAATAGACACACCGGAGACCAGACCCTTATTTCAGTAAACATAACTTTGTCTGTCTTTTCCTACTATTCTTTACCTATCTTAACTACAATAGCAGGTCCGTGTGACGTCATCAAAACCTGTGTGGAGGAGAGATGCCCGCCAATTGCTCAGTTTGGCCATACCGGAAAAAAAAACACTCGACTGCCTCTGCTACAATCAGAATGGTGATTTTCGCTGTTTTCTAGAGTGTACACATGGAAGCGAGGTATAAGTGTGAGCTTACCTCACACACACACACACACACCACCACCACCACTACCACCACCACCATTTGCTGTACATGCACACAGAAGCAAAAGTGCATACGTCTCCCAACATTTTTATATACTAGAAACATCGATAAAGCTATGACTGATCCCTGTTTATGAGAAAGTTAATTGCAAAATGAGGTTATTAATGCAGAATTTGAAGGCTGTACAAAGCATGTTACAAGTTGTATTACCCATTATTACTTGTTAATACAATGATGCTGCCCCTCACTACTACGTTAGAGCTCCACTGTGTCCAGTACCAGTCGTAAGGGAGAGCTGATGGAGTCTTGCATTCGCCAGTCGAGACTGTCTAGGCCCTCCCCCCCCCCCCGAGCTGGTCCTCAGTCGAGACGATCGTGGCCCCGCAAGAGAACTTCCTCCGCCAGTTTTTTTCCAACATTTATTTTGTTGCACAGATACAAAACATATAAAATACAATATTTTAAAGTATAAAACAAACAACATATACATATAAGGTAAACAGTCATTTAGTACATCCATCTGCCCTCCTCAGCCAGTTCACTCCTTCACACTGGCCACCAGCCGTTCTTCTGTTTGCACGGCGTCAATTAACCGTCTTCAGCGTAACCTTGGAGAACCGTCTTGGGCAAGATGTCGGGCGACATGAAGGAACCTCTTCAGTTTCACTTGACGGTAGCTAGCAGTGACTCCTGGGGATCCGTCAGATGACTGCGTTGCAGACGAAGTCGTTTATCTTTTGCTTCCTGTAGGAGATCCGGTGGAGTCTCCTGAATCACTTTATCTCGAACGCCTGGATCCTTCGCTCTTATTCTGTTAGCAAGGTCTCGCAGCCCTACAACATGATTTCTTCGCCTTGGGGCACCCGAGCACCATTCCGGCCAGGGTCAAGAGCACCTCTTTGATTTGTCCCGAGAGAGTATCCACATCGCAGTCCATAAAGTTCAAATTTTCCTCTATGTATATACATGTAAATATAATTTATATATTATATAATACTCATGTGTGCCTGTAGATTTGTGTGAGACTTATACCGCGTGCTTTTTCCAAGTATCATAAGTAAGTAAACTCAAATGCTATCTTTCTTTGCCTTTTACCACAATTTCTTATCAGTCTCTCTGTCGTATGTCTATGGTTTATGTGTATATATTATATAATATGCGTCTGTGTGTGTGTCTGTGTGTCTGCAGAGTTGCGCAAGAGCTTCTCTGTGTCGTCCTGTTTCTGTGAGCACCGCCATCTTGATTCCTGTCTCCAGCCTGGCTTTCTCTCTCCTCTATCAGTCGATCGTCTCTCTCTTTCTCGCTGCCTGAGTCGCTCGTCAACAGACATCGCAGCATCGCTGCCGCTAGCCCACGCTCGGTCGTAGCACTCGCATCCCACACCCACCCCTTTAACACTGTTTCGCTCACCAACCCATCCACCTTACTTCCCCATCCTTCCACCCACACAGCCACCCACCACCCGCCACCATCTCCTGCTTTTCGCATGATTTTTTTTTAAGTCGATTTGGAGAGAATGCTCTCCAGGACCATCCTCAGCAGTCTAGACCAAACATTTGCACACTGAGTTCCACTTCATGTCGACCTCGGATCGCTACTCCTACCTTTCATCTGACTTGGATTTTCCTTCGCTTTTTTTTAATTCTCCTCTAGGGGGTTTATTTTGGTTTTTTTTTTTTTTTTTTTTTAGTTCGTTTACTTTACACAGCGTCAAGTAAAAAAGAAAAGACGTTCAGGGCCTTGTTCCTTTGTCTTTCCCCACTTCATCTTTTTTGACAGAGTCGTGTTTCTTGTATATTTGTGTGCCACAGTGTTACAAATCAGTTTTTACATTGTCTGAGATAAAGCAGCACGAGTAGAAGACTCTGTACACGTCTTATTTGCAAAACTTGATGTATGTTCGTGTGTGTGTGTGTGTGTGAAAGAGGGAAAGAGAATATTAACGTGAGGTTCTTACCGTTAAAAAAAAAAACAGGAATCACAGACATTACGACTGCCACAAAAAGGGGAAAAAATGAGAAAACAATAAATTCCCAGCTTCACAGTTCTTAAAGTTTATTGCTTTTCAGTGACTCCGTGAATTGATGTAAAAGGTGTCATGAAGACTGTCACGATTAACGATTCGAGCCATTTTCGTGATTTTTTGTCAGCGTACTTGTCGAAATAAATTACAGTCCTGATGTTTGTGAGATAATGTCCTTTTTTATTTAACGTAGGGAGAAGAACTGTGCCGGATGCTTGTCTATCATACTCGGCCACTAATAACACCATCGAGCCCCCACCCCCACCCCTACCCTTCAGTATTTCGCCCAGTCGTGCTGCATCGTAAGTCAGCGCCTGGCGATTGGGTTTATCAGCATCCACCACGCGCAAAGCTCGTGCCAACGATGTCCCCCCCCCTTCTCTCTTAGTACCACCTCCTCCCTCGGGTAGCTACCACTCCAGGCAGGGAGTCCAGCTGTTAATCTAACGGTCTACCAGTTAATCGCTCATTTAAGTTCCAGACTTTACCTCGGTGTTCTTTATCATGGGCTAGCAGAACAAATGTTAAGTTTTTGTAGGCACCATCAGCATCATCTTTCAGGGTCTCACAGAAAAAAAATAGAAGCGATGAAGAGAGAGAGAGTAAGGGAGACAAAGGGAGAGTAGGTGAGAGTGTGTGAAGTGTATAAAGAGAATGAGAGAGTGTGGATTGAATAAAGGAATGAATGAGTTTGTGAGTGTGCCTGTGTGTGAGAGAGAGAGACACTGTGTGTGTGAGTATGGGAATGAATGCACGAGAGAGAAAGAGAGTGTGTGTGAATTTACGAAAGAGTGTGACTGTATAAGAGTCTGTGTGAGAGAATGTATGTGTGTGTGTTTGTTTGTGTGTGTGTGTGTGTGAATGTATGAGAGAGAATTATGTGTGTGTGAGAGAAAGAGACTATGTGAGCAAGACAGATGATGTATGAGAGTGCGTGTGTACGTGTGCGAGTGTGCGTGAGTGCGTGTGTATATATGCAGGTTTCGTGTGCAAAGTTCCCATCTGTGAACCACGTGTCCATCTCCTAGCTCTTAACCTCCATCATTATCTTGTAAATCTAAGTTCTTTCCTTTCTCACCTTCGTCTACACAACTCAGCGGTGTATTAGCATTCTGCTTCCCTCCCCTCGCCTTCATCCTGGTTTTTCACAAACACATGTGCAGCGGCAAATATGAAGTCGTTAGATAAATAACGTAGATATCGCAAGCAATATTAGGGCGATCGTTTCGCGAGCCTTTTGCTTTTTCAGATCGAGGACTTTAGAGAGTCGCAGATCCTACCATCTGACGCCGGGCTGTGAGCGCGTGCTGTTGTATGCTACCCAGGGTACCCGGCGCCAGGATTTTAGCTTTTGTTAATTTTTCTGTTTCAGCTGATTTGTCTACGTTCAATCTCTCGCTTCATGTGAGTCTTGCTTTTTCACTGGAGGGGAAACAGAAAACACTCGTACTCTTGATGAACCATCTCTTACTTCACAGATCATGTTCGGCAACGGGGGGCACGACTCTGTGAGTGAAGTGTCACGTGACTATCTTTCCCTCACTCCATCACTCCCTCTCTCACACACACACACACACACACACCGATACCATTTCAAATTACAACGTTGTCCGCAGTTGTTCTGCGTGGTAGAGATACATTGCAATTCCTTTCTTCCATTTTGAGCAACCGGTAGTTATTAACATGCTTTTAACGGGAACAAATACAAAACTAAACGAGATCCGAAGCAAACAAACCCCAAACATAACTTCCACACCACGACACACAGAGAACGCACCACCACCACCACCACCACACTTTATTTATGGAAATAGTACACTTGGTAAATATATTTTTGTGTTTACGTTAAAACAAAAGGCTGTGGTGTTTCATCCACACATTTCACGTGCTCTCTTCTGATGGCGCATGTGCTGACTTTAAACGTTTTTCCAACGTGCGTGCTGGAGCTACGCTTGTGCGCATGATCCTTGCACTCAGAATTGTGACCCCGGGGGTAGAGCACACCTGTGCCTGCACTGGCCAGGCTCAGGATTCCTGCAGAAGTGACATAATGGGAGCTCGGCCAGCCAGACTTATCGCCCGGCGTCTTGCCTGACTTTCTCGGGTTTTCACGTGATAGCACGAGAGTTTCCCCCCCCCCTCCCTCAGCAGTACGTCTTTCACCCTTAGCGTCAGTGTCCGCTCGCACCTGAGATATGACGGCGCCCTCCTTGCTGGGAGGGCAGCTGCTGACGTCTCCGGGTGCTAAAAAGAGGTGATACCTGTCCTGTCTAGGGGTGAGCCCCTCCGGAGGCGTCAGGTTCTCTGTAATTATGGGAAGGAGAGAGAGAAAGTGTGTGAGAGAGTCGAGAGAGAGGAAGAAAGAACATGTGTGTGTGGAAAGAGAAAGATGACTAGCAGAGAGCATTTCTCCACACAGCGGAGCAGATCAATTTGCTGTAACATGGTGGAGAAAATATATATTGACACTATACAATGTCATGTCCACAAGACTCACAAGTCATGTTCTTAAAATCGTGTGATCTCCATGACATGTATCTTGGGCTGTGTTCTGCAGGTCCTTCAGGACTGACTGTGACCCTGACCACTGTTCAGTTTCGCTGTTAAGAAATATGTAGTGTGTTCCTATTTGTATCTTTATCGGCACCCACCTTCCTGTTTAATATTAGTGAACGTGTTGGTATCGCGGCTCACTGTTAGTGTTGTCAGGGTATTAATAATCCAACGATGGCTATGCCACGCATCATTAGTCCCACAAATAAAATTTGAAATAATATAATGAGAAATAGTGATACAAATCAGGGATACAGTTTCACTGTTACAGGATTGTATTTAGCACGGACCTTCATCTACTGGATGAGTGTCTCTCATTCGTTGCCTCTTTGCGCTATCATAGGAGTGACCAATTGTAACAAACCCTACAAACGTTAGGTTTTCACTTCCGTTTCCGATTTCAAAATGGCCGAAGAAATTTTAGAAGTAATTAAGCTTTTCTGTCATAAGAACCTTGTTAAAGAAGAATAATTGCGAAATTAACAGTAGTATTTTCTGTAAAATGTATTTTGGTTGTTTATAGAAAACGCATGTGGGTTTATCGTCAATTTTATCATATAAAACATCGTCACAACAGATGCTATTGACTTGCTCTACTACTAACAATTTTTTTTTAAAAGCATTGTTTTTGATTTTTTCGAAACAGTTATATAGATTATTCTGTTACAAAAAGCCTATACTTTAAGAATTAATTTAATAAATGCCACATATGAAGGTCCGTGGTAACAATGAGTTCGTGACAACGCCATTTACTAGCCGACGACAATAGGAAAGTCCCCCGTTGCTAAGGTCGGTTGGTATTGTAAGCTATGATGGCGACTAGGATAGATGTTTACCTTTTGTTAAGGATAACGACATCTCGCTTTATTTTTATGGCATCCAACAATGCAACAATTTGCACCTGTCCATTTTTCCGAATCCATTTATGTCTGCAAATCACTGACCTTTATTAAAATTAAATGAAGGTCCGTGTCTCTTCGCAACAGCAAACCGGAACCGGAAACACTGGCTCGCTGATAAGAAAAGCCGAGATTTACACCGGATATAAACCTGAGACACTTATACAGTAGATGAAGGTCCGTGGTATTTAGCGCTTTGTGACTGGGGCATCTTCCGTAACTTCCTAGTCTGGGTGTAAAAATAAATGAGTTTATTTATAAAATAGATTATCTTTCATTTTAAACATTTTTATGTGCTTTCTGCATTTTTCATCATCGCACGAAGAAACACTTGAAGGGATATTCAAGTGGTTTCTTGGTTAGATCTGCAGTATTATCGTTTTGCCATTTCACTCGTCGTTTTCTGAATGTTAAATAAAAATTGAAGTGCGCGTTCAAAGTACGAGATCCAGTGGAGCGCACGTGAACTGAAACCGAGCCACATGAATGGATAATGTTTATTAGCATCCCTTACTGGATTAGTAATATTTAACACCACTTGCTGGATAATGTTATCTAAGATCACTTATTGGATAATGTTAATTAGGATCACTTCTAGGATACTGTTAATTAGCATCACTTGCTGGATAATGTTTTTATCACTTTCTGATAGAGGTTTATTGTCATCACCTACTGGATGGAGTTTTAGTAGAATCACTTACTGGATAATATTAATTATCATCACTCGCTGGATATTTTATTAGCATCACTTTCTGGATAATGCTTACTAGCATCCATTAATGGTTAATGTTAATGAGCATCCCTTACTGGATAATGTTTATTAGCATCACTTGCTGGATATTGTTTTTTATCATCGCTTTCTGATAGAGGTTTATTGTCGTCACCTGCTGGATAGAGGTTTATCAGCATCACTTACTGGCTAATGTTAATTGGCATCACTTGCTGGATAATGCTTATTAGCATCCATTACTGGATAATGTTATGAGCATCCCTTACTGGATAATCCATTTTAGCATCACTTGCTGGATAGTGCTTTTTATCATCACTTTCTGATAGAGGTTTATTGTCGTCACCAACTGGATAAGGTTGATTAATATCACTTACTGGATAGATGTTTATTAGCATCACAGTGTCACATTCTAACGTGATTTAACTGAACTCTCTGAAGAATGCTACGAATAATTTTAGATCGTTGATCACAGTAGTCTGTAGACTGAGAGTGAGAGAAGGAGAGAAAAAAAAACCTCAATCGCTCAGATACACAGACACACGGATACATGCCAGCGACTCGAACACAAATATGAAGCAGAGAGACAAAAACCGCCAGCCAGACAACAGGCAGACAAGAACCGTTAGCTGGGATTTACATCTGGTGATGCTGGGAGCGTGTAGGTGAGCGCTGAAATGAAAGCTGAGAGATCCGTTTTGCTCGGGGCTCGCAAATAAAGATTTTGAACTCTCTGGTTTCGTTTAATGAAAGGAGCAGAAATCTCGAAAACACACTGCCAAGATGAAAACGTTCACTTCTTCGGGGCCGATTGCGTGGCCATCACCCAAAGGTCATCAAATGACGTCATAATAACGCTCAAGAGATGGCCACACGGTCGGCAGTTAGTTTATAGAATTACTCGTCTGTATCGGCGTAAACCCCAGGATGCTTATGAAACTCTACTGCGCAGTAATCATAAACAAAATAATCACCTATGTTGTCTTATTTTTTTTAAGTTTAAAAAAAAAAATTTCAGCCAGTACAAAACTGCGCTTCACGTGAGAACACAGAGCGCCAAAGATCACGAGTATAACAAGTTTTTGCCTCCATTATACATCGCTGAAAAAGATGTATCTAATATGCGAAGACGTTCAGATGTGTGTGTGTGTGTGTGTGTGTGTGTGTGTGTGTGTGTGTGTGTGTGTGTGTGTGTGTGTGTGTGTGTGTGTGTGTGTGTGTGAACGGAGAATCCAGACAAAAATCTTAACTTCTCCCATGTCATCTTTTCAGCGATGGCTGACATAAAAGAAAATTCAAAGTTCTCTCCGCCTACATCACGGTTTCGTATAGTCCCACAGATTCCATTTTAAAACAATTTGACTAAAATAAAAAAAAGTTCACCTTTTCAGAACCAAAGCTTTAGGACAGTGACCCCCACTCACCGTAAGCCTTCGGTGTCCTATAGATCACCCGGACCTACATTACTGATTGAACGTAGTAATTACGTACAGAAGTATACTACTGATTTTGACATAGAGGACCTTTGTTTTGTGGCGGAGGGCTTATCGTGGCAATAAACACGGTGCTTGTTCGCCGTCTTATTTTAAGAGCCCGTTGCCATTCAACCCTTATCTCCGCTGTCATCGATGTGCAAGGTGCGAGACGCCGCCACCTGAGCGTAGAGGATGCATCAACGTGCGTGCACGTGCAGGTGAGCTGCAGTGTAGATGAAGGTGAACGATAGGTGCGCATGGACACACGGACAGATAGACATCCACCTGCTCTCCTGCTCATGCGCGTGCACGAACTGGTGGTGTACGTGGGAGCCAGCTTCTGGCAAGTAGTACCAGGCGTGGGTGTGGTGTTCAGCTATGGTGTGGCCAGACAGATGATGGTGGTTTGTACAGAATCTCACACACACACACACACACACACACACACACACACACACACACACACATCAACACACAGAAAAGGTACAAGAGAAATATGTAAAGGTCGTCTCCTAACCTTTTGGTGGTTAAGGAAGGGAGGTGTTAGCGACCGCACTTTCTCGGGGCCAGCTTCTGTTATTAAGGCGGTATCCATCTTCTCTCTCACTCTCTCCCCCTTACCTTCCCAAACCCTCGTCAGGCATCCGCACCACGGCTGGGACAGCTGGGGAAGTAGGCTCCATCGCACGGGTATCGTAAAGGTGCTTGCGTGTGTGCGTGTGCCTTCGGATTTGGTGGCTTTTTTTAACCACTGGTCTATCCGCTTCCTTTCACATATATGTATAGAAACACACACACACACACACAGATGGTTATACTACATATACGCAAGCTCGTACACTGCATTAGCACATCTTGATGTTGTGTGACTTACATTAAACGTGTACATACGGGACAAGTTTACAAAGGTTTAAAAAGCGGGATAAGATAGCAAAACACACACACATCATCATCATCATCATCATAACACACACACACACATGCATCATCATCATCATCATCATCATCATCATAACATACACACACACATCATCATCATCATAGCACACACACACATCATCATCATCATCCTCATCATAACACACACACACATCATCATCATCCTCATCATCATCACACACACACACACATCATCATCATCATCATCATAACACACACACACATATCATCATCATCATAACACACACACACATCATCATCATCATCATAACACACACACACACACATCATCATCATAGCACACACACACACACACTCATCATCATCCTCATCATCATCACACACACACACACACAACAAAAAGGGTCTCTACCCAATCTTTTCCCCCACCTCCACTTTAATCTAAATCTCGTCTCGTGCGATATCGATAAAAAAAAAGTAGCAGCCTGCAATGAGGCGTCTTATTTAAGTCTGTTTCGCATGAACAACGGCGAGCCCGTCTGTCGCTGGAGGCAGATTCGCGATTTTTTTATTTTTACGGGCAGTGCCAGACTGGAGCGAGACGCCTCGCAGAGCCAGTACCTAGACTACAGTGAGGGCCGACACGGCGTGGCTGGTAGAGACGGTGGTGGCGCGCGACTGACTTGTCGACTGGCCCCCAGTTCGTTGTGCCCACATCTTCACGTGCATTCACCCGCTAGGGACGAGGAGCCAGTAACCCCCACTTGACCGTTGCTGTCCCCTTGCCACTGACCACTGTGAGTGTTCTGTAGGCAGACTTGTGGAGGTCTCTCAGGTCCACGATTCACGGGTGGGTGGGTGGGTGTCTACGCTCGTGCAAGGCGCGCGTTTTGACGGGAGGAGAAGGAGGGGAGGAAGATATCTGGACAGGAGGGGGTGGCGGGTTATCTGGAATGCTTTGAAGACGACGACGTTTGTTTACCGACCTCGTCTCTGTGGGAAAGCAGCAGCGTTGTGCAAGTCACTGATGGCGAGATAGAGTAAGTAATGTTTGTACAATATACAACTAAACACTGTTTGTTAATTGCTACCTAATTACTGTATGTGTAGTGTAGAACTAAGTTCTGTTTCGGAGTCTAAACTCTCTGTTTGTGTACTGAAGACCAAAGTACTTTCTGCTCAGTGTGGTGGGACTGTAGTTGTTGCTGTTGTTTGGTAAGAATTTAAATCTGCTCAGTGTGGCGATCGAGAGTTTAGCGCTGTCTGTGCAGATTAGTGATAACTTGGTACTTATATTAATGATGGTATCTATGCACTATTTGCACGTTGTGGTCAAACGCTAGTTCTGTTAGTAAAGTGTGGTCAGTTAGTACTTTTAGTGTGGTGTGATTAAATGGTAGCACCGTGATGTGAAGCGTGAAATGTATGTAGTGTGGTGTGGTTCTGCTGACTGTCTCATTATACTGGACTGGTGTCCCTTCCCATAACAGGCTTGATGGGGGGGGGGGAGCAGCTCTCGGCATTTTCGTTTTCTTCTTGATTTGCTGTTCTTGTCGCACCTGTTGTACCGATTTGCACGTTTTTCTGACGTCATCGGTATTGTGTTTTACTGGTTACCTGCCTGTGGCTTTTCATTTATTCCTCTGCTATCACCTCTCTCATGCAGTTTAGTGTAGCATTATAAATTGTCTTAGGTCAGTTAATGAATGGAAAAAGGGCGAAATCAACATCAAGAAATGTTCAGAAGTCGAGTGGCTACTTTGCTGGGCGGACAATAGGCTGAATTACTGGCTGGCTGTTAATGTCTCTCATAGTACACCCATCTCTTTGGTGAGCATGGTAACTCCACAGATCGCATTAGTACCTCTTTAGAAAGCGCTTCCATAGAAATTATAGCCCCGTAGCTCGTGTGGGTCTGAGGCACTGAACATCGTTTAGTGCCACCATCACAAATAGTCAAAGACCGACATTTTGATTTAGTGGGAAAAACTTTATAACGGGACACGAAAGCTCACTGGACGCTAGGTCAGAGGAAGTGGTCTTGACTTCATATAGCAGTGTCTAGACGTCAGAGGGCGTGATCTTGTCTTCGTATAGCTGTGTCTAGAAGTCAGAGGGCGTGGTCTTGTCTTCGTATAGCTGTGTCTAGAAGTCAGAGGGTGTGGTCTTGTCTTCATATAGATGTGTCTATACGTCAGAGGGCGTGGTCTTGTCTTCATATAGCCATGTTGAGTAAGCAAAGGGCGTGGTTTTCATATAGCTGTATCGAGAAGTCAGAGGGCGTGGTCTTGTCTTCGTATAGCCGTGTCTAGAAGTCAGAGGGCGTGGTCTTGTCTTCGTATAGCTGTGTCTAGAAGTCAGAGGGTGTGGTCTTGTCTTCATATAGATGTGTCTAGACGTCAGAGGGCGTGGTCTTGTCTTCATATAGCCATGTTGAGTAAGCAAAGGGCGTGGTTTTCATATAGCTGTATCGAGAAGTCAGAGGGCGTGGTCTTGTCTTCATATAGCCGAAGTCAAAAGATCGGAAGTAGAATACACATAACGAGTGTCCACGGTAAATTTTCCACATCAACATGCTTTCCGTCTAAAGGCATTTCAAACGTGTGTAGAAAAGTAATTACAGAATCATAGATTTATCATTGTCATCGTCATTATCATCATTGTCGTCGTCACATCCTCAACATCATCATCGCCGTCGTCGTCATCATCATTTCTTCAGCAGCAGCATCTTTGCGCCGTCTTCGTCCTCCTCTTTTTACCTTGACTTGTCGTTAACTGCTGAAGACAGACGATCAAAAGGAACGGCGCTATTCCTCTATCCCTCGACTTCTCTTTCATCTGGCAGTTATTTTAATCTAACGGTTTTTAATTCCCCCATTTCCACAGACGTGATGGAATCGTCAGTTATTTTTATTCGCTTTGTTAACACGCGGTCTGTCTTCATGTCACTGAAGGACTGTAGGATATTTCCGCTTGTAACAGCGCCATGGTTGATGTGGGGGCGCTCGCACAAGTCATGTGATAATTTTGCAATGTAGCCGAGAGTAATCGAGTAAAAAAGCAGTTGACGGCAAATGCCTGCACCCAAAAAACACTAGTGGCGTCGGGGATGACATTTTGTCTTTAATAACAGCAGCTGGCAAAAACGTTCGGAGGAAAAGGCAAGGGGTTTGTTTCCTGTGTATCTGCTGATGGCGGCATAACCCAGCTTTGAAAACACCGGAGCTGATGAAAGTGTGTGGAAGGGAGACACGTATTCATTGAGACGTTACACTGAGATCCGGGCATTTAAGATCTGTCTCGCCTTTTTTAAATGAGACATTTCATCTTCTGTGTCTTTATCTTGAATAATTACAAAATAAACAAGGCTTGAGCTAATGACTTAACAGGACCTGCTGTATAACTGCAGACTCTGTGTTGAGGCAACGAAACCAGATTTCTCACCTTTTCAGCATCATTCACGCAACGGCTCTGCAAGGGGTCATTGATGAACTTGACGTAAAAGGCCAACGGGGCCTGATAAGTGCGTTAAAAATAAATGGCAAGGGATACACTTTGTTTAGTTTACTTCAGCTCAGTTAAGACGCAAGAAATACCTTTTCCTCCCACCCAACTGACGCCGTACGTGCGTCCGTCTTTAGCAGACGATAATTTCTTTCACCATCACAGATGCTAATGTCCATGACTTCCTCCTTTACACAACTTTTTCTTAAAAAAGAAGAAGAGACGAGTTGGTGGGGACGTAAAGCTTTTTTTTTTCTTCTTTTTTTGATATAGTGATTGGTTTTCATTGGTGTTGTTAGCATCCTCAGTCTGTCTAAAGAAAAGTTATTCCCTTTAATCTTTCAGTGGCTCGGTTATCTTGAAAAAGTATGATGCGCCGAACTGGTATTGAACCGGGTGCTCGTTGCTTATTCTGTCGCGGACTCTGGTGCTGTCATCAGCTATTCGCTTCCCAAATAGAGTTACATAAAACTGAAGTGTTATCCGCCTTGAAAACCCCAGTCGTTTACTCATTACACAATTTAAATAATTATATGAAAACAGGGAGCTACAGAAGGGATTTTAATGCTAACCGTTTAATTTTTAACCAGCACTTTTATAGTGCACGAAGTTAAAATTTTATATTAAGTGTGTTTTAATCTGTCTAATTGGTTCCACGAATTTCGGCGATCCAAATGTCTGATGGCTTGAATGAGGGGTGTTGTTGTCGGACTGACAGTTTCCTCTACCATCGTCTCATAGATGAGAACACTTTAAACAGTTAATAATGAGCCGTTATGAACTATAAAAAGAGATGAACTAAGAATCGAACCAGGAAGAGAGAAGAACAGACTCATTCGCTGATGTGTATTTGCCCTGACCATATAAATATTCCATCCCATTTTCTAACATTTCTGTCTGTGCTGCGAATATCTTGTACTGTATGTGTTATCTTAGTCTGGAGCTGAGAAACCAGAATTTGATTTTATTTACTGGTCGAGTGTGACAACGTAAACCTTGTGCGTGGTTAAAAACTCTGTAATTTGGTTTCTTGCACACCTCTCTCCTATGCCCCCTTTTAACTTGGCAAAGGAAGTTCTATGTAAGGAGTTTTATTTATTTATTTATTATGATCGAGTGAAAGGCGGCTGCCGTATGACGTAGTGAGTTAAGCGACTTACGACGTAGCGAAGCGAGGCGCAACGTTATCGTGACGTAGCAGGGTGACGGACGTGACAAAGAAAATACATGTACAACGCGAGGAAAGATTTTGACAAGCTTCATGCCTATGTCACGTATGTTGACCGAAGACTAATGCAGCGTCTACTACGACTTATAAGAAAACATGGCGAAAGAGATACAGAGACAGAACATGAGAGAGAAAGAGAGAGAATCGTCATCTTCATGATCTTATGAATATAATCTTTTCTTAATTCAGAACAAGGCTACATTATTTTCGGCGTTAGAACTTATATCGACTGAAATGTTTATGTCTTTTTTAGGATAACATTCACAAAAAATTGAATCTTTATTCATGAATATAACGCCAACTCAAACCCGCATTTCCTCTCTCTCTCTCTCTCTCACACACACACACACACACACACACACACACACACACACACACACACACACACACACACATACAAACGTGAAGCAGATTTCACTTCATTGTGCAAAACGCGCGCTTACGTCATAGACGTTGACCCGGTACATCTGATCATCACCCTGTGAGTTTTTCAAGAACTTTGGAGATATTTCTGTCGTCATTTCCTGCCTTTTGAAAGCCAGTCAATGATGGTCGTTGAGCCTGCTTGTTTTTGTTGTCCCCTGAGCCCATCACAATATGGCGCCCGCCGTCTGCACCCACTTTTGGGGTTGTTGTTTTTCTTTTTGTTATGTAATTTGTGCCTAAGGGCTGGAGAACAAGTTGGGAATGTGTGTGTAGGGGGGGGGGGAGAAGACATTAATGATTACACGTTCTCTTTTTTTTCCATGCGAGTAATCTTCCAATCTCTCGTCAGTCCTTTGAAGCTCTTGGCAGTTACAGTAAACTATACGCCCTCTGACCTGTATGTGAAACTGCGTGTCATTTTGACACAAAA
Source organism: Marisa cornuarietis (assembly GCA_004794655.1). Taxonomy (NCBI): domain Eukaryota; kingdom Metazoa; phylum Mollusca; class Gastropoda; order Architaenioglossa; family Ampullariidae; genus Marisa; species Marisa cornuarietis. Next base: position 9,682,226 of record SMMW01000585.1, read on the forward strand.
CCGTCACATTTTTATGTCTCCCCCCTTCTCAGCTGTTCACTGTTTACCCCCTGCCTTCTTCATGCTATTTCTATTTTCCTTAAAATTTAGATCATTTTCCTCAGCATTAAATCTCATACTTTGCTGTCTCTATCCTTGGTGGTCAATTTTCCTTATACAATGTTTCCTAAACATGAATATCGTAGCATAAACCGGAAATTATTTCCCCCCCCCACCCTATCGCCACCACTCCCAGGTATCTACCGCAAAGAAAACCCATCTCGCCTCCCCATTTTGATGCAGGGAGTAATAACCATCGCAGTCCATTTACTTATCAAAGGTGTTTAAGTTTGAGAGAGGCGGTGCACGGCATTCACGAAGAGGGCTTTTTATCAACAAGCTCGTCTTATAATCTGTTGAGGGCGAGCCTATCATTCTTACTTCATTTTAATGGTATCCACTTCCGTCAGGTAGCACTCGTAGCATCTTCTCTATAACATTTTTTTGTTTTTTGCACGTAACTTACCTGTCTTTGTCTTCTAAGGTCAAGGAGCATTCACGTGAAGTTGTTTACGACTATAACCAAGTTTTCTGCATTTTCTCCATGACCTGTACAAATCTACAAACATAAAAAAGTTTCTTTATACTCAATGACCCCATAGTAAAAAAAAAACTTGTAAAAGTTAACGAATAAAACGAAGTTCTTTGTATTCCTTCCTGACCAGTGACAAACGTACAAATCTACTAATATATCAGAAAAAGTAAAAGCAAAACGCAGTTCTCCTGTTTGACAAAGAGGAAAGAAGCTGAATCATGTTCTTTATCGGGTATTCGGAGCTTGTTTTGTGCCCGCATAATACTGCACGTGTGAAAAAAATAGAAACATCTACAGAACATCTGTCTGCGGATATTTCTGTTCCTGTCTTCAAGGACGTTGGTGTATCAGTATATGTTCTGTGTGTGTGTGTGTGTGTGTGCGTGTGCACGCTCTGTGTGATGAGGGGTGGTTCCTCTTTTTATGTATGGTGTGCTGCGTGTGTGTGTGTGTGTGTGTGTGTGTGTGTGTGTGTGTGTGTGAATCAAAGGGCATGCACCGCGTTCGCCTTACAGCCAATTATTTCCTGATTTCTTTGCAGCTTCTTTATCTGCGTTGATAACTTGGTGTATATGCTAAGTTGGAGCCATGAACTTTGTTGCCGCTGTGACACTGTATATAACTGCGAGAGCGGAAATGCACGAAGCCTGGCGAATCAATTTCGAGAAAAACATTAAACTGACGCCGTACAATTAAATTTGAAGCAAAATTAGGATAAATACAAGTTCGTTTCCAGACGCTGAAGCTTGTGGGATTGTTGGTAGGCATAAACAACAAGTGGAATGCGGATTTGTTGGGAACAACGGAGTAAAGCTTAGACCAAGATCATGTTTCCCCAAATTTGGAGGGGGGGGATAACCCCGTCTGTTCTCGAAACAAAAAAGAGAAATAAACATGCGTACGCATGCAGACATCCATGCTTACACGTAACACCGTCTGTACCTCCACACACGAGCACACGCAGTGCGTCTACACGCACATAGACCATCTACCATTCACCTTGCTCGTGTGATCATAAGACGGAGAGAAAAAGAGAGCGACTGGCTGAGGCTGCAGTGCCGGAGATAAAAATGGTAAAGCTCATGAAAGCGCTTCTTGACAAACGCATTGTGCGGCGACGACCAAAGATAACACATTTCCTCGTCCATGTCTGTTGCCCTGTCGGGGAAATTGTAGCCGCTCCTGTGAAGGTACAACAAACCCTTGAAGAGTTAAGCGCGCAGACAGATCGCTCTCATAACTTGCTCTCTTCTGACACGCCTAGCAGCACAAATTAATCGTCTGTTTACGTTTATCACCTCTCAGCCCTCCCTCTTTCACTCCCCCTCCCAACCTATTTTTTTCTGCCCTGCGTCTGACGATGATCAAGTCTTGAACCCCGCACAAAAAAAGACCAGGTATCCTTAACCACTTTTAAGCTCGACATCCGTACAAGACATAAAAAATTGTAAGTAAAAATAACGAACTGGGATAGGTGGGAGTTGGTGGGTGCAGCAAAATGAACGCAAAAAAAAAAAAAAAAAAAAAAAAAATTCAAGAGCTGGGTAAATGGAAACTAAAAGACGGTATAATTTGCGCCATGAATCGAATCCTCTAAATTTATCTCCATGGGCAAGAACCGGCAAACGGAAGTCTCTGGCAGAAGGCCAAAAGATTAATCCTTCTAACCACTTTAATCTTTTAAGGTGTGGGTTGTCCTATCTTCTTTAGTGAATGGAGCCCGCAAAGAGGCCCAGCGAGGTCTCGATTTGTTTACCGATCCATTCTGTGAAAACACCGAGCAGAAAGTGCTTTTGTGCTGCTGCACCAGAGTGGTCTTCCCCTTGGCATAAGCCAGCAAAGCCTCCATGTAATTGGCCATGCTGCAGGGCGACAAAAATAGCGGAAGTGACGTATTCTGTGTAGTGATCTATTCCTTCATCTGAGTAGTGAAAGTAGCCCGACATTTACGCAGAGCGGAAGAGCGGTTTCATGTTAGGAATGTCGTAAAAAAAATCTTTAAAACAAATCAAGACAGAAGCCGGAAAGACATTTAGCTAATTATCGTGCGAATATCAGGGAGAATGATCGTAGCTGCTGCCTGTAACCTGTAAAGTGAGAAACAGAAAAACAGCAGGGCAGGGGCAGGGGGCTCAGTGTGTACTGACATGAAGTCAATGAGATGCTTGTGATGAAGAGCCTTCGTAAAGCGAAATATATCTTTAGAAAATGACTAATTGTGCTGATAAGTGAGTATTAATGCGTAGTAAGTAGGGTATTCTTTATTTCTTAATAATCGGGTAATTCTTAGTAAGTAGGTAATTCTTAGTAAGCAGATAAGTCTTAGAAAACAGATAATCCTTTTTAAGTAGGTAATTCTTAATAGGTAACTCTTTGATTCTTAATAAATAGGTAATTCTTTAATTCTTAGTAGCTAACTCTTTAAGCAGGTAATTTTTATTAATGAAGTTTCTTCGTAGGTAACTCTTTAATTCTTAGTAAGTGCGTAATTCTGAGTAAGCAGGTATTTCTCATTAAGTAGGTAATTCTTAATAGGTAATTATTTCTTGGTAAGTAGGTAACTTTAATTCTTAGTAAGTAGTAATTCTTACTATTCGTTCTATGGAACGAACCTCTCTCTTTTGACTTCAAAATGTTTTGAAAGGAGTTCCTCCTTGTTCATCGTTCACAGGATGGAGGGGAAGGCAGTTCCCCTGTAGGTATCTTTATAGTCAGCAGTAAACGAGAGAGGTAGAGAAAGGGAGAGAAGAGTGCAGAAGGAAGAATAAAGATTGAGAGGGACTAAACTCCCGCTGTCTTATTGTCTGGTGCCAGCGATCAGATAAAGATGATGGCCGCCAGCGCCGACCAAACAATAGGGTGGCAAGTGGAGAAGAGTATTCAGGGTGCCAGCGCGGGTGTCTGCAGCATGTCACAGATAAAACAAGAGCATCAGCACAGCTGCTACAGCTTTCCTGAGTCACACAGCCACCAGTGTGGTCAGGAGAGGCTGCTGCTGGTGGTGGTGGTGGTGCTAGTGCTGGTGATATAATTGTAGACGACGATGACGACGATAACTGATGACGCGGGAGCGAGGAGGAAGATACGGTGTTTTCCTCCTAAGTAGCAGCTAAGGTTGGCTCACCACAAGTCAGCCGGTCCTTTAAAATAGACAGCGAACCCTATCTTCTTTGGATGATGATGATGAGGAGGAGGAGGAGGAGGATGTGGGAAAGCTGATGTTTGCACAGCAGGAAAATTAACAGGCAATGCAGTAAAGTCGCTGGGTGCATACCCTCACGGCTGCTGTAGACTGTTGAAGGCGAATGGCGATGCCTCAAGCGAAAAGGTACGCCGATGCCTCCACTCGAGTTCCGGTTGTTTTGATCTTGTTATTTGTTTTCTCACAGCCCGGAATTTTATGTTTTTCCACCCTATTCTTGATAACCATTCGAGTTGGCCTCTGCGTTCCAGTCTCCTTGCGTTACGAGAGCGTCTTCCCCCCTCCGACCCCCAGGATCTTGCATCCATATGTGTGACAGTTTGTTATTCTTTCTGCGCCATCTTTACAACTTCCTGTACGTAGCCAAATGTACTTGCATAAACTTACATAGCGACCCAGGTATAGATGGGAACTAACGAACTAACACTAAACATCATTGACAGCGTGGAGAATACATTCAGAAAAACCTACAGGAGGTGGTTTTTACAACAATAAAGAACTGTTGTTGAGGAACATGATAAAGGAAAGAGATGTTAGAGCAAACGTCTCAGAAGAAGGGGTCTGGAAGAACAGCCAACCGCTAGAATAAAGTTAAGAGTAAAAAGTGACAAATGGTCAGGGAATCCGTTCTCAAGAGGTAACGTCTTTGAAGCTGGAGTGTCGGCAAGCAAGCGGTCAAAACCTCCGAACCTCCCACCAACACATCACGAGTGCGCGCATGCGCATTGAGTGAAAGTAAAATAGGAAAGAGAGAATAGCGCGAGTGCAGATGAATTAAAGCATGTCAAGCTACCTTTCTTGTTTGTGGAGGTCTTGAGCATCTTTAGCTTGTGTTTAGCGTTACCCAAATTGCTAGTAAACTAACAGTGTGCGTCAAAAAGCTTTTAAATGTTTTAGCAGACCGCTTAAATAATCCCACAGCCCTTCACGTTGTCTGCATGCCGCACACACTCGGCGCACTGAGATCGCTTCCTTTTGAACCAAGGACAACGATTTTGCCCTCTGCCGTTTAGTCGTCGCAAAAGAAATAAATGCTTCTCGCAGTTTTGTGGTTATGTCTCCTTGGACCTCCCTTCTTCGCATTCTGTCCCTCGCAAGCTTGTGGCGTGGGTTATTTTAACGGCGTCTTTTATTTTAAGTTGATGTAAAAATTCTGCACAGTTTCTTAACGATCGTCTTTGAAATGGGTGAGCGCTCATTTTGTTTGTGCAGTCATTTGTAAGCTGTTTTCCAAGCCACTTAAAGTAATACTCTTATTTCATTGGGGTGATTTTTTTTTTGGTGGAAGGTGAGAAGGAGGGGGTGGTGTTTATTTGTTTGTTTGTTTATTTGTTTGTTTGTTTGTTTATTTGCTTGTTTGTTTGTTTGTTTAAAGGTAGATGGGCAACGTAGGTTTGCTTGTAGATTTTGGGCTGTAAAGGGTTAAAGATGAGCTGTAAACTACTTTTCTCGCTTGTAATTTCTCTTCCTTGCTCTTGGTTATCTGTTGTACAGGTGCGTGACTTTCTGGGTTAATGTGTTTATTCACAAGTAACCTTCGAGAACACGTACACACACGCACGCACACACACACGCACGCATGTCAGTGCATTCACACGCAAATAACGGTTATCAGCCGATCGCTTATGTAACTTTAAAAAAAACAGTCGTCAACGAATGGAAAGGGAAAGAGAGGAGACTGTGCGTGCGTGTCGAATAGATATGCGTGCATGCGTGTAGCATGTGTATATGTGAGTGCGTGTGTGCGTGCGAGCTTGTGATATAATCAGAGGTGCCTTGAAGACGTCTCTGGCTACAGGCGTGCACCTGCAGGTGGCTGCACTACAAAGACGGGATTGTCCCCACGATTTGCTCCCAGCCGTCGTGGTGATAGAGACACGAACCACGTGGGGGCGCTTTTGTAGACCAATCAGAGCGGACGAATATGTAGGTGGGTGGTAAATAAAGTTGAGAATGAAAAAAAACAGTGAAGGGGCAGGTTATGCGCGTAGGTTTATAGTGCGCCCGTGTGTGTGCGCGCGTGCGGGTGCCAATGAAACAGTTAAAGGGAGAGACGGAGTCATGCAGGCGGACAAGGAGGGAGGTAATCGGGTACACATACGACTTCAATGTGGAAGTGACCACTCTTTGTTCTTTATTGTCTTTCCTGGATGCAGACCGGAGACTAACGATAAAAGCCCACACAGAGAACTCTTAATGGCTTTAGGCCAATGGGTTTTTCCTCCCAACGTTTGTTTTTGCATGAGAATTAAGCCAAATGAAGATTGACAGAAATGTGGATCTTAAAACGACTAAAGACAGCAAATAATTTCTCGCGCTAACTTGGGCTGTGCAAGACATGCAGGTTTCTCTGGCATGTTCGTGTCTTATTTCGTCTTTGCTACTGCGCACGTGTATTTCAGAAAAAATAAACGGTTGATGAGAGTCCACATCCATCTGCGACGAAGGACCCTTGAAATAAGAAAAAATCCGAAGGCGAGATATGCCGGACAGTGCGTACAAACACCCTCGTGACGCAGAAATAAACGCGGATAAGATCAAGGGCGGGCCGACATCCCAGCGCAGGCGCACTCGCCTTGACGAATCGGTTAGCTAGTGATGGCCTCCGATTTAAACTGTGTGCGTGCGCGTGCGTGTGTGTGTGTGTGTGTGCATGTAAGTGATACCCGGACACAAACCGATGGGTATAAGCGTGTGTTTGTGTGTTTCTCCACCAGGAAGGGCGCGAGGAGACGGAAGACGAGGAAGTGCAGGAAGCCATCATGGCGTTGTGTATCCTGCTCTTGAAGAAGCGGATCCATTGGCTGCCCATCATCACGGCCATCTTCATCATTGCCGCCTTCTTCATCTCGTAAGTGACAGACGATGAGAGTCGTTGTTGAGTCCTCTCTAACCCGCCTGTCATTTGGGTGCGAGGAACTTGCTGACGACTGTCGTTAGTGTCAGGACTGGCCACACTTTGCATCCATACCCACCTGTTTGACTGACCTACCCACTCGCTCGTCACACAAACCTGACATGTGGAAATACCCACAATCTGGACACAAACGTCTTTGGAACAAAAACGTTTCCCCAAAGAGTCTTGTGGAAAGAAAGTGGTGTTTGTAGGGGGGGGGGAGAGCTGTGTGATCGTGTGTAATAATTGAATGTATTTTGTACGATTGATTGATTCATTGATTCATTGAATGATTGATTGATAGAGAAAGAGAGAGTGTGTAGGGGAGAGAAAGTGAAGGTAAGAAAGATTGTTTCACGATTCTCTAGATTCCCTGTCTGTCTTGTGCTTGCAGTTACGGAGTCTCCGTTAGCCAAGGTCATGTAGAGCCGGACTTTCCCTACATCAGGTAAGACATTGCAAGTGGGCAGAGTTGTACCTCCATCTGTCTCTTTTGTTCCTTTAGCAAATGCAACCTTATTCTTAAAATTTTGGTCATTCCTTTGCAACATGTACAAACTTGTACAAGTTAAATGACTGAAGTCCCATGTATGTTTTTAACAATTTCGAACTTATGTAATTTATATTTTAGTCTTTTGCATGTCTTTAACAATTAAAGTGTGTACAGTTCGTAGTTTGGTCTTCTGTGTGTCTTTCACAATTACGAACTTGTATAATTTGTTTTTTAATCTTATGAGTATCTTTCACAATTACGAACTTAAATAATTTGTATTTTAGTCTTGTGTGGGTGCTAAACAATTACGATCTTGTACAAGCTGTATTTTAGTCTCTGTGCGTCGTTAGCAATGACTACATTGAAAGTATTTACGAAATCCAATTCTGTTCCAGCCACACTGCGATCCTAGCTCCGGAGAGATGTATTTTTGCACAGCTCGTCAACATCGGTGCCTTCCTCCGTGAGTGTTTCTTCGTGTGTCTCCTTGTTTTTGTTTTGCTATTTGTTTGACGTTTTGCACACATGCATGCACTTAATTATGTGGACAAAAAATATGAAAAATGAATGAGAATACTCAGACATTCTTGTCAGGATTACTGCTTCAGACAGTCGCCTATCAAACTTGTCTTTAAAGGCCTAGTAGGGTGTAGGATTTGCCTGAAGACTGAGTGAAGCTGAGTGCAAGATGCTTTTTCTATTTCCCCCAAATTTGAGTGAATACCCCTCATCTGTTCTCGAGATACACGCCTACAAACATCACCATGCACAGAAAGAGGTTGACAGACGTCAGGATTTTCCATTGATACATTTTCATCGTAAAGCCTTCAGCTAATGAGGGAACTAGGATCATATGTTAATTAGGCCTACCTATGTACAAACGTGACGTCACGAGTTTGACCTCTGTGTAGACCGGGGGGGGGTGGTTACCTAGCTTTGGGAAAATAGTATCTTACTGAGGTTTATTAGTCATTAGGCAAAGTTTTTCTCACTACTAGACCTTTAACGACGTGGCAACCACTTGGCGAAGCATCAGAAAGGAGTTTAGCAGCTGACGCGTTGGAGATATGAGACAGCTCGACAAGCAACATAATGATGGCATTCTAAGACCAGAATGTGGAGGCAGGCAGGAAAAATGATAAAAACCCCAGCTACTCACCTTGGTCCTTTTCCGGGATGAAAGATAAACTGGTCTATCCTAGGAGTAATTTTTGCATCGTTGGAATTTTAAGCCGTATCAACAAAAGGGTTATATCATAGCGAGGCCATGAATTACGAAAGATCGTTGAGAGAGGAATGAGGAAGCATTGGGAAGAATGATGATCATGATGATCAAAAAGAAGGAAAGAATATGATGTTTGAGGCAGAGAAAGATGAAAAAAATTCTGATAGAAGAAAATCGTCTTGTTTAATCTAAAAAATAAAAACTGCAGAGACCTTATCTGTAGTACAAGAAATCGGAAAACAGAACAGCGCCTGTAAATGCATGTTTTTCCTGGATCTGCGTTAGTTTAAAAAAAAGAGGAGACAAGTCAGAAACAAATGTAACTATCCGTCTCAGTGGGAAATCTTTAAGGGACAGAGACTTCTCCCTGGATTGCTCGCCTCGAAAATAGCTCTCGTTATCGTAATTCGGGGTCGTCTTCCGTTTACGAGGAGGCGATTAGATTCGTTCTGTGTGCACGCGGGTGTACAATCTTATTGCGCGGCGATGTTACACAAAGTGCATGCAGGGAGTTCAAAACTAAGGCACGTGCGATGGGCGAAAACGAGGCTGTCGAAGTCGGGCGTTTATGTCAGAACACTCGTGTGTGTGAAGGAGAGAGAAAAAATGAGAGAGAGAGAGGGTGTGTAACAGAGGACACAGAGACAAAAATGGGAGGAAACGCATGGTGGGAGGCATTTATGTGCGTGCGTTAAATGAAACATTAATCATTGCATCCCTAAACATTTTGTAGGTTTTTGGTTCGAGTCCCTCTAGCGGACACATTTTTTAAAAAAAAGGGTCCGATCTCAATCTCGGCAAAAGATTTTTACGTCACATCCTGTGGATCTCTATCGTCAGGAATAAATGTTAAGTTACGACGATCCGTTGGGTTGCTGTGTTTACAAATCGTGAACTTCGCAAATGGCAGAAGGAGGCGGGTCAAATATTCTTGTTCAACGTTCTGTTTTTAACAGTGTGTGTTCTCCTCTCGGCATAACGTTCTCACAGTAGCCTGCTCCACTTGCGCGCACGTGCACAGCTGCGTCCTTCCCTCCTCCCTCCAACTCACTCACCACCATCACCACCACCACCATCATCCTATCGCCAACGTCCCTTTAATTGACAAAGGCGATTATTTCGCTGACCAGACTTGCCTCTTCCTTTTTGCACGTTTCTCTTAGGCCCGACTGACAGCACGTTTTGCAGTCGATAGTTACAAGGTAAACAAAGCTCCTCACCTACATTTGGCCGCACACGTGTAGAGGGCAGCACCTGTGAGTGCTCAACTTGTAAGAGTTGTCGGTCCCATCAGAGACTGTCGGAGTCTCTCGGTGCAGTCCCCTGGGTGGGGTGGGGTGGAATGGTAAGCGGGGTTTTGGTTGGAGGGGGTGAATGAATTACGAGAACAGTCGGCATGTGTCAGTAGCCTAAAGCCACCCGCTACGGCCTAGGTGTTTAATGAGGACAGACCTCTCCTGGGATGGCTTTCTCCTTTGCAAGGAATGATTTTCTTGCTTGTACTTTTAAGTGGGATGCTCTCTCTCTCTCTCTCACACACACACACACACGCCTAACAAGCAGAAGCTAAACACCTCTTCCAAGAAACAAATAGTCTGTAATAGCCAAACACGTGTTCATACATCCGTTTGCTTACAAAATGTGAAATATTACATGTTGCTGGGTGTTGGAGCTGGATAAGGTTCTCACCTCTTTTGTTTGTCCACAGTGGGGGCCAACATTTATGTCAGGTTCCTCCAGCAGATGGAAATCTTCAAGACGTCAAGGATCCATCACTCCAGCAGCAGAAATTACAACCGGCGTGGTCGCCGCCTCTGCATCGCCTCACTTATCGTTGGGTGGTTGTCGGCCTTTGGCCTCAGCATGGTAGCCAACTTCCAGGTAAGGGAAGCTGGGTACTAAATCACTGTAATGTGATTCCTAATGAGAACACCCTGAGGGTTCAGGTGCAAAGTTCAAGGTGCGACAGCCTATTCGTCTCCCTAATCACTTTCTTCTTTTGCAAGAGTACGATTTTGTTGTTTTAATGATACCATTTCCCGAGACATTTTTTTAATAGTTATTTGACCCCTTCCGTTCTCGAGATTCAAATCTACTGACAACACAGTTGAATGAGGTCAAAATCCTAACAACGAATTACATAGATACGTTTTTGTTGCCAAGACAACAGCGAATGGGGGAGTTTGGAATTTATGTCAATTAGGCGTTCCCACAAAATCTTTGGTTGTCGGTTTTTTTTCCATTCACTGTTTCTGTGCATACTCGTTTGTTTCGTGGATAGTCTAGTCGTAACGAGGCTTAAGGAGACTCACATCATCTGGTCAAGTGTTTCTAAGAACTTATGTAGACTGTGTTGTGACGCTGCACAATCAGCTTCTTCGGATAACTCCTGTTCTTTTTATGTTTAAAAAAAGTGCCGCATAGTCCCACGTGAAAGACCAGGTGTGTGGCAATTGTTTACGTGTCACCTGTCAAGGCGAACTGAAATGTGAATGGAATTTTTTTTCTCATTTCTTCGAATAGACAAAGATCCGTACAGAAACGAAGGAGCCGCCCCCTCCCCCCGCACAATTTCCTGAAAAAACTCGAGTGAAGACGAGCCTACAAAAGCCTGTAGAGTTAAGACATAAGACATTAATATTGTTGATTGTGCACAACATGAATGCATCTTCTTCAGTCCGCGACGATTAGAAGAGACCATCAGAGGAGCCAGAGCTGATGATACCATCAGTGTTAGCCGAGTGGAACATGCTGTACGAGGTTGGCCGTAAATGGCTCGCTGTCTGCGAAAATTGTCTGCGATTATCTCCAGCTAAACATAATGTGTTCGGTCGACAGGAGAAATGAAACGACTGAAAGACAGTTGGCGTCGACCATGGTTGTGCACGAGTCTCTGAGGCGCTTGTGAGTAATGAGGAAATGGCGTGCCACCCGGGGTTGTAGTGTCAAGCTCGCTACATCTTGCTGACAGGCTGCCTGTCGGAACTACTGATAACTTTCTTTTCTTCTATGTCCGAGAAAAATGCTGGCTTGCCGCAAGGGTTGGGAGGGCGGGCTTTTTTTTTAAAGAGGCTGCCCTGCAACAAACATACCTCTCAGTCATTACTTTAAAGGCATGCACATGAGAAGCCCAACTAAACGTCATCTACCCAACTCATCGATTAGTTCATTCATTCAGTTATTTTCTCCCAGAATGTTTTTGTTTCCGTAGTTTCTTCTCCTCCCAAATCATCTCTTTATCCCCCAAGTTTTTTTGTTTTTGTTTTTGTTTTTGTTTTTTGTTCTCTTTTACAGTTTCTCTCTGTTTACCTGCGCTTTAACACTACTCACGAGCTCCGTCCCGTACAGTTTTAGATCATTCTGCATCTCTCCTCCCCTTTACTGCCAATATGGCGGGTGCATCCACACTTGAAACTGAACCACTTTTCTGACTCCTGCTGTGCATTCTAGCTTTTGCCAGACGCACCATATTTAATATCCGATTATCGACCCTGATGTGTTTACTGTTTATGTTAAGCTGTCAGAAGGCCTCGACGCCTGCGAGCCCTGACTGATTCGAGCGAACTGTGCCAAAATCTGGTTCAAAAGTCACGTGGGCTGGAGTCTGATTCACAAATCACATACGGTTGGGGGAAGGGGATGGATATGTAATAGACATGATGAAGATGAAACTTTATGTGATAAAAGTATGTTTTCATCTCCAGAAGGGGGGGAGGAGGGAAAGCTTATGAAACGGAGCCGAGATGCCGTTCATATGCTTCATACATGACAATTCGTCTCTCTAACGACATCCACGCAAAAAAAACAATAAAAAATAAATACAAAAGTCATTAATATCGTAAAACGTCATCCACAGCGTAATACAAGTTATCCATAGTGTAACCAGCGCCTATCAGCGTCAACATCTTTCGCAACGAGAGAAATTCGAGAGCTCTTCTGCTGACTACTGGTGAGCAATGGAACATCAGGTTGTGAGGACGGAGGGCTGTAAATTGGCAGTAGGCATTTTCAGGCTGAAGAATTCCAATACATTATCGTATCACTTGCGCTGAAGACTCGTGACAGCGAGTAGACGCGCCTCCCTGCGAGCTGTCGACGTCTCGCAACGTCTGCTGCCAAGATGCACGCGCATAAAAAGTCTAGGGAAGATAGCTTTCGTGATCACGTGCTGCCGATGGGGTCAAGGGAAAGGTCAGCGGGAGAAATGCTAGAGGCACAGGGTTGATTCGTGTGTAAGATAAACGCATTGATGATAGCAGCGATCTTACAGCAGGTACTGTACGGCCGCGGAACGCTGTACAAAAATAGGTTTTGATACGTCAACGACTCTTTTCTCCGAGTGTAGCGGCTTTGCCTTCTTGAAGTTTCTGTGCGAAATCGTGATGTGAAGGTTTATTTGTATTTAAAAGGTAGAAGCTCGCCTCGGCTCTACATGCGCAACACACACACACGCGCGCGTACGTCATAGGTATCTTTTTCCTAATCTGTTCTCCCCAAATAAAACCTGAAGTTTATTTTCAATTGCAAATAGTGCATCCCGTAAACTTTTCCGTTCTGACGTAAACACCTGTTGCATATTCACGCTATCACCACCCAAACACCCTGCCCTTACAGACCTCCCACCTAGCTGAATGCATTTAAACACCTGAAACAATAAGCAGCTTACGAGAAATATAAACGTGAACGCAATATTCTGGTTTAGACTTTGCTTTTTAAAACGTTTCGTCAGTTTGTGATGACTTTAGTCAACCTACAAGTCTCCCGCAGAGTGTTTACCTCCCACCCCCCTCTCTGTTAGGATTACTTCCATGCATGTCCTTTGGCAATGAGTGAATCAATCGGGTTCCGGGGAGGCGGGGAGAGAATTGTCTTCTGTCTTCTGTCACGTCATCGTGCAGTCGTCAACGTCAGGTATTGTCAAGGATGACGTGGGTGAGTGTCACTACTAAGCACGTGAGGCTCAGGGGCTAGTTGCACAACACGTTTCTAAAACTTAAAACTGTTCTGAAGAAGCAAAATCTCTTCTTAGCCATTTTGATGCATTGCAGAAAAACATCCAAAAAAATTGTACTGACAGGACGGAAAGTCAGACTTAAACAACTTTATCTTACTTAAAGCAGTTTTAGTTGAAAAAAAATCCAAAATTGTGGTGTGCACTTTAAACTGATTATCTAAATAGAGTTAAGGCCTAAAAGTATTTAAAATTAGAAATGTGTTGTGCAACTGGCCCTTGCAAAACGTTAGCTGGGGGAAACGGTCAGTATTTACATCCTGACATTCTGTCCGAATTCTTTCCTCTTCAGATCCCGACATGCCAGTCCAGATTCTCTCCTCAGTTCCAACACTTCTGTCAGCTTTCTCTCTTCAGATTCCGACATGCCTGGCCATTTTCTCTCCTAAATTCAGTTCCAACATTTCTGTTCACTTTCTAGTCTTCTACTTCATATTCTTTTCTATTTTTATTTCTACCTGACTGTCAGTAATTTCTTCATACATGACAGCCCCAAGGCCGTGCATGATTTAAACACCCATGCGACCTCGGTACTGGCTGGGAGCCTTAACAGGTAACAATATAAACTGGTAACGAATGTAGCGCACTGTACTGTCAGTGTTACACCATTTTAATTGACTTTTGGTCGTTCTGTCCAATTAATGGGACAGAAGTCGTATTATTTGTATTTTATGTTAGTTTCTTTTGTTTTCAGACTAACGAGATGCGACCCGCCCACTACACAGGGGCGGGACTTGCGTTCGTGCTGGGGCTGGCGTACTGCTGGCTGCAGACATCCCTGTCGCTACGCGACGGCCGGCGGGGGTGTGTCGCCTTTTTGCAAGTTCTCAACAGCATCTTGCTGACCTGCTGCCTTGTGACCTGTATCCTTGACCTCTCGCATCAACTTGCGAGATTTTTCGAGACTGGTCGGGACGCTGTAAAAAAGATGTTCCTCAGTTCTCACTAATTAGAACGTTAATTAGCAGTTGGCCAACCTTATGATGAGACGACAGCTGAAAGACCAGCTTGTTTTAAGTACTGAGAGGATGCAAAATGGCCTTAACCACAATTAAAATTTGACATTAAAATTATCTACTCTAATACAACTAGGATGACTATACTTTTTCCAGAATGTGGAAACTTAAATAAAGAAGAAAGATTAAAAAAGAGTAGTATAGACGGTTCATATAGAGTAAAAAGCGAAGAGCGAAAGAAATTTACTGGTAAACATATGCAAAGATCCTGAGAGAATTTAAGGAGAGACAGTCTTCGTATCCCAGCATTTTTCATTGGATAATTTTTTTGTCTTTTTTTTACTTGAAATCTTGACTTAAAAAATTACGACGTTGAGCATTTGACTGACGTCTTCCCAAAGAAAACATTTTCAAGGTCTTTATGGGTTGTTGTACGTTAATGGTGTAAAAATCGTTCACAAGTACACAAGTCAACAAATGCAAAACGAACGAATTTTTTTGTTAAAAAATAGTTTTTCTTTTGCTTTGTCTCGCTTTATTTCTCTCTCGTTCCAACCTCTTTTTCTCCCTCTATCCCTCCTTCTCTTTCTGTCGCCTTCAGGTCCATATCAGAGTTCGACAACAATAATGATGTTTGCATCGTCGTTGTATTGACTTTGACAAAAACCTAGTCGCTGTCAGCAAGTCAGTCTTCAAAATCCGAGAAGGGAAAAAACACGGGACAAAAGAAGTAAGTGATCATGGCTCTTTGCATCCACTAGTCTATTTTCTTTTTTTTTTCTTCTTCTTTTTTCTTTCTTTTTATAGCATGTCAAAAATATCATGAAAATCAAGAGAAGTGATAAGGTTAAGGTTTTCAGCGTAAGGTCGACGAGAATATCTTTTGTGGCAGTAAATCTCGAGTGCAATGTTTTAGCTCATAAAGTGGTAAGGGTGGTGTCAGTTTTGGGTAGCTTAACGGCCCCTTAGGCGTCGGCGGGTGTGTGAGGAAGAGCCTGGGGGGGGGGGGAATAACTATCAACCCTCCTGTGTTTTCCTTTCCTCTTTGTCAGACTTACTTACTAGATACACTATTGCGGATGGAGGTGTATGTATGCGGTGATGCACATGTGTGTGTCTGGAAGAGGGGGTGAGCGTGCGTACGTGCGTGTATGTGTATGCGCGGGTGTTTGCATGTGTGTGTGGGGGGGGGGCGCGCGCATTTGTGCGCACATGTCTGTGTGTCGTACGTGTATGTATGCTTGAGTGTGTGTGTGCGTGCGTGCTTCTGTGTGGGTGTGTATGCCCGTGTGTGTATGTATATGGGTGCGCGTTCGTGCATGTGTGTTTGTGTGTTTCCTTGTGTGTGCGCCAATACGTGCTTGTTCGTGCTCGTGCAGGTACCCTGCATGCATACCAAACACAACTTGAAACCTTCACGCCTCTGCTAAGCAATATGAAAACCAATGTAAGAAGTTTCCATGCAGCTCACTCTAGTCGTCCGGAAAACATAAACTTATAGTTTGTATGATGTCGTGGAAACATACTCAGAATGAAGTCGTGTTGCAGGACGTTCTGAGGACCGTGTACCTGGTCTCCACGGTGTCCGAGTGGCTGACCGCACTGTCCATCGTCTTCTTTGTGCTGACCTTTTACCCCAGCTTCAAGCGCATCTCCTTGCTTGGGCCTCGCGTGCAACTGCTGGAGGACACGGTAAATTGGTATTTACTGCCAAAATAGGATTACGAGTCGTATCTTAGTCCATCTATCATCATTAATAGTTGTACATTTTTAAGTAACAGTTATTGTTTTTGCATTTTTTATGTAAGCCACCAGTCGTCTCATTCAGTTTTTGATCGGTTTGTTTCTCATACTGTCTCGAACAGCCCTCGATTAACTAAGCAGGTGTTGAAAGGAACACGTGCGGTTTGTTGTGATTGTATTCAGTCCCTTTTAAATGAAAAAAATTGTGATGTATGGGAGTTCCGTGTAGATTCCGAGGGAAATTCTCCTGAGTTACTTGTTGTGCAGGGCAATGAATACGACACACCTGACATCAGGAGCACAGCACGTCGCCAGGGGGTAGGTGCCTGACTAACGCCTAGTAAGCAGTTCTTTAGCTGACAGCTAGGCGTTAGTCATCTTGCCACAGCCTAGCGACTTTACTGTGCACCCTGTCTCAGAACACCACGTGACTCTTGCTCTCTCTTTTTGTGTCCAGCCTCGCCCCGCAGTCAACGGCAACGCGCTATCCTGGTCAACCACTAATGGACAATCAGTGTAGACTGGACAGCTTCTGTCGGATGGCAGTCCTTTCTTCGTGTCTACACCGACGCTGATGAATCTCACTGCAATAATTTCTTGTGAGTGACCTCACGACGCCGTAAGGGTGTCCGGCCCTGAATGCCCTTCGACCCTTGACAAGAAGTGTTCTGCAGACTATCGACACAATGAGGTCAATGAAGAAAAATGCTACCTAAATCTGAGACTCGGAAGAAAGGCCTTAAAATACCAGACAAGAAGTTCTAGGATACAACGTGTCGTTGAATCCTGGTCTGAGATGGGTTTAAAATAATTTGCAGGAGTTGTCAACCTTGAGCATGGACTCAACAATTCGTTCATCACCTCTTCATCCCCGGTTCAGCTGCCGAGATCTTTTCCAACCGTTCTTCAAACACCCGAGGCTCGGGCGTGATGTTTTCGACTGTGCCTTCACTTGAATGCGCCTTTGACTATAAAAAGTCGATCAGTCAGCAAATTATTTTCACTTCCGCTCTTTTCTGAGGATTGTCCCGTTTGCCTGCACTATAGTTCGTGAGGACGTCTATAGAGGACGCCTGCTGTGAGTGCTGGTGGGTAGGCGGGAATGAGTGGGTCGACACAGTTTTGCGACCCACAGAGAAAAAGAAAGACGGAATGATCACAAACTGTGATAATATAGTCAGGGACCTGGAGAAACATGTTTTTTTTCTCTCCGACCATTTACAAAACCTAGGACAATGTATTACTTTAAAGACGTCACTTCCGCACCTTGTTTCACGTGTAAACTAATGCAACCAGCTGTTGGTTTCGTGCCGAGCGTTGTAGTTAGAGGCGAGTCAGTACGCTCTCTCACTCTCGCGAAAGCAGAAGCTGTGGATGTGGATGAGCTGTTCTCCTTGTCGAACAGTTGATGCTGATGATAGAGGAAGCAGCGGGATCCTGTTCACATTGACTCGACTTGCTTCTGCCGGATCGACAAAGAAGAGGAAGAAATATTAGCCTTTGTGTCAAAGCCAGACATATTCTTCTAGGATAAAATAGAATTGGCAGACAGAGACATTGGAGGGGGGGGGGGATGAGACAGAGACTGAATATGGTAGGAGTGGGCGTGACTTTGTGAAGGGGGGATGTGTGAAGGACAGAAAGTGTGCGTATGAGGGAGAGAGAGGAAATGAGAAAGTGGAGCTGTGTGCGTGTGTGAGAGGTAGAAATAGAAATGCTTCTGTGAGAGAAAAAATATAAGAATACTAATGCTAGTGTGTGCGCGCGAGAGAGAAATACGAATGTTTGTAATGGAGAGAGAGAAAAAAACAGAAATACTGTATAAATGCTTGTGTGAGATACATATAAATTGTGTGTGAGAGACACAGAGATAAAGGTAGACCAAGAGAGTGTGTGAAAGAGATGGGACGGAGAAGTCACACAAACACACACACACAAAGAAAGAAAGAGCGAGAGAGAATGAGTGTGTATAAATTTATGTTTTATATACGCTCATATGTGTGTGCCCGCAAGGTTAGGTTAGTGTGGTTTAACGCCGTGCCAGCAACTGAGGCCACATCACTGGGAGAGAAAATTATGTTAAATGATTATAAACCAAGAAACCCCATGATAACATCCTTAAACGAACTGCCAAAACAAGGAACAATACTGATATAAAAGGGTGGATGACATGTAAAAAAAGAGATGTCGTGGCTTAAAAGCCACCAATAAAACAATAATCCAAAACCAAAGACTACCAAGAAAAAAAAAATTTAAATCTTATATATCCTTTTTTTAAAGCGAAATAATAGCTACCGATAGGATAAACCTAAAACAAAGACGAAGAGCGAGAGAGAGAGAGAATGAAAACACTAGTAAAGCTCTTCACCAATTCACGTTCCTGTTTCACGTGTTACCCAAGTTACATGCGTTGAACAAGACCCGCACCTGGAAACTGCTGATGCCGCCGGAGGGAGGCTGGGTGGGACAAGGGTAGAGGGCGTTGTCTGCTGTCCGCCGGCGATAGAGGGGAGCTAACTAATTAGACGTTTCTGCGAGGCTGGACGCATGCCGATAACAGCAAATGGTAAACTGATGAGGGCGGCGAGGATCAGGGTGGAGAAACGGCACGAGTAGTGGGGGATGGGTGGGCAGGTGGCGCTAGTGTTTGTAATAAAAGCTAACTGCCAGGAATCGACAGGAGTGTGAATCTTTTATTTAAATTCAGTTTGAGACTCTTGTTCACATTTGTTGTAACTATTTCATTGTATGTTTAGAAATATGATTTTTTTCTGTTTGGTCTACACGTTCTGAACTAACACTATGGCTTGGAAAAGTGTGAAATTGTAAATTACGTACAGGACTGTTTTATTTTCAACTGATAGGTATTGACTGACAAATGTCAAGTTCTTTCACACTGCTGTATCGTCATGTAGGTGAGAGTCAAGAACTGATGGCACTGTGAAAGGCAAAGGTGGGTGATATATGTGTGTGAGTTGTAGGTGTGAGACAGAATGTATCAAGAAGGGAGAGAGAAAAAGAAAGAAAGGATTTACGTGTATGAAATAGTATGTGGGGGTGGGTGGGCGGGTGCGAGTACGAGAGAGATGGGAAACGAGAGTGTTATTATACATTTTAAAAGAAATAATTTTGCCAAACCAGTATTTATTATTTGGTCTTGTCATGACATATACATACTTTTTAATACGATAAACCACAAATTGTATTTTACTTAGCAACCGAAGGTTTTCATGTGAGAGGAAAAAACAAGATGTATATAAATAATGATCAGTATAATGATAGATTTTATTAAGTGTTGTCCACTTGTCATCGTATTCTCATCCTTTCTTTCTTAGATTCCCAGTTTCTTTCTTTCTATTGTTTCTTCCCTTTGTTCTTAAATGTTGAGTTGATAAGTGATAAGAATGCTAGAAAGTAATGGAAGTTACTGAATTCTTACATTTTAGCGCAGTATTTTATGTGTTGTTGCTGAGGAGAATAACAGGGACATAAGCGAAAATTGTTTTTAAAAAGGGATTTTGTGCTGACTGTACTAGTGTATATATGCTTCAGATTGTTTAGAGATTTCAACTTTCGTGCTGAAATCTTAAAATAATTCATATTTTCACGTCTGTCTCTGGTACGAACTTAATCAACCGAAGTAGATATTGAATGTGTTCACCTCTCACAACCACAGTGTGTGTGTGTGTGTGTGTGTGTGTGTGTGTGTGTGTGTGTGTGTGTGTGTGTGTGTGTGTGTGTGTGTGTGTGTGTGTGTGTGTGACACTGGACAAGGTCTTGCATTTCAATCTCTCTTTGATTCCCGCACGTGCATGTCTTTCACAAACTGTATCTCACCCACGCACGCACATGCACACTCAAAACACAAAGAGAACGAAAGGGGAGAACAAGTGACCAAAAAGGCGAATGAATGAGGAGGTTCGAAGTGAAATAGGGGAGAAAGTTTTCGTCGACATCTCCGACGACGTGTGTTTACTTCCTGTTAAAATGTTAACGGTCGAATTTTTTTAAGAGAGAGAGATTGTGCTACAGCACATTTTGTGTGCTTGTTAGTCTTTGTGGTCACGACAAAACGTTAAACGATTCTTTTTCCTCCGTTTAACAAGACTGACGTCATGCCTTCTTGTGTTCAGATGGCTTTATCTTCTAAATGGTACTATATACGCTGTACCAGACAAACTTAAACATTTAAAACGGGTAGATAATTGTCAAGACAGGCACAAACAGTGCCATCGTTTGAACAATGCATTTTGATGTTGTTATCTTTAACTCGCTTTTGTTCTACTGCAGTACCCTGACTAACATATGTTGGATCCATCTTGGCTGTCCATCATTCTCCCCAGTAATTAATCCACCACGTCTTTCCGTTTCTCATAATGAATATGCTTCCCTGTGTTGATGCTAAATATATTTTTCCACGACTGTTCTTCTTGTTGTTTTTAATGTTGATGGCTGTTGCATATTTTTAATATAGCATTTCTGTTTTAAGAAGAAGTGTGATAAGTTCAATGTGCAGTTTAAGAAAACGAATCGCGAGGGGTAGTGGTGTGGAAGAGGGTTGGGGGGAAATAGGATTTTTGTCTGGAAGAGATCAGATTTATTATTATTATTATTATTATTTTAAGGCAGGCGGAGAGAATTTTTGAGAGGAATGGAAACAAGTATATGGACATCGATGTTTTTATTTCATTTTTTTATCTTTTTTTATTTTCATGTTCATTAAATTATGTATTTTGTGAAGAAAATATATATTGTACATTATTTTAATAAGTTCATGACAAAGTGATGCAATATTTCCGATAAGTATTGATCAAACTTCCTGTTGTTTATATACTCATTTTGTCTGAGAAGTCAGAAATTAAAACTTATAACAACATTCTCTGATTTTATATGTTAATAAATTCTTCCAAAAAATGACTATAACTGCCGACATGCTGAATGTGCTGTTTGTTCTAGCTGTGACTGATTTATGATTTATCCTTAATCTCTCCTGCCTCCTGCCTCTCTTTCTCTACCCTCCCTCTTTCCTGAAGCACCTGTTCCAAGCATGCAGCTATAGTTATTCGATCCTTAAGAAACCTCGGTACTCTAACCAAGAGTATATATATATATCCTCTTTGCTCCAACAGCCAACGATCGTGACTGGCGCGCGTTGGCCTCAAACTGGAATTCTCTCTATCTTTATATCGTAAAATGTATCGGATATGAATGGAAAGTACTCACCATTTT
Organism: Marisa cornuarietis; assembly: GCA_004794655.1. NCBI lineage: Eukaryota > Metazoa > Mollusca > Gastropoda > Architaenioglossa > Ampullariidae > Marisa > Marisa cornuarietis. The sequence goes on from SMMW01000585.1 coordinate 9,703,555, forward strand.
GTGTAGATTTCGTCAAAGCGAGGAGTCTTAATATCAAATTCCTTTTTATGTTGAAATACATGGAAAAATACTGACTACACTATGAAGTGGTACAGCGGGTAGTTGACTGACAAATATAGTTCTTTATTGAAGTCTTTACACTCGTCAGCCGAAATAGCTCAGTTGGGAGAGCGTTAGACTGAAGATCTAAAGGTCCCTGGTTCGATCCCGGGTTTCGGCAATCCGGCGGTTGGCATGACACTTTTGTTTTTCCGAATAGTTCGTTTTATCCTCCTTTCATTACAATTTTAAACACTGAGTATATCTTGAAGCTAAAGAGGAAAACTAGAACTTTCGTTTGTCTTAAAAACTACACGCAACTCACCGCGTGTATCCATGAATTCCTTTAGAAGAAATCTGTTTTTGTGGCATCTGTGTGCGACACAGGTTTGCTATCTTTGCTGAATTTAGTTATGTATTTAGCTAACAGAGCAAACATGAAAAAATGCATATTAAAAAAAAGGAAGAATCACACGAATATTTTCACAAGAGTGTCACGGATAGGTGACATGGATGAAAAGCACGGGAGAATGCAAGGAGGTGTAGTGAGCGTGTTGTACTGATAAAGCGGGATGCACGGGTTGGTCGTTTGTGAGTTGTGGTTTGTATGGAAGGTTCGAGAAGGCTGAATGGTTATAATACATAGAAGGCGGTCGCCAAGAGAGGGGGGCTTTTTTTCTAATTGAGGTCGAGACGATAGGTGCTAAGACACCTTACGTGAAGAAGAGAAAAGCGAGGCTGAACTACCCAGATAGCCAGCCATATTGAGAACCACCACCCCGTCGACCCCAGCGCCGACGTGAGAACAGTGCTAGTGTATGCCGTTCTTCCCCCAGAGGAGGTACCGGCCTGAAGACAGAGAGCGGGAGAAGAGCTGGACGCCAAGAACTCTGTGCAGTGTTCCGCAGAGAGAGAGAGACCATCTCCCGTGGGTACATGCGAACACTAGCCCAAGAGATTGTGTTCAGAACAGCACACAGGCCCTCGTCCATTGGGGGCGGCGCCGGCAACAAAATCGAAAGTTTGCTCAAGTGCGACATTCTGTCCGTCTGAGGGCAGCGTTCAGAGGAGTGGTGTGGTGGCTTGACCTCCTTATGCCGGAGAGAAGGACACATTTTTTTCTTCATCTCATCCCTGAACAGTGAACAGAAAAGAACAGTGAGTAGAGACAGTTGATAGTGGCTGGCCGCCGCGGATTTATGTTATATTGAGAGGAAGAATTGACTATTTGTATTACTGTATAGGGTAAGGGTATGAGTGTGTGAACGTGAATGTATGAGGAGATTTGAAACTTTTTTTCTGAAAGAAAGCGAGAGTGTGTGTAAGAAATATGGAAATAGTTTTATTAAATGTGACGGGGTTTGCGTAGAGACAGATCTAGTTTTGTTTGTTTTGGAAGGAAAGAATCCGCAAATGTCCGACTGACTGGGTGAGTGCGTGTTTGTGATCCCGTCAGTTTGTGTGTGACAAAGAGGTACTCTTTTAATAATTAATTAAAGCGAATCAAAATGCATTAGCCTAAATCTGTACCTAACCACGATCACGAAGAGAGAGGGACTACGGTGAAGCTTTTATTGGGAATGTTGGTGTAAAATTTCCTTTTTACTCTGCCGGCTGACAACTTTGACAATCTCCGTCTCCGATCAGATGGGTGTGGCCAGTAATATCGAAAGCAGTCGCCTTGGATGCTGCTATATCCTTCCTTTGTCACTCCACATTGGTAAAGCACAAAGCTCCTTTTTTCACTCTTCCACTCTTCCACACATATTTGGCACTCTGCTAAGTACATTCTTACTCCATATATCAACCCCCACTCCCTACAAGCAGAGTGTGACGAGAAGTGATAATATATCAAAACGTCTTGAACAAGGGGATACGACTCGCCCATGTCGTTCAGCTGGGGTGCATGATTGTCGTTCGTTGCTTGATCAGATCACTACATGTGAGGGCCAAAGTAACAGGACTGGAAGAACCCAAGTTTTCATTTCAAGCCAGTTGAATATATTAATCGAGACTCTGTCTCCCTCTCTCTCACTCTGTTTCTTTCATGTAGTCATCTACGCTGCAGATCTCAAAGCTAGGTGAAGAAAAGTCAAACTGTCCGCGGTCTTCAATTTCCCAAACCCCTATCTTCATTCCCATGGCAAGATTTTCTTTCTTTTTTTTCTTCTTTTCTTTGGAGACTCGCCAATACTGCTGTTTTTCTTGACATAATGTGGTAGCGAATCATCCCGGAAATAACTGAGATTTTCATTTTGATGTGTGTAACAGTGTGATGTTGTGACGTGTGTGGCCAAGGACTGTCTATGTGCGAAAGCTTTCAAAGCTTTATGGGTTCTGAATGGTAACGGAATACGTCGTTTGATAGCGCCCCGCCTTATTCTCCGTCTGTTTTATTTCTACTCTAATACCTCCTGCCACTTTGATGATTTTTTTTTTCAGATTCAGCTGTAGGCTGAAAGAGGGGAAACAACAGGTAAGGCCGTCTATGATCGCCTGTCATGCAGGTTGGTTCTAGCCTTGACGTCGCTGGTTCGACACCCGCATGCTCCTGGCTGGAATATGTTGCTTACGAATGTGTTTATTGTATCCATTCTAAGATGCTACCGTGGCTCCAAATAAAACAACACTATGCCGAAGACATTGAAACATAGTTTACTAGGCAGTTCTAACGTGGACAACGTAATTTGAGAGGGTACCGATGAGGGAGATAGACACAGAGAGGGAAGTGAAGGAGTGAGAGAAAGAAGTAGGGGGAGGACAAGATTCGCAGAGAGGGCGGTGAAGAGCGAGCGAGACACCGATACAGAAAGAGGCAGAGAAAGAGAGATGGATTTAAGAGCGAACAAGACAAAGAGAAAAAAGGGTAGAGGGGGAAGAAATTGCGAGCGAGTCATTGGCGACTTGCACCACCCTTTTATCTCTCCCTACTCTCGAGACTTCATGACACCTCCTTTCCCCCCTGATAGTCTTGTCATGTTATGGAAGGAACATTAAAAGTACAACTGCTCAATTATTTCATTATACAGACGTTGAGCGTGAGCAAGTTTAACTCAAGTTGAAGAGATTTTCTTTAATAACAGCTGGAAGAGTTCGCGGCAGAAACCACCCCGAGCGAAAGCGAAACGTGGTTTAAACCTGAATTGATGAATCAAAGACACGATACGAAGGGTTTGGGATCCAATGGTTCGAAGGAAATGGACAGGCCAAAAAAGACTGTGAAGGAAACTGCAGCTATATTGTAGCTACATTACAGATTGCAAGGCAGACGTGCTAGCTAAAGCTGAACATGTGCGGACTACAGTTATGAGCTGTACATTAATTAAGCCTAAAACGTGTTGCGGGCACAAGCCATCCGACACTAAACGACGTGTACCATGAAGCCACCACGTCATAAAAATATCAAGTGAAAAAAAAGTGCATAATAATGGCGCAGAAAACAAACAACAAAAAACATTGTAACATTCCTCAAGAAAATAGCAAGTGTGAAAAGCACAATGTGATGTTGTGAACAGCAAACTCACTGAAGAGAGCAAAGAAATAGAGCTGCGATTGATCTACCAAGTGATTGTGGAGGAGGATCTGAAAGGGAAATGAATCACTCGTCTTAACGCTCAAAGCCGCTCACGAGACTCGTGGTAATGAAGAAAATAATGTGAGAATCCGATCACTACACTGTACGGGGGAAATTCAAACTGACGTAAAAACAACTATAACTATGATACACCTACTTATCATGTGGTATGATCTTCCGGAAAAAGTATATTACTCACAGATCATTAGTAGCTCAGGAAAAGGAGAGAGAGGAGAGTGGGAGAGAGAGAAAGTGTGTGTGTGTGTGTGTGTGTGTGTGTGTGTGTGTGTGTGTGTGTGTGTGTGTGTGTGTGTGTGTGTGTGTGTGTGTGTGTGTGTGTGCGCGCGCGCACGCCGTCGTACCGATATGTGGTCATATATATATATAAGAAAAGAATAGAGTAAATAAAAGTTTATATTTACTTTTTTTTTTTTTGCTTTCTTTTTCTTTTCTCCTTCCCCGTCATGTACTTTAGACGCCTGTGGCGTGCGTTTTGTAAACTGCGTGCACACTGTGAGCTGGGGAGGTGGTTGTGCCTGACTGCTGCCTGGCAGACTTTGGCAGACGCCGCCGTGGCGACCGTCTCTCCCGAGCCTCCAAATCTCTCTCACGGGCTCGCCCGCCTAGAAGCCGTCTGGTCTTGATTCCGTCATTTTCACCTTGATGCTATCAATTCCACCTTAACGCTATTAGGTCCGTGTTATTTAGACTTTTTGAGATCTACTCGCCCCTCCCCTTCTCTTTCCCCTCTCCTACACCCCACCTCGCTGTGATGAGGTTTTAAGCTGCTGAATCGGCATAAAATTCTGTTATGTCTTAAAGTGGCATCTCCAGGCAAGCGAGGTGTCCAAAAATAATACTGCACTCATCCCGAAAATATGATACGGTTATTTTTTTTTTTTTTTAACGCGCACCTGCTGAATGGGCAAGCTAGAAACTTCAACAATGCGGAGGCTTTGTCGCGGGCGTAAAGAATGATGCGTCTTAAGGAAGGATGAAAACAAAGCTTCTTGTAACGCCAAGGGTTGTCTCGATTGCGTAATGAAAACTTCCACGTAGACTTGTTGACGCTGCAGGCATAGTATCCATTTTGTTTGGCGTCAGCAAGTGAGGAGGCTGATTGAAAACGTCAAGAAAGCACATCCACGCTCCACTTTTGGCAGGGTTGATTAATTCTTGCTTTCCAGACTTGCTTCAGGGCAGACTTGTTGTTGAAGAATAGGCTTGTTGAAGAGCAGATTTGTTAAAGAAAGGGCTTGCTTAAGAACAGACCTGTTTAAAACCAGACGTGAAAACAGTCTGTCAAAGGTCTAGAGAAGAATTGTACAGCTGATATTTTGTTGAAATTGCTAAATAATAAAAAAAAAGCTATAGAGCTTACACGTCGTAAAGTTTAAATGGATTCAGCAAGAATGTGCGAAGGGAGATCACTAAACTACATCAGAGTTCTTTCCCATCTCATGTGGTTTGACTGACGCTCGAGTAGGCCGGGAGTAAAGGAAAATAGAAAGGGAAGGCACTGTAGCAGAACATTTATGACAGTAAGAGGATATCCTTTTAAGCGGCATCCTAGAGAAACTTAAGTAGAAGGAAAAGAATGTAGACAAAAATTGGAAGGAAGAAAACTAAAAGATAACAATAGCATGGTGAGGCGCAGTGGGTGGTCGCAGAAATATTCGCCATCTGTCCCTTTAGGAGACCAGGTAAAGGATACTGTGTTCTTGTTTTTTCTGTTTTATTTTTTTTTTATTTTTTTTATTTATTTATTTTTTTTTTTGTAATTTGACATTTCGATACTTGCACTGTGTTACTGCAGGTATCGCCCAGCAAGACAATACTTTAGCCGGCGTGTTATGCGTGATATTTTTTCACCTCAGTACTTACATATACATGTATATCCTTCACGAACATGAATCTCTCAGCGCAGCAGCTAGTGCTTCTTTAGCCCCATTATTATCACGTGCGTTAAAAACCATGACGTCATCAAATGTCGTGACTTCATCAAGACGAGCTACTTGGCTCCAAGTCGTAGAGCAAATCACGTTACGGCCATCTACCGACACCCAGGGTTGTGACTGGAGGCTGAGGCGATGTTGCTGGACAGACGAGGGAAATCTGATGCCATATAAGAGATCTGACCCTCGGATGAAGCGAAAACACGTCATTGCTTGAAAACATGAAAACACACACACACGCGTGGAGTTATCGCCTGCTGCGGCGTGTCACTGAGAGAGCCGTCACCATTTGCGGCGTCCCGGCGACTCTGTGATTCCTTTCGTAGATTGGTTCCTTCCCAGTGACGGCAGCATTAGGAAACGATTATGCTGTCTCCCTCCCGACAGCTTGTGGCCTTGCGCCTTGGGTTAAGTGTTATATAGTGCATGGGTGTTCACATAAACTTCGCTTCTTTTATCAGCTGCAGTCTTCCATTACAACGGACAAAGGCAGTACATTTCAAAAGTTTCACAGTGTAACCCACTTGACTTGTTTGCACGAGCGGCCATTCGCAAAATTATTTCTATGTATGTTATGGTGAAATCGCCCTTGTGTGTGAGCGAGTGCGTGCATGCGTGCGTAGTGAGCTAGAGACACTAAGCAAGATATATATGATTTGATTAGAGATGTGTGAAATTGTAAGACATTTGATGCCTACTGATAAGGGTGTGCTTATGCAATTTCGTGTATGTGCCTCGAGCCTGCCTTTGTTAGCGAGATAAGGTGCTCTATTAAAAAATTTTGATGGAAAAAATCATATTGACCATTGATTTATGTATGTGTGCAATAAACAAAAAGGAACCCCAGACACACCCATTATCTTTTAAACAATTTTGATTAGCTGAACAATAAACATATGCAAAGACATTAGAACAGCCATCACAGTAAATATTTGGAAAAAGATGAAGCTGCTTCTGGCATTAATCTTATTTTATTAGAAATAGTCATTGTCACAATCATATGTAGTTCAGGATCACAATGAATAAAGGAAGCTTATGTAATGAAGTATCAAAAGAAGTCTGTGACAAAGTAAAAAAAAATGTTAAACAATAAAAAATTAAAATATCAGACATTTACAAAGCATAATACTGTATCTTAAAATTCGCAAATATGCACCAGAAAATAATACAGTATCAATCATTCAAACTTTGCCAACCGTTTCAAATTAAACACCTATGCACATGAAGCTTTGCACTCTTGACACAATGCACCTGAGAACTATATATTAGTGACAAATGGGTAAAAAAGTTAGAAGACACATTCAAAACTGATTGTGTTCATCAATGAGAAAAATGCATGAAACATGTAAGTGCATTAAAAGTCACAGGCACCAAAAATCAATCTGATAATTCCACATTCCAAATGTTATGCAACAATTTCTGTGTTATCTATGACTGTACTTTGTACAACAGTTAGGTGGTGAAATCTGGTGTTTTGGCCACATTGCCTGGCACGACACTGTGTTAAGGCACAAGGGGGAAGGGGGGCGGGAACCCCATAATAAACAGAGGCAGAAATGGTTTGAGACAAAAGACTGGACTGGTGGTCGTGGTTCCACACTGTTTTGGAAGACGTCAAGCCTGTTACCGATGTTTTTGGTCATCTTCCATGATTCTGATCCATAAAGGAGGCTGCTGATCACATTTGACTTGAAGATTCTCAGCTTGACAGAAAGGTATTGTATAGATAAAATTAATTGGATAGCAACTTGTGAGTATAATATAAATGAAATACTTCGGTTTTTACCGAGTTTTTTTCTCTCTCTAGCTAGAGAATGAGTTCTGTGCGTAGCTCTCACCTCTCCGCTGTATGGGGCGCCAAGAGGTCATTAAGTTCTCTATTTTCTCTCTCTAGCTAGAAAACGCAGTCTGTAGTTACAGAATGCACTCTATATAAGTAGAGAATGATTTCTGTATGTACAGAATGAGTTCTGTAACTACAGAATACATTTTCTAGCTACAGAGAGAAAATTCCCCTCTTGGCGTCCCATACCTCGAGGTTAGAAAGCGGCTTCGAGTAATTAAGTTCGGGCCGAAATGTCGGGGTCCGGTGAACAGAGAAAGAGTTGGTTTGTCAGTTGCTAAGAAACTGTAAATTGTTGAACTTACCGAAAAGGGGAAATCAGTTACTAAGATTTCATCGGGAATTAAACACTGAAAACCAAACAGTGCATGACATTACATCTATTCTAGCTTTGTGAATGTTATTTTCGATTATCGGTGATTTTTCATTATCTGGGTTGTCGCGTATAGCAACGAATCCAATCGCTCTCCAGTGCAAAACAAACGACGCACACGTGAGAATACAAATATACGTTTAATAAAGGGAAAAAACAAATGTAAGAGAAACAAGGGAGAGAACAAAGAAAACAGTGGATCGGGGACAAAAGAGGACACCTACCACTGCCCTAGTAGTCCTAGTGATCTTATCAATGAAGACAACACAAACTACAGTACACAAGTGTGCATTTACACAGGGGTAAATAATAAAGCAATCCTACAGAAATGAAATATCACTAACCACAATTGGCTTGTTTTTTTCAACAGGTGCCATCACGCCATTGCACAGTGGCTGATCTGGTGGTGCACGAGAAGGAATACAGTGCAAAATTCAAGATGGCAGTGCAAGTGAAGGGCATGGTCATTGTTGTCACTACAAACCTACGTGACAACAATTCCTTTGTTCAGTCACTTGAAGGTAACTTGAGCAAGGTGATCAAAAATGAGAAGAACGTTAAGGATTCAAATGTGACTATTGAAAATCGCACAGTGACCTGGGAAGTGGAAGGAATATGCCAGTTCCGTTTTGGTGTGGAGCAACATGTCCGTCTGCAAGAGTCACCAATAAGCACAGTGTAACCATGAACGTTGATCTACTGGACTGATGACGAATTGCCGAGACCAATGCTTAGCCTCTTGCGATGTTCTGCACAGCTAGTCTCGGCCAGCGGATTCATTCCGATTTCCTTTTTCGGAGACGCAGCACGACGATGGAATCTACGTCCATCGTCGTGCTGCGTCTCCGGAAACGGAAATCGGACAGAATCCGCTGGCCTATAGCATGAATGAGAGCCGCTCGCCACTCGTCTTGCTCTTTCGATATACCTGGCCGCGGAAGGCGAGAAAAACTTAAAAACATTTGTAACTTGCACAGTGGCATCCCCTTCCATGCTGCAGGAGTTACCACTTCCTGGCTTATTATATTTCTTTACTGCTGATATAGCCATTGTTGTCGTCGTTCGCTACCGGAAGCTGCTATTCTTCCTCGAGCCTCGTTCTCGCGGCTCTCTAACTTAATTGAAAAAAATCGTCTGCTAGCAGTCCAGTAGATCAACGTTCATGGTGTAACAGTGCTGACTGAAGGACATCTCCCACTGTGTGCTCACTACTGTGATATAAATCTGCTGTCCTATGTTAAATCAGAGTTACACCATATTTGTAAGAGCAATTTCATCTACCTGGGTTGTGTTAGATCTTGCCCGTTTGCAGTATTGTCTTAACTCACCTCAGTGATCACATTCAGTTGCTGACGTGTTGTAAACACCAGCTATAAACCTTTCAATCAGTTAATGTCAACTTTTGTATGACCACAGTGGTAAGGGTAGATGAAAACTTTAAAAAAGAAACTAGATTACTCCCACGGGGATAAATAAAGTTGGTCATTTGTCATTGAAACAATGCAGTAATGCTTAAAATTCTGACAGAATAAATGTGTACATTTCAGATTGCTTCATAGGAAATAAATCCCCAAAGTATTATAATTTAACGATAATAGTAAACTGGGCAGGTTTTGTGCAATTTTTAGATTTTTGTAAGTGCCACAGTTCAACTTGTTTGTCTTGCCAGATAGCGTGAGCTAGTAAAGCTTTTAATAAGTAAAACTAACTTTAAAAGTAACAGGGAATCGATCTGTAATAGGCAGACCAAAAGGGTATTAAAATGATTATCTTTTAACATAATGGCAATTTTTTTTGGAAAAAAAGCTTGTAATGTGGACAAACAAGCAAGCATATCTCATTAGGCAATAATATACAATTAAAGAAAAGTATGCTTACAATCCATGTGCACCGGTCTTTCAGGATAGGACCTGGTAGTTTCTTTACAACCTTTCTAAAAACAGTTTCTTCGTTCTTCCCTTTCACAATGGCCGTCAAGTCCAGGGAGCTGGAGATAAATCACAGCAGCTATTGAATTACTTCTGCCACTTACATATGGCGAAAGATTAAAAATAGCAGATGTTGAAAAAGCAGATGTTCAAAGAGTTGCACAAATGAGAAGATTAAAATATTTGTACAACAGAGAACATAACAGGACATGAATTTACCTACAAGAAAGGTTTTATCCTTTTGCTCTAATAGCTGTTAACCTCTGTGGGTCCTATTTATGTGTTTAAAACATTTTGCTGTAAATGTTTAGCTTGGTATCTGTCTTGACAATGGTATAAATGCATAAAATTCTTGTATCCATCAAGATTTAACAACCCAGATAAAATCTTTTTTTAATGTTCAAAATGATACCATGGTATATACACGTCTCCAAATGTGACAGAAACAGATCCATTTTTGACTGTTCTGTTGACAAGTCCTAATACTTGCAACTTGCAAGTCATCGATAAGGCAGGTCACTTGTCTTCTCCCTTCTCTACTGCACTGGCTGCAGAGTCAAAGAAAAGTGATATGCACTACTTTTATTGCTTTTATTATTGGAATTTTTTCCAGAGCTAAGTAGTACTGTTTTATATCTGATTGCTGAAAATGCACACTAATCTATAAGCATAAAATTAAAAAAAATGAGTCTGTAAAAATTCCTTGATAGAAAAATAAACTGTTCATGCATAATTTGTGTAGTCAAGTGTTTTTAATAATGTTTATATTCAGTAAGGACTAATATCACCTCCTGTCATTATTTCGGTCTGTAATTGTAAAAAAAAAAACTTGGCACAGCTTTGATATGGGGTAACTCGCGACGGCCATAACAAAAATGGCTCGCGGCATTTGTCGTCTGCTCGCTCCACTCAATTGCCCAAATGTACCCAATAAACTAAATCTAAATCTACCCCAAACCTCTGACAAAATAACAGACCGACCTATGACGTTACGTCTTACCCCATATCAAAGTTCTGCCAAAATCTTTAATATGGAAGACTTAACTCCTACCAACAAATTAAAAATTGTAGAAATAGGCAGACAGGGCCATAGTATGGTGGTTAGAGTGCTCCAACTGTAAAACAGGTCACCGGATTAAGGCTTACTTATGCTGTAATTGACAAAAATAAATATCCTCTGCCAACCCAGCAGATGGGTACCTGACTGAAAGGCAAGGAAAAAGGTGGAAGACTGGTTTCTGCCTTCATGTCATGCCATAGACACAGAGGATTCTTGCAGTTCATTGCCAGTGGCTGTGTCCCATACGGACTACCCACGGACATGCGCATTCTTACTGAAAGAAAAACAAGCGGTCACTTTGGTGTAGAGCGTCCCTTCAAGAGACACGAGTAATTATCAAACTCGGAACAGCTTTCTTATAGCGGGGTAACACGACGGCCATAACAAAAATGGCTTACCTGTAAGCGGAGCTATGCAAAATAGTGACGTCACTACCATGTCACTCATCTTCTGCTCTCTCCTCGCTAAACTCCCCTGATGTCGTCTACTCCATCTTCTTCGAATCCTTACTCCGATTTTTTCCGAGAAATAATATCCAAAAATGAACAAAATTTGTCGTCCCCCGAAAATTGCGTAAATCTATCACATCACAAAGTCTTCCACTAAACTCAAAACAAACCAACCTTGTCACTTCTCCATCCATTCTAAACTTTTTTCGGCTGTACTTTCCAGGCTCCGCACCTCTCAACTTTTCTTTGAAAGCCACAATTGCACCACAAATTTTCCCCAAATTTCCATCCACACTCGCCATCTTGTCTCCTCTCGTCTGCTAACATGAAATAAAATCAACAAACTTTCCCGCACCAAATATCACATGATTAAAACCATCCCAAAACCAGCCAATAATTTAACACCTCCATGTCAATCACCATAACGTCAATCGACCAGTCCTCAACATTTGTCGTCTGCACAATTCACTACAATATAACCTAACCCTAACCCTAACCCTACCCCTACCCCAAACCCATAAACCTAACCCTAACCCTAACCCAAACCCTAAACCTTACCCCACTTCATAAATCACACAACACCAAGCAGAGCCCAACCTCACACCCCTCTCAAACATCGATTCTACCCGCTCTCCCCTCTCACAAAATAGAATAGCCCGCCCTACGACGCAGCCAGACCCCTTATATGAAAGTTCTGCCTCAAACTCAATGTCAAAATTAGAATGAGCAGCACACCGCTACGCCCTAGCACAACTTGTGGATCGATTAAAAACAAAACAGTTCTCCGCATTCCTTCCAACGGATAATTAATTGTAATAACCCTGAAAGGAGCCGACACCGGCCTTCTTCCGCCTGCTTAACCTTATCTTAAATGAATAAGTCTTACTTTTGCCTCGCTGTTACCCACGGTGTTTAGTCCTATCAAGCCTCGCGTCAGCGGTCGTCAGGACGAAGAGGATATCGGCTGCAGAATAATACACAGCACTGGATAAGCCGTTAGGCCTCGCTGCAACGACCCTTTTCCTCATCTTGGAGATAAGTGGACACGTCCCACTCCGGCTTGTAAGATGGCGGTGAACCTATCACCCATCTTATTGGACAGGTCGTCTCTCTTCACACCAGCTCCAGCTGTCAGAACCTGTAGCCAGAAGCTGTTTCCAAGTCCTCTCGCAGACTGCGACAACCGACAGACCGCACGTGGTATCGAATGGGCAAGTAACAGTGCACCCGTCGACAGCCCAAGAGACGATAGCCAGCTCGTACGACGATGGAAAGAGCAGCCCTCTGGTTGTTTACGGGCGGGTGAACAGAGGGTGAGCTCTGCTCAGACCGCACGTGAAATTCAAGAAAACTGAGAGATCGCGAATTTACCTTTTCCCTAGTGTGGCAGAGGCAGAAACCACCGGCGCAGTTTGTAAAAAACAAAGACGCAGTGATACCCTCTCCCTGCCTATTCCACCCCTGAACGTGACAGGGTGTGAGACCTTTACCTTCCTAGACATCTGCAATTTTATTACTTGAAAATTTCGTGGTGCTAGAGAGAGCCACTCAAGACAACGAAGACAACAGCCAACCGGCCACCATCTCTTCTGCGTCGTGGTGCCAGGGAGAGCCGCCCGAGACAGGGAAGACAAATGCCAGTCAATCGCCATCCCTTCTGCGTTGCATCGGGAGGGCCCTCGGTGTAGCAAAGACAATTGTTCGACCCAACCAAGAACGATTGTGTGACATCAGAGACCATTCTGTTCCACACGGCAGCGACAAGGCTAAGTGGCGTATGAATGGGTGATGTATAAAGCGAGCGAATGTATACGAGAGCGAGTGAGGAGTATGATGTGTGTGTTTCTATGACTCACTAGATGTCTTGATCAGCAGTAGGAAGATAGAATTAACAGGACGCCTTAGAGAATTAGCCAGGGTAAAGAATTTACATTCGTATTTACATTCTTACATTGTTGTTAAATATTGGTGTAACTCTCGACATTCTCTATTATTAATAATTAACGTGTTCCACTAAAATTGCGTTGTGTTTGTTTATTGGGGTTTGTGCTGGGGGCTCGAGTCAGTGCGAAGTTCTTAATTAGCAATTTAGTGGAATTGCATCGCGTACAAGTTATGTCGGCGTGGATGACGGAGTCGTTGAGAGTGTAGTTAACTACGAATCTCCGTCTGTCACACGTACCTAATACCCCTTAGTTTACGACACAGTCTTCCACTACAACGGGGAAAGGCAGTACATGGGTACACGAGCCGCCATTCGCAAAATTATTTCTATGTATGTTATGGTGAAATCGCCCTTTTGTGTGTGTGTGTGTGTGTGTGTGTGTGTGTGTGTGTGTGTGTGTGTGTGTGTGTGTGTGTGTGTGTGTGTGTGTGTGTGCGTGCAATCATGTATATATATACATAAATGTAATGTGTTTTATATATATGTGTGTGTGCAGAGTGATGTCGCTTCACGTATATAGCTTGAGGGGACGGCTCTCTCTCCCTCGCTCTTTCTTTTTGGTTCTACGTCTCCTCCTCATTTGTGTTTTTTTTGGCTGTGTATTTACCTCTCTGAATTGTTCTTTCTTTGCCCACACCAGTACCTATACACTACTTCCCGTCGACTTCCCACCATCGACTGCCTGCCTCCTTTATCTCACCATAACAGTTTCGTTTTACAGTTTGCTGGTGGGGACACAGTCGATGCTCTGTGCGTTATCCTCTCTGCTTCGTGATCATGTAAACCCTAGCAATCTACGGAGTCAAATATTCTAGCCATATATTGATCTGCTTTGTTTTGGATACAAATGACTTTGTAGATATGAACTACGAGCTTTAAGACTGTAACTAGCTACTACACATCTGAATCTGTGCAAAAATACAGTAGACATCTGTCTTCCGTTATATCATTTTCTGCAAAAGATTATACATGTAGCAATATTTTGACAGTTCATAGATCACCACACTAAAACGATATATGAAAGCGTTTGGATTGGCGATTAATGAAGGATGACGAACAGTTGAACTTCTTTAGCGGTCTCTCAATCACGTTTATTTACATTTTGCTGTAGATTTATATTGTGTATGCATGTTCATGGAGGTGCATTTGATGCTTGTCCTGAGAGTTGTGCTCGCGCGCCTGTATGTAAAGCCCTGAGTCCAGCTGATGCTTGAGAAAGGAGGTATATAAATGAGATTATTATTATTACTATTATTATTATTTTATGCATGTATACTCTTAGTACACTGGCGATTATTGGCCATAGCTCGCTGACGCCGTAGTAGTACGTACATACATAGTAAACGGGGGAGCGGATAGCCCCGTGGTTAGAGTGCCGGTGTCCCGATCTATGGCTTTGCCTAAACTACCACTTTGCCTCTCATAGTGCGCATGTGCAGGGTATATAGTATTAGATATTGTATAGTATTATAGCGTGCTAATATAATAATAATAATAGTGAAGATTTTTATAGCGCATATTCACACTCGTAGAGAGTATGCTCTTAGCGCTTAAAACGGGGAAGAGACGTGGACTAAGTAGATACAGAACACAGGGGACGAAAGAAAACGACAGTACTGACAAAAACAGATAACAAAAGGCATCAAGTAACAGGAACAGAGAAAAATAGTGATGGGTAAAGTAGCAAGAGGGAAGGGGGGGGGTAAGGACTAGCATTGTGGACTAGGAGTAGTGCTCAAGGAAGAGGTGCGTTTTCAGTGCAGATTTGAAGGATTCAATTGTAGGAAGGTGGCGGATATGGAGAGGAAGAGAGTTCCATTGTTTTGCAGCACAGTAGCCAAAAGTCCTGTGACCATATGTTGTTGTTCTGGTGACAGGAACAGTCAGAGTACGGTTGTCAGAGGAAGAGCGGAGTTGTCTGGCCGGAGAGTAAGGGATGAGAAGTTCAGAGAAATAGTCAGGACAGGAGCCAGCAAAGAAATTAAAACACAGCACAGACAGTTTGTACTGGATGCGAGAACGGACGGGTAGCCAGTGTAGAAAACGAAGGAGAGGTGTGACATGGTCCCGTTTCCTTGCTCTAAGTACCAGACGTGCAGCGGAGTTCTGTACTCTCTGGAGTTTCTGAATGAGGGATGAGGGGCAGCCTGCCAGCAAGGAGTTGCAGTAGTCAAGTCGTGAAAGAACAAACGCACAGACAAGAGTGTTGGTGGCACGTGTAGAGAGAAAGTGACGGATGGCACTGATCTTACGGAGCTCATAGTAGGCAGACTGACAGACAGCTGTAACATGTTTATCAAGGGTCATGTCTGCGGTGACAATAAATCCCAGATTCCTAACGGATGACGTGAAGGTGATGTTGCTGTCGCCCACCTTGATGTGATTGGGCAGACTGACTAGTGACTAATATAGTACCCACAGACTGATTTTTAATTAGTTTGAACGAAATGTGTTATGTGAAGTAATCGTTCGTCGGCTGTTTTTGTTGTTGTTGTTGTTGTTGTTTATTTAGTTGGAAAGTGCTTCCACCTTGCGGTGATTTCGCGCTATGGGGGGAAAGGGAGGGGGAGGAAACCGGAGTACCCGGAGAAAACCCCCGCCGCCCAGCCCTCCCTGCGAACAGGTGTCACATACAGAGAGTGTCCCGAGACGAGATCTGAACCCTGAGCTGCTTACTGCAGTGGTGA
Organism: Marisa cornuarietis; assembly: GCA_004794655.1. NCBI lineage: Eukaryota > Metazoa > Mollusca > Gastropoda > Architaenioglossa > Ampullariidae > Marisa > Marisa cornuarietis. The sequence goes on from SMMW01000585.1 coordinate 9,719,408, forward strand.
CAAGCGAGTGTTTTAACCACTACACTACCGGGGGCCCTCGTCGGCTGTTATTGTCGTTTAGCGATACAAATGACCGATCGTACATAGAAGTCAAGGGAAGTAATTCAATCGTTTTGACTACTTAGATTTCATTCTTTATTTCCGCACTACATAGTATACACAGTTACAAGATGTAATAAAATACATAAGTTTATGAATATGTACTGCATAGCTTAAAATGCTCGCAAACCTTTCCAGAATATGACAAACCCGTCATGTGGTGGACATGATCTGTTGACTCCTGCGCATGAGCACTATGAGAGGCAAAGTGGTAGCTTAGGCAAAGCCATAGATCGTGACACCGGCGTTCGAACTGAGAGACGCACTGATTCGATCCCCGTGTAGCGCAACTCACTTCCCCCACTCCACCCAGCTGGCAGGAATGGGTATCTGATTCCATGGTTGGAGAAGGTGAGCCAACGAGGTAGAGGAGATGGGCACCGCCTTCACGGAAAGCTGGCCTCGAGAAAAGTGAGGTTTCTAACACCTCACTCCTTAACAACCTGAAAAAAGGTCATGGGACGACCTTGACCTTTACATAGTAAGTATCCAGAGATTTTACCTGTATTGGAGGGTTCTATACAAAAAATTAAACAATGTCATAAAACGTCTTGCAAGTTTTGGAGACGCCCCTCCTCCCCACTTCGTGAGAACACATGAAATCACCAGACAAATCACAATTCTGTGGATGATTTACATTCATAGCCTTGAAAAAAATAAAAGCAGCAATATTACATTTATTGTGTGTAAACATGATTGCGTTTATTGAAACTGAACAGCAGTATTTTAAAAATGTGCGAGATTGGCAATGTTAGGGGACTATGGTACAACACGCTATATTTCTAACAGTGGTACAAAAATATGATACACGATAGAAAAATATCACATGGAATCTGATCAAATGTCTTTTTTTTACAGATCCTGGCCAAAGGAGTGTCATAGAAAGTCTAGTCATGTGCTTCCAGACCAGAGAATGTGCCCGACTGTTGGTGGACACGGTCAGTACAACTGGCAGCGTCTTTCAGCCACCATTTTGGCGTTGGGTGCGCAGTTAAAGGCTTGTTGGAACTCCTCCACCTGGGCAAGAGCGTTATTGACTCTGGAAAAAGAGCACAGCAATCGTCTTCAGCATCTTCAGTCCGAAACAGCTCTTTTCGAGCAGATTACTGATCTTTCCTTAAGGCCTATTCTCACGCTGCAATATACCGCACTTAGCAGGGTTAGCAGGCCCTGGTAGGACCTTTCCGAGTTTTGCACACGGCTGGGTGAATTGAAATTGCTCGTGCTCTGGGCAGCCTCGATCATATATAAAAGTTCTTCAAACGTTGCAGACGACATTCGCAAAAAGCGTCTGCATTCTCTCTTGAGTCTTCCGAAGATATTTCTTTTAGAGGACATAAAAATAAGGCATCTAAGCGACTCCTTCGCGCTACCCACCCCTCACCCACATCTTTTTTTTCTTTTTTTCTCTCTCCTTACTTCATCAGACAATGTTATTAACGTAGCAGCAGTAGCTTCCGAAAGTATCTGATTGTCTGCCATTTTGTCAACTACCCACAATGCGCTGCGCGGATGACGTCACCTAGCAGGACACTAGCGAGTGGCCTTGCTACGTGAGAGTAGAACGGTGCCTAGCAGGCAAAATCTGGCACGTGGAAACCCTGAAAACATTGCAGCGTGAGAATAGGCCTTTGCTGTACAATTTTTATATTGGACTTTTGTGTACTGGATATTTGAAGAGAAATTAGCTTTTTTTCTTTTTGTCACCGCGTGGCTCCAAAAAAAAAAAAGGTGACACCGGAAATCCAAAACAATAATAAAAAAAACTAGTATTATGCCACGGGTTGAAGATGGGGTTGGGCAGATGTGGGGTACAGAAGGGTGGAGGGGATATGGAACTAAAACTGACGGACAGTTTGACCTTCGTCTTACTACTGTGACCTGCCGGGTAGATGAACGTTACGTGGGGGACATTAGGGGACTTATTATGTAGCAGGGTAGATGAACATTACATGGGCAACATCAGGGGACTTATTATGTAGCAGGGTAGATGAACATTACATGGGCAACATCAGGGGACTTATTATGTAGCAGGGTAGCATTACATGGGCAACATCAGGGGACTTATTATGTAGCAGGGTAGATGAACATTACATGGGCAACATCAGGGGACTTATTATGTAAGCAGACAAGAACTATGAGCAGAACTGACCTCAGATTCTCCAGGACTGTGCCACGAATCGCGCGACCTAGATTGAGATTCGGGTCCCGATTCTCGCAGTAAGTCTGCAAACACACACACACACACAACGTTTTATTGAAGTAGCTAAGGATGTGTGTTAATAATAATCTAAGACATAAACATTCAACGTATTAATCAGTAAGAGGGCGCTTTTGCGTTGGAAAAAAGGGGAGGGGATGAGTGGCGAGGAAGAGTGTGAGAAGACGGTCTTCTTTGGCGTGTGTGTGTGTGTGAGAGAGAGAGAGGGTGCGTTCGTGTGTGTGTGTGTGTGAACGCGCGCGAGAGAGATGAAATGGAGCGAGAGAGGGAGGGAGGCTGAGAGGCACAGTCGCTACGGCAGATGGTGGTGCAAGTTGCGTAGCACGTGTTGGGTGATTCTGGTCAACGTGCATTTTTTTGTTACCTGCGCGTAACCGATGAAGAACATCTGTTCGTTCGTCATATGGAATCCCGGCATCTTCTTCTCTTTCTCTTTTTCTTGTTTAGAGATCCAGTCGGTGTACGCCTGTCTCGCAGAAATTCACACAAGTTGGAAGACTGCGTTCTTTCTCACACTCGGACAAGACACAAAAACAAACTTGTCTTTGTGATGCTTAGCTTTTGCATTCCTGCACGATTATTACTGTGTTCTTGCAATATTATCATTGTATTCGGGTTTTTCTCATCGCTGTCAGTATATGCTCTCTTGCATTATTATCTCATTATTATCCCTGGATGGGACCTTGCCTTACTATCATTTTATATGTTCTTATATTAATATCCATAAATGTCTATGCATTATTATCCCTGTGTGAGATCTGGTATTGTTACTGTCACCCATTATATTATTTTGGGTTACAGCTTTGATAAGCGACCTTTCGACATCAGCCGCTAAAATTACAGATAACTGGCCGAATACACGGTACATCAGAGTAAAGAAATGGTCATGGTCTATCATAATTCGTAATGCTGCAACAAACTGAGCACGTTGTGCGCGTGCCTCTGTGTGTGTGTGCGTGTGTGTGTGTGTGTGTGTGTGTGTGTGTGTGTGTGTGTGTGTGTGTGTGTGTGTGTGTGTGTGTGTGTGTGTGTGTTCTCACCCTCAGTGCTAGTTTGATGCTGCTGGATTCGCCGAGAGCGATTGGGTAATACTCTCCGATGTTGACGTGAAACTGCAACACGACGGCAAGAAACTTGGATCATAGGTCATAGATCAAAAGCCACCTTCACTCACCATCAAATCCTGCCCTTCATAATTTAGCCCAGAGCATACAGACTTTCACAGGGTGGGGAGAAATCGGGGAACTAAAGGATAAACCGATGCTACACAACGTTTTTTCACGCGTCATTATCAGTCCTCGCTCAAGAAGAAAGATATTTGCAGGATCTAAATTGCATTGTGTTATGTGAAGTTTACTTTGTCGTGAGAGAATGTCGGGTGACGATGTCGGGTAGGCAATGGGAGATAAAAATGGCAGGTGACGATATCGGGGGAAAATGTCAGGTAAAAATGTCGGGTGACGATGTCGGGTAGGTAACAGAAGGTAAAAATGTCAGGTGACGAAGTCGGATTAAAGTGTCAAGTAAAAATGTCGGGTGACGATGTCGGGTAAAAATGTTTGGTGATGATCTCGGATAAAAATGTCGGATGAGGTTATCGGGAGATGATGGCGGGTGGCGATGTCCGTTAGGAATATTGAGTAATCGTTGGGTGAGAGAATGTCGGTTATGAACGTCGTGTGTTGCATAAAAGTGTCTTGCGCCAGAATTTCGGGTGACGACATCCACCAAATGTTGAAATGCGAATGTTGAAAGTCACGTCAGATTTTCAGGGAATGACATCGGGTAAGATTTTTGGGCTATGCGTTGGGTGACGACCCTGAGTGTCAAGGGCGGGTAAGAATGTCAGCCTGATGACGTCTGATACTCACGCTCATGGTGATTCCTCTCCCCGGTATGAGGTACGGGCCTTGTGTCTCGTTGATGTACGCGTCGATGATGCATTTTTTGACGCTGGCGTAGCTGGCCTGCGTCTCGGAAGACCACCAGTTGCCGTAGTGTGAACCGTTCAGCAAATACCGGTTCCCTGCAGGTGAGCAGTCAAACATATCATAAAGGAGCACGTGATGCTTGACCTCAGTCTCGCGTCATGTGACGATTGTGATCAAACTGACAGTTTCCTGATTATTCTTTGCATATTTGTTCCATTACTCTAACATTTCATTTCTTTAGCTGTCTGACTTGAATATGTTTGAATGACATCACTATTTTTTTATTCTATCTTCGATTGATTTTATGTTGTTCTTTTTTTCTAATCAGATACTAGCCGTATTATTATTATTATTATTATTATAATCATTATCATCATCATTTTCATCATTATCTCAATAAAGTGAGTAAGTAAATAAAACCATTTCCTTCGAAAAGTCGATAGTAAATGAACCACACGTTTCGCAGGAGGTAGGTCAGTCTAGGCATGACGTTAAACTCTCGTACCGATCTCGTCAACGGCGTGAACCAACTGTCGCGCCACGACCGTGCCCATTGACCCGAAGTTCATGAAGCCGGGGTTGTTGAGGTCGTAGATTGGAAACTGCATCAAGCCCGCGGGGATAATCAGCTCTTTCCACGGGTTGAAGTACTCGGCCACAAAGCTGTACACCGGGTACACCCACTCGACACGCCCCTCTTTGCCAGTCTGGGTAAGGCGCCGGGTCCAGTCCTCCTTGAAGAACTTGTTGAAGCTCAGGAGGTTGCTGAAGTAGTCGGCAGTAATGTCCAGCTGCAAAAGATTCGCTTGGGACTGACGTCATCACGCTAGATATTGTAATTCCGAAACTGTTCAGAGGCAGATTGCATCGCTTTCTTATTTATTTATTTATTTAAAATACGTGATAAGTGATTCATGTGCTTTATAGTTTACGTCCACGTACTGCCACATAGTCTACATCACATTAACTCTACCCAAATTTTACAAAAGGACTGCTTCCTACATTTCGTCACTAGTGTATTTAGTATAGTCTCCTCTTTCTTCTAGGCCAGGGGTCTCTAATGGTAGTTGTATTATCCTTAATAGAGAGAGATCGTGTGTGTGTGTGTGTGTGTGTGAAAGAGAGAGAGGGCTGGTGCATGGAACGAATTTTTTAATTAATATTTTGTCTACATCGGAGAACATCTTGAGAACGGAGATCTACTCCTCTTCTCCACATAAAGTCAAGGTGTTGACCTCGTTCTGTGCATGTCGATGTTTGAGGCTTGATATCACGCAAATATATGATTTCACGAATTTACATCGGGTAACCAACTAAGCCCATCCGCGCGAAGAAAATGTCTCACACAAGAAGGTGTTTAAAAGCCTCGTCCACTTTGTACTTACGTTGGTGTAAATGTTGTTCAGCTTCTCCTCGCTGATCATGTAGTCAGGATAGCCAAGCTTTATCAAGGATTCTTCAAGCTGCCGACACGAGAAACATAGCATCTGAGTAGTCTTTGGTCAACACAGTCTTCTGTTGTAAGAAGATGAACAACAACAAGACCAGACTATCGTAAACCATTCTGCTCAAAGTGCTCGCTACCGCAAACCAGCCCACACAAAGAAAAGACTACTTGAACCCAAGCCACACAAAGAATAGACTACCGCAGACCAGCCCATAACAAAAGCAACCTACCTTAGTTATCGCTCTCAAGCGTGTACCCGGGTCCATCCAATGGCTGGCGTTGTGCAGACTCTCTATCAAAGCATTCTTCACACTGTCTGCGATGTCCTCGACCTAGTCAATTTGAAAACAATATTGCGCCAACTTTTCTTTCAATTACTGCATGTCGTATGAGGTGATAAAGACAATGAAACGAACATAGTACATAGTTATACATTATAGAAATATACTTTATTCGTTGTTACATTCTTTCTAATTGCTGCTAAAGTTCTTTTGTTTACTTTCCTATCATAGCGTCTGCGAATTTGAATCCTTCATATTTCTGAAGATCAACATTGCAGCGAATAAAACGGCGGTGGACGTCACTTGGGAATTAGGGTATTTTGTCAAAACAGATTTTAGTGCTTTATGGGGACTACTGGGGCTAATACATGTTTTTAAAACAACGTGTTCAGGTACTCTACAATTTTTTTAATTATTTGAAATTCATGGTCTAAGACATACATGTTGAGATGTACAGTCCTGGAGCATTTTAACAACACGAAATTCTGATCCCCTTAATTATACATCAAACCAATGTTTAAATTACGTAAATTATTATCGAATAAGTTTACATGTCTGTGTATAGCTTATAGGTGCATGTCAGTGGTATATGATCTCAGCGAATTTATTTATTCACAAGTAAGTTTCATTGGAGAAACGCCATAGAAAACAAAATCTTCGCGAGCGTCTGACCATTTTCCGGTCCGCCTCCGTGAAGTGGTCTCTGACGAAGAGGGCGCCCAATGCCTCGCTCATGTCGTCGTTGAGCTTGTTGAAGCAGTAGCGCCAGGAGCCCAGGAAGTCTTTTTCGCCGGTCAAGTCAAAATACAGCTCGCGGTTGGCGTGCAAGTAGTCCCACGACAGGTCTTGCACGTAGCGGTGAGCCAGGCGCCATATCATGTAGTTGTTGAGCATCCTGCCGACACACAGGCATGAGGCAAGGGAGGGGGTGAGAAGGTTACCGGTGGCACGGCAAGAGAGAGAGTTATTGAGGTCAAAATGCAAAGATTGAGGACTGAGACGTAAGCATGAAGCATTACATGACATGATATCCCTTCAAAGAACCAAGCAAAGACTTAATAATGATCTCTTTTCTTTCCCCTCTGCATGCAGTACTGTGTAATGATGAGGGTGTAGGGTGGGAAATATAGAGAGGGGGGCACTGAGGTCAAAGTGCAAAGGCTTAGGACGGAGGCTCACAGACTTTCAAGGGGTTGGCATGGAGCGAGACCTCGAGGTCAAAGCACATACGGTTTAGGACAAACAGATACAGCGGTGAAGACAGGATTGGGTTGGCATCGACAGAGACTTTGAGGTCAAATTGCTTGTGACAGGCCTTCTCGACACCTCCGTCTTCTAGCCAAATAGACATAAGATGTAACAAGTGCTGCAGCAGCAATATGGAATTGGGATTGAAACAGGCACCTCCTCCCCCGCTTCCCAATCCATTCCCACCAGTAAAACTAAATAAAATAGTAAAGAACTGTCCAATGGTCACGGCGGCGGTCAGATGGTCACGGTATAACTGTCGGATGTACCTGTTCTTGTTGGTTTCAGGCAACCCGGCGATCCAGTCGGTGACCTTCAGGATGTACTCCTGCTCCAGGACCACGACGTACGTGCTCGCACTGACATTCTTTCCAAACATGTAAGTGAACAGCCCTGTCCAGTTCACCTGCACAGTCACGTGACACTTTTTAAACATAAAACGCTCGCGCAGTGACTGACTGACTGACTGACTGACACAGTGTCGATTGGCTGTAATTCTGATTGTTGGCTGTGATAGTGGATGCTGGATGTAATTGTGCTTGTTTTTTGTGGTTGTAATTTTTGGCCTGTGGTGCTGGATGCTGTCTGTGGTTGTGGTCCAATACTGTCTAGTTCAAGCGATCGGGCCTGTATGTGCCACAAAACATTCAGGCAATAAAAAGAGATTTATTTGTGTCCTCGCTGCTCTCTTTTTTTTTTTTTTTGATGCCTTCGACGATTAAAATGTAAATTAAAGCCCATGTACCCGTTTTAACCTTAAATCTGTTGTCTGCAGTCTTTTTTTCTCCTGTCCGCATTCTCTTGTCGCTAACAGCTTGGAACTGGAAATATACTCCTGCGCTTTTAATGAGCCTTCATTGGGTTTCACTTGTCCCTGTATTTTAGACAAGTATACTAGACTGAAAGCACTTACTAGACCATCTACAGCCCCTTGTTCTCTGCCAGGTAAATAAGTACTTACCGCCCCTTTCGACATGCTGTCCAGTGTTCCTAGCATAATTCGATTCTGAGTGGCGTGTGCGTTTGCGGTGCTGTTTGACTCCCCTTTTATCTGAAAAAAGGAGATCAAGAGATCATGTAAAGCGACTGTTTATACTCTGTTTGACCACTCCAAAATCTCAGTCCAGTATACTATACGCAACAGTGCATTTATTTTGGAGACGGTTGAAGAGAGAGAGAGAGAAAAAAATTACCCTGATAGAATTTATGCATTCTCGATCATTTGTCTGCGTTCTGAAATTGCATTTTAAGGTAGTTTTTTGTGCTCGAGATCTTCTACGGGCTGTTACCACGAGACTGATGGTGACATTTAATGTACAGTTGGAACGTTGTTATGTCCACGCTGACATTTTCCACACAAAACATGGCATGCACGTGCATGAAGCTAACACTTCGTGCCAGTATCTGGTCAAAACATGAAGCAGACCCATACAGGTAATGCACCTCACTTCTGTAACCAGACTTTGCTGCCTCATTTACACAGTCTACATGGCTTCATCTTTATTACTAGACATGTAGGCTTTGTGAGACGCTGTACCCACAGTGTAATTTAGCTCCTGTCATCGTCTGTGATAACCAGTGATGTATGTGGAGCGAACACTAAGCCACTCGATATTCTGTGCAAAAATATTTTGTACTTAGTGGGATCATGTGGCGAAGATTAAAATCTTCAAGGACACAAGAATGATGGTTACCCGGCTGTCTTCGTGTCTCTGGATGGAGACGCATGTTTCATTAGCGGCTTATCTTCCCCTCACACACACATATATATATACATACACACGCGCTTGCGCACACACACATATATATATATATATACACGCGGGCTCACGCACGCACGCACACACACACACACACACACACACACACACAACCATACCCACACGCAGGACGCTCAAACTATCGCCTAAAGAAACTCAACACACACCCGAGCTAGCTGATTCTCCACCTCGAAGGCATCCTGCACGAAGGTCTCCACACGAAACGTACTGTCCTCTTTCGTGAGGTTGAGGCCGGAGTCTCGCAGCAGGAGAGAGCCCACTGTCCGCATGAACTTCTTGTAGTCCGAGATCTCCTGCAACAAAGACAACACACCGTCGTCCAGAATTAGACCGGACATGACTGACCAGCTCATCATATGTCGTGACGAGAGCGAGGCTGTCTGCTGGACACAACTGCCTCGGCCATCTCTGTGTGGTCTGCGCGTGAGTGAGCTTTCACGTGCACAATAAAGCAAGAAGCCATGGAGGACAATGCACGTGTGTAATAAAGCCTATTGATAAAAAAAACTACAAACTGATTGATGATTTATAAAAGGGGTAAAAGATTAGCTGAATAAGATACAGACTGTTAAGTCTGTCACATAAAACAATAATTTATGGACAACACTCCATGAGTATTGTGTTAATCAGGAATGGGGACAAAAGACAGTCGGAAGTTACCAAGGATTTAAACTATCTCATAATTAATTGTACGATGCTCCACAATCTATTTTGCTTTATCTTTTGTCTGTAAGAGGAGCTTAATGAGCCCTGTAATGGAGCTCGAGGGCCGCAATTTGTTTTTCTGTAAAGGTCTTTACAGAAGGAATGAGCTTCGGGATGGTTCGGTATTTTCGGTGGATTCCGAATGCAAGTCAATCGAATCCGTTAGCCTTGTTGTCGTCCTCCAGCGCGTTTCACCAATAAACACACGAAGCGGTTCATGCAGGCGACAGACCAGCCTTTTAATTAAATACTTATCTAATGCACACAATACTCAAACATACCTGATATGGCGGATTTTACTTGTCTTCAAACAAATTTATCTCAATACAGTGTTCTGTGAATACTATAGGCTCTATCCCGTCTAAAACATTTGCAGAATTTTTGTTTAAATCGCTCCCGGGTTCTGTGCGAGGAAATAAATCCACCACCCACTCACCCAGCATCAATGTAGACCATTTGGCACAGAAGGGAAAAAAAAGGAAATGGATGGACTCGGCTTTGCTAGTGTCAAATCCTAGATACAGTGAGCCACTCACCGTTCACTGCTCCTACAGCCACTACACTTTTTACCTTAATTAATCTTTGTTTGTGTACTCTATGACAAATAGTTGATGTCATACTTTCACCACTTACCTGTTTGAACAAGGTATTCAGGAAGTAGTCATAATCCAACCCCAGCCCAGAAAGATCGATCTGAAAAGACCAATAATCTTATTAAAAAATTAAAAATACAAATCGATAGGTATCGGGATCGCGGTTGTTCATGTATGTATCAAGGCTGTAGACAAAAAATATAATGTATCGTCTAAAGCAGGGGTGGGAAACTTTTTTTTATATTTATAACGTAATTCGCGGGAGATACAAAATTATCAACTTAAAAATTAGCCTGCTGTGTTTGGTCAAGCCATAGTTTTTCCACAATATGTTAAAAACACTGGTTTGAGATGTACATTCCCAGCCTACTGGTCACTGACTGTCCTCAGAGTCCCGCAGGACAGACAGACAGGCCGCAGGTAGCAAACGAGGAGCATACGTGTCTGTCCCGTCATGTACTCGTCTATCTCCTGTCTATGCCGGAATAGATGCTCTTTGCCCCTCAGAATTTACGTTTTCATTATTATTCACTTAATAAAAATTTATTTTCTTATTTTAAAAAAACCTCCTAGATTTATTGGATTTCGAGTCCCACCTGCAGTTGCTTTGGAAGGGACAGACCAAAAAACGTTGGCCTTCTATGGCCCACTTGTCGGTCATTCCCCACCCCTGGTCTAAAGTGTAGCTACAAAACAACCTGTAGGTGTGATTGAGTAAAGATAAACAGAGTGCAGTTTATGAATAGAAAATCCCGAGTATCAAGAGAAAATTCTACAACGAGCGCTCATATTAAGTAACTTATGCTGGATACTAAATACCAGTCTCCCACAAGTACATGAAAATGGAAGAATATAAAAGTTGCTCGGGTCTCTCTCTCTCATTATCTGTTTCTCTGTCTATCTTTTTGTTCTGTCTCTCACTCTCTCACTCTCTCTATCACTCTCTCTCTCTCGTTTGCTGTTTTAATTTCTCGCTCGTTCTCACTCTCTCTCCCTAATTTATTCACTCTCTTGCTCTCTTTCGCGTTTGCTCCTACCATCATCAGTAAAGAAATAAAATGGCGGTGTTATGTATTTATGTGTTTTTGACCCGGTTTTCTTAGAATGAAAATCTTGTTTTGATCGCATAACACGTGCGAACAAAGACGGCTACGAGTGGAAGAGGCGGAACAGAACTGCTCCAGTAACGCTTATTTTTTTCCTTGACAAAAACCACTTTTTATCTATCAAACATCTTCAATGAACTCAGCCTGTTGTCTGAGCCATGCGCACTGTGGTACGAAACATGAGTCTACCTTTTTAATGATCCTTCTAAACCATTTTATGCCAATGGCCTATCAGTTTCGGGGATCTGACCAAGCACTGACCGAGAAGTAGTCAACGGTGAGAATATATGGCTGTAGGGCATACTGGAGAAGAGATATGGATATAGAGGACTACTGAGCAGCTATTAGAAGGTATTGCTTGTCAATCACAACGCCCACGGGTACCACGGGCCGACTGACACCGCGAGTGGTACATCCAGACCCCGGGTACTTTTACGTCGCTTTTTCACTTACTTCTAGCCGGGACAAGCAGGAGAAAAATACCCAGTTAACGCTTGACTTACAGCAATGCTCCACCCCTTACCCCTACACCACTAAGTGATGTTTGTTTACTTCAAAACAAAAATATGGTAAGCGTTCAACTAGTCTCTTGAAAGGAAATAATTTATGGGGGTAGCTGAAAACTTGACGTAGGTTACGTTGGGTTCATGCGTGGTCAGTATTGTATCTTCATCAGAGATGAAGGGTATTACCGGCAGAATGATGGAGAAAAGATGAAGAGAGAGAAGGTTTCACAGCGGTGACTTTTATTCGAGTCAGCGCTGTTTCCTGTCTTCATCCTGAACACGATTAAAAGTGCACGTTGTTCGCTGTCTGGATAACTTAAGCAATCTTGTATTATAAACATTTTACTCTGTGCCGGAACTTTAAATGTTACATAAAACTGTGGGGTAGGTTTTTTTTACTGTAATAAAACAGTACAGATTTGTCACAACTGGTGCGTAAATGAACACCCATCCGGCATTGTGTATTGGCATGATGAGACAGCACTTTAAACTCGGAGGAACTGAACAAAAACACCCGAATATCCTCCTCTTATGTGGACGATAATTGCACGTTGCATCCGGGTAACTCTCTTAGTTCTCAGTCCAAAAGACGTCGCGCTCCATCACCTCGAATCCGGGAAAACTATGACCATAATTTTCTTAATTATCCTGTTGACGTGTCCTCACAGGGAGGTAGTGACGACCTCGAGAGGAAAGTCTTTGCATCGTAAGCAGTGCTCAGAGTTCAACTGGCAATGGAGCTGCTCAAATGGCTGTTGTTGTAGATAAAGGCGATAAGGAAAATGGTGAGGCGATGGAACTAAGTACCAACAAAACAGGTTCAGTGAGGACAGGGATCTAGTGGGGCGGAGAGAACAAATATTATTTTCCAATATTTACGCATTGGACATGCAACTAACAGACTAAACGTTAGTAAACATAAGCATAAATATGAGTAAAAAAAAAACAGTAGTAATACAGCGTTATTGTTAGAAAGGTCGAATTGTGCTATCAGTGTATATATGATGAAACTATTTGTGTATACGTAATGTAACTATTACTGTATACCTAATGTTGAAATGTCAAAAGCTGACGTGACTGCTTGCATGGAGTGCAGATCTGACGTCCATGACGAGAGCGTGTGTCAGCAGTAGACAGGATAGAAGTCATCGGTGTGACCGGCCTTGGAGGGATCGCACAGGCTCGACATTCAATACTCAGTAACAGAGCTCATGTAAAATTAATCGTCCAAGGACCTTCCCTGCTATGAATTTCTGACAAACATTTGCATAAGTAGCACAGATTAAAAAAGAAGTAAAATGAGTTTGGACTCTCCGGCCGAAAATAGAAAGGGCAGCGAAAGTCAGCAGAGATAGGTTTATCTACGTGTCATAGGTCGTGTGCACCTGAGCAAAACGCCTTGTCTAAATCAAGTAGATGCACTACAAAGACCAGTATTTGCTAGACTATCCACGTGTGTTTCGACAGAGAAAGTGGATTTCAAAGTTCTGTAGAATTAAAAGCGTTCTCTTGACATCATATCTTGACGCCATTCTTGTTGATAACGATCCTGAAGCCGCTGTTTTAAAAAGTGGAAACAGAAAAAAACTGCCTGTCCTCAACACCCTGATCCTGTCAAATATGACCAAAACTATGTCGAAGCAACACATAACAGAGTGAGAGAGAGAGGCGGATGAATGAACAAACAGACAAGTAAAAGAGGCAGGACGAGACGGCAACAGCCAGGGACAGACAGAAGAACAAAGAAACGGGAAAATAATGCACGTAGTCGTAACCCTGCATAAGAAAGCTGCAGGACAGCAGTCACCATCATAAATAGCATGGACACTCCGAATCTGCAGAATAACTCATCAGCTGTATGCGTCTCCGGTCCTCTGTGACATCTTTATCTGATCATCTCTGTAAGACAGCTACCCTTCCCCTCCCGTTGTATTTTACGCTCTGAATTCGGCAGCTGTCACCTCTACAGCAGATGTTCCTGAAGGGGGAGTAGGCCAGAAGTTGGCGGCTTATGAAACACTTTTATGCAGTTTGGCTATTTTCACACCGAAATAAAAACATCTGTGCAGCGGGATTTTATCGTGGCTTTTCTGAAAGAGTCCTGACGTCATCTGACGCCATTTTGGTAGTTCTACTCACACTCGAGCATGCCAGATGAATGTGCGTACGGTCGCTACTCTTAAGTATTTCAAAGACCCAGTATGTTAATGTTATTAGAGGTAGAGGCAAGGAATATAAAATAATCCATATTCAAGCCAAAATCATCCCTAGGTTGAAGCTCATTCCTACATTGTTTTTGCCATGAGATAGCCTTAGTTGCTGACTTGGCATAAAACAACAATTAACTAACCAACCTACCGATCATTTCAACAACGGACGGGTTTTATTCCAAAGCTTTCTGATCTTTGAATGCCATTTTTGTCTTGTCTGAATTAACTATCATCGTTTTGTTTTTGTTTTTTGGTGGGTTTTTTGGTTTTTGCTTCTTTGGTTTTTGTTTGTTTGTTTGTTTGTTTTGTTTTTTGTTTTTTGTTTTTTTTTTGGTGGGTTGTCCCTTTCTAAAGAAAAGAGCTGCTTAAGCTGGCGTCAGAAGTGGATGTAAAAGAAACACGTAGGTTGGCTGAAGTGAGTATGAATCAGACATGCCTTCAGTAGCATCACAGCAGCATCACCATTCATGCAACTTTTATTTCAGGAGTTTGCTTTCCGCATGACAGGATGCAGCTCCACGTATGACAGGTGTAAGTGAAGCAGCAAGACGCCTGACAGCTTTCAGCAGCACACCTCCATCAGTCAGACACGTATATCTTAGGTATCTAGCAACCTGGTTCTACTAACATCCCGTGTAGTGTGTAATTTCAAGGGCGCACAAAATTAAAGTCACTGTCCTTGACGCTGATGGCATCTTCTCTCCCCACGACTCTGTAAGGTTCTTACTACCAGTATTTACAGTCTAACAGTCTCGCGACATCTGATTCTTGCTAAAAAAATTAATAACAGGCAGGAAAGTCAGATTTCAGAACAATTTGAGCTGGGTGTCTGCCAACTTCTGCTTTAAAGAGTGGTTGTAATGTGTCCTGCATTGCACTGATGTAGAGGCCTTTCTTCTTCCAACTACTGTTGGTTCACCGCAATCAGCCTGCTGTCAACAAGCACTGACCCATCTCTGGGGTAACTGACCTTCTGTCTTTGCCTAGCTGTTAATACACAGATTGAAATCTCTCAGTGTTTTCACTTCCTGGCGTGAGCCACTTTAACAAGGGGAGAGTCTGGATTGTCTGGATTTATCCATTACTGGCAACAAACTGTCGGCAAAATTGGTAAACAATGATGACTGAATGAATGAATCGGGACAAAAACACACACAGTTATTTAGGGGGGGGGGGATTGTGATATGATAAGCTGCACGATGTTCAAATTTTCAGATCTTGTTAGTGACGCAAGAAAAGAGACTTTAAGCCCGCAGCATGGAAATTTACTAAACCTTTACAGACAACACTTTTGTCAACGTAGTGTGTTATCTTCGTGATTCTCGAACAAAATGCAGACCTGAAACGTTTTGAGAGGGAAGGAGGTAAATAAAGAATTCCATTTATCTCCATGAAAACTGAATCCGGCTCAACAGGTGTATCACAATAGTCAAGAGGTATGCCACGCACCCCACACCTCGCCTCCCTGATCCGCCCTCTCTGTCTATCTCGCTATCTACCTCTAACAAACACGAGATGTTAATCAGAAGAAAAAAAATGTCCCACTAGTCTGAAATAAATCGTCAAGTCAAACAGACGGATAAAAAAATACTGTGGTTCAAAACGCATGCTTCTCTAGATACGAAAGTCGGATAACTTATGCATTCCTTCTCGCAGACCAACAGTGCCAGTGGTGTAAACTGTCAGTATCGTCAACAAGTACACAGGTGACGTGTCAAGTAATTATAACGTGACAGTATGTGACGCACGTGGATAAAGACACACTAGTCCGGGTGTGTTGTCAACTTGGTGAAAAGGCAGCTGGCAAGTGTAACCCACAGGGCGATCACGTTTCGAGAAGGTGATGAAAGGTAAGGGAAGTGGGGGAATGGGAATGAAAACAAAATCTTATGGTTTGGGGGCGACCCTGAGGCCGGCCGGTAACTGCGGTGCATAGAAGCTGAGAACCCGTGCACACCCCAGGGGGGCTTCTCGTCCGCAAGCTATGGGAAAATGTCGTCTGTTGTCTGCTTCAAAGACAACCCGCGCAGTCTGTGGTCCGTTTGTTATGCACTACACCTCTTTTATGAGTGCGAGGTATTCTGCTACTTATCTAGTTCATCACGCACGCACGCACGCGCGCGGACACACATGCACGCACATTTATACATATTAAGCTCAACGTGTAAGCCTGTGCACTACACAATTTGACATTTTAAAAAACAATGTCATAAAAATCCAGTAGTTATAAATCTACAAAAAGACGTAGTTAGTAACTATCGCTAACGTGGCAGTCACGTAGCGTTGTCTCAAAGGCTCTTACTGTGCGCCAAAGGATGACTGTCGCTCACTCACCTCGATCACGCGCTTTGTCCAGTCCACGAGGTCCGTGGTGATGGAGAAGGTGAAGAAGGCGTCGGTCCAGAAGTCCACGTGCACATTCCTGAGGGCCCTCTGAAAGTTCCAGGTGCTGGCGTTCCACGTGTTGCCTTGCAGCGCCCACCAGCCGCCAGAGGGCTCTACCACCTGCTGGAGGAATGGTTGCCCTTGCTGCCGCATTTTCTCGAAGTGCTCCGTGCAGGAGGCGAAGAAGTCTTTCAGCTTCCGCTCGTAAGATCCGGTGCTGGTGGAGGAGGATGGCTGTTCTAACAGCCGCTCCAGCTTGTCCTGGTTCTGGTAGTACACCACGTACTTGGTGGACATGTCCGGGCGGTCCGGCTGCAGCGGATGGACCTTCTTGAACGACCCACAGGCGTAGGCCTGGAAATCATGGCAAGGTGAGATGGTCGCGTTGAGCAGCTGTAAGGAGTAAGCGGCGGACTTCATGCACCCCGGGGTCAGGCACAAGCTTTCGCACTGTTCCGGATCCTGACTTTGATTGCTCGTTTGCGCCCCCGACGTCACCTCGTGGATTTGGCCGCTGCCCCTCTTCGCTTCTCCCAGCAGCGCGGCGAGGATGATGATAACGATGAAGCAGACGAAAAGCATGGACCCGAAGAGCAGATCGCGCCTGCGGAACCGGAAGCCCTTGATGTAGACGTCCGAGTCGGTGACGATCGACTCCTTGTCGAACTCCTTGTAGTTTTCAGGGCCGCCCATTGTAGGTGACTGCCTTTGCCGCACCCTAACTTCGAGCCCTCTGAGCCAGTTAGAGAAGTGATGGTGTTGCTATTCAAAATTAGTACGAGTGAACATTTAGTTACAGATTTGTGGACATATTTGTAGAGCATTTGAAACGAATTTTTTAAAGCATATACTGTCCCCAACCTTTGTATTAATTGTAATCTCGTTTATTTGAAGAAAGAAAGGAAAGAAGAACAATAATCCTTTTTTATTCGTTTCTGGTGATTAATTTTGCAATTTCTGAACCGTCCACCTTCCACAAGGTTTTAGTGTTGCTCCAGAGTGGGAAGTTGTGTGAATGTAACATACAGGCTAGGTAGAGGAGGGGAGGGGCAGAATTCCCTCTACGTTTTATCCCTCTACCGAGTGGCAAGCATTAGTTCACATATTTTTTTGCTGACCCATGTTTTCGTGCTGGCTCACGTTTTGTGGTAAAGTTTTCGTGCGGTCCGGGCAGTGCTGACCTCCTGTCCAGAGTTGACAGGGGTGGGTATTTAAGCCCGACCGAGACCAGCCAATGGGCTGCTGTGACCACTGCTACGACCTTTGCTGCGACTACTGCTTGAGGGTTGCTTCGAGGCAGGGAAGTAAAGAACAAGTGGTCTTTAAACTTCACCTTACCTAACTGACTGTTGAAGGTAGTGACACGTGTTCCCGTATGCACGGGATTTTAATAACTGTGGTTTGACGTACAGCGCTTAGAGCCGCGTTGTTCCAGGAAATGGATTGAAACCTTACTAGTAATGTTAGTGCTATTAATTTAAACTGTTTATGCTGTTGACTTGAACTATTTCTATGCGGTTCTTGTAACTCCATGAATTCGTATGTGGGTATAGAGAACTTGTGATTCACCCTTTGTGCAATTTGTATATTTGAACGTGTTTGTTTGTGAACTACTCAGTTATTGTTGGCAGTAAATAATTATTTGTGCCCTCCAGAGGAGGGACGCCCTCGTGTCTTCTTTGTTGGGAAAGACTGCGCATCTCCGCGAGTGGGGTGTGACAGTTACACCCTGTTGTTCTTGGGCTAGAACTTATTGACAATATTTACTACAATAACAGGAACGGCTACTTTAGAAGGCGCAGGGCTATCTGAGACACAGGGATCCAAAGGTCAAACTACTGGCCGATGTCATCAGGTCTTGATCTTGAAGGTGTAAATGCATCGGACATTTTTTTTTCTACTGACATGTGTCTTTACTATAGGTCACGGTCAGAGATGCAGGAGGCGGCTGTAGCGGTGGTGCTTGGCCCACCAAACTGGGATTATACCTACCGTCATGCAGTGTGACAAAGGAGAAGGTGAATAATGCCGATGATCTACTGTTGCTGGGAGATGTACATCACGGCGACTCGATAGACAGGGTCATCTAAGGGTCAAATCTATCCAATGGACAGCGAGCTGAACTTTCAAAATTTTGGGAAATGATACGCCCTACGTTCCTTGAGAGACCAGAAAAGTACATTATTAACGTTTCTTCAAAAAAAAAAAAAAAACTAGAAAGCTAATCAGGTGTAAGTTTCACACATTTATCGGCATCGTTAAGTTTATATTAGCTTTATACTTAGCGCTGACAAATGTCACTCAGTCGTGACGCCATGCAAAGGGAGAAAAGCTTCAAGGTATTAAACTCTTTGAAATTTTTTTCCGCTTTGGAATGCAGCAGCTCTTCGACTACAACATCAGATAGTTCCCGACTAGAAAACTTTCACAATAACTTCAAGTCCAGCAGCAAATGCTGAACTTGACATTTTAGTGCGTTTGTACACCTGAACGCATCTTCTTACTACAGCTTTATAAAAAGACTACGCCTGCACTGCAAGATTTTACTCATCATTATCATGCACACATCGGTTATCCTTTAACTTTACACCGAGTTCTTATTGAGGCTACATAAATAAAGGAACCTGGCTTAACCTTTGACCTTGGTGTGGCAGGTAATCTGCTGTTTGCGTGGTACGTGCTTGGGAATAAATCTGTGCACTTCATTGACTATGCGAGGGCATTTTCTTCATCCATTTGTTTTATTTTATTCTATTTTAGGTACAAGATGCAATAAGTCGATGTTTTACAATACAATTCATCTGTCTTTATCCTTCAAACATTTGTACTATATTTAATATACTTTTTGCCTTGTATCGGGCCATGTAGTTGGTCTTGATACGTAGTTAGCTGTACTGGGCACAGCGACGTTTGACAGTTTTGAAAACAGCATACCCACTTTTAGAAACACAGAATAATGCTATAAACCATCCAGTATGCTACGTTGGTCGAAATATAAACTCAAAAACAATCAAACACTTTACGCATAAAAGAAACTTCCAGCCTACCCATAACATAGAAATGATGGCGACAAAGTTTACTCACCTGTAAGACCTGGTGCAAAATCCTTCACCACAGGTTTCAATAGTTGTGACCGACAAAATTCTAAAACTAAAATAGTCTCTCTCTCTTCCACTATGTGTTCAAGTTTCAATGCTTGTGGATGTTTATGTTTTCGGTTTGCAAGCTTGGCTATCGGATCGTCGGGGTCTAAGCAGCACAGATGCGTTGAATCTCGAACCACAGGTGCGCAGGTACGAACCAAATCTGGTCGTGAAAGCAGTTGTTTTATGCAGGTACCTCCTTCCCCTAGTGCCCCCAGCCTTCAGCATGGGGACAGGTAGAGTGGCTGAGCCCATGCGTCATCTCCCCATACTTCAAGGCACCCGAACAAGGGGAACCCGGTGACCGGGCGGAGGTCACAGCGGGCAGGCGGGGTGAGCTGTTGCCCCCCCCCCCCCAAGTCCCCTCCCCACTTTTCTGACGCTGTCTCCATTGGACAACGTGAAGAGACCGCTGTTGATGGAGGCCACTCCACTGTGAGAAAAAATTGCTGTCTGTTGCTGTGTTCTATTAAAATATATGGGCATTAGAGTGTACAGTTTACGAGTGCTACCATACAGGGGCATAAGTATACACAGCAAATGAAAAGATGTTGCAGAAAATGCGTGCATAACAGTATGTACATCTCCTACATCTTTTTTTCCTCGACTGGAATGCAACTTAAAAAAAAAAATAAATAAACATTGCTTGATCAATCTGGAAAACTCGCTTGAATGACACATGCACATTGTGCTTTCTGATTTGTTGATAGACGAACTCTTCGCGTTTGGTCGTGTCTGTATGTTTGCGTGTATGCTTATGATGGCGTATGTATCTGTGTGTATTGGTGTGTGTGTGTGTGTGTGTGTGTGTGTTTGCAAGCAAATTTATCATGCATGTATACGTGTGTGTGTGTATTTGGGTGTGTGCGTGTATCTGTGCGTGTGCGTGCATTCGTGTGTATGTGGGCATCAGTATATGTGTTCGGATAGGTGCGTGTGCGTGTGTGCCTCTCACATCCTTTGTTACTGGATATACAATTCTTTACCTGCGTACGTTAGTGTCGATTGTTTCCAAAATAACATGTACGAGCAGGTGGGGGAACATGATTCCTTTATACATCTCTCACGGCCAAAACATTTCTTAAAAGAGGGCAATAAGCATTCCTTGTAAAGATCTTTACACGCCAAAACTTGGCGCAGGCTACTGTGGACGAATAATTAAAAAATACAGATACAGGACAATAAAATCTTGTTCCTGTTTCTGAACACGACTTTCCAGACTTGGTTAGTGTATGAAGTTTAGACTCTTTTAGCTTGTAAAATCCACTTTAGTCTCTCTTTAACCTTGTTTGTCTGGAGCAGGAAGCCGGATCCAAAGCCCCAATTATGCAAGATTTTGATTATATGAACAAGCATCTTCAGTGTTAAAAATAGATAATTTCTTCTTTTATGCACTCCTTTTCCTCTAATTCTTCCTTTTCTTCTCTCTCTCTAAGCAGACGTACGAAGAGTCGCACGGATAACGCCTATAATATTCAAAATTTATTTGAAGCCAAGAGAAACAAAAACCCTGTAACCTGACACTTTTTCGCGTTAAGATGGACTGAACAGGCCATAGACATTGGCAAAGCACATACAGGTTTCAGTTGAAGTGACTTGAATAATCTAGAGTTCAAGTCGATGACCTGTCGACCAAGCAGTTAGCGCTCATGCGTACAGGTCGTTTTCTGGCGATTTTGCCCCCCATACCCTCCGTAACCCAATCACTTTTCTCTTTCTGCCAGGAATATACGCGGTCACGACCGACGAGAATTGGCAGCAAGCCCATGGCACGTGACCACGAAATGACCTTTAACAAACCGATCTGCTTTAGATAAGAACAGCAACATCAGCATCAACAGTTCTGAAACAGTGGAGCCACGTCATGACGTAGTCGCCAGTAGTAACAGTAACATTAAGTCTACAACTGGATAGTCCCTAGGTGCTGTTTATGCGCAATGAAGTACATTGCCTCGCGTGTGACATTATCACCTCTTGGTGGGAGGTGGGGGGGGGAGAAATCCCCTTCAGCGGTAGCGTCAGGTAAATGCACTTTAACTGAATTTTTTTTTCAAGGGACAGAGAGAGAGGGGGGAGGTTGTCTTAGATTACTGTCTTTACAAAGTCGCTAAAACTTTTAAAAAATCTATGATAATTACAGCCATCAAAGCTACTCACATGATACCGACGCATCGCCGATGAGTTGTACTCAAAGGGGGAACACTCAGCAGTTTGATGTAAAACTGAGCAATATAACTGAAAGATAATAAAAACAACAAGCAATATGCCAACCATTCAGACGATTTATTTTCCCTACAAAAACTTTAAACCTGTTTATCAACTTATTTAGCACAGGAGGGGGAGGGGGAATGGAGGAGTGGTCTACTGAGCTTAAAATGAAAGAGGTCAGGGGAAGGAATTCGATGACATTGGTTTTTCTCCTACTATCCCTCCCCCCACCCCAAAACACACACACACACACACATACCCACTCTCTCTTGGTATCACATTCACCAGACCATTCAATTGAACTTCACCAGACCGCAACCAGATAACAAAGAGGTCAACCGTGGACCTTGTGTGTTTCTATTTCATTACACGAAACGCCGTCTTCTCAGTCCCGCTTGGCTGGCTCCTTTTTTCTTTCTTTCTTTTTTTTTTTTTTTTTTTTTTGGCTGATATCAGTTGAAACTCTGAGGAGAAGCTTTCAGTGTCCTCGGTTTTAAATCTCCGTACCAATTTCCGACGTCGTATGTCGGATGATGCGTTGCTCTCAAATGAACTCTCAAGATTGTTATGAAAATAACATTTTGAAACTACCTTTAGTTAAGATCACACTTGGTGAGAGCAGCACATGAGAAGTAAAAGTCTTTGGTCACTTTATTCACGCTAATCGGCGCCACACTGGCAGACGAACTTGTGGCCGAGGTCTCAGTGTGACAGGAAATGATAACATTACTAATATTTCAACGCAAAACATTCCTAATATTTCAACGCAAGTGCCTTGGCATTTCAGCTAGCCTTGTGATCAGCCCTACTTTCAGGCACAACTTCTTTCCTTTACAACTTATCTTTAAGTGAGGGTGGGGGATTGTGGGAAGAAAGAGAGTTGGGGGTCTCACGTACCCAAGTATGTATGCGTCCTCGCCCGCGTTTATGTGTGTGTGTGTGTGTGTTCAAGAATGGTCCACGAGTGGATTTAAGCTATCAGATAGTTGTCTTCCAACTCGTTCCTTCGTATAAGTCCCAATTATCAAGTAGTCACCAGGCCAAAGATTCGTCCCTTTGTGAAGTACGCATACTTACATTGAATCTATTGGGGATAAAAATCGAATGCAAGTCCGGGATTCAAAGCTTACGCATAATAAACTGATCGCGTTTCGGGACGTGGAATTTTATGTCGAGCAGGTGCCATGTGCAATTCCTTTCAACATTACAACGACTCTTGACCGCGCAAGGATTTTTGCGCGTAATGCGTAAGCGTGTTTTGAGAATCGTGACAATCAGTTCTGTCTCTCAGCAGGACAGAGCGGATTTTCGTTAAAGATGCACATGGATTTGGTCTCGTCTTTCTCTAAACCACATTTAGGAGACAGGGACGAACGACACCGATTTGTTATGAAATTCTCTAAATCAGTGTTTTGACATCTGTCTAGGATGTACAACTCTGGCGTAAGGTATTAAAAAAATCCGTAGACATAAGATGTCGCACCAACTAATCATTTTAAATAGTTTGAAGTTTATGAAATACAATTAGCACAGGGATGTGGAAAATATAACTGGTTTTGCGTATTGTTTTCCACACGAAATGCCTCACTGCAATTTACGTCTCCTTGGACACCTTGCTGTTTTTGCGCGGGACAAGAATTTCTTAAAGACGTACTAGAGAATAAAATAAAACTGTATGAGCCAAAAAAAGAAAGTTTGCTATTTATCATTCCAGACCACTACGGAGTCAATTAATTTGTTACGAGCAAGCGTTCCTCTACTTCTGATTGAGAGTGTGTTTTGATATAAAGACTGGTATAGCAGCAAGGGGAAACACGATGTTTTTTCTCTCAGATTGTTTTGTGACTGATTGGCTTATAGCCTCTTCTGCTGCTGTGTGATTGCCTGACTTCGAGGTATTTATGGAAGGGGCTTCACCATGAGGGTAACAAGGTCATTTTCCTCAGACGCCATCTTGGCAGTCCAACAATCTAGAAATATGTGATACAAAGTCAACTGAATTTATGATTCTTTTCTGTACCCACGAAAAATCCTAAAATGAATCCTGAAAAGCAAAGAGTATCAACACAGGGGTTTCATTACATTGTCTTGGGGTCAATTTGTTTGTCGTAGCCTAGGTGCATCTGTACTCCAGTATCGTTGGTTCTCGCAGTGCAAACACTGCATCACTGAATGCGATCTGTAACAGCTGAGGGTCAAAGGTCAGTACCAAAAAAAAGCAGCGCATGCGCTCGATCGTCTGCAAGCATCTATAATTTTCGCGCACAAAACAATTTCCCCATCTCTGGTGACAACTCGTATTTGTGACACAATCTTCAGGAAACGAAGTTCTCATCAAGCACTTGGGGTCACTGCGTCACTGGGGCATGCCTTTTAGTTTTGGCCTAATCGTGGCATAAACTTGGGCCAGTCTTGGCTTAATGTTGTATGATAGCTGGGTTAATGGTAGATAACCGTACATCCATGTGCAAGTGAATCTGGAGAAGGGATGAGGCAAACTAGAACTAATTTTAATTAAATTTTTAAATGTGCCAAGCCGCCATGATACCACCATGCAAAATGGCGGTCATACATCAGTTCAGCTGCAAATACTGATCCACACTTGAGAACTCTAAATTATGAGTAGATACTTTTTAGAGAACCCTTTAGACCCTCTCTTGTCACTAGCTATGTTATCTGTGTCTTTGAAGGTAAGAATGACAGAGATATACTTACATGTGCAAAGAAAGGGTCCATAGGTCAAAGGATGCAGAAAACTTTAAACAACATTGGGAAACATAAGAAATGACCCATATCAGATATTGTTGGAAAACTAGATAAACTGTGCAAAATTATTTTCAAATAAGATATTTTCAAGAAAGGACTACCCGAATGCAAAACTGTTATTATTATAACTAAAGTGCAAAATTGCTTTCAAATCATTATTTCTAGGTATACTCCTACTGCAAAATATTTCAAACCAATGCATTTAATTCCTTAGAAGACAAGATCTGAACTAACAACTCCGTTCTATTAATTTCAAGTTCCAGTCTTTGAACATAGAGCAGTTCTCACCTGGCTTCAGGTAAGAAGTCAAGACCGTATGTCCCTCTAGATCACAAAGGTAGTCTTATTGATTGGGTAACCCATCATTATCATACTTTCTCAGCTTCTGCATTCGTCGCACCCTTCAGTGAAGTCAGAAGTTAAAATATCAAACTGCGTGTGCTTTTCTAAACTGAAAATTAATTAAAAATTCACTACTCATTTTCTTAAGAAACTAATGGTAGCTTGGTGCTGCAAGGATCTTTTTTTAGTTTACACTAGGTAGCATACTTACAATATACATTGTTTAGACATTTATACATGTTAAGTAGGCAAGTTGTCTGAAAAGATTACATCGGTTTTCAAGGATTAGCTGTATAGATGAGGCTGCAGACGACGAAAGTAAATCGTGGACACCACACAGTCTTCCTGTGCGAAATTTGCAGCCATCTCGTGGATTGTTGCGGGTGCACCATGAGTGCAGCTTATGAAGTGACTCAGATGTAAACTCTGAGTGCTGAGTATACTTGTCAAGTGCAATATTTGAAAATAGCACCGACAGACACAGCGAACTAAGAGGAAAAAGAGACATAGAGGTCGTAAATTTTACTGTCTTTCCTGGCGATGATTATACATCAGGTACCATCCGCCGGCAGCTCCGAGGCCCAGTAACTGCCCAGTAATCCTACGTAAACCCTCACTCACTCACTCACTCACTGGCTTCTTGTTCGGATTCGCTTCCCGGAGGTCGTCACGTCACGCTCGTGACCTCACCCTTGACACTCGCGCTTTCTTGCGACTGCCAGGTACTTGCGACACCAGTTCTCCCTTATTACCGTCAAGTTATCTTCGAGGGGGAAAATACGACTTCAAAATAACAACAACAAAAACACCCCGTTAACGGGCCGCGAAAACGCCCTTACATTAAACGGAAAAGTTCACATCAAAATATTTTTTTTAGAATGATGCGGTGAACATGACAAACAGCAATAGAAAATCAAAGCGGTGCATTAAATAAAGTGGTTTCAGTTTGTGTAGTCAAAGACCTGTTTAACGACCGTTGGTTCAGTTATGTGACAGATTACCGAAACACGGAGGTTAATGACGGGACCTCGGTAGCTGACAACCCTCTTGATCATGTAACCATTCTTTGATGGAATCTCCATCGCGGTAATCATTACCTTGAATTCTAGCAACTTAAGGCAGAAAAGGAAGACTTAAATCCAAGCATAAACACATTCGACTGGTATCTTAATCCCGCCATTTGGCAGCTCTTGTACGATCCTTTCAAAATATGCCATACCGAAACGCCTCTATAATAGACCAGCATACGACACTCACAAGGAACTTTTATCAAAGACAAGAATAGGGAGGAATACCAAAGGACGTGACAGCTGAGAAAAACAGAGATTACACATATTTATTACGTACACAAATTATGTAATCATTAGAAAAACAAACCATTAAGCAGAACCAGAATAATAAGAACCAACGACAGTGATAGGAAGAAGCATATGCAAGAAAGAGTTAAAGTGAAAATAAAGGTCAATTAAGAAGAAGACCCCCAAAAATACGCACATGAACACGGTTTATTTTGTGGGCAACAAACGATAAATAAAAAGATGAAGGAACAGAAGGTATGAAGCAAAGGCTAAACCATGGTGAAAGCAAGAAACACTGGTATTAAAACAAAGCAGGACATGGAAGAGAACTAAGACAAGATTATAAGAAGCCCAGAATGAAAACTGATAAAATCAACACCAGAATTATACAGCACACAACGGTAAAGACAACAGTTAAAACTAGAAGAACAAAAAAAATTCAAATGTAATTTTTAAAAAAAGAAAGAAAAGGACACAAAGATGGCAGAAATCTGCACAACAAAGACACAGAATAGCTGGAAGATGTGACGAGACCTCGAAAGAAATAGATAAATATTTTTAATTCAATGCCAGTATCATTCGATTGATTTTCGTTAAAAAAAATAGATGAGATTAAAGTTTAAGGTCAAATACAACAACAGGTTAAAGCAAGGACAAAGATCACAAATATTTCTGACAGAAGGGAACTCAAGGGGTCGACGACACACCAGTGGAGAAAATAAACAGATAAATAAACGCACACAAGAAACCAAAACAAACACAAGTGAAAAAGTAATTGTAAGTAAACGAACAGCACTCTCTTCCGTATTCTATACACTGACGTATACTCCCAAACATATTGCTGAACACGCGACAATGCTGGGCAAATTGTTTACACAAATACGAGCGAATTGTCAAAACAATTTGGCCTAGCAAAGACACCTTTTTGACTATGGATGTGTCCGGTTTAAAACGGCCCATAAAAGCCAACAAACAGCAGGCAAAACAACAGGCTTCAATGGATAAATGCGTCTTTAATGCATCAAATAATACCAAAAAATATACCGACAGACACTGAGGAAATTCAGCAGAATTGTTGATGACGTATATTGTCCTTTTAATGGCTTTCTTAACCGGACATATTGTCGAATATGTAACTTTGTCATTTTTTTTTTTTTTTGCATGACTGCCATATAAAACAACCAAAATAAAAAAAAATCAAACATGGCATGATCACATACTGGACAATGTGCTTTGTTAAGAAGGCCCTTCACACACACACACACGTCCAGGTAACAGGAGGAAACACACGTCGTTACATGACTACGACCCATCAGTTAGTAGCGCGGTGGGCGGGGAGAAGGCGCTAAAAAAATGACCACGACCCACGAGGACGAGAAAACAGGTTTCAGGTGATGCTTAAAGGTCCCGACATGCACTCTCTGTTGAGTCCGCGTACATACCAGATTACAAATTTAAACTCGAGAGACAATCCGATTACACAGTGACTGGTGCACAAACCGATTTTCATGTCTTTCCCATTTACACAGTGATGAGGTCAGACAGCAGACCAAAAAAAGAAAAGGAGGGGAGGGTCTTCTTAACCGTTCACATCTTGGTCAACCTTTGGGAATTGCTCTGCCAAGTTCTCCGCTACAAGCACGGCGATGCCTATAACCAAGTGACGACCCAACCTAGCAGCACAGAATGCCGAAAACACATGGGTCCCATAGAAAGTATGTGGGACCCATGTATTTTTTGGCATTCTGTGCTGCTAGGGCAATGACGAAGTATTTTGGGACATGTTTGTGTGATAATGGTGCTGACCTCACTTTGACGGGCTTCGCACGTTGCAGCAAAATTAGCCAAGCTGTGACCATTTAAAAGGCCCTAAACATCACCCAGCTGTCACGATGCTTTGATCCTTAATGAACCTCAGTAAATGTCCACCGTCTTCTCGATCATCAGTTGTTGTACCTATGCGCTTTGCTCCCTTGGTCAGCTGATTTCTATAGTTAATATATGTTTAAACTGATTTACAGGAATATATTATGGAAGCTGAGTGGGTGGGGCGATGCTGAAGACTGACCAGTCCCAAAATGCCACTGAATCCGACCAGTGATTAAAAGGTTGATCCTGGAAAGACCGTCATGTGACAGTGCTATAACCTCCTTAAGATTCAGTTTTATATCCGTCTGCATGTTTCAATCAATCAGTCAAATTGTCTCGTGCTTTTATTTTTTCAGATGGCTATGCCCACACTGAGACACAGTCTGGTCTGGCAACCATAGTACAAAACGCGTAGACTAGTTAGACTCGAGACGACGAGTGGAAGGAAGATCAGATGAGTTCACAGAAAATACTTTTTTTTCTATTTTTTTCGTCTCCGATGAGTCCAGCAGAAGCGATGTGGCTGTTAGCCGGGGTGCTTTTGCTAAGGAAGTTGCAGAATGCGGAGACAATCAAGCTGAAGGAGTTTTCATAGTTTAGCTGATTTACAACAAACTCATTCCTCTAGCATCAAAACGACGGTTAAAGCTGATGTGAACTTTTCTAGCACCAGCAGCAGGTCTCACTCAATCCTGTATTGCAGCAGTTGCCACGGTGTCTCAAGTGCTTTTGTATCCAAATGGTCATATCTGCCGTGGGAAGTTCACAGGATCATATCACCAATAGAGATAATGATCATGGTGGTAACGGAATGATGATGATGATGATGCACGAAAGATAAATCATGACTGACCAGAACAAGAATGATCACAGCTGAGCAAAAAACTACTTAAAAGTAGGGAAAATATTTGTGTAAAACAAAATACATTTCTAGTGCACAAAACTAACTTTTAAAAAATTGTCTAAATAGTGTTCAAGAGCTCAAGTAATATAAGATATACACATATTTAAGTTACAAAAATTACAAATAACAAAAAACATTGTGTAACTTGTATGCAAGTGTTTAAGAAAAAAACTTGTTAAGTAGTGTACAGGAGGTCAAACAAAAACCAATGTTAAGTCTACTGAAGAAATGCTCATACAAAAAAAATCTGTATCTAATTTACAAGACAAAGAACATTACATGGTGTGTACAATTTCCTTTAGCTATTTAATTGAATACATTCGAATGCAAACTTACATTAACTGGCATACCTTGTAAACAGTCTAGTGGCCTAAGGGGCAGTGAACCCAATATATTCACTGTGTCTAAGGCATGGTTGGTGGATGGGGGAGCTCAACCCTCTCCTTTTACCCATTGACAAATCCAGTATCCCTCCGCCAACCATGTGAAGTCAAGTTCTCACACTACCAAATTACTGCACCCCTCCCTTTCCTGACTACATACCTTCCTCAACTAGCACACAGAGGCAGAAAAATCAACTTACAATGTAAATAAATATCAGTAAAGAAAGATTAAAATGTTACCTGCTGATGCAATATTGTATTCGATGCAAAGCATATTGGACTTGGGGCATTTGAGAAGTGACAAATTTTTATTGATTGCACAAATATTTAAAAATGAAGTACAGCAAAAAAACACAAGAGAAACAACATTTGACAGTTAAACAAGCTGCAAAAGACATAATCTGTGTTATAATAAGCTGTAGAAGACATAATCTGCATTATAACTTTCTCAGATAAAACTGAAGAGACCAAAGGATTTAAAGAAAGCATTAAAATACCTACACCAAATGTAAATACTCATCACCACTTCAACTAGTCTCAGCATCTGAAAAAGCTCCCAAATACCTACATACACAAACTTTAAGGTGAGAAAGAGTTTTAGCAATAGCACCAACATGTTTGTTATGACAAACTAGTGCTCAGATAATTAGACAATGACAAAATAGCCTACTTACTACATCAACATAAGAACAATTGTTAACAATTTTGTTAGGAATATAACTTTTTTTTCTCTCTCTCTCTCTCACTCACACACACCCATAATCTGCAATACTGCTGCCCACCCAGGTAAATAATAAAAGCCAACCTGTCAAAGAAGGATCCTGCACTAGGCATCCGCACAGATGGGGCAAATCTGGCCTCATCACCCCAAATGTGAACAAAATATTAAAATTATTCTCTTCCCAGATAAAAGTTCCTGGTATGTGATACCCTCTCTCCTCCATTAAAGACAACAGAAATAATCCCAGTAAGGTAAATGCACTAAAAGGATTATTTGATTGCAGTTTCTTTTCTAAAGATTAAAATCAAAGCAACAACAAAGAAAACAAATTTAACCTGCCCTGCATCTAAACCAAGAAATCGAACATCGTGTGTTAGCCCTTATTGTCAATATCTATTGCAGCTTTGAGCATTGCAGATACAGCAGTATACAGCATCAAAATTTTTAAGTCATGAACAAACAGATTCAATCACGCCATATGCATGCTGTTAAAACCTCACTGAAATAAAGGTGATGAGGTCACAATGTTTAATGTAGACATAAAAAATAAGCTCTATTTCACAATGAATCAAGGGAAATGCAATCAATCCCAAAACATCATGTGAGCTGTACCTTTGAACAAGAAGCCGTCTGCCATTAAAATATTGCAGTGCAACACTGGAAAGACTCTAAAGCCTTGCAAAACTGTGGGAAAATGTGATCAATGCATGGATTGCAAATGACACTAGAAGGATGCATGCACATTACAGATTACATATAACTAAACACACTTGTAAATTATGTTGATATATGTAATAATGAGTCCTGTGTATATACAACAGAGAACGACACTTCCACTCCCTGTCCCTCCCCAATACACAATATTATATATAAATTAGACTATAATGACATCAGCTGTAACTCTAAGGTTTATGCACTCTTTCTCTCAAAAACACCCACACACACAAACACACACACATGCATGCATGCACGTACGCACACACATACATGTACACATAAAAACAAGATGTATGGCAGATTGTCCACAAAATGGTATTATGCACATGCAAACTACAAAATTTAACCAGTCGATGTAATTACATAACACATACATGCACCTGCTATGTAATGGTATTATTAAAACCATAAAAAATGCCAGAGCACCTTTTCTAAATTGCATAGTCTACAAGACTACAACAGTAATAAACAATGCTGTCTGTCTCACAAATATTTTTGCCACTTTATCAGCCTATACGTCAGTAATTACGAAATAGGAGTCTGTAAAATAAAAACGTAAATTCTACCCATCAACTCCTTCAAAAACTAATAGCCATTTTTTCCAGTTCTTTGAAACTTAAATTTGCGAGTATTTTATTTGTTTATACTTTAAAATTGTTGTGTCATCACCTTAAGACAAAGCCTTTGAGCAGTGTTGAGAACCAAGCTTTCAAGTAAGACAAACGGAGACGCACTACAAGTCTTCGATGATATTGCCATTAAACTATTCTTCTAATGTGACTTTGCATATTTGGATAGTAAATAAAGTGATAGTATAATTTTTATTTTTGCAGTTTATAGAAGAGGTTAAATTAAAAAGTGTACATCTTCATGAAAAAAATGCTATTTAGTTCTCAGCTTTTGTTAGGTTGTAGCTGTATATTTC
The DNA here is from genome assembly GCA_004794655.1 of Marisa cornuarietis. Lineage (NCBI taxonomy): Eukaryota > Metazoa > Mollusca > Gastropoda > Architaenioglossa > Ampullariidae > Marisa > Marisa cornuarietis. The sequence goes on from SMMW01000585.1 coordinate 9,751,197, forward strand.
AAGCAAAATGTATAATTTTCATGGAAATTCTTTATCACTACTGCCACTAAAGTAAAAAGCATTAATATATATTAAAAATATACGCAAAAAAATTATAAGCATGTGTAGCATGAAAGATACAGCTATGTTAAAATACAAGTCATAGCAACATCCTTAGTATTATTTATTAGTATTATTTAAAAAAAACAGACAATCCAGGTTTAAATAGCTGAATAATGCACATAAGATCGATCTTACCTTTGTTTTTAGAACAGAAGATATACATAGTTGACTGTGTACATGCACGTGCATGCAGTTTGCCTTTTTCCTGTTCCCCAACACCATTCCCCCTCCAATACTACCAACATAAACGCACACAGATAACTAAAAGTTAAGAAAAAAAACCAGTACTACATAATGAAGAACAAGGATGTGCATAACTGGCACGACAGCTCTCGTGCTCCATAATTGTTACCCGGTATACTTGGTTGTAAATACAGTTAGTATACCATTTGTGCCTGCTTGTTCATCATTCAGTAGGCTTTAGTTTCTGCTGTGTTTTTGGAATCAACCATAGGAATCATGCCAACAATTCTTCAGAGGGTTTCCAGTGTCAGCTATTACTTTTCAGCTTCAGCATTCCATACATATGAAAACCACATTAACCTTTCATTGGAGTAATTACTAGCATGCACTTATTTTCATTATGAATGACATTGTTGTACACAATAATTATTCTGGTTTCACTGTATCCTTCTACAACTCCATCGTTCTTGTTCCCAGATCTACTGTTTGATCTACAACTACAGATTCCCAGCTTATCTACGATGATTTGCTCTCTGGACAAGAACGAATTCCTGTTGTACATTGATCCTAACTTAGATCATTTGCTCTATAGGCAGGAACTATTTCCAGTTATTTATCTGTACCGCTTGCAAATCCTAATCTGTGAAAGCTGAACACCTTGATACTACACACTGTTATATTGGTGGACTTTCACTGCTTCTCCTTTGATAGCAGCTTAAAATGACTGGACTTGTGGTGTGGACAGGAACATTTGCAGCCCAGATTACAGTTTTTCAAATGAATTGTGCACATTGGAGCAGCTTCTCACTCGATATCATTCATATTATCTGGCATTCTCTGGACAACAATGTTGTATGTTATTTTGAGTGTGTCCATGTCTGTCTGTGCTTTTTTTTTTTTTTTGGTTTTATTTTGTAAAGCATCATGAGCCTGTCCATAGGACCTCGCTATGGCGCTATATACATTCAGTGCATTATTATTATTATTACTACATAAAAAGATCATGTCAAAACTTTTCAGCCCTTACAGGTAAATAATTAAACCAGAAAAATAAATAAAGTTACCTGAAAATATGAAAAAAAACCCAGTAGATATATGCAAAACATTGCTCCCAAGTAAGTTATTGTTTAGATGTTCCCCCTTAGTCTGGTTAAAATGCTTTAAAGATTCCTCTGCAACATGTATACATAAAGACACAAGCAAGCAGATGATGGTAAAATAGCCCTCACTGTGGCATCAGCCCCTCATTCTGCTATGTCCTTGGGAAGATGTCATGAGATGGATGAGCATTCTTATCTTCTACTTTCACCCAGATCATATTTTTCTAGAACCCATCTCATTTATATTCACTCCTGTTCATATCAGTCATGCTCACACCAGTTACATCAGCTGCTGTTTGAACTCCTCATCAAGTGTAGCTTTCTCTGGTATACAATAAAGTTATTGGAGTCTCGATGACAATGAATATTTCCCAACAGGAAAACTCACAGGTACTTTCAGTTCTCAGAACACACAAACGGAAGTGAACAATGTAAAATTGCAGTCACTCTGGCTACTGTTGATGGCAAGAATAATAATACCAACAATGATGTTGATGTTACAATCACCATACCACCAACATTAATAGAAGAAACACTAGTGCTTATGTTTTTATGATGGTCCCATGAACATTCTGAATGATCAATTGCCAATGGACCACTGAACTTTGAGCACAGGACATGGCTGAGAACACATAGCAACATTCCAACAGGTACAGGAACTTGCCAGCTGGTTCTTAATCATTACCAACTCTTTCGCACACCATCTGAATGTATTTTATGGACAGAACAGGAAGAAGTGTATTTCATATGAAGATTACTTTAAATGCTAAATCAAATGCAAACTTATGTTCTAAATAACTAAGACTATTTTCTTACAAGATAATACTTCTCAAAACCTAAGTAAATGACTTGAGTTTCTTACCAGCTTTTGAGCATCAATACATTCACATCCATTTTTCAGGAAAGACTAAAGTTTCTATTTCTCATCTTGTCACAGGTACAAACTAGCTGTCATGGCATTGCCTCATATATGCAATTCAGTTTTCATACTGGTTGCAACCTTTACAGCCTACATCCTGCAAAGGCTTTGAAGGATGGCCTTAAGACCCAAGTCCTCTAGTGATCTCTCTTTCTCTCTGGGTTTTTTGTTGTTGTTGTTGTTGTTGTTTTTTTTTTGTCCTAAAAGAACCCACACACACATGCCATTCCCTAACACCCAGGAATCTCAAATGCTTCTTCCACAACACGTTTTTCCTGTCTCCCTTCATTTTGCAAAATATCTATCTTCAAATCCTTGTGAAATGTTCTTTGCATCAATATCAGACAGCATCCAATGGCAAAGATCTTGGGCTTTGGAAAAAATGAAAAAACTGTGGTTGTTTTCCGAAGATACTTTCATATCTAAGTGGTTACATTTTTCATTCTGTTTTGGCCTTCTGCCCTTCAATATCTGTCTCTGTTCTCAATAAATAATGCTAAAAATGGTCAAGAAACTTCTCATCAGAGTGAAACAGGCATGCATCATGTCTACCCACATTAATCTCAGCATTATATGAAATATCTGGTTCATTCCCAACTTTGCAGTCCATCCAAGTTCCCTCAAACGTCTACAAACTATTCAAGATCAATTCAGCATTACACGAAGAAACTCAGACCACTCAGCAGTACACAAACTATGCTAAGCCAGTGTGCTGAAGCTTTTGCAGTGGGTACCACTTAATCGTTTCCATGCACAGATTTAGGTCTCGCAGTTTGATGTACACAGCACCAAGAAAGTTGTTCTCCCCTAACACATGGTCCCAAACAGTCACCTGTAGTGTCCGATGTCGCAGTTCTCCCTCCTTCATTTTGTACTGCAACTGATAAAATATAAGTATGGATAATTTCTATGGTTTGCAAACAAACTCACTGAAAGCAAAAATCACACATTTGTGCAACAATTGCTGTGGTAAAAATAAAGGGTCTCCCCACAAATGAGTGTGCCAATCATGAAAAAAGATCTGCAACACCCCAGTGTTACTGCAGTCATAAACATCTGCACACATTCCCATGAACTTGTGCACATGCAGACGCACACACACGCACATGGTTTACTGCTGTATATTAACCAGCTTGTGATAATTACCACTACTGTCTTAATTACTGTCACTATCATAAGATCACAAAACTACCACCAGCATCATCAGGACTGATTTCTCTCATTACAAGGACTAAACAATGGCTCACCACTTCATTGAAAGTTGGATGCACAGTGTTCTTGATAGTTTTAGTCTTACGCTTAGTCTGTTTATCAGGGTCAGGTAAGAGATAGGTTTTGACATAGGGGCTCGGTAGCTCATTGCCTCGAGCCTGCAAAGTAAAGTGACAAAAGCTGTTATACACTTATAGGTTGGAGAGACTTTTCATGGAACAGAATTTTTTTGGCTTTGAATTTTTCACATCCTTTCTCCCTAATCTATGCTCTTTGTTACCTGTTTAACCTCCTTGGTGTTAACCCACAGTGTTACTCATGCTCTGAGTTTTATGAAAAAACAGTTCACCCATTCCTGATTTGGCCCTAGATGCAGCGTAAAGCCCAAATAATATTTGGGGTTAAAAGCTTTGTATAAAATTTGGAACCCACTTAATGCTCAGGATTAACATGAGGTTATGTGTGCATTCATATATGCATAAAAGCACACAGGTGAGTGAGCTTTTGCACGATGGACCCTCCCACTTACACCCACCCATACCCCCCCCCCCACACACACACACACAATGTACTCACCAGATTTCTCACATGCATGACCATGACCTGCAATGCCTCATGCTTGTACTGAACTGATAGCTTTATCTCCCCCTGAATGCCTGTGTTTCCTGATGGTGGTGGTGCTATTAGCACTGGGTTGTTCTCTGTCAAAAATGAATCTCCTGCATTATAATCCAAACACTTTCTTCCCCCTTTCTTAGTCAAATGCTCACAGGGTTACTCTGTCTTATTCTGTATAATGCTGCACAGTCTCTGTTGTAATCAGTATGAACTGTATCTAAAACTCTCTCACAGCTTAAATGAGACATCAAACAAACAGTAAGCTCAGTTATAAACCAGAACATTAGGTTCCTACAGGTTAACAAATTTCGTTCAGTTCCCTTTTTAGTAGCTTTGAAGTCTGAGAAAAGGAAATTCTGATTTCTTCTTTGGTTTAAATCTGTAAGAATTGCACACTGGTAACAGACAAAACTAAATGCATGGTACATTATTTCTCTTCTAGTTTTCAACTTTTTAAATCATCTGTAAAAATGATGATAATAGTGATGGTGGATTATGATGATGGATGGATAGTGATGGCAATGTGGTAGTGGCTGATGAATAAAAGAAATGCTGGCTGGCAGTGGATGATCACTGATGATGGCAGTGACGGTAGTGAGTACAAATCATTGTAAAATTGTGTCAATATTGTTTCAATGAGCCCTTTTTCTGGCTAGTCAAACAATTCAAAAGATCATTCATGGAACAGGAATCATTTAACTTATTTCACTCACTCTTTCCCCTCATCTGTTGATTTTTGTTCCCTTTTTCAGTTTCTTTGTTTTGACCTCTTTTTAAAGAAAATCTTACCTCTTAACTTGCGCACACCTAATTTGGACTGATCAGCTTCTTGCTCATCACGAAGCAAAGGGTGAAAGAAGGTGTAGACCAAGTCACACTGCAGACAATGAAGGTGCATTGCACTAATCTTTGGTGCTGTGCACATTCATAACACATCTGCACAGTGTGCTACCAGCTGAAGAGTAATTAGTTAACTTAATGTTATACTGCCACTAGCAGTGCTAAGCAGCAAATGACTGCTCTAGTTGTCTAATGATTTTTTAAAAAGTTATTTTGGTTGCCTCATATGCTGATCTGGAAAAAGTCAAATGAACCTATACACATTTCTCTATTTTTTACACACACATATATATATATATATGCATTTCAAATTAAAGGTCTTTTTGTTATCTGTAAACATAAATTTAAAAAAAAACTAAAGCAAACCTGAGATATTTCAGTAGCTTTATTGAACAGTTTCTTCAACAAAGTCTCTATCTCAACTTTGCGGCTCTCAGCTACAGTCCGTATGCTGCTTCTCCCTATCACCACTCTGAACATATTTGAGAAACTTTTTATCAAACAAAATTTTTGAAGTGACTGATAAACAGTGGGTATGAAAAATGATTATAATGGAAATTTTTCCTCGAGATTAGTTTAAGTAAGGTTAGAAATCTATACTGTCTTTATCCTACTTAAACCAGTCAGCATAACATGATTGTTATGACAGCCAAGGACCCTATCAGCTTCAGAAAAATACTAAAGATATAACACCTTAAACCCAGCACCTACCGTGTAGAGAAGTTGGTCCAAGTAACCAGAGGAAACATGGCTGCTAGCTTGTCACGAAACTCCACAAATTCAGAAAAATGTCGGAAGATATATGTTGGAACACGCTGCCCTTCACGTTCCACACGCAGAATATAAATCTAAAACAAAACAAAAAAGGATGACAAATGTACAACCCCCACCAACCAACAGTGATCGCCAATCTTTATCTTTAAACACAAAGGCTGTCTGGCATTCTGAACATGAGCACCAACAAAATGTGGAATTAATGCAAGTATTCTTTCCAATGCCATCTGATGATAACTTAATATTATTTCTGACAAACTAGTATTGATTAGAAGGTTTTGATGAAGTGGATATTTTTTTCTCTAAGTTTGCTTTCTTGCTCTTATATAAATGCTGGCCATTAAAATGAGCCACATTTGCTCAGGCTACCAAAGTGTTGATAAAAGGTACTGGCTTCTCAGCTCAACAATTTTTCACTAGTTTTGTCTCAATTAAATAGAGTTATTGAATAATATTTCTAGAGTACAAGAAACGGAAGCTAGGAACTGCATTTCACAATATTTTAAGCTGATGAGAAGAGTTTAGTATGAAGCTGCAACAAGTAGTTTCTCTTAAATAGTCAAATTATGCTGCTGGATACAGCATATCCCATCATCCCAATAAGGAAGTAAAAACCACAAGCTTCTGTTATCAATAATAATAATAATAATAAGGATGTGATTTATAGAGTACATAATCATGCTCACAAAGAAGCATGCTCTCAGAACTTAGAACAAGTATGAAACATGGACAGATTTGAACGACGGAAGGAGAAGTAACTATGTAGACAAGTAATAAAAGACAAACATAGAAGACACAAAGAGTTATAATAATAATAATAATAATAATAATAATAATAATAATAATAATAATAATAATAAGCACATTTATATAGTTCCATTCTCAAGCATCAGTTGGACTCAAAGTGCTTTACATACAGGCACTCTAGCATAATTTTTTTTAGGGCAGGCATCAAATGCACCTTCATGAACATACATACAGAGTGAACAAGAATCAGGGAACAAACAGTAAGGTTGGAGAGTCTCATAAATCTGCAGAGGAAGATGAGCAGGTGGACTAGTCAACTGACTATAATCATAAATATTGGTAACTATGTTGATTGGTGAAGTTCTTATACATATAAAAATTGTTACTATGGACATTACTATGAATTGTTATGATTCTTACTATGAATTTTTCATTGTTGATTGTTGATTGATTAACAACTATGTTGATTGGTGTAAGGAATAACAATAATCACAAAATATCTCAGCAATTAGCAGCAACATATCAAAGAAACATATCAGCTATCAAGAATTAAACACTTTAGGAAACAGTTCTACACAATTAATATCCAATCTAAGCCTGTTCTTCTGTCCTGTGGGGCTCCTCCTACCATTAAACTAACATTAACTAGCCATTAAGACTACACTAGGACTGCAACTGCAAGTACATCAACTTTTAGAAATATGCACCAATACTATAATTACCACTTTTTACATTTTTATTTTCATGTATCATGAATGTTGTTACTGTATTATTTTGTTGTTTAAAAATTTGTTCTTCTCATTAGAACATGGGCTATAAGAAAAAAAAGGCAGACTGATTGCTTATACCATTGTTTATATTAACAAACAATTGTCACTGTCATCATTTCCTTTATGAGTAACAATACTTACATAGTGTCTCTCTGGTGTGTAACGTTTCTGGAAACCATGCACCTCCACCTTATTTATTTGTCCATCTGTCTGCAAACTGATTTAATAAGACCAAAATAGTATTCCAGCAACCAGAAGACTGTCTGACTGAAAATGGTCATATGTCTTCACAAACTCAGAAAATAAGCCCATATAATCTGTCATAAGTGAAAATTTTAGGTCATATTTGTAGAAAACCTGCATTAAAAGAATCTACCAAGATATCAATCCATTCTTACAAAATAATTCACAATCCACCTAGGAAAAGCTTTATTGTCGTTAGCATTATTCAATGATCAAATAGATCTACACGTGCTACCAACACTCTTGTCTGTGCATTTGTTCTTTCTCGACTTGACTACTGCAACTCCTTGCTGGCAGGCTGCCCTGACTACCTCATTCAGAGACTCCAGAGAGTATAGAACTCTGCTGTGCGTCTGGTGCTTAGAGCAAGGAAACGGGACCATGTCACTCGTCTCCTTCATTTTCTACACTGGCTACCCATCCGTTCTCGCATTCAGTACAAACTGTCTGTGCTGTGTTTTAATTTCTTTGCTGGCTCCTGTCCTGACTATTTCTCTGAACTTCTCATCCCTTACTCTCCGTCCAGACAACTACGCTCTTCGTCTGACGACCGTATTCTAACTGTTCCTGTCACCAGAGCAACAACATATGGTCACAGGACTTTTGGCTACTGTGCTGCAAAACAATGGAACTCTCTTCCTTTCCATATCCGCCACCTTCCTACAACTGAATCTTTCAAATCTGCACTGAAAAAGCACCTCTTCCTTGAGCATTACTCCTAACAACAGTCCACACAATGCTCGTCCTTCTTACCCTCCCCCCTTCCCTCTTGCTACTTTACCCATCTTTCTCGCAGAATCACTATATTTCTCTGTTCCTGTTACTTGATGCCTTTTGTTTTCTGTTTTGTCAGTACTGTCGTTTTCTTTCGTCCCCTTTGTTCTGTATCTACTTAGTCCACGTCTCTTCCTCGTTTTAAGCGCTAAGAGCATGCTCTCTATGAGTGTGAATATGCGTTATAAAAATCTTCACTATTATTATTATTATTAAATCACCTTCTTAAAAAAAAAATTCAACTGGTTCCTTTAATGAATAAAGACAAAAATGATGATGATGGGGAAACGAGATTTCTGTGGCACATTTCTCACAAAACGTATCATTAAAATATGTCTGCAAAATGCAAGATTTTTTTTCAATGCTCTGTGAAAAATAACTAAGAAATCTTCATGCAATACAACTTTTACTAGCATATTCATTACCTGTAGGTCTTTGGCACAAAGGACAGAAGTGCTCCTTCATTATGTGATGAGAACTTGAGCTGGGCCAAGTTGTGGATGAAAAAGTTGAACTGTGTGAAGACAGACTTTAAACTTTCTTCAATCATGCGCGTAAACATGGCAGAGGCCTGAGCATTGGTTAGTCCTGGCAATAACGCCTTTTGGATGTAGGTGACTGCTTGCTCTGTGACACCAGGAATCCCTGATCTAGCCATCTGGTCAAGAACAAAACAAAGATGAAAGAATTTGAGTGAATTTTAAGTGTAGTACCTCTATCAAATTTGTTTTGGTCTTGTTTTTCTCTTTGTACAGCTTCTCTTACTTCTGTTGACTCAATCACTTTGATTCATGACGCATAGTGATCACATGTAGACAATGTCCCCTGCATCTTCTGTTCTTTAAATTTAAGCTTTACAATGATGCATGATATGAATGAATGCACCAAACTATGACCAATTCTTCAAATACCCACTGAACATGAGCAATGGTTTTGTACAATAAAAGCAACAATTCCATTGGCTCAACTGCTTGCACAAGCAATATTTTAAAAGACTACAAAGTTAAAGAGACCTATCATAGAAATTCACTCTCCAACATGATGTAATGGTATCATCAAACCTAAAATATCAACAACATATAGTACAAGCAGAAATGCTATGATACATTCTCAGCCTATGTAAAGTAGAAATAAAGTATATTAGTGCACTTTCACTTACCAGAATCAGGAAGAAACTGCAAAACAAATGCTGAATACCATTTTCCTTTTTTGCCTTTTTTCGTAAAAATGAGAAACTCTTCTTTGGATTTCTTTCGGATAACGAAAACATACTAATGTTGATCTTTCATAAAAGCAAAGTGGTGTAGAACAAACTTTCAAAAAAACAGGTAATGCTTGGATTTCTTGGAAACTCTTCTTTGGATTTCTTTCGGATAACGAAAACGTACTAATGTTGATCTTTCATAAAATCAAAGTGGTGTAGAACAAACTTTCAAAAGACAGGCAATGCTTGGATTTCTAAACAGGGTTGCGTAAAGCGAAGCAATGTTTGCATCTATAAATAGTTTATCTGTTGTATTCTCAGATAACTCTAGCTGTGCCTGTAAGAATTTTATGTAAGACTATTTGTGTTGAGATAAATATAAATAAATATTGTGCAAGAAATACAACCACCTCAAAAGCTAAACTCTGAAGTCTTTGTGAGCATGCATGCATGTACACACACACACACACACACGCGCGCATGCGCACACACACCCACACACGTGTACATGCACATGCATGTACCAATAAGTTCACATATACATATTTAGAAAAATCAGGCATCTTACCAGCAGAAAGAGATTTCGGAAAAGGTCTCCATGCTGTCGCAATATGTTGAAAGCCTGACAGCAAACATCTATAAACTGCTGGAAGCGATTACCTTGCCGACCACCATCATTTATAACATAGGCCATGTCTGATGTGAGCACAAATGGCACCCGGTCACTGATAGAAGTGAAAGAAGGAAATAATAACCTGTTTAAAACTACCCACAACAGAAGAACATGCTGAAGAAAAATGCACTAAAAAATAATGCTTACCTCCATAGGTAATCACAGTGCCTCCATATTAACTTTATCATGTATTATGCTATCTTTGCTTTGTTATCATACATGCACTAGATTTCCAAGGAAAAGGGCATTCTGTCAATCATCCGTTAATTTTGAAACATCTTAACTGCCCTTAGAAAACTCACCGTTTGATATTTCCAAACATCTGCACATCACCAAGGAATTTTGAGAAATCAATATGGAACATATGACCAGACTGTTTGAGCATGATGTTGTCATTGTGGCGGTCTCCAATCCCCAGCACGTAGGTTGCCACACAATAGCCAGCGCAGGAAAGCATGAAATTCTCCACAGCCTTTAAAAAAAAATAGATAAGACTTTAAAACATTTACGCCTGTGACAAATACTTAAACAACTGAAACAAAAGAAAAGTCTCCCTGTTTTCTTACATAAATGTTACTCAGCATGGAGTAAACAAGATATTTTCCCCTATACTGACAACCGACAAATGCAAATAGCCTTCTTTTCTGCTTCTAAACTTTGATCAGATGCAAGCAGGCATGTCACAAAATGATTCACAACCACTTGTTAATTAGACATGGCATGGCTGATTTACTACCAGTTTTCAACTAAGTTACTCTGTCTCTATGAACAAATACTTCTTACTCTCTTTACAAAATAAGATGTACTGTACAAAATAAAATGTACTGCTACAAGCAGGTTCTGCTCATTTTGTTCTCTCCTAATTTGAGGAAAAAAAAGTACTTGCAAATTATAATAGGTTCAGAGACAAGCACCAAACAGGAAAAGTTAAGTGATGTCATAATAAAATAAAACATTTCTGTGACTTTTCTCTCATTTTCACCCTCTTCTCTATGTCTTTCTTTTTCTCATCGTCTCAGTTAGCCATTTTGCTAATAGCTGATAACCACCAAGACTTACCTTATTATACTCCAGTTCAGTGGGGTTATGCTTCTGCAACCATTCCTTAATGGGTCGGTCTTTGAAGGACCCTGTAACCCCGCTGAACACCTGGATTTTTCGCAAAGTTTCCGATTCTGTTATAAGCTCCACCACACCTGCACGATCAAGCAGAATACATATTCAAACTTATCTCAAAGCTTGTATACTCTTCTCCAAACATGAAGTCAAGAGGCCCAAATGGTTTTCAGCATTTAGTTTCCTTCCTGCAAACATTACTACACTCATCTCAGCATCACCTCAAAATGTCATCTCCATTTATTATTTATGTCCACTTCTGTTCAATATGTTTTGTCATCTGAATACCTACAGCACACAGCGAGTATCTAGTTATCTAATGAGCAAGTAATTATACACATCTTTGGTCCTTCACCTTCTTGTGTTTTGCCTCCATCTCTGCCATGGCTTGCTCTAGTTAACTATATCTCAGTTTTACACTTTCGTTCTGAAGCTTCCATGAATACTATGAACTACTGACATGTATGCATGTGTACATGTATGTGTGTTAAGAAGATAGATTGTATGTGCATGTGTACATGTGTAACCGAGTGGTCGGGTATTTGGTGTGTCAGCAACTTTTTCCAACACACTCAAACAGAGGCAGGAAATAGCCAGCAAGTGTAGAACCCTTTAATGCACGGGCCTGAACAATGGCCACGGCTGCATCACTTCGTCAGAGGCAGTAAAATTGGGGCTGTCTCTTCTCAACTTCTCTTATCTGCTGCATGTCTGTTCTCCCTCTTCCAACATTAACGAGCCCCTCTCCTTTCCAAACCCACATTAATTATCCCACCCCAGTTGAACTTTCCAGAGACCATCTACCCATTTCCCACATTCTAGTCATGTGGCCCGACCTTACCCTGATCCATGGCAGTGACCTTCCTGGCCTTGCTAGGTGTGCGCCCACATGTGATAGTACCTGACAAACCCATTCAGCCTTTCCAGCATCCCTTGTATTCCTGAAGTCACTTCACTGACCCGACTGAAACAATTGTCCATAGTTCCATGCCATCCCTTAATTACTCCCATCATGCAACAATGCAGATCCATTATCTGCCAGATGGTCTCTGCTAAAAGATGTGTGACGCACCCCAAACAATAGGTCCAGCAGACACTAGTGGGAAAGTTTGAAAATGACAACACCAGAACTTGTTCGCCCTACTACACTCTATTAAAAATAATGATATAACTTAGTACACTGCCAGCCGGCCTCCTGGCTGCCCCTCTACACGTGTGTGTGTCTTGAAAGACTGTGTGCATGTGTACATGTATGGGTGTTTAAAAGACACTGTGTATGTTTCAAAGAAATGATGACTGATGTGTTCCTCTAGCATAAGCCTCACCTCGCTTAGGTCCTGTGGCCAGGCAGGCGAATGTGATCATCTTCAGATCCAACCCTTCCTGTAGCCATAACATGTCCATGATGCGAATTATCTGTAAGGTCAGCATATCTTGACGAAGGTCATCCCCAACCTGTAAAACAAATATTGCATAGCCCAAAGAATAAACCGTAATAATAAGTAGTTTCTACTGTCTCCTTTTTCTTCAACAACCAAAATCACTCCCCTCCACTCCAGAATCTTTGGGTCATAAGATGCTATACTTACAAATATCCTCAAGAAAACATGATAAATATCCACTAATAATGCAAGAAAATCAGCAAAAATACTTACTTGAAGATAAAGAACATGACAGTGTTATAGGCATATGGGTACATATCAAGGCCTTACTGTAAAACCATACAGCAAGCATAAAGCACATACACCCACCAAGAAGATTTCATGGACATTCACTATACTTGCTAGGTAAATTTGCTGTTACTTTATATCTGATTCCAAAAGTTTGTTTCTAAGATCCTGTAAAGATAATGCTTCATTTTACTACCGAAAATTGCTAAGAATGGTACATAATAATGCTTAGACTAAAACTGATCCCTGTAAGGGAAAAATGGGTTTCATTCATTTTTTAAAAGACCCATATACACAGAAAGACAAAGGACCTATACCAAGAGAGAAAAAAAGGTATACAGAGAGAGAGAGAGAGAAAAGACACATATGTACCGAGAGAGATATAAATAACCAGCTGTGTATGACAATCAAAGTCCATTTCTTACCTTAAACATGACATAGACTGGGTCTGCCCTTGGGTTGGAGTTCAAAAATACAAGCTTCAAAGGGAAAGCATTTGAAGTGAAGTAGGAACATGACTGCAACACAGAAGAGTATAACAACAGAATAAGGCGGTCAAATGAATGACATTTTCTGATGATTCCTGTATTGCTTTTTGCAGAGTACATTCCAAAATACAAAGCTGGATGAAGTTGTTATAACTAGGCAATACCACTTTCTACTGAGCTGGCTTAACACTAATTCCAAATGCAGTTGGTTCCAGAGTTTATTTAATAAGCTACAAATAAACAAAGTGTAAGACTACCAGATAAGCATGCAGTTTGACCAGCAGAGAAATACAGCAATGTGCCAAGCTATATTTTCAGCTGAATCCACAAAAAGCTGTTATTAATGAGCGGCAGTACCTGACATTATCACAGAGATTAAGTACTATCAAATAATTGTCACACCACATAGCACGAAAAGAAGCCAATCACTTTTTCATCAGTAAAGAGCAGACAAGAAAGCAATAAACAACAATTTCTGGCCAGGAAGACAAACGCTTACCTTCATGTCAACACCAGTTACTTCTATGCTAGGGTTGTAAGGTAGAAGTACTCTCCCTTTTCCCTCAAGAAACTCATACATTCCTTGCAGCTCTGCTTTCAATATTTTCTAAATGCAAAATACAACATCTGTTGTTAGATTAATGTCTCAAGGTGACTATTAAAAAGAATTAAAATCCACATGCACACATGTGCACACACACACACACACAGAGGCAAGTACAAAATCTAGATCCCATATCAGCTAAATCTTATGCTAGCTTTTGCATTTAAAACATTAATTTTGTAAAGTCGCATGAAATACACTGTTTTAAGTTTTGCGAAATTCTGTTACTAACAATGAAAGTATACTGAATGGCAGAAAGTGAGTTAATGCTTAAATAAAAAACATTTCAAATCATGAATTGCATGCCTACATCTTTGTCTTTGGCATTTTTGACTTTTTCAGCCACAGAGGTGAGGATCTTGACCAGGTCCTCTTGCTTGTGAAACTCCTGGTACAGGGTGTCTCCAGCCACACTTGCCAAAGCCACAAACATGAGCTCATATCGGCGCTTGAAAGTTGCATCCTGACCTGCCACACCTTTCAGCAGCCTTGTAGACAAAAAACATGAGGTGTAAGTCATGTTGTAACTGCTAAAAATTTCATCAACAAATAACTTCTGCACACTACTAAATAACTCTTTTTATAGATCTCAAAAAGAGGAATATAAAGTATGGTTTAAATTTGACGTAGGGTCTTATTTATTAATGCCGTTTTTTTCCCTTCTTTCAAATCCTACTTTTGTTCTTTCCATACATTCTCACATTCTCATTTTCTGCAAGAACATTTGACGATGATGATCTGCATTTTTATACTGCAGTTCCCCAGTAAAGTAGCAGGCTCAATGCGGTTTAGATAACCAGAAGTACAGACAAATATTGAAGCAAAATGCATGTGGCATTCAGATTAACCGAAATATATAGGAATCATTTTCATCATCATCATCAAATGAAAAATAAAATAATAATTATTTTTATACATATCATCTCCTCCTCTCTTACATGTGTATGGGTGCACACACACACACAAACATATGCGCATACAAAACAGTAAGCTGAACAGTAATGCACAAATGACATATTCTTGATGAAAACTTTGTTTAATATAGTCAACATGTATGTAAATACACCACACAAACACATGCACATGCATGCATGCTAACACACATACACAAGCTAATCTCAATAACTGACTCTTTATCAGGCATGTACACTCACCAGAAGAAGTGATGGGCAAAACGAATACTCTTAAATGAGGTCTCTAGCAAAAGGCATGCCAGTGGTGAGTTGTGGTAGCTCTCAAATTTCAGTGCCTGCGTGACATCAAAACTTGTAGTGATACAACCATATAGCTTGATGCAACTTAAAACCATGGTAGAAGACAAGGATGAAATCAAACACTAATATCATAAACTTGCTACACCAAAAAAAAAAACATCTGACTTCACGTTTTAGCACTGCCCTTCAGTAACTTATATAATATCACTTTAAATGCTGAGAACAGACATTACACCCCATGATACCCACCTGTATTAACTGTGGTAGAAAATGCACAAGTTCATCCCCAGGAAGACGACCTAGACTGTCAACTGCAAACTCCCTCACAACCAGGTCTGGGTACCTGTGTAGTGAACAGATTCTTCTTCTCAGCAGCTTCTGGGCTAATCTGTTTTGTAACAGGCTGTGTGTGTGTGTGCATATTGTATGTTGTTTGTGTGTGTGTTGTATGTTGTGTGTTGTTTGTGTATGTTTTGTGTGTGTGTGCGTGCACGTATGTTCATACATGGGTTAATAATAATAATAATAATGTATATTTGTATAGAGCTTTTAACCCACCATCAAAGGCAGGCTCAAAGCACTTTAAAAAAAACAAAAAAAAACTGGTTCCATAATCACAACTCTTGTTAGAGCATCATGTTAACGGCCACAGTAAGATTAGTTTCACACAGATGCACAATGTCAACAAAGATAGTCAAATGAAAGATGAATAGTCCGAACATTAGGGCGTAGACAGTAGACACTATCAAACTACATCCGTGCTGGCTCTCAACGGCCCTGAGTTCAGATCTACAGCTCGGAAAGCCATTGTGTCGTCTGTAGGATCGCTGAATACTGTGAATATATCAACATAGACTCGGGTCAACGGAGCTGACATCGCCAGAAGACTGCTGTTGTCGATTTAATCACAAAGCGGAGGAAAACTGCATGAAAATTTTTATAGCAAATGACTGACTGTCTGATCTTCAAGATCTTCAGGAGAAACCGTTAGGCAGAAAAGACCGGCAGCCGACGGGAAATCCGAAAGTCGTTGAAGTAAACAAAATTCAAAACAGTCCTGCATAGTAACGACGCAATGAAAAAAGCACTTGCCTACACAGTGGACACCAAAAAAAAACAACAAAATGCGGAGAACCGCCTCCCTCAAGCCTGCTAGGCGAGGGGACACCACTCCAACTTGAATGTTACTGAGAGAGAGAGAGAAAAGGAAGAGAGGGAAGAATGAGGAGGGTCTGATGTTGAGGGAAGGAGTGAGAGAGGAAGACACAAAAATAAATGCTTGTAAAGCATGGAATCCCTCTGCCAAAGCTCTCTACGCATGCTAAGCATAGGAAATACAAAAACAAAAGCTGATGGAGAATGGCTCTAGAGAAAATGAGTACATTCTCTTTGAAACACATTCTCACATTATACGTAGACTCCAGGACTAAAATCCTGGCTGAAGCAATACAGTGAAATGCTTACTGTGGCAGCAGAAGCTCAAAAGCCTGTGTGGGATGCAACACTGGCCAAGCTTGCAGCAAGGCAGTCAGATCGACCAGACTGTTCCAGTCCCACCCATGGTGGGCTTTGGCTTGCAGAATTCGTGGCAAAACTTGAGGCTTGGTGTACAGGTAGTGTCGATACCTCCACACCAACTCCATTTCTTCTGCTGTTAGCCTACGGAAACAAAACATGACACCCATATCAAAGTAATACCCCCACAGTTTAAACTATGTCTGCGATTTTATTAACAAGTTCTGTATAAACCTGTACAAAACCCCTGCAAAAAGTCAGAAGTCAAAATGGATGATAAAACTTTATCCAGAGGCTTCTACACTTTCTTGTAGTACTACATACACACACTTTTTGACACAAGAATTCTTTAAAAGAATTTAAATTCTTTAAAAGCCTTAAAAGGTAACAGAACTCTTCATACACTGGTAGAAATGCTTAACAGCAGTTTTTTCCTCTCGAATGGAATTAGCAAATAATTGTACACCTAAATTAAAATTTTTCTGCAAAAGCATGTGAGTTCATGTGTCCGGTAAATTTTTGATCTAGAAAATTCAGTACACTCCTTTATGTACAAACTGACTGAAACAGACTGAAACACTTACGTTGCAGTGTAATCTTTCTCCAAAATATCACTGATGCTGCTCTGTATCTCTGGCATCAGTTGATCAAATGATTTGCCAGGGCTAAAAAAATAAGTCACTTAACATAATAATAATAATGGTGTGAGCTTTTATAGCGTGGTATCCCAGCCAAAGCCAGGCTCTCCGCGCATTACAAACATAAAAACACAAGACAAAGTTCCTGTGGCTCTCTCTGTAAAGTTAATAGGAATACCAGCATGACACACGAACCATTTTCTAGGCCTTCTCCAAGACAGCACAACGTATCACCAGTTTATAAAGGGATGCTTAGGATTTAAAATGATGCTATGAGGTGTTGTTTTTAGCTTCAGCTCAAACAGTTTTTAAGTACATAGCAGTTTCTTGTACAGTGTGATACTACAGCCTCTTCTCTAATACTAAGACAAAAATACTCATGCACAAAACTGCACATTCAGACACCAAATCATCTCCACCTTAATAATGAACAGTAAACAAAAGCATTACCAAAATAAAAGATTTACAAGAATCAAAATGACAACATTACTTATGAACCAGCTAGTAAGTTGCCATCATACTACTTCTAGTACTCACATAGTAGCCATCTTCACTACAGGAGGGAAGTATATAGTCTTCTCAAAGTCTGGCAGATTTACCTGAAATAATAAAATTTTGATGAAATAGTCATTTTAATAGTTTTGTTGGAGGAAGGGATGTTGTGGGTGAATGGGTTGATGTGTGCCATGCGCTAGTAAATGTGAATGTGTAGTGTCTGTGAACATGTACAGATATGTCAGTACACACACAAACCTATGTGCAGTGTCTGTCAGCATGTGCAGATATATGTCAATACACACAGTAGGTTATGTGTAGTGTCAGCATGTGCAGATATATGTCAGTACAAATACAAGCCTATGTGTAGTGTCTGTCAGCATGTGCAGATATATGTCAGTACAAATACAAGCCTATGTGTAGTGTCTGTCAGCATGTGCAGATATAAGTACACACACAAGCTATGTGTAAATGGGAGGAGGAGGTGTGTCCACCTACACATCCATGTACATTATTTAGCTACCAGTGATAATGAATACGATCTTGCTCAGGAAGAGAACTCTGTTCCCAATTTATTTCCCCTCTATTTCAACAGACTACAAGCTTGGTATACACAGCTAATTGCATAATTGTAAAAGTTTTGTTTCTAGGTTCATGTTATCTATTATAGTACATAGAAGACATGGGGTCCAAAAGACACAGCCTGCTGAGTACTGCCAGATACATTACACGAAGACGGAAGCTACCTGTAAAAGGACAGAATCTGGAAGTAGCGTCTTGCAGGAAGGCATAGTGGGATCTGCTGCTATTCCCATGGTCAGTGGGACCAAGTGTTTACCTTGTAGGAGGTGTCTGTGAGAAAACCAAGGTCAAACATTTGGTGAGTCCTTCTCAAACAGCACATTCAAAACACAAAACAGGGCAACTTTAGATCTTTTTAGTTTCAACTGAAGTAAAACATAAAGACTAGTATGCTGTTCTCAATGTACTTCTTATAATAATAATGATAAATGCATGATTTGTAGAGTGCATATTCACGCTCATAAGGAGAGTGGTCATAGCGACTGAGATAAGAACAAGATATGGACAACAAACAATGGAATGGAATATGAATAACAGTACTGATGACTAATAAAATGCAAATATAGATAACGCAAAGAGAGTGTTGTGATTCAGTAGAGGACGACAAGTAGGGAAGTAGCAATAAACAGAAAAGG
The DNA here is from genome assembly GCA_004794655.1 of Marisa cornuarietis. NCBI lineage: Eukaryota > Metazoa > Mollusca > Gastropoda > Architaenioglossa > Ampullariidae > Marisa > Marisa cornuarietis. The sequence goes on from SMMW01000585.1 coordinate 9,770,313, forward strand.
GAGTAGAGGATATGAGTTGAAAAAGGACTAGCATTGTGTGGACTGTTGTCAGAAGTAATGCTCAAGAAAGAGATGTGTTTTAGTGCACATTTAAAAGATTAAATGGTGGACAGATGGAAAGGGAGAGAGTTTCATTGTTTTGTTGCACAATAACTAAAAATCCTGTGACCATATGTTCTGGTGACAAAAATTGTGAGGAGACGCTCATCAAATGAAAAGTGTAGTTGTCTGGCCGGGATGTTGGGGAAGAGAAGTTTAGAGAAATAGTCAGTGCAGGAGCCTGCAAAGAAATTAAAACACAGCATGGACAGTTTGTATTGGATGAGAAAACGGATGGGTAGCCAGTGCAGAAAACGAAGGAGAAGAGTGACATGGTCTTGTTTCCTAGCTCTAAGTACCAGACATGCAGCAGAGTTCTGTACTTTCTGGAGTTTATGAATGAGTTAGGAGTTGCATTAATCAAGCCAAGAAAGAAGAAATGCACAGACAAGAGTGTTGGTAGAACACATGGAGAGAATGTGATGGATGGTGCTGATCTTATGTAGCTCATAATGGCAGACTGACAGACAGCTGTAACTTGTGTATCTAGGGTCATGTCAGCAGTGATAATGAAGCCCAGATTCCTGACTGGCGACCTAAAGGTGATGTTGGCTTCGCCCATCTTGACATGCAGAACCATATAAGATGCAAATTTTGTTCATGTAGATTCCTGTAAATCATGCAAAACCATACAAGATGCAAATTGTAGATTCCTGTAGATCATCCTGAGGGCAGAACAGGAACAAAGGTGGTTCCCCTTTTGGTGGGAAGGGAGGGAGGTGTTAAACACCTTTTTTGTGAGGGCAGTGCTTTTCTCCAACCCTTTGCTCTGCCTTCCCCAGCCTTCTATAGTCAGGTACCAATTTAAAGCAGTCAGCAAAACAATGGAACTCTCTCCCTTTCCATATCCGCCACCTTCCTACAACTGAATCCTTCAAATCTGCACTGAAAACGCACCTCTTCCTTGAGCATTACACCTAACACAGTCCACACAATGCTAGTCCTTCTTACTCTCCCCACCTTCTGCTCTTGCTACTTTTCTACCCATCTTTCTCTGCAGAATCGCTATATTTTCTATGTTACTGTTACTTGGTGCCTTTTTGTGTTTTCCATCTTTGTTTTCTGTTTGTCGTCAGTACTCACTGTTGTTTATTCTTCCGTCCCTTGTGTTCTATCCATTTAGTCCATGTCTCTTCCTTGTTTTAAGTGCTAAGAGCATGCTCTTGAGTGTGAATATGCGCTATAAAAATCTTCATTTATTATTATTATAAGTTAGCTGCAATGCATATCAAACTGGCAAACCCATCTCACACACCAGTGCTCTTACCACTCAGCTATCCCCTTCCCTTGGCAGACTTGTATATAATAATGGAGAGTCCCACATGCCTCTTAGCTGGAAGGTGTACTTCTTATGAAAGCTTACTTCATGATCTCTTTACATTTCAACAAAGACAACATCCAGTACACACCCTCTCTGACTATAAAGTTGGATGGCTGCAGCACCTATAGGCATGATTATCTTTTCCTTGGTGACAGTATCAGCTCCTTGATTTTTATCAGCTACTTTGTTTTCTCCTTGTGAGACTCGTATTCCACATAATGTCAGGCACAGTCGCATCTCCCTTGGCAGCTTACACAGAGGCAGTTCAAACTGCAACCTGAAACACAGAAATATGTATTGGTGAGTTACTGTATCATCTTTAAGCTTGCTTTAAAACTATTTTTCAGTTTATGCAATTTTTTTTATTCCACAATACATACATGTACACATACAAACATACATAGAATAATCCAATATTAAGCACAAACATAATATACATATAAGATAATAGAAATAACAAAGCAATCAATCTGCTACAATATAAGCAAAAGTTTCATTAACCTGCCATTTCCTCCTACCCTGCACAGTAAAGAAGCATGTACTATAGAAAGACCAGTTACACTTACACAATCAAATCAGGTTTTAACATTTGCTGTAAATCGCAATTATCACCTTCAGTTGATTTTAAAGTCCCCTTTTTTTGACAAATCATACCGTTAAGAAATGACATGACTAAATGAGAGCCACTGTTTCTGAAAGGAAATTTGTGTGCTATTAATAGATGTCACATATTGCTCTGCAATATGTCATGACTTTAGAAAAGGCATAAACTTATGTTATTATGGCCTTCAGGAACCTGCATTTATAAATAAAACATTTTGCCAGAAGAATAATGAAGTTCAAAGCTTTGTCAACATTCCCAGTTCTACTAATACCAAATATAACAACTTTTCACATAACCAAATTTCATCTAGTTATGGTTATTTAACATATTGCATAGTTCTTCCCAAAAATCTTTACTTGATGAACAATGCCAGAATATGTGTTAAATGGTTTCACTGTCTTGTTTACAAAAGCAGCAAAAAGAGTTGTATTTAGCTTATATTTGAAAAGGAACAAGTTTGTGGGTAGGATCAGGTGTAAGATTCTTCACTGAAACCATCTCAGCTGGGTGTCTATAGTAGCAAAGAAGGGCTTTTGAAATATATCAGCCCAGTATTGCCAGTTGAAGAATTTACATGAAGATGTCTTATTGTACAACATGACAAACCATTTTATAGTAGACTCTGGAAAACCAAACAACTTAAGAGATCTTTCTATAAATAGCCAGGATACAGAATCGAACACTTTCTCGAAGTCTACAGTAAGCAATAAAGATAATCCAGGGATATTGTTAGCATGTGCAAAGTACATCATAAGTCATCCTAATATTATCCCCCCTAAATCTATCTTTCATAAATCCTCTCTGACATTTATCAATCACGAGGTAACACACATTGTAGTCATTTAGCCATACATGCTGATGCAATCTTAACAGATGGACTGGCCTCCAGTTTTAATTAAACTGATTTGATTTCTGATCTTTAGGCAGACAATATGCCTTTGTGAGACTTATAAGTGACCTTTGAAACTTATGTAGGTTTTCAAAGTTTCAAAATAAAATTATGTCATTACAGTGCGTCTCTGATTGGAAAACGGATTAAAATGTGTTGATTTATCTCTTTCTCTCTCCCCCAAACAATCCATTTTCTACCATCCAAAACTACTGCAAAACCATTTCATTTACCACTAAAGAACGAAAGTCAGAAAACTTGCAGAATGTACGTTTACAGGACATTCATACTGAAAAAGTCTTGAGTGTCACTGGAAGTACAAGACTGCACAAGCATCAGCTCTTGTTTCCTACTAATGCTTCAGATATGTCAAAGCATGGCAATAATCACATTCAAAATAACATCTGAACAATGATGGAGCCCAACACTAACCATTCATCCCAGACCACCCGTTGACACAAGCCTTCTGTGTTAAGAGGCTGACAGGAAGTAACCCCATCTGCATGAAGTTTGTGTGTTCCGTGGTACAGGGTGCATACAACTTTAAACTCATCGTATCTGTCAAATATATAGCAACATACAGAATAAGTATATATGATCAAAAATCTGGACTTGCAAATTCTTGCTTTAAAATTTTTAAAACAGATCAGGGTTTTTAAAACAATATCTGAACTATTTCAAGGCTTTAATTTTTTTATTTTGAATTCTGCTTTGAAAAAAAAATCTATTGAAAGAAAAGCAACTGAATTAAAGTATGATACAATGACAAAGTCACACAGAAATATATTTTAGCAATATTCTTACTGTATGCTGGTTGTTCCTTTCAAATATTTCTAAATCAATGGGCTTTCATCTCAACAAAAAAACAGTGAAAATGTAGGACAAGTGAAATCTACTATAGTTTGAGTGTACTTATTATTAGGCCAACCAACAGTCAACTGACTCACTGAGTTTGTACAGACTCTGGAAGTCGATGTGCAGTTGCAATTTGAACGATGAAGCTGTCCCTTATACTTGTCACTTCTGTTTGGTCTGTATACATAATATACACACAAGGGCATACACAGCAAAATATATTCACACATACACTTCACAAGAATAGCATCATCTTGGAGAAGTGGGGAAGGGGAAGATATCTTAGGAAATTGGTAATCTTTAACCTTATAAATAAAAATACTTTTAATGTATGCTTCCCCAATTAAAAGTGTATTAACAAATGCAGTTAATCTGCATCATTCATAACCGATGTATATTCATATGCATACACCTTTCTCTCTCTCTCACACACACACACTTAGATATATATATACACACAATAAGTGCAGGCACCTCCAAATACACCCAGTCTTGTACATACCATGTGGAATCTCTATGGAACATCCTAAGAAGAAATCAGTGTGGTATGCTTGGCAGTACATGCGTACCAGTTGTCTGACAGCTGCCACCACTTGATCTACCACTTCTTGTAACTCCTCAACAAAAGAGCAGCGGATTGCTACACTGCAGAAAGAGGCAAAAGTAAATACATTCATTATTTACTCAGTGCCATTGCACAAATAAAGGTCTGAAAGTGGCTGATTCTTTGAATTATGATGAACAGCATAAAATAAATTCATCCTCAGAAAATTATATTAAGGTGGAAAAACAATCATTATCGATTCAAATCATGAAAATAATGGATTAATCTCTAGGGCTTTTCTGACAGATCAAATATTATAGGGAGGAAAAAAAATATAAAATGGAAGGCATTGATGCTATAAGTAAGTGCATATAAAGATCATAATTCCAAAGTGATGAGAAAAAAACGTAAACTTTTAAAATTAAATCTGATCATTAGTGTTAAATACATACTTAATGGCATCAATAGTATCTGCATCGGTGCTGCCTCCCATGATCTTAATAGCACGATTCTTAGGACTCTGTTTTGACATGGATTTAAAACAATATAATCGCAGGCACACACACACACACATGAATTTTTGTAAAGAAATGATTTAACAAAAACTGTGACACCTTCATAATGAGGCAAGCATGACAAATGTTTCTAATTAACATAACTAAATTTCAAGTATGCATGCATGCTTTTATGTACATATATACAAACATACATTATATAAACACAAAAATGCGTATCATATCTTCATACATAGATACATAATACATAACCTGAAAATATTCAGACCAGAAGCTCCTGACAACCACAAGTAGCTTATCAAACACTTACAACCATGTCAGCCACCACCCGCTCTAGCCGATCGACTGATTTAACAACATCGATGGTCTCAATGTTGGCCAGAGCAGCACAGATGGCCCTTACTGACTGTCTCACACCCTGCACCTGGCTGTAGTCAGTCTGACTATGCATCACTTTGTCACTCAGCTGGTCCACAGCCTCATAGAAGTTCTCAAGAAGGATGTCCAGTGATTCTCTGTTTCAGAACAAAAATGTGGTGCATTATCATTATTCATCAGGTAATATATTGTGTGGTGATTTTCTTTGAAGAGTTTTAAAGAAGAAGAAAATATGTTTATCTTCTATCACTATGGGATGCATCCTGCACTGTATTTCCTGTACTACTGACAGTAGTCACTCATTTAGGTGGGTTGTGACGAGGTTTATAGCTGTCAGGAGGTGATGTGAAATTTGAATCTTGTTTAGGCCCAAATGAAAAAAGCAAACAACTGTGTACTGTCCCCAATGAATACAATGAATACAATCATGCAAACATATATACATGCATGTATATTGGCAGCTTTAACAGGTGACAGGTGCATACAAATCTGCATGCAACAGTGCATTTGTTTAAGAAGAAAAGAGATAGCCTTCTCACTTTGATACAGCCTCATCATCAGTTTTAATGTATTCCCGAGGGAAGTACAACATCTGAGCATCATCATCCATCTGAAAAATATTTTGTATTCTGTAATTTACGGAACACACTCTCTTGTAAAGCATATAAACGTTTTTTTAAAAAAACTCCAAATCCAAAGAAACAAAAAAAAACAGAATAGTAAAAAACCTGGACTTAAAAATTTTAAAGACTGACAAACTATGCAATAAGCTATGCAGTATCTAAATTAAAAAGATATGAATAAAACTGAAACAATAGAAATTAAAACATGAAAAGGTCACATTGAAGCCGTTTTTTTTTTAAGAAAATAAACAAATTTACCACCATATAACTGACCGTTCTTATAAAAGGTCTGATCACTTGTTCTCGTGTAACCATCTCAAATGTGACATCCTGATCCAGTTTCAAACAGTGGTGAATATACTCAAACTTAGATAAAGCCTGGTCACTGACAGAAGAATAGCACCCATTTTAAATCATACGCAATTTTGGCACTGGAATAATATGCATTAAGAAAACTTGCACATATTACCTAGAAGCACACATATAAATATAATAGATGCACATGTACAAACAACCATTCTCCTACCAGCTAATCTATTATTATTTTAATTATTATAATTTAAAATTATTTAGTTTATAATTAGTTTTATAATCTAAAAACAAAAATTTTTCACCAGAAATTTAAGGGAAAGTAACTAAGGACTGTCATATGATAACTAGGTTATAGGGCTATAGTGTTGGTGTCGCACTTCTGCTTTATGCACGAGTCGTGCGTACGCGCTGTCAGACAGACTAGCATAAGGTAGAATAGATAGCTAGGGAAACGAATTAGCTGGTAAGGCAGTGTTACGGCAACAGCCGCCTTGTTGGTGCCAGCCAGAGTAGTGGACAAAAGGACCAGGTATGCTTCACTGCCGTGTATCTCTTTGAGATCAGTTAGGTCGGGGGGAATGGATGGCCGCTTACGTCAGCACTAGCGCAGGACAGAAGCGGGTAACGGCGGTTATCGCCGCAAGGGGTTCTTTCAAGAGGAGAGATCACAGGCCACGGTGTGGCCGTTAATTACGGGTACCTAGTGTGGGACAACAGCGCTTCTGGTTATTGTCATTGACTGGACACCAGTAGTGAATAGAGAGGCAGACGTGATGACGCCGTAGTCAGATCGCGCCACTAGTATAGTGGGCAGGAATAAGTCAGGACTGACCACCTGTCTGTCATGTGTTAGCTAGGTAGTGATTGGAAGTAGCTATGTAGTAGAATGTTGGAAGGAAGAGTGTATGTATGCTTGACCAATCGTGAGAGAGAATGATCCTCACGGATGAGGATTTAGCATAGAGACCGGCGAGAACTCGTGGTCTTTCGCACTGGAACCTCGAGGGAGAAGGTTGTAGCAGAGATCTGTTCAAGGCTGTTCAGATTCTCCGCTGAGAGTTAGTCTGGGAATCGTGACTACTTCAGCACAACCGACTTCAGAGGTGCGTTAAGACCCACTCTTGGTACAGAGTGCACAACGTTTTGCATCACCAGTGGCTGTCGGTCGTAGACAGCAGAGGTAAAGCTGGTAGAGAAGCGTTGGTCCTCATTAGGCGCGGTTAAGCTCTGATCGCAGTCCGGCCTTGAGGAAGAGTCACGTGGTGGCACGTGGCAGTGCCAGAGTCTCTGTGTTCGTGGAAAAGGCAGCAACGACTGGCGGAGTGACATCTACGGATTTTCAGACGTCAAGACATCGGAGGGCCCTCCACATCGCGAGAGACATTCTTGTGTAGAGAGATAAGTGACAAGTGAAGTGTGTTGTGTAGTAATTAAGCTAATAGTGACTCACGTTATCTGGATTAGGAGTAGAAATACCGGGAAGCCTAGAGAGCGAGCTAACATTAAAATTTGCAGCATTTGTATCTTTTATGTTCATTTGGTCAAACCTCTCGATAATTAATAATTGTTTTAATATACTAAATTACCTTGTGTTGTTCTTGGGGACGTACGCTGTGGGCTCGGAGTCAGTTAAATAGATCTTTATTTGCAATTTAGTATAAGTGTGTGCGTACACGTACATGTCGGCGTGAGTTTGTTGAGGTGTCGAGAGTGTGATTAGCCCGAGGCGACGGTAATCGCAACCTCTGACTATCTTCGCGTGCTCTTTCCCCGGAGTTCACGACAAGGACACTAACACTATAGTTTAAAGACTGAACTCAAATATGCCATTAACAAATTATGTAAAACAAAGCTTCCACCTAATGAGTATATGAATAAGGTACCAGTTAGATACCACAAAGTGGACTTACTTGGTGAGATACTCTGTCCTGTCGTACACCTTCAGGACAAAGTCATCCGCAGTTCGTTGTCGGCCATGAACTGGTGAGGCGCTGTACAACACTTGGCTGATCACATGTTCCACAAGAGTATTAGCTGAAACATCACCCCTCAACAATCAGCTTAAGGATCGATCGCTGCCACTACAAATACAATTTCCCCCAAGGTCACAGACATTATAAAAAAAACAACTTCTTTTTCAACTTCATTAGTTTTGCTTTATCTATAAAAAAGACTCTTTCTGAATGTGAAAACAGTAAGTCTGTAAACAGTTTAGACAAAATGTGCATGGACTTGCATGATTGGTGCCTGATACAATGACATTTAGTGTTAGAATGACACAAGGTTTAGCATTAAAAAAGTAAGTTTCAAGAGATGGCACATAAATAAATAAGCGACAAAGCTTCTACATTAAATAAAAATAATAACAAAAAGGCACAATCTAAACATATATTTTAGCCTCAAAAAAGGGATTGTATGTATTTGTGTTATGCATATGCCAATATACCATCAACATCATCTATTCACCATTATCAAAAATTATCATTATTATTGTCAATATCATGTTTTAATCAAAATTTAATAAAATTCACAATCCCTATCAATCACATGTACAGGCAGCTGCAGCCAAAACTTGTGCTGAAACGCTTCTTGCAGCTCATGTTAATCAGTTAATGCTCTTTCAACACTAGTCATATCTACATACAAAGGTGTGTACATACTGTCACAAGTAAAAGAAACAGGATCAGAATCAAAAGGCATATGAATGACCACTTTGATCTGCGTTGATGGGGTATGGTTTGTGTGAACTGGGCTCAGCAAGTATCCAAGGTTGGATTTTTCATCTTTTGAAGTATATTTCTTTTTAAGTCTGAAAAAAAAATTCTTTTAAACCTTGAACATCAAATTAAAATTAGAAACAAGACCATGGCAGCCAAAAGGGAAAATAAATCTTTTAACAATTAGATAAATCTAGCACTAAACTTATACTCAGCACACAAAATATGAAATATTGGCAGCTTTAACAGGTGACAGGTGCATACAATTTGATGTCAGGAAGGAATTTATGCTGTATGTTCAGACAGGAACCATATTATTTGGTTGCAAGTACTCTATCTGAGAGGAAACAATGCTGTAAGGAAGACAATAAAGCTTTGTGGTTCTAGTATCTTACACAAGTAAAACAGTAAAAACAAACTGGATCTAAGTATAAGCAAGAGTATAACCATAAAGACAGCAGAAAGAGAAATACCTACAGGCATGTATGTTGACAAACAATATTATGAAGGAGCTAGAAGTTGCAGTACAGCTTAATGAACCACAATAAAGATCTTAAAGTGTTGTAAATATCTGAAACTCACTCAGCCACCATTTGACAAAAAGCATCAGATTCTGGGTCAATAAATGTCCTTTTCCGGAGTTGTTCATAGCGTGATGTCTGTAAAAAAAATTTTAAATAATATTATTATCTGTGTTTTGTTGCTGTTTCTGTTCCTTTATGGTGTATGTCATCATCGTCAGCATACATATCCCTAGATACATTTCATAGTTTACATGCAGTAGAAGATTTTAGGTTTAAGTTTCTGTTTTCTAAAGTTTAATATTTTTTTTAAACTGCCTAAGACTGTGGATAGGACTAGGTGCCATGACTGTCAAACTGTAATATAACACTTCCTTTGCAGTCAATGGATACTCACCTGTTCTGATGTCCTCACACAAGCAGGTGGTCGATCTGGACTGCTATGGGGTTGCCAGTTCGTTGGCTCTCGATTGCTCGTTGTTAGGACATTTTCGATTTGAAGAAACTCCTCATCCGAAGTTCCAAACATCTCTAAGGCTAAGGTCTCAAAACCAATGGCACCTTCATAGTTACCAATGCTCTCGTGCTTCTTCTGTGGCCTGCTTTCTAGGTGTTGAGAGGTGGAAACACCCCAGATTTCATGTGAAAGTCGCCGCTGGTGCCGTCGCAAAGCTGGATCAGGTCCTTTCTCTTGGTAAAACCCTGAAAAGGCCTCCCCCATTGAATAGTTCAAAGCACCATTTTGGTTTTGGACTGCAATGGACTGTTTGCGCCCACGTTCATACAGAGGGTCAAAGAAATCTAATGAAAGATATTCATGTTCTGGAAATCCTTGCTGAAGCTGAATAAGATCAGCATTGGAGCTAGCTTCCTCAGTTTCTTCTTGACACTGAGGCTCTGGCAAAACACTGTCTTCTATACTCACCCCAATATTGCTTTTGCCTGTTTGACTGTAATCATGAATATTGGTCCAGCTGGCTGCTCGTGTCAACCCTGACTGCATTTGCGGAAAGAGAGTGTATGAGGGACTGTTTTCATTCACCATTTGTCCACCAAATGCACCACCATGGAAAGGGCCTCCGAAAGCTGTCTGTCCCAAAGCATTCACGCTGGGCTGACCAGAAGGATTTCCAGGGTAGCCCTGTCCAGTGATTCCATTTCCAGAGTAACCTCCATTTCCTTGAATAGTTGACAGTCCCGAGGGAACTCCACCAGCAGTAGATACGGTGCTACTGCTGGACAGTGCCATCAAGTTGTTTGGAACTGTAAACGGGGTGTTGGCTTGTGGGTCTAAAAGACAGGGATTCCAGCCATAGCCGATTCCCCCACTTGATGAATTGTAGTTGGGAAATATTTTACCAGGAGGAACATAGTTAGGAGGTCCTACCATCAGATTTGGGGTCACCATCTCTGACCTGAGTTCCCGAAAGGCACTACTGATGTCTGGGTACCCTGACTCCATTGGCTTGGACACAAGATCTTCTAAAGAAGAACTTAAATGGTTCTGCGAAGAGATGCTGCCACTGGTACCAAACAGATTACGTTGTAAAGAGCTGCTAAAATCTATGCCTTGAAGATCAGCCATAAAGCCTGAGCTGCTGGGAACATGCACTGAATGCGGTCGTGGCATATCATTAATATCATATTCTGACACTGCACTGTCCCCTGTAAATAAAGAGCTCATTTTGATCAGCTCTGGTCTGCTGCGAGATGAACCACCTTCACTCCCTCTAGTGTTCCCACCACCAGCACCTTCAACTCCTTCGGTAGACTTATACTTCAGGCTAGTCCTCTGTTTGGGTATGGGTGGATGTGCTGCAGTAGGCTGAGTGCCTGAAGATGCCATCATGGCAGCATCCACTGGAGATCTGCGACGTGGAGGTGCCGGTGGGGGCTGAAGATTGGGGTAGCCATCTTGCCAGCCTTGGGCAGCCATTGTCACAGACTGAGAAAGAAAATTCTTCCCTTAGCTGTAAATCATCACTTTGCCACGTCAAGTCTCCAGAACTCCTGCATCACTAAGTGCTGAAAGACACAAGACACAATATATGTAAACCTTAATAGCATCAACAAACAATGGATAGTGCAAAGATACTGTCTTTCAACATTCTTTCAGATCGCCAACCCAAAATTAAATATTGGATGATGGATGTGAAACATAAAGGTAGGTGAAATCATTAGACCTGATAGTGTATTTTCTTGACAGTGTAAGCTACAAATTAATGTTTTTCATGAAAAAGAACTTAAAACAGTGCATCAAAGAAACATCTACATCAGCAGAATTTTTATTTCTTCTTTTCTTATTTTTATATTTCCATTTATTGCTAAAAAATAAGTTGTTTGACCAAATATGCATGAAAGTATTCATGGACTGTCATTTGTTTTGGTTGTTATGTCTGTTTTTTAAGACATAAGAAGCCAAATAAATAAAGCCAGGCATGCATTCCACATCCTGCAACCCATCTGGAATTCCAAGGCATTATCTCAGCACACCAAGATCTGCATCTTTCATACAAATGTAAAATCTGTCCTTCTATATGGGTCTGAGACATGGATCAAGAAGCAAAAGTAGGGCTGGATCGATCACACCCTGCGAAATGACATGGACCCAACTGGGGAGGGAGGCCCAGAACCGGGTCCGCTGGCATGGTTTAGTTGCAGCCTTATGTTCCACTGGGGGCGAAAAGGAATAATAATAAGAAGAAGATCTCTTTTTAAGTTATTAAGGACAATGCTCTAAGTGTAAAATATCTCTTAAAAAGTTATTCCAGTAAATACACCCCTGATGTGTAGCCTGGTGGTTTAAATTGTGTCCTCAACTTTGCAGCAAAAGTCTACTGGTTCAAGGCTTACTTGGAGTTATGGCTGGAAGTCAATCACTCCACATCTGGCAGTTGTCTAGCAGAAATGGGTACCTGATTTATTAGAAAAGGGATGGTCTATATCCATAAGCCATGCCCTAGACTTATGCTTTCTGCCCCTATGGCCAAAAGGGTATAGTTGATGATGATGACGATGTCCATTTATAATGTGCAGGTATCCATTCAGAAGAATGCTCACTGCGCAGACCAGGGCACTTTTCCTTTTTCTTAACCAAAACATCAAAGCAGCTAGTAGAAGTGGAGGCTGCTTTTAGAAAATGGGAGAATATAAATGCAGTTTATGACAGCAGAATTCTGATGAACATTTGCAGCATTAACGACAGAGCTTCACTTTTTTGTAATATTAGGCTTTTATTAAAAGTATATCTGAAAGTGGATGTGAACATCTAGACTAAAACCCATAGCAAATCAAAAGAAAAACAACCAGCCATGAAGGGTCAATATATAATGCAGTCATTTTACAAATGTATCTCAAAAGTGTTGTGTAAAAGCAGGATACATATGAATTTCTTAAAGAGAATGAAGGCCGTTTAAGTTGCCATCGCTCACCAATATTTAAAACTTTCCAAATTGTCCAGTCCCTAGCAAAATTTGACAGGGAACAGTTCAGACTCCGTTTTCCCTTTCAGTTCAAACCGCCCCCGTGTTAAAATTGAAACTGCTAAATTGCTGCAGTTTAGAATAAGAATAGCACGAACCCGTGACTATAGAAATCATTTGTGTAAATAACATTCTTAATAATTTCGAGACTTTGCATCACAACTGGAAACAAAAATTTCGCATAGCAATTCTGTGGTTTCATTAGTTTATGTTTTAATTATATTAAATATTTAATCTTTGTAGAATTTAAGGATCAAGACCAGTTATTATTTGCATACTGGTATCTGGAAAAGATCTTATACGGATCACCGACACAGTGTTCTGACCGAAAGAAAGAAATTCGTAAGCAATATCGTTCAATCTACGATGTAATAAGCTATTAAATGTAAATATCAACTTTACCTACAAAATTCTGTCCCTTTTTGACAATTTCGTGGTATCCATGGGACTTAAACTGCCCTCAAAGGTAAACAGTGAGGATCTTATGAGATTATTCAGTTGTTGCTCCGATGTCATCGCCATATTTGTAAACTATGTGATAACAGAAACTCCTGCTATATAATGTGCGCATGAAAAGCCTTACATTAAATTAACTAAGGATTTTAATCATATAGTTTTCTTTCAAATGTGTTCAACCTTATCATTATTTTGAAAATAGTTCTGCAAACAACCAATATTTTTATGGACTGGTTTAGTCTTTCAAGGGCGTACAACTCTTGATGTTTACACTTAGAAGGGGGCGTTCACTGATGTGGACTGTGCACCCCACCCCTTCTGTTTTTGAGGAAAAGCAATCGACCCAGAAACACGGACGTACATACTTAAAATGTTACGTCTGTGCCAACTAATAACATACCGGGATAATTATACGTATGATTAAATTCCATTGAAAAGAGAATTAGAGGCAAAAACTATTTTGTTTCTAATTCAAGACTTTTGTGAATGCAGTGCCCATTTGTGGACATGTCAAAGAATGTTTTAAACACAGAGATGTATGGGGTTTCAGATTCATAGCTAATAAATGTAGATACCAGGTGATATATGAATGTTATTAAACTGCATCCTGCTTGTTTACATTCTTTTCAAATACGAAAATTGCTTGACCTCTCGCGCCTCGATATATGTAGACCAATTGTGCTTATGTGTAGAATTGTACTTAATGCATGGGAATGTGACATGTGACATTTTACATGATTATATTCTACACGTAAACTGAACCACCACTGAATGGGCGTACGAGACATCAATATTTAATAAAACTATTTACTATGAGTGCATAATAGTTTGAGTGGCCTGCTGCAGTATATGTGATTATTTATCACTTTGCTGTAGTGTATAACACATATATCGGTGTTTGTAATTCTAGCAACAGACGGATCTTTGCCACGTGTAGCCAGGAAAGAAAAGAAAATAAGAAATTGTAGTGTATCCCGGAAGCGGTCTGTAACCCCATTATAACCAAAATATAATAGGGTCATGGGTGGATAGCATGATTTGAATGGTATAAGAGATCGACAGATAGAGAATGGTGCAGACTAAGAAGGCAGTGTAGGTGGGAGGCACTAGGAAACAGAGTGGTTCAGTTGATGGGACACACACACACACACACACGTTTTGACTATGCAACGTCATGAGTGAAACTTATAGTGCTCTTTTCTCTCGCTGTCAATCAGCTGTCATCTCAAAGTAAAGTCAGCCGTGTACATCCTGATAAGTTTGATAATTAATGTATCGTTTGTAAAGAAAGTCAGGTTGTCTCAAACGTCCCTCTCTGCCGGCACGTCTTTGTGAACACGGCTTAATGACTTCCTTCAAGGTACTATATCGCTCCCCCTCCCTCCCAAATTCCCCAGTGCAAGTGGGTGTACGTGAGGTGGGCTCGGCATATTGACGTCCGGGAACAAGTAGTGTAACTCATTCGAGAAGTGACGTATTATAGCGCATACCTTGAGATCAGGGATCGAGGTAACCCGAGCTCTAGTAATCAACATGTTGAATGACTAGTATATAAATATTACAACCACCTAGCGGCAGTCCCCTACTTTATACTCCCTTCACTTTTCTGATAAGTCAAAGCGAGAGGACTCTCCGAACTAAGTGGCTACAAACAGAATACAGCACGCGCATGTGTGCGTGCGTGCGTGCGTGTGTGTGCGTGCGCGCCTTATCCATGTCACTGTAACCTCAAGTGACCGCACCAGCCATCCAGTTTCCAGTCGACAAAGGAACATGCGAAACACACTTGTAACACATGTAACACGTTCGTGTAATGCAAACGTAGACTCTTGTAGCATCCTCATGTAAGCGCACGACAAGACGTGTGTACGTCGCATGTGACATACATGTAGCACGTTCATAAAGCACAAGTCAAACGTAAATACATCTGTAAAATGCGCGTCTCCGTATAATGCAAGGCGAATGAGACTAGTATGCACGTGACACAGAGTAATGTAATGCACCTGGGACATAATAAATAATAATAAACATTTGCTTGTATAGCGCCTCATCCTGGCCTGTGGACACAAATGACAGAAGGTTATGTGACGTCAAAATAAGGTGACGACAAAATGTCGGTGTTTAGCGGACCGTGTCCACATGTCGTAGGGTGTAATGTAATGTAACGCACTTGGGACACATGTGAGGTGATGATCCAGGTGAGGTGTAACTGTATAAGCTAACCAAGGTATTCAAGTGCTTCTTCCTTCTCTTTATCGTTCTGTCTCCTGCCCAGTCTCTAAAAGGTACTTACTATTTTGGATCTTCTCAGGTCAAGTGTCACACACGAATGGCTAGGGCGCACAGGAATTCGCACAAGAGATATCAGAGCCGATCGAGTATCGAATGGTCACGTCGCCGTCAAGATTGACTGGTTGCTTCGTGGTTGTGCCACACTTCCTAGCTCCTGCTAGTGCAGAGACCCTGTACAACTTTCCTGACAACGCCGTGACTGATTGCGTCACCATAACCACAAAAGTGTTCTGAGTAACTGAGCGGATGTCATACATGCACTTCTTGGGATCAGTGACCATACAATATGTATGATACAAATATATCCAGTACTTGTGATCTCTAATACAATAATGTGATTTAGGATCCGAGGACGTGCAGGCGACGCTACCTATGAAAATATTTGCATGTGAATGCAGAGTATATTTATCGTCTGCTTCGCTGTCCCCTGTACGTCAGGAATTATAAATGTGTATCAGAGCTAAAATGAACGCCAGAACTTTCTGAAGAACTATAAAGTGAACGTCAGCACTTAATTAAAGTTACGAACGTAATAGTCTGAAAGTAGTTCTCGGTATGGACGCTAGCCATTTATTAGTAGGCTTCGGGTTCCAATCCCAGGACTCCCTTAATTCTTGTTCACCAGAAAACAGCAGGTACAGCCGAACAACCATGACATCGAGTGTACAGACTGATCATGGCTGGAAAGAAAGGTACCACCCAGATGCTATTTTTAGCTGTGTTGAGGCTATCTACGGATGTTACGTCATTTCCAGAGGTCTCGGCAGAATCTCAGCCATTTCACCCCGATCTGCACTTGTACGCTTTGTAGATTGCATTGTACGCATAAAGACGGAAGTAAACGAATTCATTTACTTCGTTTATATCAGGGGCGAAGTATAATTTTTTTTAAAAGACTACTTGCTCGAAAATTACAGAGCGATTAAGGTTGGTGTTTGCGTGAGCTAGTGCTATAGGTTGGAGGTTTCACTATGAATATATACATGCATGTGTGTGTGAGAGTGTATGTGTGTTTGAGTACTGGTGTGTGAAACTACACATTAAATGGAGCCAGACGGTGGAAATTTAAGAAAACAGGAATATTAAACCTTGGCGCTGTGGCACGAAGTATATGTGTTTACTGCCTGTCTCAACTTCATAGCAATGACATTACCAAGCACAAAAGTGGTTTTTGTAAAATATATATATACACATACAAAAAAATACATGAAATGATTTTAAAACAGCAATTTATATCCATTTAAAAACAAATACAGTCTATTAAATACCCTTTAAAATGTACACTTATCACAATGCCTTAGTTTAAGCGGTTATGACGTAGAATGTCCAAATGGCACCCAAAAATTAGAGAAACCGGTTTAACGTGAAAAACATTTACAACCTTCAAAAAAAAGCTAAACAAGCACAAAGAAAAAGCTACACTGCCGTATATAAAATCATTTTATTTTTCTGTAATGAAAAGGTCTGCACCAGATAAGGGATGTTGACGACCACGGTGTAATAGGAATGGGTCACTCCAGCCAAAAAGGACTATATAGTCGGGTGCAGGGGTGTTGTTTTTTTTTCTTATGATTGGGTATATATCTCGATCAGTGCAAGATAATAATTCTCCAAATGTATAGGACTAGTTGCGTGCAATTTCTAATGACTGGGTCAACTCAGTATACGATACTAATATAAGTGAGTACCCTCTCCCTTCTCGAGATACACGCATACAAGCATGACCACGCACAGGTCAAGGTCAACAACACGGACATCAGCCTCAGCCAGTGGAAGACCTGGACCATAATTAGGTGTAGCTGTGTACAAATGTGACCACAATTTCGACCCTTTCCTGTGCACCGTGATGCTTGTAGACATGTATCTCGATGACGAAAGAGAGGTATTCACCCAGATTTGGAGAAATAATATCTTGCACTGTGCTTTACTCGGTCATTATAGAAAAACAAATTTCACCCCATTGGTCCTTTAAGTTCGAGCAGGTCTACAAAAGTTGACCTGTTGATATTCGGCGGACAGCACTGAACAACTTTATACTATGCCGACTTGTGCAGACGGGACGACTTTTGGTACCGTCACATCTGCATAAAGATAACAGGAGCAAGTGAATCAGGAAGAGGGCGCCTTAAATGTTAATCTCATCTGGTCACAGATCAGATATGTTCTCGAGTCAGCCAGACAGAAATTAAAGTACGCCCGCACCCACTCTTGCTTGCTTTCTGTGCTACATTACCGTCGGACAATGGTAGGTATTCCGATATCTGTGATGACAGCACACGCGACGCAAAGTAAGTGGCGTTACATAGCGGACGACCGGCGATACCTGTTTAAAATCCTGTTGTTGCCTACGCAATACAAACGACGCACTACACTCTAAACACAGATCCCCTATCCCACTCCACCCTACCTCACATCCCACCCACTTCGAACTGCCTGTGTATGTGTGTGTGTGTGTGTGTGCGTTCGTACGAGTCAGTGCGTTCTGAAACCTTTCGAAGATGGCCGAATTTCTTTTTATTTATCGACTGCCATCTGTAATGTTTGCCGTGTACTGCAGAATAAAGGGCTAAATTGTTTCAGAAATCAAAGCACGAAGTTTTAAGTGTTCTTGAATATTATATTTTAATGTTGCCTGTAGGCGGTATGCACTAGCTGTGGCTCCCGTCCCAATCAAGTGGGGGTGTCAAGAGGCAACCTGTAGCCCTACATCCCGCTCATTCAAGAGGTAGCAGACAAAACTGCAGATACAAGAGCTCTGTCTATGAAGATCGATATGTCCAGCTTTGCACTACTGTCGTGTCCCTTCTGGCCGTCCTGTCCTAGGTGTCTGGTGTTGCCATTGAAGTTCAGATCTCGCCTCGGACGTGCTGCTTTCCCAGCATGTGATACCCGCGTACAAGGCCAGCTCTTTTTTATTTTGCTGTAATCTAGTCTTAATCAGTCAGCACTTTATAACACTGATTTCAAACACCCACGCATCCACCTACCCATTCGTCCTTCCTGTAAGTGATTTTTTTTCTTTCTTTTCTTTTTTTAACAAAAGATCGAGGCTGATCTAGGTACAAGCCGCTCTCGTCTCAAGTGTAACCTTTTTTCCCGATCAAGCGAGCAGACGACCGGCGAGAGGTGAGAGGGGCTCCTACATTCTGGTCACCACCTCGCCAGGTGAATCAAACTGAACAGGTTGCACTCAGCACTGTCACAAGTCTTGCACCTGAGCAAAGAAAACAAATGTTGGCTGGCTGTGGTCGATTTTTCTGTTATATTTAAGCAGGAAGTTGGAATGATCGCTGGAGTAGAAGACGGTGGTGGTGGTGGTGGTGGTGGTGGTGGTGGTGGTGGTGGTGGTGGTGGTGGTGGTGGTGGTGGTGGTGGTGGTGGTGGTGGTGGTGGTGGTGGTGGTGGTGGTGGTGGTGGTGGTGGTGGTGGTGGTGGTGGTGGTGTAAACGCGACAAATTGATGTTGGTGGTAGGGAGAATCATTAATTGCTGTCACTGATCTCAGCTACATAACTCTTAGACACTTCGAGACACTCACGCTTTACATTTGACACGATATTTTGAATATCTTTGACTTCGTCATTATGACATTGGTGAAGACTCAAGAATAATATATAAACAAACGAAAGCAGAACATAAAACCAACATATAAAAATATAACATTTTCCTTCCGTTCTAATCCATGAATACATCTGTGACCATCAGGCACCAACATTATATGTATGATCAATTGATCATCATGAATTTTTTCTCTAAATAGAAGTACGTTGTTCCTTTTCGTAAGAATGCATGCAGTCCAGCTGCTCAATCTTAGATGAGCTGTCAATGGTGTGTGTGTGTGTGTGTGTGTGTGTGTGTGTGTGTGTGTGTGTGTGTGTGTGTGTGTGTGTGTGTGTGTGTGTGCATATGTGATGTTGTAGGTGCATACCTGATTTTCTTCTTGTAAGTTTTTTTTTAATCTATATATATATTTATATGCAACATGTTACTTGCCCACTTTCTTTTTCCTCCTCATGTTTTCAATTTTTTTCATTCAGTGTTGAACTCGAGCACATTCCCTTATTCAAATTGCCCAATGGGACAAATAAAGTTGGTCATTGTCATTGTCATTGGCATATACCCACATATCGTGTGTAACTGCCTAATTTCTTTTTTTACTTATTAATTCTTACGTCCACAATACCATAAATTAATGCACAACCGTAGTTTCAGCTTGTGTCCACTGATACTGTTTTTTGCCCCACGTTTATTTGCTTTTATTATGTATTTTGTTACCCGATCAGTCTCGGTAATATGCATAAGCTCATGAGAGCGTTTTCTCTTTCGGGTGAGGGCAAACATGAGGCTCATCCCATTCAAGAATAATATGGGTGTTCCACCCTCCCATACTTCTACCTTTGAAGGGAGTTGTCAGCACTTTGATGTTCAAATGCTCACGTTGTTACGAAGCGGAGCTGAGAGTTGCAAGGGTCTTGCACTTTCTAACCCTGAGAGTTGCAAGGGTCTTGCACTTTCTAACCCTCGGCGTTTTTTGTTCCGTTCTCACCATCTCCGTTTCGTGTTTTTTCTGCTTTTATTCACTTTTCCGTCCTATGGCCCAAATCATAGTGATTTCGCTGACCAAACAGACAAGAATTAACCAGCTTCTTTAAAATAAAAATGTGGTTTACAGGACACGTGCGCGTTCGCGCCATCCCCTAGGGCCAGTTGCACAACACATTTCTAATTTTAAACACTTTTATGCCTTAACTCTATTTAGATAATTAGTTTAAAGTGCACACGACAATTTTAGAATTTTTAAAACTAAAACTGCTTTAAGTAAGATAAAGTTGTTTAAATCTGTCAGTACAATTTTTGTATGTTTTTGTATGCATCAAAATGGCTAATAAGAGATTTTGCTTCTTTAGAACAGTTTTAAGACTTAGAAACGTGTTGTGCAACTGGCCCCAACGTACTGTTAAATAAAATCCAGACACGCACGCACTCACACATTGACGGTCTCATATAAGTACTATATATACGAGTTTGAATCGAGAATTTACATCAAAGTGACCGAAGTCGTAGGACTGGCACTGAATCAAAGTGAGTAGCGAACGCACCGACCAGAGTCCATACACCGACTATATAATCAGTGGTCAACAATTATGTCGAAAGTATATGTGCATATGGTTGTTCTGACGAACGGGTGATCGAGTTTTCTTCGTATAGAATTAATATCCTTATAACCCGATTTGCGAAAGCCTGAAGAGTATGGTCACAAAGAGAAGACATTTCACCTGACTGCTTTATATTTTTCACGCACTATTTAGTTTAGCCTGTAAACCGAGACGTTTCACTGGGCGCTGTTTTTCACCCCACTCTCTCTATTTTCGCTCAGAGCCGGTTGAATCCATAA
The DNA here is from genome assembly GCA_004794655.1 of Marisa cornuarietis. NCBI lineage: Eukaryota > Metazoa > Mollusca > Gastropoda > Architaenioglossa > Ampullariidae > Marisa > Marisa cornuarietis. Next base: position 9,791,315 of record SMMW01000585.1, read on the forward strand.
ATCCGCGGTTCTCAACCTGGGGGGCTCCTGAAAAGGGGGCCGCAAAGGCAGTGATTTTCTCATATCTCATATAGGTATTAGTGGTTAAGGGGGGCGCGCGGACATACCTTTATTCGTCTGGGGGGGCGTCACAAGTAAAAGGTTGAGAAACGCTGCCATAAATAGTTCGGTAGTTGCAGACGCTTATTTGCCTTTGTAGTCTTACGCATACGTTTAATAAATAAATATTTATTTTCTTACTATAAATTATCTAAATTTTAATGTCAAATGATCACACAAAATAAAATTTTGCATCCTTAGTATATGCATTTATCTGACTTTTGTAAATAGTTGACCATATAGTGATAACTACATTTTCATGCGGTAGAACACTACTTGGACGTTGACGACACGTGTCACTTCCTTCTGTGAGGAAGCCTGACGATAAAATTACGGGCGTAAGTGGAGAGAGCTTATTTAAGAGAGAGACGCGCCAGGCGAAAGGGTGTAGTCGAAATTCATTCATCCTTACCACACCCACCAAGAAAGGTATTTTGTTTTATTTGTTTCTCCTAGCTGACTTACGACGCACAGTGTAGTGCTTCCAAGCAGTGGCTAAGGGGGCGCGTCTGCTAGTCTTAGTCAATACATTTACTATGGTCTTCTGCAAATGTTAAAGGTTTGGTTCGCTGATTTGGTTACACTTTAGAAAGTTTAAATACATGTCTCACATTTGTGAATAGATGTGGGGTTTTTGTATACTTGTTAAAGATTTAAATCATGAACGATATCGGCGATAGTTTCAATGTTTTGCATATCTCAGGGGAGGTAAGTTTGTCACCTCGGTGAACTGTGCCGAGAGTTAGAATCAGTTGTCTTCAAGTTTGAAAGCCAGGCGCATCGTTTGACATTGTTTTGACCAGCGCAATAGCCTGTCATTTTATCTGAAAAAAGATCGAAGTAGTAAACTTTTTATTTTTTGTGCATAATTTGTTACAATAATAAGACAAAAATGTTTATGCGACGCTTGTGTGTAAATATGTAACAGAGTCATGTGTAATGACAGTAACCATTATTTATTGTGATTAGTCTGATTAAATCATCGCTTTAAACGTTTTACATCAAATTGTTTTACGCCTTGCATTGTGAGACAAGCAGTATCAACAGTTATTATTAAGAACATTATCCCCTTAGCTATGTAACAAAGTTTCATTCGTGCACTTTGCTGGCAGTTTATTCTACCAGCAATATCTTCTCGGGAATTTGTGGAAAGCAAACATTTTAATGGAATTTAACCTATTGCAGAGCGTAGCCTGGTAACCAGTTGTATTAGGTTTTAGTTTTTAGCAAAATAGGTGACAGGGAAATCTGAAGTATTGGTAGGATAATCTATGTTTTCATACATTGTTATTATTTACTCTCACTATCCTAAAAGGATTGAAAAAAAATAATAACGAGTTACTAAATCCAGTAATCTTGATGTTTGAAATAGCTTTCTGTTTTTTTGTCATTTTTTTCATGTCTTTATTAAGTCATTATTTTCGGTACATGGTAAATTTTTATGATGAGGGTCACTATTACATCTTCTTCAACTGTGCTTATATGCTGCTTTAAAAATGTGTTTTGGCTGTATTATTTCATGCAGATTTCATAATTTGGAATACAGAATTGTTAGGTCGTGATAGCAAAGTACTGTGGCCACATTCCAAAAATAAGAATATTAAGGTGGCATGAGGGAAGAGTTATTCTGAAAGTAAACAATAGCAGTTATGAGACCAAATAAATGTGATCCACTGGTAGTGTTTAACCTGGAATGCTTGTTTTGAATTGTTGAAAAAAGAAGTTGCTCATGTTACATGATGTGTTAGGTCAATGTTTAGATAAGAGTCTTGTCATCCTGATTTGTCATGAGCATGAGTAAGTTTACATGTGACTATTGAGTGACCTGCTAATCAGAAGATCACATAGTTAAATCTATAGCTCCAGCACACAGTGATTTATCACTCATATCTGTAAACTGATTGTTTTTATCATTTATTATTATTACACACACAGAGACAAACAGGTGCTTAAAAAAATGTATGTAGACATTTGAAGACAGATTTTCTAATGACTTGAAAGATGTTTGTAGTTTACTCAACCACCAGAACACTTTATTGCTTAATTATTCTTTGTGATATGGTTTTAAAAGATTATCCTCACGTTGTCTGTCTTATGGTCTCGTTCTTTTTGTCTCAGGATGGGTGTGTGTTTGTGCATCAAAAGTTGGATGAAACATTTGAAAGCAAATAGCCTGTAATTTATGCATAGATAAATATAGACAGTCCTGAGCACAGGAGGAATGGCAACTTGATAAAATCTCGCCCAGGTCATGACCTGGCCTGAGGAGTTGTCAGACATCTTCCTCACTCAGCAGCAAACATCTTTCCAAGCACAACCAAGCATTAAGGCACACAGGAAAGGGCAGGTGCTGACCCTGTGTTTAGCCATGAAGCCAAGACAAATTTTTTCAACCCCAGCATCAGTCAATAGCTCCTCACCTCCCATATCTGGAGTTTCTTTTTGCAGCTTCCTTCAACCCCTTTTTTTTTTTTAAAGGGAGATCCTTATGGGGGTAAGGAGGGAGAGAGGGGGGTCAGTGGTGTTTGAGTGTAATATATGCAAATGCTTTCGCCAAACACTGCTCAGTTCTCACTGGGGGCATGGTGTTTGAAGGTCGATAAGAAGCTGAGGGGATACCTTCGGTGCTGGTGTTGTCTGATACAAGAATGTCGATCTATGCTGCTGCTTGCCATGGGTCACACTACAGTGGCATTTCTGACGCTGATCCGCCCCTGGATAGCTTTGACACAGCTCTTGCTGAGCAAAACGTTGGGCCTAAAAGAAAATGTATAGGATAGTATTGCTGTTTACAAATCCATATGATACAAACTTGATATCCTTTTTCAAGAGATAGTCCAAGCAGTATAACAGAATCAAAGCATTATTAAAAGCAGAGGAATGTACTTCTTTTTGTGTTAAAGTATAAGCTTTTCCTCACTGATTTAATTTGAAAAATATGACAAAAACACAGCATTTAAAAATAAGGTCTGCACTGTTTTGATTATTGGGCTTAACCTCTTTTGGAAGTGAGAAAAGAGTTAAGTACATGGAACCTTTTTATATTGTTAACAGAAATTTTTCTGTACTGTGTAAAACCAAAACAAAAATAAAAGTGAAAAATATGTTTGAGCGACTGGGTGAACAAAATGTGTTGCAAAGCTGGAAAATAAGACCAGAAGCTAGAGAGAGAGAAGACATTAGGAGCAGTAGTATGGGTTTGGCCTTTCCATGTTATATTTAGAACATAAGAATAATAGCACTCCCAATGAGGAAGTCTTCAGTAATCTATGTGCACAGGTGTGTCACTTTCCAAGAACTTAGTCATGCTCAGTATTTATTTCACTGCTGTTAATGCTATTGAAACCAAGGCATCTTGTTACAAACTCCTTATGTTCATACTTTCGTACATACTACCCCCTCTGCAAATCAAATACAGTTTGACAATTGCCAGATACAAGTGCATGAATCCAAAATACAGTATGCATTTGTGGACGCATTCTGAAATTAGGCTGCACACTGATTTTGGCATTAAGTATTAAAGTGAGCAAAAAGAACAGATAAATTTCCGGATCTAAAAGAAATGGGTCACTGGCTACCCATTGTATACTGGCATGCGTGTTTGCAGGCACAAAAATGCTGTTAATGGGAGTGTTGTCAGTCTAGAGTGTCATCATCCATTACAAAAGCCTAGTGTTCACAGAGGTGTTTTAAGCAGTTGCACCTTGCTTAGCTAGAATAATAATAACAGGATATAATCTTGGATTTTTTTTTTTTTGGCTTGTAATTTAAAAGTAAGCATTTAGAAATAAGCCAAAAAATTCACGATTATGTTCTTTTTGGCAAATACTGGAGAATGCCATTTACAGCTGCTTGAAAAACCTCTGTGAACATTGGTTGTAAATCCCATGACTGCACCACCATTATCTTTGAGATTACAGATCTTGTAAGCTGCACCATTTTACTATGGAACCTAAAGCAGATACATGCTTGGTTGTGTTTTATTAAAATGAAATTTTGAAAGAATTGATGTAATCCTTTACTAACTATGTCTGCTTTAATCATTATCGTTATCATCATACTTACCATGATCATCGTCATTAGTTTCGTCACTGTTGAGATACAGCTCATTGGTTTGCCTTCAGAAATTAAACACTGCCTGATTGTACAACAAGAGTTGAGGATCACAGTTATATCTTGAACCCATCACATGGGACTGTTGGGTATTATAATGCTCATGTCTGCTTACACCTAGATTTTGGATCTCAAATAATTTTGAAAAACACATCAAAGATTTGCAACTCTAAACCATAAATCTTGTTTAGTTCTCATTATCCATCTTTCTGTTATGTCTTCCTTTACTTATGCCTCTCACTCTCTCTCTACTATTTTTCTATCTTGGTTTTTCTCTCCCCATTTTGTTCTGCACTATTTTTTTCTCATCTTTCTTATTTTTCATAAGTTTTCATTCCTCTGTTTTGGTGCAGGTGGGTGTTCATCTCATGGATTTATTTTAAATTTCATAATTTCTAAATGTTCTAAATAAACTTTTGTCTGTCCTGCCTCTAGCAGCATACCGTCCATGCTTTGACAAGTTTCCAACCCAGTTGTTGTTAGTGAGTCTATGAACTGATTTAATAGTACATTCCACAGATCCCCCATACTAGCTAAAACGAAGGTACAGTAAGACCAGGAATAGTTGTCACAGAAGCTGTTATCTCTAACATAACACAGAGATAGTGCAACAGTCCACTTCTCTTGCCAGCTCAATATGATCTTTTGTGTTACACAGACCGTACAAATTTGAAGGGGAATGAAAAGCTTCATGTATTTCATTAACACTATTCCTGTCCTGTTTATTTCATTCCACTGCTGATACTAATATACTGCAGACTTCCATTCACAAACTTGCAACATAGTCATTGAGCTAAGTTTGTCGTGTAAACTTGTCATGATTTTAGGTCTTATTTATTTACTTGTTCTTCAGAAATTAATGATATTAAATAGACAGGTTTGTAGTCACTTTGGGAAAAAGCACGCATCTTGCCTATACTATTGACTTAAAAGAAATTTTTTACAAGTGCTTATAGGTCCCTAATGACCACCAAAAGGACAAAAACGTGGATTATCTAAATGCATGTATCCAGAAATGAAGAGAAAACTTCTCATTTTTTAAAGTTTTAAAGCCATTAAACAAACATTACTCTTTTGACTTCATTCTTAAATTACTCCTCAACCTTGCAGCAATATCCAGCTAGCCTTGTCTCGGGTTAAAAAAAAAGTGGTTTCTTTCACTGAAAAGGTAAAGTTGAGACTGCAAACCCCACTTTTAAAATTTTAAGGGTCCCTGTCCTATCAATTTACAACACTATCAGTAACGCCCTTCACGACGTGCAGTCTTTGCTGAAACAAGACAGCCACTGTAGTTTTCACTTGGGCCATCATTACAGAAACACAAATATGCACAGAGACCATATCATCCTTGAGCACTTGGAGCCTTTTGTGGCAAAGAGGCAGCCCTTAGCAGCTTAAGTCCCAGAAAAATGTAGAGATCTTTTGCTTTCCAGCATTTAATAAAGGTGTCTTTGTGTCTGTGCATGCACACATATCGGTGTTGGTGCAAATTTTGTGGACAGGTGTGTGTCATCAGTGCCGAATTTTTAGTGAACATTGTTCTAGTTATTAAACAGAGTTCCTAATACAAAACTGTCATCATAATTTCCTGTGACACGTTAGCATGTTCTTGCTATCATGGTGCACTTCAAAATATCTTGTCCTCACATTTGAGATAAAGATACTGATGATACTTTACCACTGTTGAACAAAATCACTTCATATTAATCTTACAGCTAGGAAAAAATGTTGAGTCAAATACACACATACCTTACTTGTACACACATGCACAAATATACATGCACATGCATACATACAAAACTGTAGAGATTTTCATCATAAGTTCTCATTATCTCAATAACTGTTGCATATAATTATCAACTGCATGCAGCTTTATCAGGATTTTTTGCTACTAATATTTCTGCCCATATATGTATGTTTGGAACTATCCATGAAAGTTTTGTAATGAGGTGTTGATCAAATACATTTATAGTGATGAAAGCCAATGTGGGGTGTGTTAAATTACATCCTTCATAAACCATGTGGCTGCTTACACTATATATACTTTTTTATTGCAGTATTCCTGGAACATCAAAGTGCATTTCTGACCTTTTGGCCTAAAAAGTTGACAGATTTAACCAGCTTAGAAACTACATGACATTCACATCGTTCCTGACATCTTGATAGTCTAAACCTCGGTGGACAGCAACACACAGACATGGAGATTGAGCAACTTCGGTCTTCTTTGAATGCTGCAGGGCAAGGTCATTTGTTGCAATTCTGGGATACTCTCACAGATGTGGATAAAAAGAAATTAGCCAAAGAGCTGTCCAGCATTAACTTAGAAGATGTGAACTCTTATTTTAAGGATACTGAGCAGACGCTTAAGGCAGTTTCAGAGAAGATTGATGATCATCTTCAACCTTTGTCCTCTAATGTGTGTGGGAGTGTGACCCGCTCTGATCCTGTGAAACTCAAAGAATATGAGAAGCTAGGCAAGTTACTTTTTCTTTTCTTTTCAAGGACTGTTAATTTAACACTTCAACGCAGATTTAACTGCTTAGCAAATGGTGAAATTTATGGTTTTTCTTTAGAAGTGCAACTGTCAACTGTCAAGATAAAACACCTGAAAGTTGAATTAAATTAAGAGAAATTTGGTGCCTTTAATTCTTAGTTTTCCATTTTATCATTGCTTGTTGTAAATTCATGTCATGATTATATGGGCTTTCCCACTTGCTTCCAAATACATTAATTGCAATCGCTTATCACCTCTTTCACAAGGACAGTTCAAGGAAACTTGTATTATCTGTCACATCAAAAGCCTTATTTGAACAGAAATCAAACAGGTAATCTTTTTATGCTTACCTGTCAGTCTACTGACCAAATATTTCAGCAGCCTTATTTCTGCAGCTGTTTGAATAACAGCAGTTTGTATCATCAGAGGGAAAGTCAGTATTTTCTCACGATCCTTATGATTCAAGTTCTTCGTGTTGTTACCAAAATTATACAAATAGCCAGAGGCCCATTATCATGGCTTCTGCCACCACTGCTATTACTACCATTACCACCACCGCTAAAAAAAGAAAATCATTTCTGTAGCAGTTGGTTAAGTAGTGCGAATTTCATGTTCCTGTTTAAATTTTATCACCTTTATTGGGAAGAGAAAAATGACTGTGGGTTATCTTATGTATTGAGTCGTTGAAAACTGAAGTATGGTCTGTTGATAATAATTGACTTGTTTCTACCCTATGGCAACATCTGGTGCAAGGCATATGCACAGGTGTTTACCAATCCTCACACTTCTGCTTCTAAAACTAGAAGGTTTTTAACCTAGTTGTTGGCTTTGTTCATGCAAGCAGTAGGTGGTGGAGAGAATGCTTACAGTGAAGGGAAGAAGAAAGATGTAATTTAAACAGAAATAAGCTCCTAAGAGTGGGTCATGGCTGTCATGTGACAATTTCAGACAAGTGATTATGTCTAAGGTTATTATAGTATTTTTTTGTTAATTTGCAAGGCTATGGGTTGTATCTAATAAATAATACAGACATTTACTTTTTTTATCATGTATGGGAGATAAAAGTTAGAATATTAAATTGGTTTTAATTCACAGTACCAGAGCTTGGGGCTTCCATCTAAAGAATGATGTACAAGTTGGACAAATACACTTTTATCCTGTAAGGGAGATGCAGACAAAGATTTTGAGTAAATTGCTGTTACAATCACCTAATGTCATTCAACAGGTTTAACAGAAATTGGTTACAATAGAGTCGCGGTGCTGTTACTTGCCGGTGGGCAGGGTACCAGGCTTGGTGTGTCTTATCCAAAGGGCATGTACAATGTCGGCCTTCCATCTGGCAAGACCCTCTACCAGATCCAGGCAGAGCGGATTCTGCGACTACAGAAGCTAGGGGAATCTGTAACGGGCAAAACTTGCTGCATACCGTGGTAAGTATACTAATATGCTCCTCTGTTGACAGATGTTTTCTATTTAAAATATGTGTTAAAGTTCTCATCTGTACAATATTATGAATTTATTTGTTTATTTTATTTTTTAATTTAATGCTATTTTAGTTATAGTTTAGCTTAAGATAAAGTAATAGTGAAGGAGCCTGCTGCTAGTCTGGTGGCCAGAGTGTTTATCTTCAGAGCAGAAGCTCACAGGATCAGGGCTCATCTCCTACCCACCCAGTATGAATGAGTACCTGATTTATTAAAGAGGTAAAAAGTGGCAGCAGAGAATTCACCTCCCACATGCCATACCCTAGAAATGGTGAACCACTTATACTTGTGGTCACTAGACTACGGGACTGTTGCATCACCATTGCTTTAGTTTTGTTTGACAATTGATCCATCAAGTGGACTTGTATGTTGAGAAGAAAATGCACTGTGCAGCTTCTTAATAAAGTAAGGCTGTTTCTTATTATTTATGACTTGGGAGTGGGAGTGGCCAGGTCTGTATGTTTGAGAATGAGCAAGGGGCATCATATCCATCTTTGCTAGGGACTAGGTGGTTTTTTTAGGCTTTTTCAGATTATGATATTTCATAAAAATCAAAGTTAAAATACATAGAAAACTGATTAAAAGAACTAGATGATAATAACATATTACAGTCTTTCTTGTGGTGTTTGTGGTGGAATGCATTTGCAAACAGTTCAGCAACTCACACTCTCAGCTTTTCAACAGGTACATCATGACCAGTGAACACACAAAGGATGCCACAGAAACATTCTTCCGCAACCACAATTTCTTTGGCCTCTGTCCAGAAAATGTCATCCTTTTCGAACAAGGTCTCCTTCCATGCTTCACACTAGATGGCAAGATCATTCTAGAGACTCCGAGCAAGGTAGCACTTTCCCCAGGTAACACGAAAACCATCACCCTTTATCTTTTAGTCATTTCTCGGGGATCACTGTGAACAGACCCTTATGTGTGGAAGGGGGTTGGGGAGAGATCTGTATCTGTTTGTGTCATCATCATTGGTGTGATGACAGCTAAAAGAGGAAGATGACTTTAGGAAACCTGTACGTTTGTAATAATCACCTACAGACATTTCTGTTTGTTTGTTTTTTTGTGTCTGTGTGTACATAATTTTATAGTTTGAGGAAGATAACCATGTAAATTGTTTTATAGATGGAAATGGTGGATTATACCGTGCCTTGAAGCAACAAAAGATCTTAGAAGATATGGGAAGTCGTGGTATTGAGTGTATACATGTCTACTGTGTGGACAACATCTTAGTAAAGATGGCTGACCCAGTCTTTATTGGCTTTTGTCGTGGCAAGAAAGCTGAATGTGGTGCAAAGGTAGGCATTTTGTCAGAAACTTTCTTGTGCATCTATACCAAAGTGAGTTCTTGCTCACATATGTTTTATGTATTCAAAGACAGGTATTGCAGGTTGGTACAACGCTACCAAGTTCGTTGCTCTTTTGTTTGTAAGACGATCTTAATGCAGAAAGTACTGAAATTAACATGTATCTTGAGAATAAGCATGTTATCTTTATTACTGATTAAATTCATTGTGATTGATTTATAGTATGAAAACTGTTAAATGTGTATGCATTTATACTACAATGTATATTTTTTTAATACAGCAGTGACCATGTATGTACATATGCATTTACAGGTTGTTGAGAAAACAATTCCTCAGGAGGCAGTGGGTGTGGTGTGTAAGGTCAATGAGCGGTACCAGGTAGTTGAATACAGTGAAATCACCTTGTCCACTGCAGAGAAACGTGGTCCAGATGGACGGCTAATGTTTAATGGTGGCAATATCTGCAATCATTTTTTTACCTTGGAGTTTCTCAAACATGTGTGCGAGTAAGTAAAATGCCAGTGGATATTGATAGTTCTTTCATTCATAATAAAACTATAATGCTTTTGGTCTAGTAGCAGCAGACTTCAGAGAGTACATCCTAATTTGCACCCAATTGCCAATGCAGTGCACTCTCCAAATGTGATATTTTAAAGAAGTTAACATTATTGTAAAGAAGTTAAATAGACGTGAATAAAAATTCAAATGGAGAAAATATAAGCCCTTTCAACCATCTACTAAGTATATTGACTTAGATTTGTTGTGTGTGTTTGCAGAAAACCACAGGAAATCCAGTTGAAGCATCATGTGGCTAAGAAAAAGATCCCTTATGTAGATGCTAGTGGCAAAACAGTGAAACCTGATTCTCCTAATGGGATCAAGATGGAGAAGTTTGTCTTTGATGTCTTCCAGTTTGCCACGTAAGAATCTAAGGAAATGGGTATAGACAGACGGCTACCCAGAACTTTTATCAAATGGGCTAAACTAATGGTCATTTTATTTTTTTATGAACTGAATAATATGTAGCAGTTAAGCAGACATAGTATGGTTGTTAAAAGGATGTGAAGAAAGTGGGCACAAGATGGTGAGCTCACTGTGTATAAACTTAAGTTCAGAGCACAGAAAGCAGAGTGTGGAACGAAATGTACCGCAAACATTTTCCTCCATCTTCTCGCTATCACACTTGGTACTATGAAGGGGTGGCTGTAGTGCTTCTTTGTGGTTGCCTTGGTATAACACAATTGCCAGCGTTTAGCTCAAATAACAAAAAAATACTTACTCTGTCTGAATCAATGGTATGCATTGCATCGTACAAATGACCATAGCAGTCACTAGTTTTATTGCTGCAGATATTATACTGATGTCTTTAATGCTTTGAACATTTTCTTTAACTGGTTCGCTTTATTAAGTGTGCTTTTTATAAATCTGCGTAAAGAGCTTTCTGTGCCCAACCCAGATGTTCAGCAGTTTGAGGGCATACACTGAAGAAGAAACAGTTCATTGTGGCATGTTGTCTTTCGATGAATTCTTGTCACGGATATACTTTTTCTGTTAGCATTTAGAGGAAAGAGGTTGGGGGTTGTTGTGGATAATACAAGCTGTGAATTTAGACAAGTTAGAATATACTGTACCACCCCTTTCCAAATTTATAGGTGTTCACCTTGAGAGAAGAACATTTACCCTTCAGTATCATGCTCCATAAAATCAACCATTTTCATGAATATTGAGTTCTAAGCATATGAATTGCGATTCACGCTTATCCTTAGTGAGCTAAGCTGCATAATTTAAAGTCATAAAAACACAGGTTTAAACATGATAATGTGAATACTGCTAGGCTTTTGCTTGCTGAATCTAACCACATCACCAAATAGTAACTCAAAACTGCTGACCAACTGTGATAAGATATAAGCAGCTATTAAGTGGAAACATCACCATTGATAATAAACACTACCAAATGCTTATATGTGTTTTGATGGTTGTGGCCAAATATCCTTCAGATTTTATTATTCAAGTCACACTTTTTTTTATAGAAATGATTCTCTTGAAAGAAAATGTATTTACATTGAAAATCCAACTGCTGTTAGACTAATCAGCCATTGTATATATATATATATTTACAAAAAAATGCTATTTACCACTTGCCAGCCATGTGATTTTGAGGCAGTGAAACAGAGTAAGAAAACAAGGCAAGAGATAGCTCTTAAATAGAAATGTAAATCTATGTTATGACTCTTTGTGCAGGAATAATATGTTTCAACCCCAGAATAAAGAAGACTCTCTTACCTCTCTCATTAAGACATAATAGCTAGGTTCTTGTAAAAAAATGTTAATCTTTAGCAAAGCCAATAATTATCTTTTCTACGTCAGCTACTGTACCACCAGGTCCAGTTCATTATATAAGATATCCAACTTAGCAATCAACCACACTTTTTCCCTGCCCCTCTACAAAGGCAGGCAATAAGTCACAAATGTAGGCTGAACATTTCTCATTTGCAGCTAGATAAGTTTGATGTGTTTGCTTACACATTTAGTGGCAGGGTAGCAGTGGGGTGTTGGGATGCTTGCTGATTTAAAAACTATGCATTAAAATAAACATTGGTGCTATTAAGGGGCCATTTTGCTTTTATGCTTCTAAATGATGCACTAACAAAAGCTTTTTTTCTGTGTTTTTGTTTGTGCTGTTCTGTGTCTTTTACATATGTGTGCTTCCACTGGTGTGACTTGATGCATGTTCATGCCTTTAATTTTAAAAAAATCATATTTCCTTTTGCTTACCCATGAATATACTTGGGTCATTTGTAAAAATGTTTAAATTTAATCCTCTTGCTTGAATTTTTCCTTGTTTTTGTTTTCTTTTCATAACCTGCTTGCTAATTTCTGTCCATTTACAACCTTCTTTTTCTTTTTTTCCCCCTCAAACATGTTTATCAACCACTTTCCTTGTATGATCACTTTATTTGCTTAAATACCTTTTTATCATTCATCCTAAAAATCCTCTCTCAATATGTTATTTTGTAATTTTTGCCTCACCATTAAAACTCTTAACAAATCTAACCACTGCTTCTTATACCCAACCATGTTGAAAAAAAATGCTTTTGTCATGCATGATCTATGACATACATCTCTGTTGATTATATTTATTGCATGCATCCAAATTTTCTGATTGAAAAATCTGACTGTCCAATGTGCATGAACTTAATGAACACCTTGCCTGTGCTATTTTATGTAACTTCTCATCCCCAACAAATGGTCCAACTCCATATGTTGTGTTGTGCTGGGTTTTGTTTGTGGTGGTGCATTAAATGTGACAGGAATTTTGCTGTGTGGGAAGTCATTCGGGAAGAAGAATTCTCTCCCCTGAAAAATGCAGATGGTGCAGCAAAGGACACACCAACAACTTGCCGCCAAGATTTGTGTGCACTGCATCTGCGCTATGCCATTTCAGCTGGAGCTGTTTTCATTCATTCTGATGGCACACCATATGCAGCTATTAAGGGGTGAGATTTCGAAGACATAAACTGCTTACTAATTACATGTTCCAAAGCTATATGTTAGGTAAATCAATTTTTTTTTAATTATTAAGGGGTTGATATCTCTATTCCCATTGAAAATATAGCTTATCAAAACCAATCAAAAATAAAAACTATTAATTATTATTTGCTTCTCATATGCTTTTATTGCTTATTTTACTGGCTTAATATTTCTGCAAAATATATTTCTTAAATCAGTAATGGTTGTCATTAAAAACAAGTTTTGCCAGGTATATGTATAATTGTGGACATACACGGGCATGAACATATCTCAATACTTCATTCTTCTCATTATTCCCAGACTTTTGTTTGTTTTTATTACCACAGCCAGCAGCCCAGTAACAATGGTGACTGGTGAGTAATTAAAGTCTTTATAAAGGCTAGTCCCTTACTCCTTTAAACTTATAAACAAGTGTGAATGTGTGTGGGCATGACAACTCCCTTTCTTTCAACTTTTTTTATTACGGTTGTCAGCGTCAGCTTAGACTGCTTATGACTTCCTAGGCTACCTTGGAATTTAACACGTCTTTCCATCTTTCCTGTCACTTTTCGTGCATGTGATTTTGTGTAGGTTGTTGTGGGTAAAAGGTATTTATGTATCTATAATTTTAGGGTAAGAAAACCTCTTGTTTTCCACAAGAATGATTGCTGAGATTCAGCTTTCCTGCCACTTATTTTCTACATCTTTGTCTATTTATTCTCCACATTATATAACTATACAAATTTCCCGAAGACCAAAGTAATTGACAATAAGCATTTTTTTTTTTTTTAAGATGCTTCATTTATTTCACATTTTACCAACCAAAAAAGAGTCTTTACAGTAGTGCTTATCAGGACCTTAAACCTTGGCTGTAAAGTCCTTGATATGTGTTTTCATCTTATTATGCTTAATAGGCCAGAAATAAGATATATTAATTTGGTTTTCACTTCATCAGCTTAAGTACCAATGGTGTGGGAGACATTCCTGTGTGCGAGATCTCTCCGCTTGTTTCTTATGCAGGAGAGGTGAGAAAAATCTTTATTAACTTCAGGTAGTGACATAGACTATAGACAGATGTTTGGAGGGGAAGGTCGAGTGTTTCCTAGCATTTGTTTGTAGACTGATGATAAGTTGCAGCCTTTATTGAAGCAAAAATATTTTTTAGATGGCTGCTTGGTTGCCTTAGTACTGTGGGATTCCTTGATCCATATAGAGGTGCAAAGATAATTAATATCTTTAAACATCAGGATTTCTTTTTCTTTGTTATAACTTTTATCTTATGTAAATATATATTCATGAAATCTGATGTAATTGTTTCTTCTTTTTCCTGTACGCTCCCAGTGGAGCATAGGTCCGCAACCACACCCTGCCAACGGACCCGGTTCTGGGCACTCCTTTCTAGTTGGGACCATGTCATGCCAGCTGTCTCTGCCTCTCTGTGGACTGATCTCCTCCACGTCTCTCTGGGTCTCCCAGCCCTGCGCCTCCCCTGTGGGTTCCAGCCCAGAGCTTGTCTTGTTAAGTTGTCGGCTGGCTTTCGTAAGGTGTGACCAATCCAGCCCCACTTCCGCTTCCTGATGTCGTGGCTGGCAGATTTTTGATTGGTTCTCTCCCACAGGTCTGTATTGGAGATCTTCTCGGGCCATCTGATGTTGAGGATGTGGCACAGACATCTGTTGACGAATGTCTGTATCTTGTTAGTAATGGCATTTGTCACCTGCCATGTCACGGATCCATATAGAAGTATTGCCTTTACATTTGTGTTAAAGATGCGGATCTTGGTGTGTAAAGATAGAGCTTTGGAGTTCCAGATAGGGCGTAGGGTGTGGAATGCAAGCCTGGCTTTGTTTGTTCGGCTTCTTACATCCTCATCTGAACCTCCATCTTTGCTGACTATGCTGCCAAGGTAGGTGAAACGGTCAGACTCTGTAATGCATTCCCCATGCAGTTGTAGTGGGGCTTCTTGCTTGTTGTTGACCCGCATTACTTCTGTCTTCTTGATGTTGATGGTCAGGCCCGTCATCGCTGCTTCTTCTGCAAGCCGAGTGAGCTTTGTTTGTGCGTGTTGTTGTTTGTGGGACAGCAGGCTGATGTCGTCTGCAAAGTCGAGGTCTTCAAGTTGCCTGGCGAAGGTCCACTGAATGCCCGTGTTACTGTTAGAGGTTCTTCTCATGATCCAGTCTATGACGATCAGGAAGATTGTCGGTGAGAGCATACAACCTTGCCTCACTCCAGTCCTCACTGCGAAGGGGTCAGTCAGCTTTCCATTGTGGATCACCTGGCATTTCGAGTCCTCATACAGCTGTTGGATGATGGCAATAAACTTTGATGGAAATCCGTAGTGCTGCATCAGTTTCCAGATGGTTTCCCTGTCTACGGAGTCAAAGGCTATCTCAAAATCCACAAAGATTATGTATAGTGGTGCCTGGCATTCAATGGACTGTTCAATAATATTTCGTAGTGTAGCGATTTGGTCTATGCGATGTAATTGTTTACTTCTTGATAATTGAATCTATATCCTTATCACCTCACATTCTTTTACTCAGCATGGCCTTCCTGTACATGGAAGACTAGCATTTAAGTTTATTATTCAGTATTAGAATGTTTTCAAGATTTTGGTCCAACATGGCATTTGCTCAACACCTATTTCAGGGCCTTGAGGATCTCAGCGGAAGAAAGTTGCAGCCCCCTGTGGTGATTGAAGCAAAAGCAGATGGGCAAGGAATGGATCTGAAAGGCGGTGTTCAATAACATTAAACAGCACATTAAAAAAACAGAAAAAGCTGATTGAAATTATTCATCTCAACATCACTGAACAACTGGAGAAAACTGCTGCACATTGCTACCAACACATACAGGCCAGGTTTTGTGGAACACTGTTGTATGGTACCATGTACTGAAGGAGACAGGGAAGATAGCTCTCCATGGATGGAGACCTGTGAACAAAGTCTGCTAGTAAAGTCTACCAAAGACTAATGTCACAAGGGTTCTGCACATGAGGTCCTACAAAATCAATGCATTTTTAAGGTCATGTTCAAGAGTTTAAAGTTGGCAGGTCTCAACAGGGGTTCACTAAATTCGCTGTGTTGTCTGCTGCATAGCAAGAAGCTTGAAAGCTTCAGCATCAGATATATTCCATGGAATTTTTGGAACATAGAGATAATTACCATAATGGTAGGTCTCTCTTGAGTGTCTACCCTAGAGTTTCACCAAAAGACATGGATATCAGAAACTGTATATCTTCTGAAGAAAACCAAGCCTTGCAGCTACAATTGTTGTGTGTCACTTAAGCCATTTTTGCTGCGGCCCCGGCTTGGTTTCAAGAGAATACCACAATATCTGTGTGCACAGAAACAATTGTAATAGAGACAGTGCTAGATAATTTGTATTTGGGACCAGGCTTCAGATATTACAGTTAAATTCTTTATACATCTCCATACAATTTTTAACAAAATACGAAGGCTTAGACAGCAAAAAACACACACACAAACGTCAAAATAATTCTTATTTTCTTTCATGTTTTGCATTTGTATGTTTTTATCTGTTGTATTTTTTATTATTAGCTTCTTTCATGCAGTTACAATCAATGTTCATTTACAACCATAATTTATATTGAAGTTTTAAAAAGTACTTGAGCAGCACAGTGCTGTCAATAAAAGAGATGCATTTCATCTCAACAGATGATCATGACAGGTTTTTAAATAATTTCTCAAGAAGAACAGTGTCAACTGGGCCTACTAGCTACACATCATTCAGATTGTTCCAAAATTGTTGATTGACGGTCACCATACAGGGTCTTTGAGAGAAGTAACAAGGAAGTACAGAGTATCATCTTGCTAACTAGCTTATGTCTGTTACCACAAAAAAGCATGGACTATTTATTATATCACTCCATCAGAAGCTGCATTTTACTTAGTTTCTGAATGGCAGTAATGATCACATGTTACAGGATACTGTTAGGCTGCATGCTTGTATGATCAAGAAATGGTGCAGAAGCATTATTTTAAGTAAACAAAAATACTTCATGACTATGCAACAGGTTCAGAAAAAGGACTGCAGCTGTACATACACCTGTTTACATTATGGTTGTGGCTGTTGATTTTATCATGATGCAAGGATATGGTTACAGACTGTTGTCTTTGGAGATTATTTCACAAATGCTCCACTCAAGCTCAAGCTGAATCTTACTAGTTTTGTTTTCCCTAACATTGCCAATATGCCTGCTATTGTAGTGCACGAACTCTTATTGATGGTGGTGGTACATGGCTTACGTTTCATGTTAAGGTGCCATAGCAAAATAATTTGGAGCACTTGGTTCCTGGTGAGGCATGTTAAAGGTTTTATTAATCAAATTTGTCACA
Source organism: Marisa cornuarietis (assembly GCA_004794655.1). Taxonomy (NCBI): domain Eukaryota; kingdom Metazoa; phylum Mollusca; class Gastropoda; order Architaenioglossa; family Ampullariidae; genus Marisa; species Marisa cornuarietis. Next base: position 9,808,689 of record SMMW01000585.1, read on the forward strand.
TAGTTGTTGGGATGGATTTTTATTTATACTTAAAGTATGCTGGTTTTGAGAAACAGGCCTTGAGGATATTTTTTGTTTTGCTTTTTTGTATAATCATCTAAGTGCTTGGGTTTGGCAACTTATTTAAATCCTTTTTTTATGTGGATCTTAAACTGCCAAGTTAAGAAAAAAATGAAATTTTTTTTTGTGATGATTGCTGAATATCCCCTACTACCGTGACAAAGCATTAAGTATGCCTAGATGTGCCGCCGATGTTTTTGACACCAACTCATGCATGATGTACATGGTTCTAAGTGACTTTTGTGTTTTGTACTTAAGTTTACATATCTTCCTAATCAGGGTTTAACTATTACCATTAGCAGGTAACAATCAAACCTGACAGTAGTATCATATTTATACAACCAACATATGCCAATCACATTTGTTGAACTGTGTAATCTTTCTTTCCTCTGATTTGAAGCTGATGAACATCATCAATGTGTCAGTACAGCATGCCTCTACCATTGTTCTCCTGTGTTATGAAAAGTAGGGAGGATATTTTGCATACAGGTTCAACTGTTGTGAATGAAACAGTCATGTGCATAAGTTTACCTCTCTTTATCTCAATTCACATTTCCAAGAGCGAGAGGTTACATTTATCTGGCCTCTGTGTTTGTTTATTTATTTTTGAGTGATACAATTTGCCCATATTTTTCTTCAACTGTGCCTGTTTTTGGAGTAGTTTTAGAAGGTTCTGAAATGAAGCACACAGGATTGGTTTTTAGCATTGTTCATTTTTCCAAAGGCTTCCAGTCCCTACAAATTGCCATGTTGTAGATATGATCTCTATGATTCAACAAATATATGTAACAGATCTGTATATCAGTAGCAGATGTGTACTTTATGGCTAAACACATTATGGATCTTATACCAGCCTTATTCAACTGTTTATGAAGTTTAACACTGTTTTGTAAGTTAAGTTTGCCTCACTTGGATCCCGTGAGCCTTGCATCAGGTCATCAAGGAAGAAGTTGCTATGGATCTTTTGATGCTTCATTATTCCCTGCTCACTCCTTCAATCAGAACTTTTTTCCCCTGATCTAAAATTTAGAAATCACACCAGTTAGTGATCCACTTTTAGCTGCCTTTGGGACCATTATTTTTACTGATGGACTGCACACAACCTGTGCCTTAGACATGATGAAACTGATTTGCAGCCCTACAACCATGAGTGTATGGGACATGCTTTATGACTAACAAGTTTAAATATTGACAAAACTGATGTCATGTATTTGGCTCATTCCCCTCTTTGTCTTTTAGACAGTAAGTTCATGGACTCTGAAGTTGAGGTACCTTTCCAAACTAAAATATTTTGATGCGGATCTTGATAAGTTTTTTCCTGTGCAACATTTGATTGTATCTGTTAGAAAGCACCAGTGCTAGAGTTTTCTCTGCATTGGTTACTTGACAATAACTACTCCATCTTTGCTGTATGTTGACCAGATCATTTGTTTGCAAAGAGCTTAGAACACCTCATTTTCCATAAAACTAATCATGAGCACACTACACGTTTGCTCAGAGAACTTCATGGTTACCAGTTAAAGTTTGTATACCATACCAAACTAAAATTGCAACTTTTTGAGGGCACACTTCCGGCCTATCTTTCCCCAACTCTAACCACCTGTTTTCCTTGTAGGCTGTCTGGAATGTTTTTGACTGATAATATCTGCTTGGTTACGGTAATGTGGAACCTTATGCCATTTTTATCATTTTATTTGGTTGGATGGTCGGTTGAGTTTTGTGGTGCCAGCAACTAAGGCTATATTACAGCATGAGTCATTAAAGCACTCCGTAAGCAATTTTCATTTTTATTTTTAAGCTTTACATAACCCTTGATGTCTGCTAAGTCTTTAAGTCAACCATGTACATCTACTAAGAACAGTCCACCATGCATAAACTAAAATGTAAAGGCATTCACACTTTACATTCCTGCAGTTTATACTCTCCTCCACACAAAGGTCTTAAGTTTTATAATTCATAAGCAATCATGTCTTGTGTATCTTTCAAACAGGAGGCCTAAAAGCTAAGGAAGATAATGAGACCGTGTAACTGATGGGCCTCTAGATCTTACATTTCACTTTAAGTTCATCATTTTAAAAAAAAATCTACTTCTTGCCTTCTCTAGACAGAGTGACACACTGCTTTGGATGCATTTTCAAAGCATACCAAATGATAAGTCATGTGTCATTGTCGACAAAAATGTTGCAAAAATTACTCAAAATATTTTGCACTTACTGTGCAGCCATGGGCAGATATTTTTTTCCTAGTGTACCGTGACTGTGCCATTATTTAGCAGTTTTTATTATAACATTTACATTTTCTAAATTGGGACTTTAAACTATGAACATTAAATTATGTCTGTGATACATGTTGTTGACTTATTAGACAGGTATTCCAAAAAGTATAGCTTATTAAAAATAAAATCATTTAACACTGGTGTAAAGGCTGTCATTATCAATGAATATGCCGCATACTGGTTGTGAAGTGAAGCTGAGCAACTTAACAGTGGTTTTTCTCATGTGACAGTCTAGCATTTTGATAACCTCACTGAATGTTGATATCAGATGATTTTGATGATAGGAGCCTCCTCACACTGCCTCAGTTTTAGATGTGGTTAAAAGATTCCGTAGACAAACCTTTTGAGCAGAAATTCATAATTGTCAGTAAAGATAAGTCATTTAACTAGTTTCCTTTCATAAATTCAGCCTTGTCAGCATTTGCATGCAATGCTTTTTTCTTGCACCCTGAGAACTAATTCCCCTCTTTAAGGATCAATCGTTGCAATCACCAATCCCCCAAAAAGGAAGAGTAAAGATTCCCCAGACCACACATAAATGTACTGCTGCAAAAAAAAAGAAACCCCACAGTACAATTAGTTATGCCTTGTTTTATATGCAAACATGCCAATGATGGCTGAGGGATGCTGAAAATAAAAGTTTAAAAGGGAATGACAACTACTGACCTAATTAGACTTGAAATGGACCATCCTAGACTTTGATCTTCCTTTTGACCACAGGAAGAGCAGTTCCAAGCATTTTTCTGCCCTCATGATCACCTCACCCACCTCAATATTCTTGAGTTTTCTAAGAAACCTTGCTCAACAAATGCCTGATATGCAAATGCTCCTTTAAAAGACAGGTATTGCTGAAATGTTTTATGGCCATGGAAGCAACAGCAGTCAGAACATGAATAGATAACACTATTACTAACAAATTCAAAATAAAGTTTATTTATAAAATCTCTCATTTCTCCACATTTAAGTTCTTAAACTGTGGCACGAGTGCAATGCTGAAGACGGCCAACCCCAGTGCAAGGCCAGGGACAAACAACTCTTACCAGGTTGTTTGCCGCTGCTGGCAATGGTGCAATGTTGAGCCCCTTCAGCCTCTGTACCATTCCAGTTCATACATAAACAAATAATCATTCAACCAAAATATTCATGTTCTAAATTGCTTACACACTCATTCACCCTAAACTGGCATTACCTATAACCCATTTGGGTGAGCAATATAGATTGAAAACAAAAATGGACAAGCACCACCAAGACCATAATCATTATAGTAAGATTATTTCTTGGCAAAAGTAATTTTCATAGCATTGGATGGTGTGATCTTGAATCCCTGTAAAGCATCTTTGGCAGCACCTGCCTGCATATCTGTTTCAAACTCAACAAAGGCAATGTCGTGACGACCTGGAACCAAACGGACCTCCTTGAATCCTGGGAACCTGCACAACAAAAGATCTTGCTGCATCATATGTAAAATATTTTTTTAAGTCAGGAGGATACTCCAAATATTTAAATCTATGACTTTAATATTCTTAGTGGTGTTTTAAAATTTTATACCGGTAAGTAGCACCAAAATGTTTCTGAATACCTACAATGAAAATTAATAATAATAATAATGATGAGAACTTATAATGCGCAGAATCACGAATACGATAGATCGCACTCTCTGCGATTGTGGCTTGGACCATTTTTATCAACTAAAGACAAAGACATAAAGAACTTTTTTGATATCTCAAGAGGTCTAGTAGATGTAAGCAATCGAACATGGTATTTCCTGTGACATCAGCACGCGGCAAATTTCTTTTTCTTAAAATATCAATTTAAGTCAAAATAATGTTCATACCAGGATACATTTATAAGCTACACTGGGCAGCCTGTCATGTAAATAAAGTCATATCTAGGATACCATGGTCATAATTTTTCCTCTTACAGCATTCTTGCTCAGGAACTGTTGACCTTTCTTTCTACCTTCCCTTTTCTCTCTGCTCAGGCATGGCCTCACAATCTGCTTCCTTATATTAAGCCGTTTTTCACTTTGATTCCATGCAAATTTGCTTATTTAATGATTTGTCCATCACAATATTAAAACAAGCCATTTTATCACTCCATAACAGAATTTACTGATACTCCCACACTATGCTACTGTTAAGTCTCCATTTTTATGTAAATGGTAATCTAGAAAACATATGTCCACCAGAAAACTTTTCATAGATGTTTTTATTTCAAAGAGCATGAATTTAATCTAAAAAAAGTAGACCCTTATTTTTTCAGTGTCATCATTCCCCACTCTACCTAGCAGGCTTGAGGGAGGCGGCTCTCCACAAGTTTTGTATTTTCATTAGTTTGTGTTTTTGGTGCCCATTGCGTACGCCGGTGCTTTATCGTTACGTTGTTGTTGCGCAGGACTGTTTGACTTTTGTTTCTTCTGCGACTTTTGGATTTCCTGTCGACTGCCAGTCTTTTCTGCCCGAGACCATAACGGTTTCTTCTGAAGATCTTGAAAATCACACAGTCAGTCCTTTGCTTAAAAATTTTCATGCAGTTTTCTCTTTGCGATTGCATCAACACCAGCAGTCTTCTGGTGATTTCAGCTGTTGCCCCGAGTCTCTACTGATCTATTCTGCATTCCTACAGACGACACAATGGCTTTCCAAGCAGTAGATCTGAACTCAGGGCCTCTGAGAGCCAGCAAGGGCCTCGGGGCAGACGACTTGCTAAAACAAGTAGCTGGTCAAGTTCATAGTTTCAAGAGTGACAAGAGGCTAAAGACTGACAAAAGTTATGTCAGACAAATCAGTAACAAAGCACTGTGCTTGTTCCAAATCTCAGCTGTCTGATTCGCCACCAGAAAGTAAACCTCACACCACTGCCCCACCACTGGCAGAAAATATGGTGAAGGGCACTCTCAACATCAATGAGTCATCCTCATCAGAAGTGGTCATCGTGCAGTTTGACAGTATGGCCTGTGTCTATCGGCTTTATACAGGAATAGGCAAAGGTCACAAAGATACAACCACACTGCATCTGGCACAGCACTTGCCAACAGGACTGCAGGTGGCTGTTAAATGGATTGATCTAGAAAACTTACATCACGAGTTCTGTACAGAAAGAAGTTGTATAAACCAAGTAGTTACAACATGAGACTATTCTCCCACATTACTACAGCTTTGTCCATCGCCAAGAACTGTGGACAGTAATGCCTGTTATGGGCTATGGTTCTTGCCGTGACCTGCTGCATGCCTGTTTAACAGCCATCTGCCAGATATATCTTGCAGGATGTACTGCATGCTCTGGAATACTTGCATAGCAGAGGTGTCATACACAGGGACGTGAAGGTTTGCCATGTTTTAATATCAGCTAGTGGACAGACGAGCTATAACAGTCTGATCCACCCCACTTGGAACTTAAAAGTGGTGTTAACTTGTGGCAGTCGCAGCTGGAAGGACAGCTGCAATATAGCTTCATACATTTTCAAAATATCCTAACTCATTGTGCAGACTTTGAACATATTTGACAAATATAGTCAGCTTCAGTGCATTGAGCTCTATTGTGTGTGCAGTGATGCACAATAAAAGTTGTCATTATTATTATTATAACCCTAGCCAAAGGAAAATGGTCCCATTACCTTGTGGGTAATTTCAAATGTGACGTCACCCCCAAAAAATTATTTTCTTGAGCCAATCCTCACCTTAAATGCAAGGTTTTCAAATACAAGTGTACATGCATATGCATATACACACACAGGTGATGTTACACATTTTACTCACACTTAGAAAAGTCAGATTTACTCACTGGTTAAAAAGCATGGACAACATGAGTTCGTTGGTCTCCTCAGGGAGGTTGGTGATGAAAAGAATCTGGTTGGGAGGCTGTTCTGGGATAGCTGGAGCAGGCACAGCAGGAGCAGCACCAGAAGGAGTCATGGCTGGTGATGGCACAGGAACGATTGGTGGCGGACCTGCATAACCAAGATCTTATTAATGCTATGGAAATACCACTAACAATCCTTTGCTGACAAACATATAAAATAGGTATAAATGACAATTACAAGTTGTCATGCAAAAGATTACAATGTTTTCCCTAATGCAGATAAATTGAGTTAAGCTGCTGCTTAACCTTCTTTCCATATTGGAGTTTTAAAATGACGTAATAAAACAATGGCGTATAACTTAAGATGGTAGAGACATCAGTGGGTGGGTGGTTTCTTACTATTGCTGCTCTCAGGTAAACATAAGACCAAGAAACCTATGCAATTTTTGAAAGGAGAAAACTTAAACTTTGCAATAAAAGTAATGAAAATTTCTTACTTTCACTCTGGTGACAGTAATAATCCAAGAAAATTCACAGTTAAATATTCAAAAAAAAAAATCAACACATCTATGTGGGCTACCTGCCTTCATCAAAAACATCAGCAAAAACCTATAGACCACTATAGCAAAGCCATGATCATACAAGGAACAGAAGAACAACATATGAACGACGAAAGGATGAACAAAAGTACTGATGAATAATAATAATAAAAAAAAGCAAATAGGATCCAAGTAACAAGAACTGACAGTATCATGATCCGCAAAAGATGAGCAAGGAAGTAGCACCAAGTGGAAAAGAGGGGAAGGGTGTGAAAAAGGACTAGCGTTGTAGGAACTGGTGTTAATAATGCTTCCAATAAGACACTTAAAAAAATACAAATCCTGCTTGGATATATGACATGCTATGTCATAATAGACATACCTCGTACTGCAGGGGGCTGCACAACACCAGGCATCAGTGGCTGGACTGCAGGTGGCACCACATTTGGACCACCAGCACCAGCAGCTGCCCTGTGTATACAGTAGATTACATATAATGGTTTGCTTGCTTGGTAATCCTTCAGCTGAAAATCACTTTAAATTTTAAAACTTAAAATGTAAAAATCTCTCCTGGTATATCACATAAATCATGTTAATCCTATTAAAAATTAGGAATTTGTATATAACAAATAAATTTTGATCTGAATGTCATGTTTGAGTGTAAAATGAGGTCATTTTAGTTCTACCAGTACAACAATTTACAGACTAAAAATAAGCCTTTTGCTACAGCCTATTTTGAAAGGCATTTTAGGAGCGGTGCTTCCTTGGTGTGGGCCAATAATGTGGTAGCATACAGCAAGAAAACAGATTTCTGAACTTTTGAAAAAGCTGCTCAAGCAAGTATTAAAATGTGTTATATGTAATCATGAAAACTGTGTGATACACTCCACATAAAAGAAATCAAACGATATTTTCTAGCTTCTAATAACTATCTACTGAAAAACATTTAAGTGAATTTTGTGCTTTATGCAGAAAACCTTACTTTTTTTTCTTTTTGCGAGCTCCTTCTTCATCATGATCACGCTTTCGTCGCTCCCCTTCCACATAAGTGCCCTTCATTTTGGCAATGATATCTGAGTCTTTTTTGGAAAACTGGATTCTCTGTAGGGATTACCAACCAAAGCATTCTAACCAAAGTATACTCCCACAATCAACTTTGTGAACCATAATTTTATTCGCTTCTAATATACATTTAACCTGCTGATCGTGATTCTCTCTTTGCACGATGGGCCATGATTGTGGCCCACTGGCAGACCACGATACGCTTACTATCGTGGCTCTGCAGTTTCACTATCGTCGTCAAAATCATGAATTTTAAGCCCATGTTTTTGAATATAGAAATATTTTTATCCATGCCTAAGAGGATTAATGTGCAAGGTTTTGATGTTTTATCTTCCTTCTCATTTACAACAGCTTAAAATACACTCTCAGGCACTAACTTTACAGTAAAACTGAATTTCAGATACAAAAGGACTGTATTATACAGAATACAAAAGAAGGGTAACAAAGGGGATACAAAACTCATCATGAGGTCAGCGTGATTCAAACTATACATAATACATCCATACAAGATCATAAGTAACACCAAATGTGTACATAATTTGTAAAATTTATTTTATTTTAAAACATGCTGAAAGGCATATCTAGATAGTATTATTACTTCGGTGATCCCAAAATCACTTTAGAAAAATGCCAAATACAAATACATACCATGGGTTTATCATAAAATGGGAAACCCTGCATAGATCGCAATGCATTTGCAGCTGAATTTATTTCTTTGAAGATCACAAAGGCCTGTCCACGCATTTTAAGTGTCTTGAGGGCAACAATATCCAGAATCTGACCAAACTGTGAAAAAATGGCATATAGGGATTTCTTCAGCTCTGGAAAATAAAAGGAAAAAAATTATTAAAGTTAACAGTCATCAGCTAAGAGCATTCTTCTCTAAGTCAGTTTTATAAACAATAATAACAAGTTTCATGTTAGTATACTCTTTACTGGAGAGCAGAAAATCTCTAGACGAAAATTTTCAAACTGTACTGAGTTCCTTTTATCATGTCATATGCAAATGAAGGTTATAACCCTTCTGGAGGGAAAAACAGTCTCCACGCCCTATGTTGCTCAGTGTTTATAGCAGAAGTTTTGATCAGTTTGTTTTAATAGTTAAAGTTAATCTAGTATGAACATTCACTTATCAGTAAAAGTGCACTTTAGCTACTCCGGACCTGCACCCCCCTCAGTTTTTTGTTTTGTTTGCACGATATGAAGGATACTAACAGTAATAAAGCATAAAGTGGGTTGAAGTACTATGCTCACAAACATCCCTGTGACCTTATTTAAACATATCTTTATCAGCAACTGCCACTGACTAGTCCTCAAAAATTAGTAAACAGTTTATGAAGTCCCGTATTCTTGTGGTGATCATCAAAGCTCAATTACACAATTACATATATCTTGCTTTAAATAATAGTAACACTTCAGTAATGACTCAGTGGGTTGTCACTAGGAAGGGGTAACAAGTAGTCTAAATTATATTGTTTGAAATCTTTAAATTAGTTTAAAACCCCTTTTTAGAATTATTCTCCTGATATTCAGGCAACAGTTCTAAAATGGCAGCTGCTGAGCTTGTAAAGACTAAGGAAATGATCTTCGACTTTCGGATGAACAAGCCTGTAAAGTCATCAGTACTATCCATGATAATTCCATCGAGGTAGTCGACTCTTACAAATATTTAGGTACAATCTTCGACAACAAGCTTAAATGGGATGTCAACACTGACATGATCCTCCGTAAGAGTCAACAACGCCTGTACCTCCTACGTAAACTCAAATCTTTCTGTCAGCTTTGTCATCCTCACTCGATTTTATCAGTCCTTCAATGAAAGTCTCATCACTTTTTCTTTCATCTCCTGGTTCCACCTCTCCCTAGGGAACAGGAATAGTCTTGTCTCCCTTGTTAATATTTGTTCCAAGATCACCGGAATCAGGCAGAGGGACTTGGCAGCTTTCTGTCATCAGCAAATCCTTAGGAAAGCCTCCCGTATCCTATTTCTGATCATGTGTTGACACGTGAATTCTCACTCTTGCGGTCTGGCTGTAGGTACGTGATGCCTGTGTGCGAAATCAATCGCCACCACAATTCATTCATTCCACGTGCCATTCACCTGATCAATTCTACTGACTGTGAACTCATACTAGCCTAAGATAACCTAAGGTCACCACTATATCCACTGTACTGGGAATATGTGTGTGTGCGCGCGCGCACAAGAGAAATAGAATATTTCAACATGTATACATTATCTCTTTTTATATCATGTATATGGCCATATTATCTCTTTCTATATCACGTATATGTATTATTTTAAGAAACTGCACTGTTCAGCTTCTACAATATATATTTGACCTTCTTGGTTTTAATTTTTATGAGCATGCATTTACAGGTTCCCTTTTTAGAAATTTTACAATGAGTATGCAGTACTCACTCCTGTTACAAGATAATACCAAATGGAGATTGGGGTTTCTTTTTTTTGGTTTGTGAAGATGTGATTCATAACAGCATATTTAAGACAATAATAAGAAAACTGCTAGGAGCTGTTGCTATGAAAAGGCACTGTAACTTCAATTAAAGCAAATAATCTTTTACTTATCCTGCATTAACTAATAAGAAATGTATCAGTGTTAAGCACAAGCTGAGATGCAGTAAGGTGGTGGTGCTGCTGCTGACTGAAAATTAGTCAACAAGTTGTTGGTTGTTTGTAATTCCTACTGGGTCAGTAGCTTAAAGCATACATAACAAGGTCCAGCCACACCTTGTAAAGCCCCTACTAGATCTGGAGGTAAACACCAGTCTAGTTCTATGGATAAGATCATTCCTGAAGGACCGACCACAGAAGGTGGGTCTCAAGAGTTCCAACGAAAGGTACTGTAGTATCCAGCTCATCTGAAAGGGCAGATTTTTCAATAAATGGAATGATTCTGTCAGACAAACATCCTCAAAACGGGTGCCCCTCATGGGTGTGTTTTCCCCCCATCCTATTATCTTCATACACAAATGAGATCACCATTAACAGCGCTGTTCTCAAACTTGAAAAGTATACACATGACATAGCTCTTGTGGCCTGCCTTTAAGATGAGCAGTACCTGTCACAGTACCTGGCCTGCATGGGGGAGCTGGAGAACTAAAAAATGGAGATGGCCTTTGGGAGAGCACATTATGAAATAGATGGCACTATCCCCTCTCTCTCCACCAATTCAAATCAAAGGACAGCAGGTGCAGAGGGCTGCCATTTTTAAGTACCTAAGTCCAGTGATAGACAAAGCTCTCCTTTAGTGATCATGCACACCAAGCATACTTTTTTGTAAAAAAAGGCCAAGCAAAGACTGCATCTTTTGAGGAAAATCTGCAGCTTCAATGTCAGCTCTGGACTGCTGGAAACTGTTTACAGGTCCCTAGTTGAAAGCATTCTCACCTTTAACATCACCGCCTGGTATGGTCACCTCCTCGTCAAACACAAGGCTAGCTAGTAATCCACCAGGCAAATAAAATTATTAGTAAACCACAGCTGCCACTTTCAGACTGAACACCCTACCCTGCTTTCAGCTGTTGCCCTTGGACAGGTGCTACAAAGTGCCATGTGCACGAAAAATTGCCTACCAGAGGTCCTTCGTGCCAGCACCCATCACCATCCTAAATAAAAGGCACAAAGACTTGTATGCCTGTCTTGTATTACCTGGCATCATTCTCAGGAGGTGTATGTGTGAAAGGGTATAGGTGTGCATGCTTGTTGAATGTCATGTATGGGTATGTATGTCTGCAAGTTATGATTGTATGGGTGTATATATATATACAGATATGCTGCATATTGTGTGTGTAGTGTGTAATCCATAAAAAAATTTCGGTCTTGGACTGCCTTGTACAGACAAAGTTTGATTTCATTTCATAGTAACACTGATGCTCGTAACAGGTGCCAGATGCTGTGCAGGCAGAAACACCATTGTTTGATGCAAATATTGTACGAGTCTCATGAACATTTTTTTTTAATTTTTCCACCTTTTGGTAACGGGTGTGTGGATGTACAACTTCTGCTGTGACACCAGAACACAATCCTATGTTCTGCATTTGTCAGTTGTCATTCACATGTTTTAATGATGTCTCCGAAAACAGCTCAATAAATTGCCAACTAATAATGTAATGTTTAGCACACCTTATACCTTAATGTACAGATACATGTAAAGTCTTTAAAAACAAAAAGGGCCTTACCATCTTTCTTTATCTTTTCATTCAGATTGTTGATGTAGATAGTATGGTTTGGCTGAAGGGACATGGTTGAAAATTACTGTGAAGCAAAGAAAGGAAAACAACTGCATATTAACTAATCAAATAGTAAATAAAATTTTAAGTATATTTAAAAATTCACTTGGGAAAAAACCCATGAAATTAGTAATAAGGATATCTAAAAGGATATAGGCCTATGAAAAATCGTTAATTAAAGATGTATTAAATGCCTGTCTCTTTATGTTCCAAAATTTCCGGCTAAATCAGTTACTAATTCTTAGTAGCCTAAAACTCTAGAATTAGTGGAACTAATTTTCAAGTTTTTAAATTAAGAACAAGTTTACTAGGCTTTCCACATAGCTAACGAAACTCTTGCTTGTATGCTATTTTCGATTTTTGCCAGCCGTTTCAATTTTTCCACCTCTGCGATGTTTTTGCAGTAATTATCCAAAAGTACGAAAAAATCGGAAAGTCATATTTGCCAAATAAAATAAAAATATAAATAAAATAGCCAAATTGTGATTCCAAATAACTTTTACATGAAAACTGCTATTGCAGCCAAAACGAAGACTGAGTTTTATCTTAATATTCACCCACACATTTCCCCTGTCATACAAATAAAATAAATGTGAAGTGATTTCTTGACATACCTTAGAAGTGACTTAGACTAATTCGCTTATATGATAAAACCAAAGACTTGGAAATTTTTGTACCGGGTACGGTCCACGCGCTTTCGCCTTTGCTCTCACTTCCGGTCAATAAAAAGAAATTACCTTAAAATCTTTAAATTAATCACTATATTACAATTAAATAATTCATCAATATTTTACGAAATAAAAATAAAATCAACCTATTTTTATACAATGTTTCTATTCTGGTGTAGTCTCGAGGTGTCGATATTGGATACAGACATCTTGAGCACTCTCCGGGAGGAGGGACACAAGCCAGAATGGTAGTGTGCATTCAGCCTTGTTTGTCATTTTTCTTTAGCAGTTTATGTTGTTTTTACTTTATTTTATGCATTCATTTATATTCTACTGACGTCTTTATATATAGGCTGTTTGACGTTTGTCAGCAAACATTTTTATTTCGGTAAAGGGGTGTTCTACTCGCTGAAGTCATGTGACATCAACAAATTCAGTATAAATTTGGCTCAGCTTTTTGATCACTGTGTTATTACAGACTAATTTGTATCAGGTTTGAAGCAATATTCATACACGCAACACAAAAATCGTTCTCTCAGAATCAACTGCGTTAAATAAATCGTCAGCTTCTTCCGAGCAAACCATCATCCACAGCGCATACTTATGTCAAATACCAAAAGTGAAACAAAATGAGTGCTGTGCTTTATGACAATCTTGCATATGACATAGTTTTGTCTTTTCTTTCCAGAGCTTCTTCGGCTTTGGGCAGAGCGCTGAAGTGGATATTGTGTTAGATGGCCAAGAGACCAGAAAGACGGCTGAAATTAAGACGGAGGATGGCAAAAAGGAACGATACTATCTCTACTTTGATGGAGAAACAGTTTCAGGCAAGGTGAGAGATAACGCACCTGATTATCGTCAACCAGTTAAAAATTTTCTCAGCAAAGCAGTCAAAGGCTGGGCGTCCTTATCACCATACACACAGCACCTCCCACTCCCCATTCTCATGATGGTTTCACTGTTAATAATACTGACAGTTCCTTATGACCATTTTTAGCCAACATTTCCAATTAGCCTTAATAGCTTGTGATAATGATTTTTCTTAATTCTGATATCTTGCAGCCATTTCTTAAGAAACAGTGGGCTTTCAGGTATACATGTTAACTATCCTTGTAATTTTCATGTTGCCAGGTCAATATCACACTCAAGAAACCTGGAAGCAAGTTGGAACATCAAGGAATCAAAATTGAGTTCATTGGTCAGATAGGTAAGCATTCTTTTTAAATACCCATTATCATTATCCTTTTTTTTTAAAAAAAATCCTGTTTGAAGAAGACATGTTACAGTCTCATTTAACAAAATTAGAGGTTACCTTTTGATATACTGTTCATGTTACTAAAATGTTTTCTTGTTTATGGTGCTGCACTAAAAAAACTCATTGTTTATAATAGTAATAATAGGATTTGTGTAGCGTATTTCCCCACATAGAGGTGAGCTTGATGCAGACCAGGGACAGTGGGGGAAGTGGCCATGTGGTGTAAACATCACATTCGAGCACAAACAACCACAACATACAGATACTAACATTCACAGGTTAGCAGTACAAGAACATGAAAAAAAAACCAGAGATAGGAGTATGATAGGTGTTTCCAGAAGAGATATGTTTTAAGTCCAGATTGGAAGGCACATACCGACTCCACTGTGCAGAGAGATAGAGGCAGGCCATTCCTAATACTAGGGCCAGAAAAGGAGAAACAGCAACGGCCAAATGTGTCCAGTCTGATACATGGAATAGAGAGAAATCTGGCATGGGCTGAGCGAACTGACCTGGGAGGCTGGTATGGTAACACAAGCTCAGATAGATTGAGGCAAGGCCATGAACAACATGATAGCAAAGGATGGCAATCTTGAATACAATGCAAACCCAAACTGGCAGCTAGTGGTGATCGCATAGAAGCAGTGTCGCATGGACGGCCTTTCACTTAAACTGCAACATAGTGAAATGTCATTCTGACTTTCCCAGATACGACACCAAAAAATCTTCACTGATATAATTCTCTATATAATCATAATCTCTATTATAATACCTTCCTAATATGACTTAAAACTGAGCTCAATTGCACCGTTTTTGCAGAAGTCATGTGTTGAAATAAACAAGGACTGCTTATGGGCAACTGTTTTCCCTATATTACGGTTTTCTGCAGAAATAACTTAAAATAATTTTGAGAACATTTTGAAAGAGACTGGTTTATTGTTGTGTGTTTGTTGATTAAGGAACATCAGTAGATTGTCTTCATTAAAACCTTTTGCAGAAGTCACTTGTTTATACAAATTATAATCCTTGTGACCATTTGTTTGTACTCTTTTTTTCCCTTTTTTTAAAAAATCAATGTTTAAATAATATGCATATCGCATTTTAAGAGAGCCTCTTTCTACCATGGTACATATGTATTGATTGCTTTTCCTGGAAAGTTAGATTCCATTCAATCTTTAACCAAGCACAACAATGGCAAGATCAGTAAGCATTATCAAGGGAAAGCTAAAATGACAGAGAAAAATGCTATACAGCTTAAAGAGCTTTATTTTCAATATTTAAACATAAATGAACTTGAAATTATTGATGTTTATAGTCATGGTTTATGGAATGAAAGTATTACAAAATGCCACCTTTCCTGTATAACAGAAAGCAAACTGGTCAGTTTCCCTACCAAGACCCCCTTCAGTCACCTGATTTTGGTGGATTTTAGCAAGTCTTAATAGGGAGATTCTGCTGTACTGATTTTTGTAGGACAGTTCATGGCTTCATTCATGGTGTATGACGTAGACAGTGCTTCTGAAATTCACATAGACTTAAATGGCAGTTGCAATCCGTGCACATTGATACTGTCCCTTAGGGATCACATTTTACCGTTGCAGGTCAGACTTAGCTAATCATTTTCTTTTGCTATGCAGATAAATAGTAGAAATTTCTAATAACTGGATTTCTAAATTTATTGTGAGTGACAAATGACTAGTTGCTTGAGTATCTTGTATGCAAAGCAAAATGATATAATTTTCAGCATCTTTATGCTTTATTATTTTTATTTGTAGGGTCATTGCCTTGCTTTATGGCTAGCAAATAATAAATATCTTGTTGCACAAATACTCTTCTTCTCATTTTGTGGCAGCTTTAACTGAGGCTGGAATATTAGGCTGGTGCAGTCCAACACTACAACACAAATATAAATTTGCATTTTAGGGGGAGCTTAAAGGTCAACTCGCTCGCAACATTATTTCTTTATGATCGGGTTAAGTTCGTTTAAAAATAATAATTCCCAAAATATGAGTACATAATGATCCTTAATTTTAAAGATATAAGCCTTCACACATCGGCATTCTCACCTGCAACTGGGAAGAGTTCTCTCACGTGATTGAAGTATTTGTAACAGCGAGTGTGGATTTCTTCAAGTCAAATGAAGAAACATCGCTCAAGTCGTCGTGTTCAAGAACCGATTTTGTTCACCCAAAAAATGAAACAGCTGAATTTGGAATACAGCCCTACAGATTGGAATTTTATTTAGAAGCTTCAAATGAAGTTAAAAATAATTAAATGGTCCAAACTGAATTCATTCAACAGACTGGTAAGTCAATCAGATCAAAATTTAAACGGGAACACGTGCGACTGAGTATCAGTAAGTAAATAGAAAATTTTGCATGCAGCTAAATGAGGAAGAAATAAGTTTTTACATCGATAAACATGTTTCAAACTATCATTATATTTTTAATTGTAAAAAAATCCTTATCAGCAGTCAGTTGTAACTATTGTTGCCCATTAAGCTCCTTATAGTATGTTTATCACCCTCAATTCTTTTTTTTTTCCTTTTTTTTTTTTTTTAGCTGTTTCAATCACACACATCAATTGTGCCCTCACACTGTCAGTTGTTTTGAGCATTATGCTGGATAAAGATACAACTGATGATGATGTGTTTGTGACTTTCACACGATGTTACTTGTAGACCAGATCCGGTGTAGAAACCGTCAATGTTGCATGTCTGGTGCTTGATCTACCAGCAGTTGTAGTTTGGTTTTAACATCTCGTGCTTTTGTATAGTAAGCACTGATGTAGGAATAAGATTTCTTCGGTTTACTGAAAGTCCAAGACTTGCTTGTACTGTATAAGTGACTGGATAACAATCGATTTTGAAACGTTTTGAGCAAATTCATGAGTATGGTGTGGGGACCAGGTTCGCATGGCGCGTTTGAACAAAGTTAACCCACTGGCGTTTGCTGCCATTATCTTTAGGATTTCCTTCATGAGTACAAACTAACTCTCTCTGAGTGTCGAAGAACATTCAGCAACAACACAATGTGTCCTGGTCAGTTTTCTTTTACCGAGGATTGCATCTTTTCTCTTCGACTTCTTCTTCTTATTCCTGTACGCTCCCAGTGGAGCATAGGGCCGCAACCACACCCCGCCAACGGACCCGGTTCTGGGCACTCCTTTCTAGTTGGGACCATGTCATGCCAGCTGTCTCTGCCTCTCTGTGGACTGATCTCCTCCACGTCTCTCTGGGTCTCCCAGCCCTGCGCCTCCCCTGTGGGTTCCAGCCCAGAGCTTGTCTTGTTAAGTTGTCGGCTGGCTTTCGTAAGGTGTGACCAATCCAGCCCCACTTCCGCTTCCTGATGTCTTGGCTAGCAGGTTTTTGATTGGTTCTCTCCCACAGGTCTATATTGGAGATCTTATCAGGCCATCTGATGTTGAGGATGTGGCGCAGACATCTGTTGACGAATGTCTGTATCTTGTTAGTAATGGCATTTGTCACCCGCCATGTCTCGGATCCATATAGAAGTATTGCCTTTACATTTGTGTTAAAGATGCGAATCTTGGTGTGTAAAGATAGAGCTTTGACTTCAGCTTGTGCAAACTGTGCTATTTTTAGAAATACCTTTGTTTCGTCACTTCCTGTTTTTTCGACAAATCCAGGTGTGCTTTAGAGAAAAATATTAATATAAAATCTTTCATGCCTCTCTGTCATAAAAGACCACCGGAACATGTTTTTGTAATACTTTGTGCTCTGTTTCCAGGGATTTTTGCTGAGCGGTCGCGTTGTCCTTTAATACTTTAGTTTTTGTTGATTACCTGTTTCAGTATGCAATACTCCAGCTATATTGGAAGCAGTTAATTCAGCCATAAAGTAGGCTGGACAAGAGTATATTATGCTAACAGTTTGATTATTTATAAATGTTTCACTGTAAAGTAAATAACACGATAATGCATACAATAAAATTGTTTGTGTTTTAGAGTTATACTATGACAGAGGAAACCACCATGAATTTACATCTCTTGTAAAGGAACTAGCTCGTCCAGGAGAGCTAACTCACAACGCTAGCTATAATTTTGAATTCTTGCAAGTTGAAAAGCCATATGAATCCTACACTGGAGCTAATGTTCGTTTACGGTACGTTTATGGACTTCATTTTACTTAATAAACAATATTTTCAAAATTTCCTGCAGTGTATTTAGCACAAGGTCATATCTATTCTGATAAGAATGTAAACATACCTAATCAGTATTTTTATATGACTACAAATGATTTTGGATGCTTCTTGTGTTTTATTCATAAAAAGTCAGGCGCTTACACTTGTAAACTAAACTAACAGTTCATCATGTTATGATTGGTTTTGTAATATATTTGTTCAAGTCAGTGAATGCCAGTGAAGAAGCCTTGTAATGTTTGCTGTAATACTGAAGCTAATTAGGACCCTCAGATAAGGATTTGTTCATTCACACTAACATGAAGTGTTCCCTTTTGGCAACAGGTATTTCCTTCGTGTCACAATTGTGAAGCGGTTGACAGATGTGGTGAAAGAACAGGACATCATTGTGCACACATTATCTTCTTACCCTGAAATGAACAATAGCATTAAAATGGAGGTTGGCATTGAAGACTGCCTTCATATAGAGTTTGAGTACAACAAATCAAAGTGAGTACTTACGTAGAGGTTAAAAGTTGATCGCCTGTTTTTCTGTCTGTCTCTCTCTCTCTTGCATTTTTGTTTTTATTGAATGGAGAAGGGGATGAAGACAGTTGGTGCCTGCTTGTATCTGGTCTTTCTTTGCATATTTTGAGAATATTAAGATGTGAAAAATGCATTGAGACAGAGAATACACACATCTCAGAGGAAATTGTTTCAACTAAAGAATATTGTACCACTATCGTGCGGGGAAACGGCTTTGCACAGTCACCGATGCTCCTGAGAAAAGTGTGATCACTGCATTGTAACGTTGTAATGAATATCTGTAGGTTTACTTTCACATACACACACACACACACATTCTTTTCCTACCTCCCAAATAAAAACTATTGTGAAGAGTTCAGAAAAACTTCTGCCCGACAGGCTCAGCTTACAGCTCAAAAGGCAAGACTGGGGCTAAAAAGTTTCTTCGGTCGGATTTTGTTGCCTGTGATTTCCATCTTGGGAAGGTTGCTGATTTTTCTTCTCCTGTGTGGTTTAAGAGTGTTTCTCAGCACACCATCTTGTTTGTTCTCAATGTTGTACTTTGTCTACATTGTACACATAAAGATACATGCTCTCTTGCTGCCTTGCTGGCTAGATACCACCTAAAGGATGTGATAGTGGGAAAGATTTACTTCCTATTGGTTCGCATCAAAATTCGCTATATGGAACTCGCCATAGTGAGACGTGAAACTACAGGGGCAGGTAACTATGTTCTTTGTGCTATGTTAGCTCTTCCATTTTGAGTGTATTTTTGGTCACAACTCACTGTTGTGCATGTCATGTCAGCTGTGTGGCCATGCTTTTTTTCATTTATTTGGGATCCCCCAGAGATGATGTTTCGCAACACTGGAAGAAGGAATAGCACCAGATGTTTGTCAGCTTTTTTTGTCCATGTATCTTTCCTTGTTCATTGCTTTTCATAAAAATTTGGTCCGAGTTGAGTGATCTGTCCTTGTCACAAGCTGCCTCCATCTGGTAAGTTGGCAGATTTTATGTTTTGTAGTCACACAAAGACCAGCTCAGAATTGAGCCGCTTTTGTCTGTGCACATGTGTTAGTATTTAGTCATAGAATGTAAACTGAGTTGCTTGTTTTCCTTTAGTTTTATTTTGTGCATGTGGATTTACTAGATGTTGTGGAGGTGTTTTGTGTGACTTGCAGATATCATCTAAAGGATGTAATAGTTGGCAAGATTTATTTCCTCTTGGTGCGCATTAAGATCAAGCATATGGAACTACAAGTCATAAAGAGAGAAACTACAGGAACAGGTATTTTTCTTAAAGTTGGGGGGTGGGTGGGGTGGATGCTGTCTTATGAGTGCATTTGCCAGGGTTTGTTTATTGAATCAGTCGTTAGTACGGTGCAGGTACTGTGTATTAAAATTTTGTTGTCGTACTTCAAAGTTTCATTGGTACGTATGGCAAGTTGTTGTGATTATCCCTTTTTTCTGTGTAGCATGCTTTAGAGGTGTGAGTGAGCCAACTGTGGTGTTATTGCCTTGCCTTTCACTTAGCTTTTTTGTCTTGTAAATGGTTGCTAAACTTTTATTTTCTTGTGCTGGCTTTGATGAGCAGATTAAATGTCCAGTGAAGGGCCACCTTTAACATGCAGCAAAAGTAAATGGTGGCCCTCGCTTTCTTAAATGCTACATAGTTACTTAATAGAGATTGAACTTCTTAGCCTTGTGCCTATAACTATGAGCATTCGCTGACCCTAGATTCATTGAGGCATCTTTCCATGACCTGCCATAATAATTTAGGAGTTAAATTTCTTAAGGCATGCAGCTTGGACACTTCATTTGACATATTTCACCTATCTGAGTGACATTATTAATATGACATGCAGTGTAGATTATCAGAAGCTGTGGCTGAAGCAATTATTATTTGATAAAGATTTGTTTTTGTGTTCCTTACAGGGCCTAACACATTCAATGAGAATGAGACAATAGCCAAATATGAGATCATGGATGGTGCCCCAGTCAGAGGTCAGACAAATTGAAAAGAGGATGTCGTTTGACACTCCCGATAATAGCATGAAGCTATGCGTGAATTTTCATGGTCCTTTGGGGTCAGGGAAAACTTAAAAAATTATTATAAAATCAGTCCTGGGAAACATCAGTATATGAAGAAATTAACAGTCAAGGAATAGGAAATGAGCTAAAACTGATACTTTGCAAATGAAACACTTAAGTTGTTATGTCATGGCTGCTAGAAGTGCAGAATGACAAACAAGTTTTAGAGTCTGTGCAGCAAGGAAAGAAGCTATCAAGAATGGGTATGAATTCAGTGCACAGTCATGCTGAAAATAAAAGGCAGAGATTATTCTATGTTCTGGTGGGATTACTGCAAAACGTTGCTGAAGAGTGTAAAGTTCAAGACAGGGGAAGGTGGGTAGGCATTTAGACAGTGTGGAACTTAAAAAAACTAACGGTTGGTATTTTTTCAAACAACCATCTAAAATAATAACAGTTGAAGAGCATTCAAATCAGTCAGCTGAAAGTAAAACCATAGAGTGAACAGGTTCTGACACAGGCTTGGTTGTCAAAGAGGACTATGGAATTAGGTTGAACGAAAGTTTGGCAAATTTATATTTGGCTACCCTGTGCACACTATTGATAGTGACTAGTAATGGCATATAATAATAATAAATGAAGATTTTTATAGCACATATTCACACTCATAGAGAGCATGCTCTTAGCGCTTAAAACGGGGAAGAGACATGGACTAGATGGATAGAACACCAGGGACAGAAGAATAAACGACAATACTGACGACAAACAGAAAACACAAAAAGGCACCAAGTAACAGGAACAGAGAATATAGTGATTCTGCAGAGAAAGATGGGTAGAAAAGTAGCAAGAGCGGAAGGGGAGAGGGTAAGAAGGACTAGCATTGTGTGGACTGTGAGGAGTAACGCTCAGGGAAGAGGTGCGTTCTAAGCACCAGACGTGCAGTGGATTTCTGCACTTTCTGGAGTCTCTGAATGAAGTATTCAGGGCAGCCTGCGAGCAAGGAGTTGTAGTAGTCAAGTCGAGAAAGAACAAATGCACAGACAAAATTGTTGGTAGTGTGTGTAGAGAGAGAAAGTGACGGATGGCACTGATCTTACGGAGCTCATAACAGACATGTTTATCAAGGGTCTTGTCTGCAGTGACAATAAATCCCAGATTCCTAACGGATGATGTGAAGGTGATGTTGGTTTCGCCCACCTTGATGTGATTGGGCAGACTGACGAGCGAAGGTTGATGTCTTCTATTGCACAGGAAGGCTTCCGTTTTATCATCGTTTAGTTTAAGCTTGTTTTTTACCATCCAGCCCTTGACATCGCTAATAAAGCCTCTAGAGAGCTAATAGCAGAGTGAGACTCAGCCGGTGGAGTGGAACAGTAAAGCTGCATGTCGTCAGCATAGGATTGATGAGAAACCCTGAGACTGGATGCATGATGAAAGTGGTTTAGTGTACAGGATAAACAGAACTGGGCCAAGTACTGAGCCTTGGGGAACACCACAAAAGAGTGGAGCAGGGTGAGATGTTTGACCATCATCTAACACAGTCTGGGTCCTATCAGTGAGATAGGAGTTGAACCATGAGAGGGCAGATCCAGAAATTCCGTAGAGGGTGTGGAGTCTGTGAAGAAGCAGAGAGTGGTCTATAGTGTCGAATGCAGCAGACAGGTCCAGTAGAGTTAAGGGAGTAACATCACTGTCAAGGGCAGATAATATGTCTGTTACCTTAGTAATAGTAGTCTCAGTGCGGTGAAAGGGTCTATATGCCGACTGAGCTTGTGGGAGAAGATGGTGCTCTTGTATGTAGGCACAGAGCTGTATCGAACCCATTTTCTCTATGACCTTCGAGAGAAAAGTTGGAAACTAGACAGTAGTTATTCAGCACATTGATGTCAAGCGTGGATTTCTTAAGGAGTGGCCTCATCAGCACATTTTTGAACAAAGATGGGAAAACACCTAACGACAAGCTGACATTGCATATAAGAAATATATCTGTGTATCTAATTTCTTTTACATCTTCAGTTGAGATTATTTTACACTATATTCTGCTTTACATCAAATACATTTTAAAAAAGAATAAAATCGATGAAAATACTAAAATTCTACAATAATCACTGACAAATCACCACAGATTGCTTGTTTTACTGAGATTATGAGCAACTGTATGGACTACAGAATAAAAGTTAGGAATTGGTACAGATCATGAGTACATATGTAGATAGACACACATACTTTTACAAATCATTTAATACACTGAGAAATGAGGAGACAGTATTTCAGCATTGTCATGAAATAATATATACAATATTGGTTCTTGTAGATAAAATCAGTTACAGGGTTGCTTAACTTGTTTCTTGAGTTTTATATAGCATTTTAAATTTTTAGCAAGTAGTCACAGAAATATGGCATAATTTATTTACCACATTGAATGAACTTTTAATCTCCAGCTGTAATTTTTTTTTCTTTCTTTATGATTTGTGTATTATGATGTGATTTAACTCATTCATTATGGGTGTTTGAATGCAATTGAGCTTTAGCTATGAAGACATTCGCATTCACAGGTGCAAACTGTATGGGAATAATTAAAAATGCCTTAAATCTGGTCTATATCCAGGTGAATCTATTCCTATTCGATTGTTCCTGAGTGGTTACGAGCTGACGCCATCCATGCGTGACATCAACAAAAAGTTTTCAGTACGGTATTACCTCAACCTTGTTCTCGTGGATGAGGAGGAGAGGCGCTACTTCAAACAGCAGGTTAGAAGAACATAGGTGACCTTTTTTTTTTTTTTTTTGTACACCATCCAGAAATGGGGCTCTTCTTCCATCTGATTAATTTTCAGTTTTTGGCATCTCAGATTTTTGTGGACTATTTTCAGCTTAAAATAGATGACAGACCTGTTCTGATAGAATAATATTCTGTTCACACTCCTTTCACCCATTCTTCCAGTTTTGGGCGCTTCTCATGGACATATTGTGTTTTTAAATTATGTTCAATAAATTTTATTTTTGCGGATAAGGACAAGCACATCCTACATGCTCAGCATACTTTGCTTGCAGGAGATCATTATCTTCCGCAAAGCTGACAAAACGCGCAAGAACTACCAGGCAGCCATGAGCCATCATCATCCCACCAACCCTCCCAATATGGCTGCTGTTGCATCAGCAAAAGAGGATATTGCTGAAGATAACAGTGCTGCTGCAGGTGATAACTGACAGGACTGTTCTTCGCCATCATCAGTGTGATCAAAGAGTTCAGAGCATGGGAAAGCAGCTTGTGTTAGGCTGGTTTGATGTTACATCTGAGAACAATCAAGAGTGCAGAGTGTGAGCTGCATTACTTAAATCTGTGCGTAAGCATGCTTGAGTGAGGAAAGCAAGGTACAAGGGAAAAGCTAGGACATAATGAAGATCAGAGAAAACCTGAAAGATAAAGATATGTGAATGAGTGGCCATTACTTTTGTTTTTCTTCTGTCTGTACCTTACAGACTTAAAGGCTGCCCGTTCGTCTGCCTGAATAAGTAGTTTTATTGAAGCCACTGTGTGCTGTATTGTCAGTCAGTGGTGGTAATAATGATCAGAGATGCATGGATGTGTGTGTGCTCTTGTAATTTCTTGTTTTGTGTGACTGAACCTTACATTGATTATTCCATGAGAATGTAAATTAGTTGGAAACTTACATGCAAATCTGTTTGTACCCTGCTGGGCTTTATGGCTACATGCAAGCCTCTTGTTTTGTTGTTCACTAGTCACATCTGGTTTCTGAACATGGCATAGTACAGATCATTCTCCCTAGAATTTTGAGGCATTTAAAGATAAAATAGTAAACGCTGTCACTTGTATGCTCATGTGTTTGACCACATGTCTGAGATAGTAGCAGCTTAGAGTCTACAATAAATAAATAAATAAATAACATGTTTGGTTCTGTGCCAGTAAAAAGGAGGATTTTAGAAGATACTTTGTGCTATAGCTGGTGCAGGCCTTTAAAATTAGGCAACTTAATGTTTGGTGTGTAGTTTGCTTAATTTGCTACATGGCTCTTTTCTGTTTCATTCTGTTTCCTTTTCTATTCTTAATCTACTTGTTATTTCAGTTTAATTGATATGTTGAGAAAGAAATGTTTCAGGTATAAAATCATTACAAACATTGATGCACAAAACATCCACGATTATTTTTCCAAATTGTATGGACGGACACACACACACACACATACACAGAGTTAACCCACATATTTTCTGTATTTTCTATGGGAAACAAAGCAAAAGATTGAAATCACATTTTTGTGTGTAGATTCATGTCTATTGCAGTTTGCATCATTGCAAACTTTAGCTTGCCACTGTCAGCAGCTTGCACAATAAGCCAGAGCAGAAAAATGCTTTTCACACCCTGATGTGTCCATTGTGGACGAAACAAGTCAGCTTGCATTCCTATATACACTTGCTTGAACAAAGAAGAGACAGTACGTTGATTAATTTTGCAACAGGTGTATTTTTTAAAATTGTCTTTCCTTTATTACAGTTATCTATATTTAAAAAAAGATGTCATTGTTTTAATGTCTTTCTAAATTTTGGGTTAATAAACCAAAAATGCAGATTTTCAGTGCAGAATAAGAAAATTTATCAGCAAAGGGCAAACAGCAATGATATATATATATACAGAGACACCATTTTATTAGCATGTGACACCTTATAAGGTATACCTGGGCAAATGACAATGTTGAGCTGGGCAAATGAAAATGTTGAGCTAGGAGAAACAATAACATTTGATAATTCTATTAAAGTAGAAAGTGGACTCTTCCTGAAATAGCCTGGAACAGTCTGGGATTCATAAACTGAACATTTTCAGTCGAAGCCTTTATTTTCAGGTGTTTTGTCATGATATAGCCCTAGTTGCTGGCATGGCCTAAAATTCAGCCTTTCAGATGTTTCACTCCATGTTGCTGTGGTGACACACCACGCCTTTTATCTTTAAGTAGCCACTGGTGATTATCATACATTTTATTTACACGGAGTGAGATGGTTTTAAGGCTGTGCTGTTGTGTATACACAATGTTGTACATACATTCATATAAAGAGTGCATACACATGCTCAAATGTTTTTGTTAGACTTTAGAAGTGTTGAGTGGAAGAGAAGTCTTGAAGGCTGACAATTGTTGAGGGTTGGACCAAAGAGATCCAGACTGTGGCAAAATGTGCATGGGCTAGATTCTAGATTGCATAGCAAAATCTAAGGATGTTGAAAATCTAATCCAAAGCACTTCTGAAGGATGTTTTTAGGTGGAAACCATCGCAGGCTTCACATAGTTCAGATTTTTTTTCCAGAGGGTAAAGGTATGAAGAAGTGTCTGTAACAGTTCTAATTTGTGCAACTGTGTTAGGAAATGGTAAGGATGCTGCATGCTTAAGAGTTAATAGTTTTGGTGTATTTATTGTGTAGCCTTTTGTGTCCTTTAAAGTGCTGCTCTTTGCTTATACCAGGCTTTGCAAGCAGTTCCCCATTACTTTTGTCCTTGTCATTTTATGGTGTGTCTGGTGGTATCATTGGTTCTGTTCAAGCAGGTAATAAATCAGCTGTTTATCTTTTGTTGAATTTTTGTATTCCTTTCTTGCCAATTGACCATCATAAAACGTCTACATCTGGCATGAGCAAAATTATTATTTTTTTCTTTGGGGGAGGGGGGGTCTTTTCAATCAATAAAGTGACTTGCAACTAGAATACAATGTTTTGTCATCACAGCTGCCATGAGTCTGAAAAACAGTTTGTTACAATATTGTGTCGTGGTTCGCTCACTCGCCTCTCAAAGCTATTTTTTCTGTACGCTTCCTTCTTGTCTTTATTGCTTTTATTATCAATTTTTAATTTTTTTCTGTTGGGGGTCACTTTAACACAATTCTTGTGGTGTCAGCTCTTATCCTTCTAGTGAACCACAGCTCAGGAACTCTTACCTGTATTAGATGCAATATGGCCATTGTGATCTTTCAGCTTAGTCTTAAAACATGCCTGCAAGTTTCACAAGCGTGATGTGTAGTATGTTGATAGTCCTGCTTATACTGAGCTATGTACCCCTTTGTTGATTTGGCTGTTCTGTTTTATATTTGAATCTTCATTATCGATATATTGCTTTGTTACTTTAAGCAAGCATTGTCAATTTTCTCTTCTTTCCCATGCCCATACTTCATATTTTTTTCAATATGCCTGAAGAAGGCAGTGCTTTGATTGTGAAAGGAAGGCAACTTTCTGAGTTGCCTCAAAAAGACTGAGTTGGTGGTGTTGTAGATAGGCAGGAACATGCACAGTTTAAGTGCCAAGGTACCTGCTTGAGAGCATCATTGCAATCATGGCTGGTGCTGACCTGAGTCTGGGAGATAGTGGGTGACCTGAGTAACAAAGCCTGCAGGCTAGATTATACGGTGTCATAGGTTTGGGAGGATAAGTACGACAATCAAAAAAAGTCAGATTGTGTTTACAGCCATAATAATACTAACATGCACTTACTTTGTGGGGTAGAAGCTAGGTCATTTTGAAGGTAATTCTGCACCGAATTCGACCCTTCAGAAGGAAACAGACCTCAAAGGTTATTGGTACTATAAAGACCACCATCCAGGATATAGTCCTGTTTCCAAAACAAATCACCAAACTTTAGGTAGGTACTGAGGATTAAGACATTTCTGTGGCAGGTTTTTCCTTGCTAGGTATAACGCATGAAACAAGGTAGGTCAGAGGTGTCTTATAAGATCAACAAGGGTGAGAATGAAGTGTCTTTAGTTAAAACTAAGGTGGGAAAATGACCTTTGAAAGTCTAAATGGCGTTAGCTGCCCCAGACAAATATAAAGACTTGCATTTAACAAAAGGGAAAAGATGGACCAGTCTCTTTTCCTTAGCACTCATTTTTGTGGAAGTGGAAGTTGTTAGAACTTTTCAAGTCAGATTCAAAGGATAACCATTGACATGCAATGGGCACTTAGTTTTCAAAGACTGCATTACAACTGTAGCATTTCATTTTGAACAGTGCTTCACTGAAGGTATATATACAGATTCAAATTTGCCATACCTAGTTTGGTTTTTTTCTTTTTTCAGATGAACCAGTGTGCACAGCCTTTTAATTTGTAAGTAGGTGCTTGTTTTTGTGAGACTGCAGATGGGGTATATCTAATGGATGTACAACATCTTGTAAACTGTAGAAAATCCTGTTTTATCATTGATTCCATGTTCATTCATCAGTGGGGAATTCCCATTAATATTGTTCATGTATTGGTGTTTTAGGCTGTATTTGCAAGTTTCATCCTGCTAATTCCTTGTTCAAGCATTTAAAGTGTCTTCATCCTACCCCCCACTCCCATTCATAACTTTTTTAAAGATAATCAAGACATGGTGCAATTTTGTAACACCTTTATTCACAACTGTTCCTTGCCATGTAATTATTTTTGTTAATGTTATGTATGGTTTAAATAATTGTCTAAGAAAGGTGGGAAGTGGGTGGATGTTTGTTGTAAGAATCTGACGTTTGGTGCTGGGCAAGTCTTACATGACCCAAGCATATGTTTAAGCTGTTTGGTAATTTCATCTTTTTTGTTTTGACAGCTTCTTCAGAACTTTTTGTATGGAAAGTAATTTTTCCAGTCTACCCTAACATGAACGCTACAGAAAAAAAGTCAATACGATCACATTATGTTTTTGAGTGGTAAAGAAACTGAGTGCCTGCCATCCTAGCAAATGCATCGTACTTAGATGATGTCGTCTATTTTTAGTAGATTTCATGCACTCTACATTTGACTGTATTTTAATGTAGTACCAGGATAAGGTTCAAGCACCAATCTGTGCAGTCAACTTTCATGTTACACTTTTTTTCCCATATTGCACTGTTTCTGTCAAGATTGATGATGTCCAAGTATTAGAAAAATCCTTGCTGCAATATTTCACTATGTCTGGCAGTTATTTTTTTATGCTTTGTGTTAGATATCCAGCTCTCAACTACAAAATATTTGTACACGTTAATCCATTAATTTACAAATTGCGTTCCTTGGACTTGGGCAAGAACATTTTCCTATGGCAGGTCTCCTTGCCTTTATCTGGAGTTGTGAGCAGCTTGTTGCACCTTTTATATATCTTATAAATCCCATGGCCTTTTGGGTTATGTGCATGAGGTCGTGCATATTTTTTGGTGCATATTCTCTATATACTTTTTGTGAAAAGCTTGTGCCAAAGAATTTCACAGTAATACGAAGAACAACCCAGACAGTAACAGTAAATAATGTTCAGTTTTCTTTAGACATGATGATGCACTGGATAGCAGGTCATTGTTGGATGTAATATAAAGTGTATTAGCACAAGCACATATGTAAGGCAAAGTACTGACTGACCAAGAAATAGGCCTGTTATGGGAGAATGTGCTTTTCAAGTTTTTAATATTACTACATTGCAATATACTACTCAAGCAGTTTAATACAGCCACAGTTCGTTATCATACCCTCACAACTCTTTATCTTGCTATCCCTGTAATTTATGATTAACAGATTTTCCCCAGAGTTACTCCCAGTAATAGATCACATACACCAACCACTCCCTCGTTGATGTCACCACCCTTGTGTTTTGCCCAACAATTGATACAAGATGTTGGGACTATAGTTCTGACCAAGTCCTTGATTGTACATTTGCTTTTTCATTTCATTTTGTATGTTAAGGTACTCCAGTTTTTTTCAACACTGTTTAGGACAAATAGCTGCATATGCAGATATGCAGGCTAAAAATTAGAAAGTAGGTGTAGGAAAGATTTTTAACAAAATAATTCCACAATGTAGAGCTTTGTTTGCTGAGGTGAGTGAACATTGTTTCTGGTATTAGCTTCCCTTTCTGCATCTTTTTTAGTTGCTGTATCCATTTTCAGAACGATTTCATCAAATTCTGAAATCTCAAAATGTGTGCCACAAGACATGACTTGTAGCTGGTGGTATTTAATGTCTAGAAGTAAATAGTGTAGTATCATACTTGTGATTATTAACGTCTGTTAATTCTTTAGCTAGTATTTTCAACTTTTTTCCATGTTAGCCAAGCTTTTCACAGAAAATGCAAGTGAAACATCGCAGCTGTGTGCACGAGTGGGCATACACACATCTTCAGAGATCCCTTCACTCAATTTAGCAGTGGCTAGAAGCTTTTTCCACCACCCTCATTGTATCATGTGTACATATGGTGAAATGTTGTACAGAGATGTGAGACTGTATATTTATTGCTCACTCTGATGTACATGTACAGTCGACAAGTTGAATAGCAGTTTATTCAGTGCTGAGTGTGCCCTCGGGCACAGTGTTGCAGTCATTAACTACACAGCATTGAATAAATACACGAATGCAGCTATGGCTTGTTCTGATAATTGTGAAAGAATGAATAAAAAGTTGATTGGAACCAACAAAAAGCCATTTTTTTTAAGATGCGAGATTTCACTTTTAGAATTCAGTTAAAATGGTGTGAATGCTAGTGGTATGCCAACAGGTATGAATGATGACAAGAATCGTTTTAAAAAAAGTTTGTAGTTGGTTGCATGTGTACTCAACTTCCTCAAGAACAAAATGTGCAAATAATATATACCTTGACCATGCACCTTTCCCACCACCAATTGGTGAACTTACCTTGTAGTGGTGTGGCGGCTTGTGTGCCTCGTCGATCCACAGAGCTATGTCGGCAGGAGCCTTGTGTACCCATTCATGTAAAACACAAGCTGTTACAGAAACCACAACAATATCACAACAGGGGCCTGGTCGGGAAGATTCTTCTCTAGAAGAGCTTATGATGCATGCTGGTGAAAGCCTTAGGGAAGCCAGCTCGCCAACTCATCTTCTAACGACCAAGGCAAGAACCAGGATAGGGACCTGGAACATCAGAACCCTCTATGGGAAATCAGCTCAAGTGACAAGTGAAATGAGAAAATACAAAATCAGGGTTCTCGGGTTATGAAAACCAGATGGAATGGAAGTGGCCAGACCAGACTAACATCAGGAGAAACCATTATTTAGATCAGTATGGGAGACCTAAATGCTAAAGTGGGAGATGACAACACCAACAGGGAGCTCATCATGGGAAGACACTGTACCGGCACCTTCAATGAACACGGGGAGCTCTTCACAGACTTCTGCGCTTTCAATGACCATGTCATTAGTGGCACTGTGTTCCCACACAAAAATATACACAAGACAACGTGGAATTCCCCAGATGGCCAGATGGAAAGCTAGATTGACCGTTTAACAGTTGCTCGAAAGTGGAGAAGGGGTCTCCAAGATGTCAGAGTGAGAAGAGGAACACATGTTGCTTTAGACCACCATCTCCTAATAGCAGTCTTCAAGATCAAGCTGAAGTCCTTCACCGATCAAGCTGGCAGACCACACCACAAATTCAATACTCAATACCTCAAGAACAAGGAGACGAGGGAAATTTATAACTGTGAAATCAAGAATAAGTACAGGTATTGCTCGACTTACGACCATGATTGGTTCTGACAGATCGGTCGTAACTCGATTTGGTCGTAAGTCGAGTAGGCTATGTACGGCACTCTGAAATGATGTTATAAAAATGTTCAAGTCATATTTTATCATAATTTTCTTTGTTTCAGTTCATGCCATTTGTATCATCTCTACATCATTTTGTTTCTTATTTTTACATTCCTCAGGTTTAAGTAAAACACTCCATTACCAGTACAACTGGTTTAATATTTGCAAAACATACAAAATACAGGTGTAAAAATACCATAGGAAACATTTTCCCAATTGCAAAACATATCAAAACCACCTGGGCAACGTTCGCGCTGCCAGACGCGGAGTAGTCGTGGCTAGCGATTGTGGTGGTAAGTCGCATAGGTCGTAAGTCGATCAATCCCTGTATGAGGCCCTTTCAGGACTGACAGAAGAATCAGTGGAAGAACACTGGTCAACACTCAAGAGCATTTGGAAGACAACCTGTACAGATTTTCTAGGAAAGAAGGAAAGAAAACACAAGGAATTGATGACTCCAGAGACTTGGGCAATGATTGAATCAAGAAAGGGACTAAAACAGAAGCTCAGCCAGTGCCTAGATCAGCAAGAGAAAGAAGGTCTCAGAGCAAAATACTGGGAAGCCAACCGCCAAGTGAAGAGGTCTGTAACGGAGGACAAGAGACGTTTCACCCTGAAACTGACAGAGGAAGCAGAGACAGCAGCCATACAGCCATACAGAGAAACATGAAGCGACTATACGAAATAACACCAAGTCTTTCCGGCAGGAGCTTAAACCCAAACAAGCCGGCGAAAGACAGATGGCAAGACCATAGCAAGCGATGCAGGACAAAGAGACCGCTGGATGGAGCACTTCGAAGAGATGCTGAATCGACCTCACCCACCATCCTTACCTGACATACCACCAGCAACTGGACAACTTCCCGTTAACACCAGCCCTCCCACTAAGACAGAAATCATCAAAGCTATCAAAAGCATGAAAAGTGGCAAAAGTACCATCAGAAGCACTAAAGGCAGCCCTAGAAACAACAGCAACAATTTTACAGCCCCTCCTACACAAGATCTGGGAACAAGAGCTAATCCCAACAGACTGGAAATTAGGCCACCTGGTCAAATTACCAACGAAAGGAGACCTCTCCCAGTGCAACAACTGGCGGGGGATCATGCTGCTGTCCATTCCCAGCAAAGTCCTGACAAGGATAATACTAGAGAGACTGAAGAAGGCACTAGACAGGAGACTGAGACCAGAACAAGCAGAGTTTCGCCAGGATAAGTCATGCAGTGACCACATTGCAGCCCTACGTATCATCATTGAGCATTATATAGAATGGCAATCCTACCTTTATATAACCTTTGTGGATTTTGAGAAGGCATTTGAGAGTGTAGACAGGGACGTCATCTGGAGACTGATGAAGCACTATGGTATTCCGCCTAAATTCAGAAACATTATCCAGGGATTGTATGAAGACCCGTCCTGCCAAGTTATCCATAAGGGCAAACTCACTGAACCTTTCGTAAGGAGGACTGTCGTAAGACAGGGTTGCATATTATTGCCGACATTCTTCCTGATGGTCATAGACTGGAGTATGCGCAAGACAACCCACGACCACAACACCGGTATCCAGTGGATCTTCACCAAACACCTAGAGGACCTGGACTTTGCAGATGAAATTAGTCTCCTATCTCATCGGCAGCAGCATGCACAAACCAAACCGAGTAAGCTATCAGAGGAAGTAGAGAAGACTGGCCTAAAGATCAACAGAAAGAAGACTGAAGTGATGAAAATCAACAACAAACAGGAACTTCCAATCCATCTTCAAGGACAGAACATCCTGGAAACAGACCGCTTCACATACCTGGTGAGCATTGTCAACAAGGACGGTGGAGCGGACGACGACATCAGAAGCCACATAAACAAGGCCAGGCATGCTTTTAACACCCTACGCCCCATCTGGAACTCCCGAGCATTATCCCTCCGCAGTAAGACCCGCATCGTCAACACCAATGTGAAGGCAGTCCTACTGTATGGCTCTGAAACCTGGAGAGTGACAAACACCATCAACAACAAACTCCAGACCTTTACCAACCGATGCCTTCACCATATCCTGGGAATAAGATGGCCGGAAAAGATCTCCAATAGCAGCCTGTGAGAAAGAACTAACCAGAATGCCACTAGTCAAGACAAGATGGGCTGGATAAGACACACCCTGGGCAAACCAGCTGACACCATTGCCAGGCAGGCACTCGACTCAGGGGAAGAGGAGAGTTGGGAGGCCAAAACAGACTTGGAGAAGATCAGTAGAGAGAGAGAGGCAAAGGATGACGGAACCACATGAGGGGGGTGCTGCCCAAAACCGGGTCCGCTGGCGAGGTGTTGTTGCAGCCCTATGCTCTTCGAGTAGTAACAAGGAATGATGATGATGATGCACCTTTCCACCATAGCAATAATAATAACTGAATTTGTAAAGCACATTTCCCCATGCGTATGCAAGCTCAATGCACTACGCATGAAAGATTACAAAAAACCAACAGCCAACCATACAAGAAACATGTGTCGGCAAACAGATAAAACCATGACCATGTTAGTTAATTGGTGTTTTATGCCATGTGAGCAACTAAGACTATCTCACGGCAAAAACAATGTACATGACCACTCAAAGGTTGACATAAAGAAATTGGAAAAGTATGTAGATTTCTCTTTTCTTACTTATGTTAAAAAAAACATTTTTAAACACACATGGCCTATTATATCAGATGAAAATTTTGAATGGACTCTACACATGCCAGGATTGATCTGGAAAAGTGTTTGACAAAAAAGTCAGTGAGCGACTGTGCTGTAAAATAGTGATTGATGAATTGTAGCGAGTTTTGAACAGGAGAGGAGCAAATGTTTTGTAGTTAGGGGGTCTTTACACCAAGGACAGAGTGGGGGGGGGGGCTTCTTCTGCAAGAAAAAAAATCGCTGAGTGATAAATATGTTTCCAGTTTTTAGTCTATTTATAACCACTTTTTCTCGTCGGTTTAGA
This sequence comes from Marisa cornuarietis, assembly GCA_004794655.1. Lineage (NCBI taxonomy): Eukaryota > Metazoa > Mollusca > Gastropoda > Architaenioglossa > Ampullariidae > Marisa > Marisa cornuarietis. The sequence goes on from SMMW01000585.1 coordinate 9,842,795, forward strand.
GATTTTATGCAGTCAGTTTTGGAAAGATGAAGTTTGTTGTGTTCTATGGAGATGATGAAGTCCCAATGGAGTTGCCATAGTTGTAAGATATAAACCTTCACAGAAGCTTACCAGTCTGAGGGAAACGTTGTATGAACCATAAGTGGTTGCTGAAGGACCCTTTTGGCTGCCTCATCAGCTTGAGTGTTTCCCGGAATACTTGCATGGCGAGGAACCCAAATAAAGATAATATCAATATTGTTTATTTGTAGTGAGGATAGAAGTTCGAAAAACTAACCAATATATTGGATGAAAGCGAAGTGCAAGTAGGAATGATAGGGAGTCTGAAATGACCAAGAAGTTTTTATCTCTAGATGTGTGGATGTACTGCAAAGCAAGTAGAAGAGCTTTTAACTCTGCAGAAAAAATGGAGCTATGGGCGCTGCAGCTGCCAGTTTCTTTTTCTGGATTTTTTGACCCATCAGTGTAAATCTGACAAAAACCAGGATAGTCTGTGACTATTTCTTTGAAATGTTGCAGGTAAACTATATCAGGGGTTTCGGATTTCTTTAAGTTTGAGAGGTCAAAACAAATTTCCAATATAGGAAGTAGTCCTGTTGGTTTCTTTGGTCAGTGCAAATGGTGCTATTGTTTTGGGGTCCATTCCCAATTTCTGAAGATGGGGGTAAGCGCATATGGGTAGAGGTTTTTGTTCATATTCACGTCAATCACGTGCCCTATACTTATCCAGAAACTGAAGGTAGAACACTAAGGGGAAAGCAGGGTTTCGGGGCAGAGCTAAAAGTTTCGAGACATAGGTCAAGATTAATTTTAGTCGGCATAAACCTAGAGGCGGTTCACCCACCTCTGCATATAGGTTGTGTATGGGGGTAGTCCTGAAGGCCCGAAGACAAATTCTGAGGCTATGATGGTGTACAGCCTTTCTAGGTATGATGTCCTGGCTGATCCATAGACTATGCATCCATAGTCCAATTTTGAACACACTAGAGAACGATACAAACGGAATAAAGTGAACTGGTCTGCACCCATTTTGTATTGCTTATCACTCGCAAGTCGCAAGACATTTAGAGCTGAGGCAAGAAGCCTGAAGATGGCATATGTGGTTCTGAAAAGAGAGTTTTCGATCAAAAATAACACCCAAGAAATGAACCTTTTCCACTTCTTTGAGTGCCGTTCCATTTACCTGGATAGAAGGTTCAGGAAAAGGACGTCCTCTTAATTTTGTAAAGTGGATGCATACAGATTTTGAGGGAGAAAATTTGAAACCGTTTTCTAATACTCATTTTGAGATGTGATTTACACATAACTGTGATTGTCTCTCCAGACCATGTAGGAACTTTCTTCGTTAACAGAGGGCAAAATCGTCTACATATAGCGAAGCAGCCATATTTTTTGGAATAGACTTCAGGATGCCATCTATTTTTATGCAGAACAATATAGGAGACAGGAAACGTCCTTGAGGGACTCCTACCTGCTGTTCATGGGTGTCTGAAAAGGTATTTTGTATCCGGACTCTAAACATACGACATGTTAGAAAGTTTTTAATGAAAATTGGTAGTCGGCCTCGAAAGTCAAGAGAAAATAGGTCAAACAAAATACTTTGCCTCCATACAGTGTCATAAGCCCTTTCTAGGTCAAAGAATACTCCTATGACATGCTCTTTCTTAATAAAAGCGTTCCTCATAAATGTTTCAAATCTGACCATTCGATCTGTATGCCACAATTTTTCCGAAAACCACACTGAACGCTGGAAAGAAGATTCTGGGACTCTAACACCCAAAGCAATCGTGAATTTACCATCTTTTCTAGGACCTTACAGAAACAATTTGTTAAAGAATGACATCCTTTCCTTCAAGGTTTTTTATGGCTGACCATACCAACCGGGTTGGAGTACGGTTTGTCAGCGAGGAGACAAAATGTTGCCAAGAGAGCCTTCTTTGCTGTTTACAGATGTGACGGGGTTGTGCTCGAAGGCGTTTAAAATTTAGAACATTTTCAGGAATGGGAGATCGAAAAACTGTTCTCTCTGCCTTTTTTCTATTTTGTATTGCCTTTCGCCAATCCCCATTGAATAAGGCAACTTTGGGGAACCTCCTGTGGTTGCTGTAATGAGGGCTCTTGTTCATAATCTGCAGGAGTGCCAGGGAGAAACTTTCCATTGGATGACCTGTAGAGGTTGTGGAATCTTTACTATTTGAAACATCATCCACAGGCAGGATGAAAAGTTCTATGGGAGACAGCATTGACTCACAGAGTGTCTTGAAAGAACTCCAGTCAGCCCGTGATAAATTCCAGTGTTCTCCCTGTTCAGCTGCATCGGTCGAGACAGAGGAGAGGATGATAAGGTAGTGATCACTTCCACAAAGATCATCCCACACCTGCCAGTTGAATTCAACTGTCCATGTAGGATCACATATTGAAAGATCAATTGCAGCTGTAGATGCATTATGGGGTCGATAAAAAGTTGGACTACCATCATTCATGGTACATAAGTCAATATCATTTTTTAAAAAAAAAAAGCCTGATAAAAGTTCACCACCCCAAAGGGGATGGTCGTTATTAAAATATCCTAAGAGGATTATAGAGGAAGGAAGCTGTTGAAGAAAATCGTCCAGGTTTTGACGAGAGATGCAAATTGAGGAGGTGGGGAGAGGCAGACTGCATACTGTGATAGTTTTACTGAGGAATATTCTGGCTGCTAGAGCTTGTTTTGGGGTGGAAAGGCGAATGGGGCTGAAAAGAATATCTGAATGAAGGGCTACTCCACCAGCATGGGAATCTTTGGCAGATGCCTTTCGGAGTACCTGAAAACCCTTACAGGAAAAAGTATGTGTCCTGCAAAAAGGTCTCCTGGAGGGCAATCACTTTGGCATCTGTTTGATGCAAAAGACAATTTAGTTCTTCAAAATTTGCCCAAAATCATGGACAGTTCCATTGCAGAAAATTTGACAGTTATAAATTATGTATGGGATGAAGACAAAGAGCATCGTGTAGAAGATGAGGTATTTGAACGACCTGGGGTAGAGGGCGAAGGAACCCTTTGTTCCTCCATGTCCCTCATACCGTCTAAAAGTGGTGCGAACCGATTTGAGCTTGGTGAAGGAAGGTGCCGTCGTGTACGAGGGCTAATTGTTTTGGACCCAGAGTGTCGGGAGGTTGGTGAGGGACTTTTGGGGAGTGGCTGGTACTGAAGTCTGAGATTTTGTTGGTGCAGTTTTTAAAGTTTGATGAGTGCGTGTGGGTGCACGTGCTGAAGGTCATGTTGAGGTGTTTGCTGGGATTGGTTGAGGGGTAAGGGGTTTGGTCTGCTGTGTTTGTTCTGTAGACGGAGGTGGCATGGCTGTGTGTGTGAGATGGGGGGGGGGTCTGCATGAGCCATGTAATGTCTGTTTGGCAAGAAATGGATTGCACAGTGTGCCGAGAGGCCACCCCTGCGAAAGAGGGGTTTTCAGCTGTTTGAGTGGAAGCTTGAATGTTTCCCAAAACACGTCGACGAGCCTCTGGGTAAGAACCCTGTCTGCTTTTATGTGTTGGATTGTAGCTTCCTCCTTCCAACGGGGACAGTCCCGGGAAGAGGCTGGATGACATCCTGCACAGTTAGCACATTTGGGTGTTCCGTGACAATCACTAGGGGCGTGTGACTTGCTGCACTTAACACAGCGCGCTGCTGATCGGCAAGCAGCCGACCCATGTCCATACCTTTGGCAATTAAAACAACGTAAGGGTGAGAGGAGGAAATGGGACGGTCCACAAAGTATTTTCCGTCCCATTGTCTTAAAGTTTCTGATGCTTTTTGATTTTTACATTGGACCAAGAATTGTCCAGATCTTAGACGTTTGATTGATGAGAAGTTTGACGAAATGTTTTGAAAACCTTTCTGAATGGCAAAGTGGGACAGTCCCGAGACAGGTCTCTCAGGATCCCCACTCTCCACGATAAAAAAAATGTGGCCATGCCCCATCTACAATCTTTGTTATTTCATCACGTGCTTCCTCCTCACTGTCTGAGGAATTGTCATCGAAAGGTCGAGAGCGTTTACCAGAGTAAGAAAATTTGTCAGCCATAAGGAAAAATGAGAGTTCATTAAATTCTCCTGCTCACCACCCACCATGGAGTCCATCTAGGGGATGCAGCCGAGCGGTACCACATGTGTATATTCAGCAGGGCTGCAACAGGGCTACAGGAGAAGTATACTCTGACCCACGAGAATGTGGATCAGATTGACCCAGGCCACAACCTTCTAGCAAAGCTAAGGCATTGCCGATTGACTGGTGCGGGCCACACCAACCTCCTGTCTAGGAGAAGTGTGGGCCAAAGAGGAATGTTGGTATGATGGGCCGCAACCCATCAGTGACCTCAGCCTCCACGATCCCATTCTCCCCTGACACAGGTCGCCCTGCACAGCAAACTTAGGCAGGGGGCCTAAAGAAAGCCACTGAGAAAGCAGAAACTATAAATGAAAGAGATATTTGGGAAGCATTGAAAAAAAGGGGAAAGGACCACAAGGCAGGGGATAGAATAGGAAAAACGGCAGTGAAAGAAATAAAGGTTTGACGAAAAAAGGAATAAAGGTGAAAGGACCTGTGAAACAGAAACCAGGGAGGAGGAAAGAGGCAGGCCATTCTGTCACCCATCCAGAGAGAGGTTGGGTGTCCACCCCCGTCACTAGGAGCCGGGCACACGGGGGCATAAAACCATGAACCCCCCCCCCCACACAATTTTTTTTGTCATAAAACCATGACGAAAATAATTTTTTTAAATTCATTATGAAGAACTGCGGAGTGGGTGGAACAGTTTTCTTGATTCTGCAAGATATTTTGTACAGAGATGGGCTTTAAGACCGGATTTGAAGGTTTTGAATGTAGACAGTTGAAAGAGAAAAGGAAGCTCCAAATAGTGGTGACTGAAGGAAAAGAAGCATCTGCTGAATTTTATCTGCTGCGCGGCACAGAGAGGAGGGCAACACAAGCAGACCTTAGAGACTGACTTTGGATGTAAGACGTCAGTATCTCAAACAGGTATTCTGAGAAGACCGTGAAGAGGACAGTACTACGTCAGTGTGATCTAATTGATGCGAGGTCAGAATCAGTCACTCAGTCAGTCGTTCCTTGACCAGCACGTCCGGGGGAGCACATGGATAGACGCGGCAGCTGACAGCTTCCGCCACTTTTGCCTATTTTGGGCGACAGTGAGCAGGTCCTACACAGGACGACAGTCAGTCTTTGATGTTCGTAAGCTAGTTCTTTCTCTAGCCACCGCGGCGTCGACTACTCTCCAAGGTGCCTTGAAGGAAAGTCTTCGACAGGGTGTCTTGGAGAATAGTCTTCCACAAGGTGACGTGCTGGGACAAAGTAACATCTTACGTCACTTGACTAGTTGATTGAAGTAATATATGAAGTACAAGGATGCCTCTAATTCTACTGCATTGTATTTTTCATAGCCATCCTGCAAAGGTTATCAAATAACAGGAAGGACCTGTTTTTAATTAAAGAACATATTACTCTAAATCTAGGGAAGAAAAGTGGCCCAAACAAAGAGGGTGGTGCAATTCTATTTCAAATAATAAAATGTTAACCACAAATGATAGGGTTCATTCATTGTTGTTGTTGTTCTCGTTTGCCTATTTTTTATCACACTTGGAAGCCAGCTTTCGAGATAAAACTGGCAGTCATCTTTAAAGCATCCATACTGCTTGGCATCGATGACAGCCATACCTCTACCCTCAGTTCCTGGAGGAGCCTACATTCCTGCAAGATATGCTCTGTAGTTTCGTCTGCATCATAATCTTTTGCATGACAAAGGTGAAGTGGTAAATTTTCATCGCATTCTCAGTTCTAAAATTAGGTGAATACTCACAAGGGTATGTGAAGATCTGAGTGGTTAGAGCATGTGTCCAAGGCTGAAGGTATGTACATTAGCCAGTTTCCTACCCATGTGGTGTAGAATACTCCTCCCCAGTTGATCTAGCTGTTGACCCTCAGGGCTGGGAAAGGAAACTGAGTGAAATGGCTCACAAAAAAATTGGACCCAAGATAAGTCTGGTCTCTTGACACCAACTACTATAAAATCATACCTATGAAACTAATCGCAGGTAATCATCCTTTCTTATTCATATTGCTTCTAGCTTATTTGTAATCAAATCACTGGTGTGTGTGGAGAGGGGTCAGAGAGACAAAGCTGTATGTCTTTTGAGGACAAAATTTTAAAATTCTTCTTGCAAATTATTAGTCATACACTCACACATACATGCAAATATGTCTGCACACAAAAATACATTCAACTCCTAAAAATACACAAGTCAAAGTTGTAGTTGTCAACAGTATAGATTTAATTCTGCACAACGTGTTCAGAGAACATAATTTCTGTACTGTTCCAAAAATGTTTTTGTAAACTGGAGTGAATTAACTGCAATGACACATGGGTGCTCTAGTCAGACCCAGCTTAATAATGCAAATACCATTTGTATCTGGTAATGCAATGCTCATGGTTCACATCCAGAGTCCGATGTGAGAATATGGCCGCCTAAAGAGGGAACAAAAATTATATGAAACCAAACATGAATCAGAACATCTCAGCCAAATCTGCTTTTTTCAATCTGGAAATCAATGAATGCTGTGATATGCCATTTTATGTTATGAAAACATTTAAAAAAAATGACAGTGAGCCCTGTAGAAACATTTTCCACATCAAGCATTTTGTGTGAAAGGGCCATGATGGAACATGTGGCTGGTCTGTTATTGTTGAGTCATAATGAGAAGTAATAGCAATGTTTTTGTGTAGGCACTTTTGAAAACTACACCCATTATGCTGGCGGCCGTTTCAATAGCATTTCAGCATCTGGAAATAAGACATGGCTATGAAAAAGCTCCACTTCCCAAATATTTTAGACCATGCGAGCTGCCTGCCATACATCTAAATTCAAGCCATGTATCAAGAATCAAAGATGTAAAGCAGAATGCCTCCATTGAGAAGAGACAACAACTCTATTCTACAAGCTCTTGTCAAAATTGTTTTGTTTTTGGAAAAAAAACTGGCAGACTCAAAAGGTAGGGTGTGTCTATGTATGTGATGCATAAGTGCATGTTTGTCCACTTGCATGTGTCTAACAGGACCATCTGTACATCGTTTGATTCTCATCAAAGCCCTTTCAGCTAACATCTACACAAAATATCACCGTATTAAAATGAAATTTCTAGAATTACATTCAATTTATTTTTTAAAAAAGCTGTCAAAATACCTAAACCGAAGTAAAAACATGAGTTATAAGCGTTAATATGGAAACGAAAGTAGTCTTGGTTTTGTGTTGGATTGAGTTTGGAGGTGATTAGACATAATGCCAGATTATGGTCTGTTGACCACTGCCATGTGGTTCATTGATCACATCACTGGGGCACAGATGGACTGTGAAACACACTGTGAGACATGCACAGATGTACTGCAACCCTCTTGTGGGGGACACACATGCAGGAGAGCGATGGACTGTGATGGTGACAATGTTCTCCAACCGAAGCTGTTACTCCTATGGCAGTGGAAGCCAGTAAGAAGCAGAGCATAAGTCTTGACTCTGCTGACATCCATCAGAGACCTCTAGAACCTAATTAAATGAGTTTCAACTGGGACTGCATTTTTCATTCTGCATATATCATCATCACTGGCTAGTTTTTAAACCAAATAGTTGTCACCAAGAACTGAATCATCACTTCACGTGACTTCAGGAGAAATTACAAGCTTTACTTCCAGGTAAGGATGTTGGTCAAACTGAGCAAGTTAAACCACTCGCCTCCACTGCACATGTTCATGCCAAAGATTCTGCTATTTGTCTTTTCCTTTGCAACAGCAAAACCCTAATCAACAACGTACATTTTTAATAGCATCGTTCTCAAGCCTGATTTTGTTTATGGTAGTCCTCTATGTCTGTCCCTGGCACAGGCACATTCCACACTCTCTGTCTTGCATTGCTGCTCCTTCTGAGCACACTGATAAGCAGCCATTTTGTTAGTTTTTGAAGCTCAACAGTGATTCTGCAGTTTAGCCTCTCTCCTTGCGATCAGAACAATCAAGTGAGACCTAGCAGCCTAGGTCTCCTAGACAGCAGCACCTGTCATGGTTGTTCTTGAATGGATTTTCTCACCTCTTTCTCCAGATGAAGAAGGTAAAGAATTACCGTACATCATCACAAACAACTAGGGCCACATACAGATGCAATGTCTACAACACTCACCCTGCAGAAAAACAGTAGGTCCTGATGAGAATACAGAGATGGAAAAATTACAAACCCAAAATAAAATGGCCGAAAAACAATAAAATGCTGGTGGGGGAATTAAGGAAGCTGCGCATTGTGTCACAAATGCTCTGCACTTACTGCAAGCAAACTGAAGATATTGACATGAATGGTTACATAAAGCTAGTTCTTACTTGTCCTATAACAAGATGGTTCTAAAGCAACACCATGGCACCTATAGCACACACACATGCTCACAAGCCCTCTCATGTTGACTGGAACACAGTGTTAAATAAAATCTGCAGGAGGGCCACATTTCATTAATTAGTGCTCTTTTGTGCTCTTGACCAGCATGATGCTCACAGCAAGGGGCTGGTGCTGTTTATGCATGTTTACTGATCACTTAAGCAGCACCTTCAAATGCCAGTTTTCTCAAAGCCCCCTTCAACACCTCACCCCCCAGTGACCTGAAAAGATTAGGGGATGAACTTTACCTTACCTTTACAAAGCCCCCAACTCTCCCATTTAAATAATAATAATAAAAGAAAAAAGCACGTCTCCAGGCTACCTATCAAAACATCTCTTTATAAAATTTGATCTCCTTCTCTTCAAAACACAACCAAACCAAACCAAAAAAAAAAAGCAAACCAAAATATACCATACAAGTAAAGCTTTTAACAAACTGTTTAATGACACCAGCACATTCATGATTAACAATCTGACTTTTAAAACTGTGCTGAGAGTACTCCATTAAGCTTATAGAAAAATAGTTTGTTATCCAACAAGTCCACTATGTCTGCTTAGAGATATCCAATAAAAATAATCAACAGAAAAATGTCAGATGTATCCCAAGTCAAAAATATAAAATTAACCTTGAAGTTCCTGGTCAGTTTAAAGAACACAGAGACATCATTAGTTTGCTGCAAAAATGCCGTCAATTTTCCAATTTTTTTTACGTGGATCAACCTAAATTTATGCTTTTGACATCACTGAAGGATGCAGCCAATATGTGCTTCAAGCATGTACTGAGTCATTGCCCCATCAAAGAGTCAGCATTTATTGATATAAAAGAAAATGAGGTCTTGCCTTTTTTGAAAACTCAGATGATAACTGCAGTGTTCAAAGGATTGGAAAAGAGTTTTTTGCTCAGATTTGTAAATTTGTCTCTTTTAATGAACTAAGCTCACTCGTCTCACTGTTCAGAATCAACAGTTTCATCTTCCTAGGGCATCATTTACAGAATTAATGAATAATAATGATGTTGGCTTGTATAGCGCCAAATCCTGGCCTGTGGACAGCTCAAGGCGCTGACGTCAAAATTACATGTAATAGTAACATGGGTCAGCAAGATGTGCACAAAAACAGCGTTATCCGAGATGCTAAATCACAACAGCCAACATTGTTGGTTGTAAGAGTTTTAATAAATTAAGAAAAAAAATTGACACTTTGTTTCCTAAAGTTAAAAAAGCTCTTACCTTTGGATCCAATTATCTTAAATGTGCTCTTTTAATAAAGGTAAAAATCAGATGTATATAGCCTTTAACGTGAAACATTCAGGGGTGACAAGTGGGAAGATGAGGGAGACATGGCAATGATAGAAAAATCTCTCTTAAAAAAATAAATAAATAAAATAATCAAGGACATAGTGGAAACGTACCTTGACAACATGCCTCAAGTCCACATTTCTCTAAGAATTAAATTTTTTTAAAGTATAAAACTAAAAAAAGAAAAGTTTTTTTTTCTTTCATGATGTTGTTGATAGCTTCAACGTTATCTCTTCCAATTCATCATTTGAAGTGCAGTGAGGTAAGTGAATGTGGCCCTGCTGCTAAAACCAAGAACTGACAGAAACACCTAGCAACACAATGCACTCTAAGGTGACAATACCATGACACAAGCATGTGGATGAATCTTACACTGTATCTTGTACAATTTCATACTCATTTAAAACAATGCACAGCCACATAAATCAGACATGCGATAGTTTAAAATCAAATCCACAATGATATCTTTTTCTAAAACATCACTACACAGGTCGCGTCTTCCCATGCATTGCTGATTTGTTGGTACTCCAAATCAACATAATATACATATATCTGTAATAACACCAAAGAACAAGTCTAACACATAGTACAGAAATTTAACAACAACGGGATTTAAAACAAAAAACAAAAAAACAAAATAACCAAGATCGTCCAAGTAGACATGAGAGTGTTATGGGAAAGAAAGCAGGAGGTGACCTGTAACAACTTCTAACAGCTTAGTTCAAGGTATTAACATTTCTCAGTATACACATTAACTACAGTAACTTGTGTACTGCAGATAAAACAGGCCTACAACAAATATTACACATCTTCCATCCAGCTGTGCTATCAAATAACTTAGCAAATAGAGACAAAACTCTGTGAAATAAGAAAGGGCTGTAGTCAACTTTAGGTAACAAGAAAAAACAGTTAGGGAGGGGGTAGGGGATATCCAAGGCTAGGGGAGTCCTTTAAAGGGGGATAATACAGCCCTAGATGAGAACAGTCTTTCAAGCTCACTTGCACAATGCATTGGTGAGGAAATAACATGGACTCCCACTCAATCACAAACCACAAACTGGGCAACGTACAGCCAAGTCCCGGTCTTGACCCGTCCCTGAGACATTGTGCAACAAGTGGACAATCCACACAACACAGTCTCAGCGCAAACTATCGCTGCCACACAAAAGCCCTGCACAGCTGCTACCTCTCACACTGTTAGGGTAAAAATGCATGGCCAGATACCATATTTAATTTGTTTATGAAGCGGAGGGATGTTTGATTCCTCTGCAACTATAATAGTAACATTTGTACATCGGAAACAATATCACAGTTACTCATCACACCCCTTGCACCTGTACACAAACTCAACAACAGCAACAGGTTTTAAAATAACAAAAAATGAAAACAATCAATCTTCTCCAGGCACAGCCAAACCACTTCACAATCATACAAGTGAAATCACACTGTAAATCTAACATCTTACAATGCTCATAGTTGTATGAGTAATCTCTATTGCACTCAAAATACATATGGAAACAAAGCATCTACATCTTTGTCATCAGCTCTCATTTTAACAATGTCAGTTGCACACTGAAAAGCACATACACAGAAAAATGTTTAATACCATCTCTCTAGACTTGGAAGTAGGTGATGGGGGCTGAGGGACTGGAGAGGGGGCAGACTGGAACAGAGTGAGGGAAAAGGCCATCAACGTGTACAAATTTATATAAACAAAGCTTGTATCATGTATTTTGTGACAGTCACCCTTCTTAGCCGAAAAAGAAATTGATGCTGGGTCCCCCCTTGCCCCCACTGAAGAAGAATGGCATCCTGTTACGATTGTGGTGGAGCTTTGAAAATAAATGGCAGAAATTGCCATGCAGTTCAATTAAACAATTTTCATGCGCTTTTTTTTAAAACTATAGCTCTTTTGCTTTACTAATTTTGTAAATTCTCTACAGACTGCTAGGAGGTTTGACTATGCATGGAGCTGCTCTTCTTGAGGCACTCTGGCTTAAGCCCTTGAAAACGCTTTTTTCTGTAACATTACTTCAACAAGTGCTCATTAGCAGAACACCTGAACTTCAATAAAAACTGATAAAACGATCACTTCAAAAACTTAGTAAAATGATTTTTAGATGGAAGGCTTTCACAATATAGCTTTCAAATGCTGTCTGTTTCAAGAGGAAGGGAAAGATAATGCAAAGGGACAATAGGTCGGAATAAGAAAACAATGCAAGCACACGTCTGAACTGACAAGCACACAGACTTATTAAAGGTGTACTTCCCTTTTCAGCAGAAAGTGATCTATATTCTTCACCCTACATGTATCCTCTCACTTCAAAGTGTGATGTTTACACACAATTCACACATACACACACACACCTACAAAGAGAGGACAGCACACATCTGGGTGTGCGCATGCATCCGAAAACAATTCATGTACACTACTGGATTATGCAATCTTGTGCAGAATTTGTAGTGTATCCACCCACCCACCCGGGTACTGCAAGATTCTTTTAAGAGGACCAAGAAGCATGACATTTTCATCTCAGCAAGTGTGCTGTGCCTGCGTGATATGGACGGGTCAGGAGCAGGACTTCAGACCGATAGGTACAAACAGAACAGGAGTGCTCCAAACAGCACAGGTAAACAAGTTTAACAAACTACCCATCAACTAGCCACCTAGTCAGCCACACAAGCTATCAACCACTCAACAGGACCCCACAAGACCAAATACACAGTTTTTCCCCCACCCCACCCCCAATGCACACACAGAAGTCACAATGGCTGACAGTGCAGCTCCCAACAAACAGGTGATGACTCGCAGGCCAGTGGGTAAAGAAAGCCAAGCCTGCTCTACCCACCAGTCTCACCAGAAGCAGACAACTGTTGGCAAACAAAGGAAATGTGCTTAGCAGGACAGGTCCAGGGGGGACAGTACTTCTCCTCAGTCCCCCCACTTTTCACACGCTTAAAAAGCGGTCATTGATGAAAATAGAAACAAAAGACTTTTTTTTTTGGTTATGTCATGACTTCAGTGTTGGTCTAAAGTTTTAAATACCTGGAGTGCATTTTAAATGACCACAGCATAAACCTTTCAGCATGGTCTCTTCATGTGTTGATCTTGGAGAGCAGTGAACTGCTTGCTGGCATTCTAAACCAGAGTTCACACATCACAGAGCACCTGACGTGGCACCAGTTATCCAGGTGCTGCAGACTCAATTCTTGGTTGCAGAATTTCTTCTGTATGTTAATTTTCCAAACCACAGCCTTGCCGAAGACCCTCAGACAAATCCACCATCCTGTCTTTTGCAGCATCATGTCACCTAGTAACTGTACTATGTCCAAACATCTGACATTTACCTTAAATATCATTCTTGAAGCATTACAATTTTTTTTCTGGCAGTCTCAGGTTGTTAGGTGGTCCACATTCAAGTCTTTCATGTAAGTCTTTAAAAAAAAAAAAAAAAAACCAAGACCTTTCTCTCGTCTACTGCAGAAAATTTTCAGCAACAATCTACATCAGTCTGAGCTGTTTATACCCGCCTCCACTGAATTGCCCAGTCCTTTTAGCCCAGACTTGTTGCACCTCATGGCCTTGGAAAAGAGACGGCTGTCATGCTCCAGCCAAGCCAAGACACTTCTGAGGTCAGGAGGTCAGACTTGGCTCAGCCGGAGATGTGCACAGCTGCGGCAAACAGGCAGAACTGAGGTGCAGAGTATCCTGGGCAAGCTGCGTTCAGATGGTGCCAGAAGCTTTTAGCACAGATGACAATGACGATGACAGTTCCCACGATTCCCAGCACAAATGACATGTCCAAGTGGTTCCCCCCTGGAAGAAGGAGAGACCACCCTCAACAAGCACATTCCCTCTGTCGGCACGAATTTCTGTTGCCAGTATCACAGCGGTACACACCCCTCCTCCTGTTACTCACTATCTTTGATGCTGCTCTTGTCCACAAACTCTGACAAGACATCACGGAAACGTGCCCAGGACCGCTCTGGAATGGTGACTGCTGTGCGAAAGTTGTTGCGAACCTGTTATAAGTGAATGTAAACTTGTCAGGCAATGTTGCTGATGGAGAAGATTTTCAAGTGTAAGATGAAACCTGTTACCACTCTAAAACTGTTGAAGTGTAGGAAGGTTGGAGAAGTAATATGCAGATTGATCAGCAATCAAAATTATATCATCTGGCACCTCTTCTGATACAGCTATCATTCAATTAGGTCAAGCCCCCCTACAAAAATTTCAGCCCATGTGAAAAAAGTTTTGATGCAGGAACTAGTCTGACCATGTTTCACTCACAAGAACTGCTTAAAAAAAAAAAAAACCAACTACCTGACCAATATGGTTGTAGGATAATCTATAACTGTGATTTATGTATGGGGAACAAGGCATATAATGTCTTCACGAAAAGCTTTTATCAACAGTTCTTAAAAAAAACAAACTTAAAAACTATAATAAACAAAATGCTGGAAGTGTGTTTTGAAATAAAAATGTCTACTGTTGGACAGTCTGCAACTATAAGATCTTTGGCTATAAGACCTCGGTTTTCAGTTATAGGAAAAAAAATGAAGTCGAAATAACAACTTTTATTACAGTGCAGGCGCACACACACACAAACTCATACCTATGCAACAATTTACAATTCTGAAATTACATTTGCAGATTACAGTGTCATTAACCACAATCATTAGTAAAAATTACTTTTACACTATGTAGAATACAATGATTATGCATTCTACTGTTCATTATTACAATTATATATTACACAACAAGGGTACTGACCTCTGACACACGGAGGTAGACTCCTCTGCGGTTTGATCCAACATCGAAGTAGAACATTTTATTTTCCACACGCATTGAACGACTCTCTGGCAGCTCATTCTGTGGTTCTATAACAATCCAAGGGCACAACTCATCACCACCAGAGACTACTGATCACATAATATTTGCTATAACAGTGTCATGATGACAGAAGAAGAACCACGCTGCCATCAAATGTCTGCTCATTTTAACATCATTCTCATCCTTGTCTCGCCTGTCAAATTGTTTCCCACCAATTCAATCACTTATTTAAACAATGATTAAAATATAAACTTAGAGGCAGCACAAAAATATAAGGGTTAAATGCTTTCAAATACAGCCCATCACAGATTGTTTCTAATCACCTTTCAGTAAATTGTAAACTTTTTCCCAATCAACCAATGTAAGCAGCTGGAAAAAAATTGCTTTCAAAAGTTTAAGCACTGGACCCAAAAATACAGCTCTGAGTTTGGGCACTGCCTGTGAAAATGCAAACAAACCAGTTCCTAAACTTATCATCTTTTCCCCAGTGCCCATGTTTAACTATTAGTCAACTGCAGTAGGCTGTAGAAGCCCATTTGAATTGTTTTAGAAGCCCTTGTTCATATCGAGTCACACTTGAGTCTTCAACCTACTTTAAATTTCTGCATTTTCTCGCTATCGAAACAAAATGTTGATGACCTACATAACCTGGTATCTGAAAATCAACATTTACAATATTTTATGAAATTGTCTCCTCTCTATTCATGCCTATGTATACATTTTCCAGATGATGTAACATCTTCAGAATTTCAAAATCTGAATGAACAGATAAAATTATGACTTAATATTTACAGATAAATCAGGAACAGCTATACATAACATATTAAAAGATGCCCGTCAACATATCAACATGTAAAATGACACTTTAAAACACAATGCCCTTCACTGTATAAAGAGCATAATAAAAAATCAACACAAGTACTACTTAAAAACAACAACAGAAAATAAAAAACAAATCACACAACTGGACCTACCATCCATACCTTGATCGTCAGTGCCAAACTCATCCAGAAGCTCTGTTAATGCATCACGGAACTCAATCATGCCTTGAGCCGGAATGGCAATCTGTGACCGGGGGCCTCCTCTGGGGATGGTTTGTGACACCTGTTCGGAGCATACCACCTGTAAACATTTCTTCAAAGTTTCTCACCACAATATGGTAGAACAGGGCTCAACTGTGTTTTTTGAGGAGCTACCCCAACTTGCACAACAGAACAATTTGTGAATTTAAAAGTATTTTAATGTCATTGAATACCATTTTTTTGTGCAGATTCTGATAACTGGGTACAGAATACTGCATTTTCCATCCATAGTTTTACTTTCCTCAACTGACAAATTATCCCATTTTAGCAAAGCTTTCATCAAAGGCCATTTTTGCAAAAATTAGTAAGCAAGATGTGTCAATCAAGCAGATAAATTAGCAACATAGGCTGTGCATGTATCTGAAATATATCTGTATTTTTTTTTCAAGTACCAAATTTTATATGCTTTTTGATTCCTGATTTTATTTTGAAGGGGGAAGAGTAGGGGAGAAGGAAAATTACTGGTAATTCTTCCTGTTATTTTCTATGCACTATACTTTGAAACTCTTGACCATTTAAAAAAATAACATCACAGCTAACTCTTCCAACATGCCATATATAAAAAAAATGTTTAAATGCAATGTTTAAATCCATTTGTTTCTGTGTGCACTCATGTGCACATGCACTCACTCACACACACACGAGTCTATGAATAATGTCATTAATATTTCTATAATCAACGCCAGTATAGCAATTAAAAAAATAGGGAGAAGCTGAACATTGACCATTGTTACCCGTAAGAAGCGCCCTCGCTGGTTCTCTTTCAGATCTAGGTAATAGCGGCGGTTGTCCTTGACGATGGTTTCACTCTTCAGCTTGCCATCTTCTGGTGGGCTTTCTGTGTTGGTTGGCCCTGCAAATCATGAGTACACCAGTACTTGATAAAACACAACATGCGGCCATGTAAATTTTTAATGTTTAGTGAATGGAATGACCATCTTCACCCACCCACCCAGCAGTCTGGCAGTTGTCTTTTCTACCCCACTGTATGGGACAGGAGAACACATTTTTCTCAAGGGCACCTTAAAGATGGAAGAAGCCACACTTGGTATCCTGTGTCTATCATGCTGTTCACTCTCTCTGAAACAGTTCTTCCAAATAATTCAAGGTAATGATAAAGATGAGAGTCATCACTCAGGTTGCATAACATCACTACAACAGGATGCCTCTTCTTGTTAGGTGTATCTGTCCCACCTCAAGACTAAGCAAATGCTAACATAGATGCAGAGACTCCCTGGATAATTTATTTTTGAAGCTTGATTCAAGTAAGGCTATGCACCATTTTAGGTGTAAGCATGAAAATGTGTATATTTGCACTAGCTCCAGCATGTTCTCTATCACATGCAAAATCTACAGGTCTATCAACAAATTGTGCACTAAACTAAAACTAACCACCGACACATAACACTAATCCCAAAGTATATACAAATATGAATTGTAATAGATTTCACCTTTAAATGCCTAGTTAAATGTTTTATGGCAAGATACACAAAGAACCCTTGATTTACTAAAACCAAACTTTCTGTAATTTGAGAAGTCAATGACTATAGGGGATAATAGGCTATATTTGCTCTCTCCCTATCAACAGCTGACTCATTAACAATAAGCTAGCATGTGCCTGACGTGCAGGATGCTCTGCTGGCCAGGTGAGCAACAGCCCTCAGACAGCAACACAGATGACAGCAAAGCCAATGCCCGAGTTTTTTTGACCAACCAAACAGCAGGGAAGTCAAGAGGGCCTCAATGTCATGTCATATGATAAGTCTAAAAGAAAAAGAGTTTACAATAAAATTTCATTTCTTCTTTGATCTGACCTCATCTTAATTGGCCCCGAGAGGCAAGAAGAGCTCAGCTTGGTTTCGCTGCAGGTAGATGCAGAGGGCTCAAACCTGGTTCTGGATCTGAACTGGGTCCTGCTACTTAGAGGCTGGCAAGGATTAAAGCAACATGGATTGTTGCAGCCCATGTGGCAGATGGTTATTTACTAAGAAAGCAGTGGTGAGTCATCAGCCACAGGGAACTCAGAACTGCCGGAAAGATAAAACCATACGAAACCATTTGAAGCTCAAACCCCTTGCTGCAGTGGCTAGGGCCAACAGGAAAATAGCCTTTTCAGTGACTCTGAAAACAGCTTTTTATGTATCCAAATAATTGACTGACTTGCAGAAAACATACTGATTTCTTGACAAAAATGTACCAACACACTGACTACTAACTTTATTTTCTTCAAACAAGAAGTCTGTCAAAGATGGGAGGTAAAGATGGCTTAATGTCACTAACAACACTGAAAAGCAGCTAGAATTGGTATGACAAAAATAAGCAAGGTAAGATAATACTTTATTTGTCCTAGAGGGCAATTTGGTGGCAGCTCGATAAAATATAACACACAAAACACACACACAAAACACAAGCACACACATGAAACACACACACAAAACACACACACACACCATACAACACCCACCACACAACACACAAACCCACACACACACATGCACACACACATTCTTATGCACCAAACAGACTTCCCAATTCATGTTTCATTCATTCACACAGCACCATTCAAAAGACGCACGGACGAAACAACGAATGACAGCCGCAGTCTGTTAGACCTGCATGCAGGCACACAAAATTGGCGGCCCGATGGGAGTTGGACAAACTCTCTCGACAGGACATGCCTGTCATCACGGAGGACTGCAGACACTTTCAGAAATGTCTGCCTGTTATACAGAGTCTGACGAGTACTTTGGGCTGTTTCAATGACTTTTGAGCAGGTGGATACCACACAATGTAGGCTGCTCTTGTCCTTCACCAATAAGCTGTTAAGCTGTTGTAGAAACAGATAAACGAGAAGGACAGCACGCTCTCTATGTGCAATCTATAGTCTCTATGAGAAAGCAGCGACAGGTGAGAGGACACAAAGGCTAAACACACTGCACAGACAGGTGACTGGTGCAGCATATAGCTCCAGAGCAGACAGCAAAGCACGTGACAACCATCACTGTAACCAGCAACAAAGAAAAGACTAGTGTATTGCCTGTGCTGTTATTTTTTATAGAAAGGACTGTTGCTTTACACACCAGGCACATGTTAACTTGCTGTCAGCAAGTCAATTTTAGATGGTTAAAAAGCAAATGCTTCTCCTATGGTCGTGTCATCTGGTAAGGTCAAAGACAGCCCCCCAAAAAACAAAAACAAAAAAGAAAGAAAAAAGGCCAGGTTTTAAATTCCATCAAAACGTGACCAAAATCAGAACAAATCTCCAAATAAGCAGTACCTAAGACTGGCAAATGCATGCCACATACCTAAAGAAGCATAATGCTCGGTAAAATCTGTAAGATAGTCACGGAACTCTGCAGCAGATGACATGGCGAGAAGGAGGCGACTTTTCTTCCCACCAGCACCTACCTGCCACAAACACACGGTAACAGTAGTGATACAACATTCCTGTAGAAAAAGCCAAGTCATTGTGGATTACATTTAGAGAGGCTATCAGGCCACTAAATTTTGAATGAAATGACAAACCTGTGCTCTACTCACCTCTGCCACTTTGATAAAACGGCCCCTGCGGTTCTGCTTCACATCTAGATAAAATCTTTTAGACTGAATGTGCAGTGTGCGGGTAGCCAGCTCCTGCTCTCCAGAACCTGCTCACAATGACAAGACACATTTATAGGAATTCAAATGGAATTTAAGGAAATTCCATCCACTGATGAATAATGCACAGAAGGGAAAAAAAACTTGTATCTATTTCAGCAAATTTCTATAGGTCCTAAGCAAATGGCACAAAATTCTGAAAGATAACACTTTTTTTTAATGTACAAGTTCTACTTGTTGGGAATGTTAACCTTCTATAAAAGGAAATAAAAGCAAGTTCATTTATTAAGTGTCAATGTTCAGACCTTCTCCATCAAAAGGTGGTCCTTCCATGTCCCCACCAGAGTAAGTTCTACTCCGGGCAGCACCCCCTCCTGAAACACATGCAACAAATTTGACTTTTGACTTTCTGTGATTTAAGTTAAAGATATCAAACTTCCTTCTGTTTTATTTATTAATGTCATCAAACCACCTGCGCAGACAGAAGCAATAATCTAAATTCTAAATTAATGCTTAGAATGCTGAGGTTTTAAATAGTAGTTAATGTAACTTACCGAGCACATCATACCAACAACTACATTAAGTTGCATTCATTGTATTATGCACACAAGTAACATTTTTTAAAGATACCCTTATAGTAATCCTCCCTCTCCCCACAAACTTACTACCAGAAAATGAACTAGGTCTTAGATATAGATATAAGCAATGGAAACCTGATCATATATATTGATAAAATCAGTTTTCCTTGGCCCTGCTTCTAATGTCCAAATTAAAAGCTTTTGAAAAGAAGGGGCAAGTTAGGCTGTAAAACTGAAAATGTCCATTTTCCTTTTAATGTGAAGCATGATGCATGCTATGTCAAAACTTTTAGACTTTCCGGGCATAATGTGCCAGTCTCAAAAGCCCAAATAAAGAGTTAATGGTAACTAATTACATCTGCAGCACAAAGCTTACATTTCACGCTTAATCAGTTAACACTGATTATGTTCAGCTGTTGCTATGTGTTGCTATTTCTACATAGTCTGCACCACCAAGGTTTTCTCCTGATAAACTACTAAATACTTGACAAAGCATCTATGTCAGACTTGTTTTAAAAACTGAAAAAACTGTTTTATAACACAAGAACCAGTTTAATATTTATGGCATCATCCTCTTATCCTAAAGAAAAAAAATTGTAATCCTTTAACTACTAGTAAACCTATCTTGTAATGCTTTGCTATAAAGTCTATAATGATAAACATATAATTTGGCATAATTCTGGTAACACAATGGTATGCAAGACCTCTACAAATAAAAAAGATAGGGCTTGATATATAGGGAGGCAGCAAATGTTAAAAAAAAAAGCTACACCCCAGATTACAGGTCAATGCAACCTGAGATTTGCATTTCATGCAACAGTGGGCCTATTTCTATCACTCATCAGTCTGTCATTTATAGAGCACTCCACCTATAAGCACATGCTGTTTTTATGTGCTATTCACCTAATCCATTTGACTTAAATTTAAATAATTAACTTTTTGCATAAGATTGCTCTACCTGTATTATTGTATGTTAAATGTTGATCCAGAAAATGTGCATATGATTTAGAAGTGAAATGCAATGCAAAAGCGCAAAAAAGGTCACATGGCTGCCTTCAACTTGGCAAGGACATGCACCTCCATGCATAATTTACAGATACAATACAAACACATATCTGCAAGCTTAATCGACCATACAAATTAAACTCTTTACACTATTTGATTATTATAAACAAGAAAATACAGAATGACACAACATTCCTTGCAAGTCAACTCAGAATGAAACCATTTAAAGGCTATGATTTTACATAGGCCTATAATAACTCAATGGATTAATCTCTTGTATCTTTCCCTCATACCAGCTTTATAATGGTCGTCATTTTTGTGTAAAATGAGCAATCAAATATCAATATCAGCATGCCCATTTATTTAAATATGGACAAATTTCACGTCCTGCTTTTAGTGGGTCTTATCTTCGTGACCTTGGCAAGGGGAACCACCAGTGGTTGAAAGGATTATACCAAAACAAACCTGACCTATAAAGAAAACTGACAGCTTGCACTTCCGATCGTCTTTGCGTTGTTAGTTTAACAACTCTGACAAACGATCGTTACGTTTCAACTCTCTGATAATGTGTATTTAAATCATATTTATTGTCAGAAGTACCAAGAAACCCATTTTATACAGGTCAGGTGGTTGCGAGGAAGTGATAATTAGGCAGTGGTTGAGTTTGCATTTGATGGATCCAACGCCATGTTGAATTTCTTCTGGCCAGTACGAGTTAATGTATATTTCCTACCCCCCAACGAACAGCAATAACGCTAATGACATAGCCTAAGACGAACCATACCACAGATAAACAATACGCTTCCTGAAGAAAATTCTACTGGCAACCCGGTGACGCAGGTTCATGCAATTTTCAAGGAAACTCTGACCTGATCACACGCAGAGCGAAACGAGGCGTGTTTACAAACATTACAGACAATACTACGGGTACGCCTAAGCTAGAAATCGCACGCGCATGCAATTCGCAAGAAGCGAACTGATGTATTGAACACAAACTGGTCCTTACCTTGAGCCTGCTGCTGTTGCAGCTCGTCACCACTCTCTCGATCCGACATGGTGCAACCCTCCTGAACAGATCCTAAGCCTCCTTCTGAACCTCATGAATAATTCATTATGTCACGTACCTCTGCATGCGCAGGCTTCGTGTTGATGTCTAGTGTTGCCGCATAGAAGGAATATCTCGGATGTTTTACTAGTGCGAAGTCTGTCAGAAAGCCTTCCACTACAGTAATCTCAACCACAAGTTTTCCACAACTGATCAACTGTAAAAAATAAAACGCTTTGTGTGTGGCGATGCATTATTTCGATTCTGAACTGTTTACATCAATTCGAATGATACCTTGCATGGTTTCATATGCGCATACACACACGTACAGGCCTGCGCAATTTCTAAATCGGGTAAAATGGAAATAAAATGGACTACTGATCGCGGCTGCTTACAAGAATGTTATTCAACTTTTAAAACATACTCTAGTTTTTACGTAAAAGATATCTCTTTGCTGTATCGATCGAAGGGACGAAAGTCCTGACAAAGTCAAATGTGTTGCCACTGCAGTATAATATGTTATACAGTTTCACAAAACGACGCATTTTAATATCTTTCGTATTATGATGATAAAATCATTTACGGTATCAACCCTGGAATTTTCTTTTAACCGGCAGGTCTATGACGTTCGGTATTATTTATATTGAAAGGTTATTTTAAGAACTATAAAACATTTGGGATTTAAAAAACAATACAACCCCTTATATATATATATATAGCCACTGCGCGTGAAGACTATGGAAACGACGCATCATTCGACCGCACACCGAGGTTCACGATCAAAGGGCGACGTTTTCTGGTATTACCATTAACTACCAGTTATAAAGCACGTATGATCGGTTACCATGGTGCATGATAATATTCCATATATAATCAGCTTCATCAAAGCCTTCACGTACAATTAAGAAGGGTTTATTGATTGCATCCTGTCCAACGCTATAGTGAGAATGAGGCTTTAAAAGATCGAGAATCACTACAAAACGGTAGCCCCCTACGTGCGCGCGCGCACACAAACAAACTCGATATAATATATATATATATTGTACGCACGAAAACACGGACAATCAAATAACATGTACAAGGCAGCATGGGCATCGTGTCAATTTTAGAATGAGGTTCGTGGACCGTGTAAATTAACCTTTGACTAAAGGAAAATTGAGGAGCCTCATGAAACTTAAGTAAAAGATGCCAACATCGTAAACAAGACTTTTGCGCTGGGCTTCACAAAATATAGCAACATAAATTATAATAAAAATTATCAGTAAAGCACAACAGGTAACTGCGGCAAGGGCAACGGCAATGGCAATGCCTAATTTAGGGAATCTTTAGACAAAATATTACACAAACGTTATACAGCACAATTACGTCTTAGATTTGGTCTTCTAAGTAAACTACAGCCGGTAAAAGGGATAGGGCACAGAACATTTCCAATTCGGTCATTATGTGATAGACACTGCGTGTCCAGTACTGACCGGCTGCACTAGTCTGGATTTTGTCGAAGAAATAGCGCTAGATCAAGCACTGCAGTCTGTCGTCCAATTTGAAGATGCAGCAAAGCTACGATGGTTTGTTTAAATGGATCCGCCACAGTGACTCCAATACTGTCATACTGAACAATGCCGCTGCGCAGAGGAATAAATCTTCACTTCAACCAAGTTTCCACATAGTCGATCTTCATAATGTTGTGGCTTTTGCGTAAGAACAGAGCGAGCTTTAAGCTAATATACAATGGCTGCCGCCTGGCCCGATTAATAAACTTTCAACAATGGTACTCATTCTGTTGATTTTGGGAAATTCTGTAATTCTAAACATTTCTAATCTAAAAAAATATGGACAGTCGTACATAGTTCTAAGGAATATAATTTTCACCTCATGCACACGAGACAGATAAATGTTGCGGCAAATGTAACACGACTCGCCTTTAGCTCTGGTAGCAGTAAGAAGTTGGTATTGAAAACTTTTTCCATAAAGTCAGAGAGACACCAGAAGAATTGTTTCATTGTGGAATTTTGCAGATGCGCATAGCAGCATTAAATGAAAGCGATAGTGGGGAGGACGAACATGAAGAACAAGAGGGCGTAACCGCTACTCGAGAGGCGAAGGTAAGTTTCCATGGCAAACAGCAAACTTGGTTTACTTTACAATACAAATAATAATAATAATAATAATATTTTCTAACTTTTGAATTAATAACTGACTTCAGTTGATAGATCGGTGTTGTTAAGCCAGTAGCAAAATGGCACACATATAAACAATTTTTGTTTATTTGCCGGTTGAATGAAGCATCATGTTTTGAGATGGTAACCCTTGCTTTTCAGTACTACATATAGATACTGATACTACTGTGTGACCACCTATGACTAAGATATCAGGGTGGCGAACACTGATTACCCCGATTACCACTAAACTATGTGGCTCCTTGACTTCATTCATTAAATAGATAGTATGAGATCAAAGGATACCCCCCCCCAACAACAAAAAACAAAGAAGAATAAAGAACAAAGGTTAATACAATTTGTTATACTGGCTATAGGAGGCAGAGGCCTTTAGCATTTACAGCCGTGCCTTGGGGCTTCAGCGGGCAAATGACAAAAATGGAGCAGAGCAGTTGTTTGCCAGTCTTCTTCACCACCCGTTTCTAAAGGAGGTAATATTACATGATATTGTACCACCAACAGCACCTAATTAATGTCCACTGCAGACAAAATGTTGATTTTTTTTTTGTTGCTCCCTTTCAACTGATCACTGTATAAATAATTTAAGAGGAGCAACATGATAACAATAAAACTACTGAAACCTTTTTTTTATTACAGTGTGCACACATTTTTTTCAGTCACTCTCACACCATTGACCAGAGCATGCTAAATGCAACTCTAGACTTGTGTTTTTTAAAGAGAGGTTGACAGTACTCATTAACGTGAGAGATTGTAATTGTAAACTCATGTTATAGGCACAGAACATCGTAGACTCAAACAAAGATGACAGTCATCATCCTGGCCTGCCCCTTCTGTATCTTGTGTATAAAAACTTGGCGGCAATGGCTGTTGCCAGAAACTCTTTTGTGGAGGGAATGCAATGTTATCTCAAGGTAATAATGCAGCATGTGTGTGTGTGTGTAAGAGAGAAAGAGAACTCAGATGGTCTCATTTGTGTAATCTCCCTAGTAGGCAAAACCAAAATAAAGAACTTGGAGAGAAGAATATAATTTTCAATGTGTGTGAGATTTGAATTTGTTTTGTGACCCTCAGGCTGTCAAGATTGACGCAAGTGAAGTAACAGTCTGGTACAAAATGGGCATTCTCGCCACAAAGCTGAACAATTATCCACTGGCCAAATTGGCATTTGAACAGGTAACATGGGGGAATGACCCCAAGACAGTCTTTTGCCCACTTTTTTGGTCATTGGTAATATGATTTGGCTGAAACATCGCTTTTATTGTAGAAGTAGTATGACATCCCTTGTCCTTATCTTTATTTTATAACTAGCACTTGTTTTGTCTTTTTTTTTATAGTAGCTGAGCACACTTTCCAAGTATTATTGCCCACTGGGATTAATAAAGCTGGTCCTTGTCATTTTCCAGCACTGCAGCTGCCACATCTCTTATAGTTGATAAGTTAGCTCTGTTATATGTACAACTAAAAGTTTGGTTTCTCTATCTTATGGTTGGGTTGGTAATGGAAATCTGAGCATTTTAGAAAATTGTATGCTTTGTGTATGTAGGGTCTTCAGTGCAATGAGAACCATTGGCCTTGCCTGGACAATGTCATCACTGTGTTATATGCTCTGAATGATTACTGGAGTAAGTCATGCAGATTTATTTTGTACACTTTATTACCAAACTACCACAGTTGTTTTCTTTCTTTTATAACAAATATTCAAACTGTCACATATTCAGCAACACACAGAAGGGGTTGATTGTAGCTAAATGATCAAAATCATTTGCTATATGTGTTGTCCTCTTTCATACACGAAACAGGCTTAGAGCAGTTCTTATTATTTTTTCATAGTTGATGCTTTTTGCAACTGGAAGAAAGAATGCATTTTCATTCATATGCCTTTAGAGGTGTATTAGTATTTGTCCAAACCCAGAGGTGCACTCACTATCTGCTTCAGTACCCATATGATGCAGCATACTCACCCCTGTTAACCTAACTGTAGATTGAGTACATGACTCCTTCAAGGGCTGGGGAAGGTAAGGCAGTGAGGGAGAGATGGGCACCTCCCTCACAGAATCTAGTTCTAGATAAATGAGGGCTCTAACACCTTACTTCCCTGGAAGGTCATATGACTACTTTTATCTTAAAGTATAACCATTCTTTGTGAATACCCTCATTATTCCTGCTTTTTCATTTTGCAGTGTGTCTTGATTACATCAGTCGAGCACTGGATCGTGACTGTCATTATAGTAAGGGGCTTGCATTTCATCGTCAAATTTTGAAAGAACAGCCTTCTCTGAACAGTGAAACGAAAGAAATATTTGCTTGCTGGTAAGCTTGTGTAGCTTTAGCTTTTTAAAATGCTGATACAACACAAATAGCATTTTGACAGTCTCTGCAGTTCTGTGCGCTAATCTATACAAGTGATTTTCTGGACATCCTGTGCTATATTACGTTTGCTTAATACGGTCTGTATCATCTACTTTTCACAAGGACCCATAATCATGCAGAAGAGTTCAAATTTGTTGATGACTTTAAAGACGTTTTAACGTGTGTCAGCTTATTTTTCCTATTTTACAAAAGAGAGGAGAATAATCCTGAAGAAAAAATTGTGAAAGAATTTTTCTAGAGTTGATGACTTTGTGATGATTTGTGCAATGTTTCAGTGACCCACTTATCTACAGTTTAGAAATAGATGAAGCAGAAGCCAAAAAGGTAAAATTTACTCAGTCTTGATACACTATTGTATAGACAACTTCATTATCTTATGAGAGAAATTTCTGTATATATTTTGCAGTATGGCTTTTAAACAGAAAAAAACATGAGAAAATGATTATTCCAAAAGGCAGACAGTATATTCATATACTATTCACCATTTAACAATAGCTTTGAAACACAGAATAGATCATCTTTAACTATTGCCCAGTCACACCTACACTCACCGCTCCTCACTTAATCATCCATGTGCATGTGCATACACTCACAGATTCACACAATTTTTTAGCAGTTTTATGGACATGAATTACACTCCTCTTTGTCCTGTCTCTTGACAAATTTTGCACCTCAAGTCTCCAACCTGATGGAAAGGAATAGAATACAGAGTAATAGTCATCTTCTATGCAGACCTGCCTACCCCCATAATTCATCTTCTGTCGCATACCCACTCACAATGCTTGTTTTCTGTGGCATTTATCCCTGTGTCTCTCGCTACACAAACTGCAAAATGTTTTCATCAGCAACTGTTATTGCCAGTAGTTTTCAGTTCATTTTCATGTGACAAATTCCACTTTTGTAAATTAGTTTATGTAGATATTAGTTTTAATAAACTTTAAAGACAGACGTCAACTGAAAAATATATTTGTGCAGCTTTAAATAAATCAAACCCAAGAGGGGAAGAATTTACTCTAATATTTGTAGTTTCAGTTAACGAAAGTCTGTGGGTTTTCACACGTGAAAATGGTTCCATAGTCAAGGGTCTAAGTTCATAGCGGCTATGGAAAATCCATAGCAGTAGGCTGGTCTGTTATATATGAGATGCATATATGTATAGATATACTCATGCTTTTTGTTCCACAAGCAAGCATTTACAGGCCTCAGTACTTGTTGTGAACATGAGTAAATAATAAGTATGTAGTAAATAATAAATATGTAGTCTCTCATTTTGTAATTTTTCCTCACATCTGAATCCCAGCTATTATTAAGAATAAATGAATTGTTCTTAGCAAAACAATACTTATGCAGTTTTTTTATTCATGAATATGAAAGTGTGGAAATGAGATGTTGGTTTAAGAGAGAAAACAAAATTATGAAAGCCACATTTTTAATTGGAAACCACAAATCATATGGCAACTTTGCACTCACATCATTTTTCACAACCATCCTCCACACTTTCAGTGTACACTCCTGTGTGCAGGTGACTGCAGATTAAAAAGAAGGGTCAATAGTCTTATCCACACGTGCATTCACTTTACACATCCTTGAGGGAAGACAAAGGGTTAGGTGTATTTTATCAAGACTTTTTGCTGTCTCACAACAGTTCATACAGGAAGCTGTGCAAATTCGAGATCTACGAAGGGAGCTGGCGAAGCAGCCACCCCCACCCAGCCTTAAGCTGTCCAAACCTATCAGCCAGCTGACGTGAGAACACTTTTTTTGCTTTAGTTTTCTTGCAAGGGGAAACACTCTTTAACTGCCTTCTTTCCCCTTCACTGTCAGTAAAAAATTATTGACCTTGCCCCTTTTTTCCTGCTTTGTACTTGTGAATGTCCCCTTTGACAGCTAAGACTTTTGTCCAAGGAAATGCACCCTAAAAATTATATGATTATTATTATTATTATTAATGTAAGTCCTTGTGGCAGGTGTAGAATGGCATAAAGAGCAGTGTTTGTCCTACAGCTACACTTGCCACTGATTAGTAACATCTTGGATCCTGTTTCAGTATATGTTAGTTCTTAACTATTAAGAAACAAAAGCTATGATTTAAGGAATCGCTCGTGAAACAGATGGCATTGGGTGATAAAAAAAAAAATCATCATTCTGCTATAGTTGTGAAGTTTCAAAGTTTCTGATTTTGATCTAGCGTCTGAAATATTTATAATCTTTTATATTATAACATCTTCATCTATAAGATCTTTGGCAGAAATCGTGTTACAACTGAGATGAGATAATAATGACATGTTTTAATCTCTTGTCTCCAGGTGGAAGTGTGTTGGAGAATCCCTGATTGAAATGTATGATTCTTTCGTCTCATCAGATCCCCCAAAGGTACAGTGAATAATATCTATGATGGTGATGTTTATGATCCATAGAACTATTGATACAGACTAATTTATTACATAAATAAAATGGTGCAGCACGTGTGTAGAAATGATATGAAAGTGTTGTATCTGTAGCCTAAAAAACATTGCCACAAGACAGCAACTGTGGAAACTGAGACAAAATTCATTTTTATGTACTGTTAATGCTTATTTAATGATAATGGTTGGTATAAAACATAGGTCTTGAGAATGCTGACTTAACGTCTGGATTCTTTTTCCAAATTATTCAAATTATCCAGCAATAAATGAAGGTTTAGAGTAGAGTTTCTAAAAAAAAAAAAGTACTGTTATATTACCAGCCTTCATAAAAATTAAATTCACTTTTCAGAGTTTAGTCTTGTCACTTGATCTCAGTGAGTACGAACCAGTGGTTGGGAAGAGGTGCAGCCTTGCTGATGAGCCTACAACAAATGCCGACAAAGGGCAGATCGCTGCAAATGCTCATACTGAAGAAGCATCAGAGCAAGTCATTTGCAAATCTCCTACCCATGAAGAAAGGCTTACTGTCTGCTTAGGTGAAAATATCACAGTCCCAGCATTACCTGCTTCTGCTTCCCCAAATAATGAGGCATGTAAAACAGAAGCTATGTTGGCCTTATTGCCTGCAGAGATAACTTCTTCTCCGATACCTAGGTCTGAAAATATGGATACCATGCAGCTGGTTGAACCTGTTGGTGAAAGACTTGTAGAAGCTCTCAGCCTACTCAGCGAAAACCAGGAAGCCATGGACACATCCCCTTCTGGAGCAGAGGGAATCCAAGCACCTGTCAGTAAGATGGGCATCATCACGGCTGGTTCCAGTTCCTTGTCGAGGGTCATGAGCCAGGTTGACAAGACTGCAACAGAAACGTTGACAGCACTAAACATTATAAGGTCTTGTGACACCATAGGACAATTCCAGCCTGACAGTGACCAGAAGAAAGTTGAAAAGCTCAACATTGGTGAGCTGACAGGTATTCAGGGGGGTGAAGGGAAGTTGACTAGTGAGGGCTTAGAAGAGGAAAAACATGACACTTTTAAACCTGGCACTTCATCTGAGCCTAGCTTTTCACCTGCAACAGCTTCAGATGCTACTTTACAAGTTAAGACTGAGAGGTGTGATGCAGGTTTGCAGAAAGTAATAGACAGTGCTGCCAAAACCTCACTCGAAACAGCTGATGTGGAAAGTTCTTCAATGGCCAAATCTGCTGTTTCTCTGCCTACCCTTCCCACTTCCATGGTTTTGATAAAAGCAGTAAACCAAGTTATGTCATCGATTGAAACTTCCTGTGATGCTGGGACATCTGCTGCTCCAGCTACTCTTTCTTTAAGTCCTGTCCGACCTCCCAACGCTGCAGTCACTGTCAAGTCAGAACCAGAAGACTCATTCACTGGCAGTGAACTCTTCAAAGCATTGTTGCATGGTGCCTCTGCAGCAGATCCTGGGCAGATTGTTCTGCCTGCATCTGCAGCTCAAGTACAGAGCACAGGTCTACCACTGTCAGTTATCTTGCCTGTAGACACTAGCACCAAAGAGACCATACAGCAAACGTCGGATATGACAGCTTCAGTTTTGCAGTCACCTCCCTTACCTCGCCAGCCCCAACTCATGCGCTCTCCAACCATGGTCCCCTCTGTGACTCTGTCTCCAATATCCAGCATGAACTGTGACCCTGCTCCTGCTTCTGACCTGGGTGGATCCTACCTTTCCCCGGCCTCTACCCAGTCTCCACTCCTACCTAGCCTTCCCTCTGCATCATCATCAGCAGCAAGCACCCTGCAGTCTCATGGGTCCTCATCCCAACCTCAGACACTCCCGCAGTTCCAGTTTGCCACCATCACGCCCCGTGAAGTTCAGGCCTTGCTCCTTGACTGCCTTCCCCCAAACCCCCTTCTGACCACCCCATCTCCTTCCCCCTATTCTCACAACATGGCAGAAAGGCTGCGTCAGGTGGCATCAAAGGCTGTTGCTTCAACAACCAGCACAGCCACTGCCCAGCTTCAGTCGCTGGCATTGCTGGCAAACATGACCAATTCCATGTCTTCTGCCAGTCAAGTGTCTGGGGCTGGGATGGTTAATAGT
Source organism: Marisa cornuarietis (assembly GCA_004794655.1). Taxonomy (NCBI): domain Eukaryota; kingdom Metazoa; phylum Mollusca; class Gastropoda; order Architaenioglossa; family Ampullariidae; genus Marisa; species Marisa cornuarietis. The sequence goes on from SMMW01000585.1 coordinate 9,873,736, forward strand.
GCAGACCAGACGTCCACTTCCACCTCTCATGTATCATCTTCACCCCCAAAAAGAAAGAGTCCTGTTGGCCAGTCCACACCTATATCTGTTGAAGGTATGATGAAAGTTGCATGTAAGAGTCTACCTGCAATTTTTTTTCTGTGATGAGAACTGGCACATGTCGTACAGTGTTTTTATGATATGAGGACTAATTGGAAAATTTGATGTGTTCCTTATTGAGTTAATGCTAAACTGCTTGGCTGACTTTTCAATCTTAACTGAATTTCCTCCTGACTGGATTCTTAATTGTTTCTTTGTCAGTTAAGGGAGATAAAGGTGTTCATCAGCACTTTCTTTCATGAAAAGTTAATGTTTTCCTCAGTTGACTCCTGTTGCTTTCTCCAAGACTATTCCTTTCTTGACAACACCTGTGCAGTGTGAATAATGTAGCCATATTGTAAGATTTATCTGACAATTTATTATCTGGAGGATTTTATGAGGAGATTTATCATTTTTTGAAATTATGTTTTGCAGTACCCTTAAGAAGTTAAATTATGCAAAGAAGTATTACATTTTTAAAAATTCTTTAATAACATAGTTTCTTCATCCAAATTACACAAACCGTAGAGGGATTACCTGCCAATTACTTTTTTCAGTCACTACTGTAGAATTAAAAGAAGACATTTGAAGATAATCAAATTCATTTTCTTGCTCCAATCTATCACAAATATAAAGCATGTTTTAATTATCCTGTTCTATATTCTTTCACTTTCTTTCCTAGCTGCACTTCACGACCATTCAGGAATGGGAAAGAACACCAAAGGACCACGGCGAGGAGCTAAGCGCAAGCGTTCTGTCATTGAAGAGCTGGGAGGCTTACATCTCCTGCAAGAAGATTACAGTATAAAGAGGCGATCTGCTCGTGTGCGCAATACTCGCAAAGAGGAGGATAATGTTAATTTCCAGAAATTACTGAGAAACTTTCTACCCTCATCTTTACAGTGAGTATGATGCAAATTTGCCAAATTTGCTTACAAAATAAAATCTGAACAAAAAAATGTTACACCTCTGCTGACATTTAAGTCATATTAGAGCAAACTTATATATATTCACACAGGACTGCATTTAATATAACAATATGTCAAAAAGCTACTTTGTCAGGACCAAAAACAGAACTCATGATTTGTAGCTTGAACATGTAAATGCAGTCTGTCATCATTATCTTAGGTGTCAGTGGGTATGTTCAATAGAAGCATGTCACCAGCCTATAGTGTTACTGACAGACACAGATGGGCATAAACATGCAATTTAATCCCATGAACACCTAAGTGTCGAGTGAAGGTAGAGTGAAGAGGAGTATTAATGAATTAAATGAGAAGGGTTAACACCGAACGTTTGGGTAATATTCAAACACAGCAAACATTTATTACACAGCGATTCTTTGTGAAGACTAGGGTGTCTTGAGTGCTAACTGCTAAATTCAGGGTGCATTGTAATCCCTGGGGACAAAAGTTGCAGTCTTGATGTCAAATTTGCAGACGTGTGGAACAGGAGGATGAGGAAATGCAGACAGAGGACACCACAGCATCTGTTTCACAGCTGCAGGTAGACTGTGATGTTTCAGGTTAGTGCTTTATATGTAACAAAGTACAACTCATTATCATGGATGTTTCCTTTGTTTTATTGTCTTGTGAGTGAGATGGTACTTTTTGTTATTTTTAGATCTTCAAGTTTGTTTTGTTTTGCTTTGGCTATTTTTATTTTGTCTTTTTGTTGTTGTTATTTTTTATGTTGGTTTTTGTTTCTGATGGTAGTTATAAGAGCAAGAACTTCTTTTGTGGCATGCATAATCTGAATGTCATGGAATATAACCCTTGGTATTATTAATCTTCCACAGATTGCACTAGTCATTACTGTTCTCAAATGTCAAGTGAAAGTTTTTCACAGGATATGCTGTTAGTAAGATTTCTTTTAGGGCGTCTGGAAATCCCTAGCAATGCGGTTCAGAATAATAAGACTGTTGGGGTTGTGTCATTGTTGAGTGTTTTCTTCAGATATTAGGATAAATTTTGACATCATTTTCTTTGGGTTTTTTTTTTTTCACACGTTAAAGAAATTCTGTATGTCTTATCAGATGAACAGTAATAATGATTTAAGGTCACAGGTCAGCATACAGAAATGGTGAGGTGTTCTCAAAGCATGTTCATCGTCCTCCTGTCTGCTTTTTCATCTCCATTGCCTCTGGTATAAGAATGCGTGCGTGTATAACTGTAGGTTTGAAAATGAATACATAAGCATGTGTGCATGCACATATGGTAGGAAGAATTTGGTAGCAGTGAAGTATTTGTCACTGTTTGTCTCGAGGGCTTTTTATGGTGTCTTTTCTAGGAGGAAACACTGGTCGTCCTTTAGCAGAAACTGAGGAAGAGGATGTACGAACATTCTTAGCAGAATGTCTCTGTGGACAGAGTGCTATGGGAATGATGTACAAATACTTGGTGTACCTGAGTAACAGAGATGCCTGTCTTTGGTGAGTTTCACCTTTTTCATTGTCTGTTTTCATAACAAAATTTCTACATTGTTAGTTTTTAGTAAACATTTCTGTTTTAAATATTTTAAACTGTGAACATGAAATTTTCCTAATCCATACTGTGATATCTTTTCTTTCATCCTGTTGCTTCAGGCCAACAGGTGTAGCAGATTTGTACCTGAAGGTTTATAATCGAATGCACAACATTCTCACCTTCCCTTCATTGGAGAGGTAAGCGCTTTCTTTTTTGTTTTTTGTTTTTTTGGCCAATAAATAGCTTCCAGTACTATTAATTCCTTTTTTTTATTAGAGAATAATAAGACAGAAGTCAGCAGTGTACATTTTAGTGGCTTGGAACACTTTTATTAAAAAAGTAAACCTGTCCATGTAAATAAACCCTTAAGGCACTCCAGGAAGATGCTGTGCTGGTTCAGTTCCCATCACTCTTGGCAAACTTGAACAGGGATTGCTGTTGTAACCGAGTGGTGAGATATTTGGTGTGGCTGGGCAACAAACTTCCTACACCCACTCCAACAAAGGTAGGAACAGTCAAGCAGGTCTGCAACCCTTTATTCCACAGTACATTGGAATGGCCACGGCTGTGTCGCGTCGTCAGAGGAGCTCAAAGTCAGGGCTGTCTCTTCTCATCTTCTTCTATCTGCCACACGTCTGTTCTGCCCGTCTCATCGCAAGTCTGCCCTTATATACTCCTCGTAGGGCTAACTTTCCACGATGCTACTGTACGGCTGCAGCGTTTGCGAGCTTAAACCCTAGCCAATCAATGCCGAGCAGCTTTTATCTTGCAACGCTTTAGCAGGTCCGCGTCGAGCACTAAAAAAGGAGGGCAAAGTCCTGCCAAAACTAACAACTAGTGCTTTAGAACAAAAGCCCGCCAAAAATAACAAGTATCCCTGGCCTACTGGCCCTCTACACTGTGATAGAGGATCTGCAACTGCTACTGTGTTTTGGGTTTGGAAAATCAGATATTTTAAAGCTGACCTAAACATGTCATTCAGATCATAAGCACAAAATCAAGATTGTCTGCAAAATCAGTAAATGTGTTCATAATTTACTTTGACAGATGAACCACTTGGATTACAATTGCAGCAGTTGCATTTAAAACTTTTGAATATGAGTCTAATAATTATTTGACTTTTTTCCCTTCAAACTTTCAGCATGAATTTCCCAGAGGCTTATTACGTGGAAATAGCCAGGGTAAGTCAATATTATCTTACTGCTCAGGGTTAGCTTGTCAAAGATGAGACAATATTATAGTAGGTTGCATCTAATACATAAAAATATCATTTTTGGTAGTAAAGATTTCTTTCTTCAAGTACTTACCTGATGACATAAACAGCTATTCTTGAGAAGCAAACAGATTTCTCCTTTGTACTGTACAGATAACATGACTATATGGAGATCACCCTCTAGCTACCTCAAATCCAGCTGTCCCAACCCGTTCTGGTCAAACAGAACAGGAGGACTTGAATTAAGTTCAGCCCCCTCCCATCCCACCTGTCATGCTAGTGAGCCTCTCTGCTCGAGTTTTTCGCCTGGACTGAGTCTGGAACCCATTGCAGGAAGGCAGGAGGGAGCTAGCTGTCATGTCATCTGGTAAGTACTCGAAGAAAGAAATTTTACTACCAAAAATGGTATTTCTTCTTCATACTGTACCAAATGACATGACTATATGGAGAGTAACTAATGATGAAGGTAGCCCTGAATGTTTTCAAGCAGGTGATAAGAGGGTGTTTTAATTCGATGTTCACCAGGTGCTCCCTGTGGGACCTTGCCCCCTTCAGGGCTACCTTCCTCGAACAGGTTAAGCTAGTAGCATCTGCTCTATCTCATGCTCTAGCAGTGCAAGGGTGGCCACCGTTGAGACAGTGCTACATAACCTTAATGACCGCCTTGAAGCAGGGCACAAATGATTGCACTGAAAACCTGCCTTTCCTTTGCATACTAGCAATCACAGCTGCAATCTACCCTTTCTGCGCTAAGCCTATCTCTTCAAATAACTCATTAACGCTCTAACTGGACCCTGGAGCCTAATCTAGTCTCTGGGACCCTATCTCAGTTGCAGAAGAAGATTGACTTCCTGGGGACTCAGTGTTAGGATTCTAACCAAGCCCAGAACCCTGAATGGGTTTGCAGAGTTACAGAACCATCCTCCAAACCGCAAAAAGATGGGTCTAAGCAAGCATGAAACTCTGAAACTCAAGCTGTGAAGGCGACTGCCACTAACCAACAGGTATTCATATTAAATTTGAAGGAACCCTAGATGGGCTCAAGGCCGTCAAGTTCAAGAAGGTCGGAGCTAAGCACAATTCCAAGAGGTGAGGAGGATGCGACCTACAGTGTGACCCAACGAAATGGCCAGCAATGCAGATCACTACTGGTCTTCACATGGCAAGACCTAAATGACAGAATGTACCTCCAAGCATGGCTCTATAACTTAAGCTATAGGCGCTAGAAGCTTCTTAATAAACAGTCACAGAACGATCTGCCACCTTCACGTAAGACATATCTGTAAGCTCCAGTCCAATATTAATTTGGACACCTCTCAGACTCTCCCCTTATTTCCTTCCTATACTAGTAAGCTGAGGGCCTTCGAGTGGAAGTAAACTCTCCACGAGAGAAACATTGACATCAGAGGACACCCCTAATGAGACCCAGACATGAAGGTTCATAATCTCTGGTGTCAGATGAAGGCCTGTTGTGTGGTTGTTTCAACAGAGTGCAAAAAGATGGTAGCTTCCTCAGTACTATCATCAACAAGGCTGCTTACTCTGAGCCCCAAGACCGATTCCAGTCTAGTGGGTCATAGACATTGGCCCCATCGATCTACGTCAGAAAGGCTGCATGGTTAAAGGGCATAAGTACAGTCCCTCCCAGAAACAAGGTGCCTAGTGCCCTAACTGGTGAATGGTGACAAAAATGCTGGAAGCCTGTGATCCTGGGACGACAGTCTAGAAGAAGGTACACATAAACTGTCCCTTCCTGTTCAAGGCATCTGCAAGGCCAATAAGCGTTCACGAATTGTGTCGAGCTAGCAGCAAGGTGTTGAAAACGTGGCACCACCAAGGCAACTTCCATACTAGAAGACCACTCAGGGGAGAGGGGAACCCCCTGTCAACATAAGCAGGTCACTGCCATGGAGCTGTCAGACAACACCATATCACTTTTCCCTGGCAGACATTCCACTAGGCCTATCGTGCTTTCCACACTGCCAGAAGCTCCAGAAGTTGCTGAGACTTCTCTTTCTCAAACCACTGGCCCTGCAGTATCCAGAAACCAGGGAGCAGATGAGCACCCCAGCTGGACTGACTGGCGTCCGTGCATAAGGAACTCTGACAAAAGATCCTTGAGGGGAACACCCTTGCCTAACCACCTGATGTCAAACCAAGCTGTCAGGTGACTTGGCATTTTCTGACGCCAGTATCCGAACGTTTCCAATCAACTCTTTGGTGGAAGCCAGTGTCTGAATGCTGCATATGTGTAGGCGTCCCAACAGCAGTAGCTGGGGGGGGGGGTGGAGTTGCTAAGCCACGGTCACCACATGCGCAGCCATAAATGGAGCACCATGCACAGAAGTAAATGGCATGCTTTGCAGAGCAACATTGTGATTTTCCTTTTCCTTCAAATAATCTAAAACAAATGTGCATTAAACACCACTTTGACCTGTAAGGTCGCCGACAGAGGGGGCACAAGAAACACACTATTGCATGGCCACCACTGATTGGTCTTTTTCTCAAAGAATAAGGTTGCAGTGTCGTGTAGCTGCTCTGTAAGAGGAGACTTTAATAGATATCTAGCCTTACCTTATACTACTCTAAGATAAGAGCATTTAACAGGCCAATGTGTATACTTTCCCACCACGGTCTGTCTCTGACAACCTGCACGCAACATTGTCACCATTGGCTTCCTCAAGGAAAGATGAGCAGGACCGGCAGGACAGGCATTTGGTACTGCGAAGATGTTAGATAGCAGGGACCCTTCACCGTACTTCACAGACCGCACTGATATATCCAAGACACCACAGAAACGAGGTAGCTGACACATCTTAACTGCATCCAGCCGGGTAAAAAACTGGAGTAGAGAATCTCACTAGTGTGACAGGTGGGATGGGAGGGGGCTACAGAGTCCTACTGTTCTGTGGTCGTTTGACTGAAACGGGGCAGCTGGATCTGAGGTAGCTAGAGGGTGATCTCCATATAGTCATGTCATCTGTACAGTACAAAGGAGAAATCTGTTTGCTTCTCAAGAATAGCTGTTTATGTTGACACTATCTTCAACTTTCATATGATTTCATAATTTGCCCATTATTTGGACCTGGTTGGCTGTCTGTGTCAAGTTTCATCTTATTTAAAAATAAAATTTAGAACTCAACATACTTTGTGATATGTTGTAACAGATTGTACTTGTGTGGTGCGAACTGTCTCTGGATGAATTCCTTGTGAAAAAGGCGGACAGTATTGTATCCCCTGTTGCAGTTCAGAGGTAGGGGTGTGTGTGTGTGTTGCTGTTGTTGATCCAGTATGCTTACCACTTTGATGTTTTGCTGTGTGTTTTGTTTTCTGATTATAAATATTTCCCAATTTCTCTATACCATGCCCATTGTTTCTTCTAATCATCTGGTTATTATAGTTACTAACTCTGTATGTGGCTGATCCTTCTGCAAAATGTGATAGAAAATATTCAAATACTGAACCCAAGTTACAGTGTAGTAGTTCACTCATCACATTCTTAACACAGAGACAAAGAGAGCTAACACGAATGATTTCAATGCAGGAGTGGAGATCTTGGGTCCACGGTTGTCAGTCCGTTTACAGGCGAAAATGCCAAAGAAGACTTGTACTTCCTGTCTGTCATAGCTGAAACAACCTTACTGGAGATGATGGCTGAGTTTGCCACTCACTTCAAAGCTAGAGGTCAGACATTATTTCTATGGAAAGGGGGGGGGGATATTTATTTATTCAGATTTCTTGCACAGCTTCTTTAAAAGCACTTTTGAAACTTCTCTAAATTCAGGCTTCTGCTAACCCAACCCATTAGGACCATAGCATTGTTGAAAAGGTTAATTTGGTACTGATATCTGCTTTCTGGATAGAAATTCCTGCACCATATCACAACAATACAGTTGTACTGTCATATTGTCTGACATGGAAGATACGTGAGAAAGAACAGGAAAATGAGAGCTTGCACTTGCTGTTACATTGAAACTTTGATCATCTGCTTACAACAGTGCATTGGGTGAAAGCTAGACAGGCAATGGGCGAGACCCACATGGATCAAGCAATCAGCAATCTGGAAATGGTAAGTAAGAAGCCAGATGTCACACACTTGGCAAGATTCACAGCATATTCAGCAAGTAGTGGATTAAACTGTGGAGGAGGCAATGGTATGAGAACTGAGAAATAATAATGATGTTTGATATTAGGTTTAACACAAATAAATTTGGGATTCAAATATTTTGAGGTCATATCACCAAAGACAGCTTGAAATTTAGATTTTCTTTAAAATACTGATTTTGGATAGTATTTGTCATATTGTTGATTTTCCCACTTTAAGATTTCATCAGTGTTTTTATGTTGTGTAGTTTACCATACCATTAGGCTTTTGTAATTATAATCTTGTTGATTTCTATAGCGTCTTTCCCTACCATCGAGGCTGGCTCAGTGTGCTTTACCAAAAAGAGCAACACACATACATAATAATAACAGTAACTGCTAGGGGCACAAGGTCATCACTTCTGGAATCAAGGAAGTGTAATTGATTACAAAGTAGTTGAGAAAATCCATGGAGCAGGAGACAGAATAAATATTGTGTACACCCACAGATCTAAATTAACAGAAAATGTAGCAACAAAATACAAGGTGAGAAAATGGGAAGATTGCATGGTTTGTGGATCAGACTGACCCAGACAAACAAGACTGCAGAGGTTATTAGCAGAAGAAGTGTGGAAAAGAGCCAAACAGGGCATGAATTAATTACTGTGAGTTTTCCTTTCTAGGTGGCAAAATGTTTGTGTGAAACAGAAGGCGGGAACAAAGATGTGATCGTGTGCTTGACTAACTGCACGCAGGATAAAATTATCTCCCTTGGTGAGTACATGCTACGTGGTGTGAACTCGAGGCAGACTGAATCCAGCTTATCCACACCATATAGGAATACACAAACTTTTGTTTCACTCTAAAACAAATGTGTTCTGTGATACCTGTTCATGCTTTTTTTCTTTCTATTTGCAAAAGTGTTAATCGTTAACATAAAAAGACCATTCTTAGATACATCTTTGTCACGCAGATTGCGTATTATTTCACAAGCAGAGCATTTGTACCATGTAACATAACTGTTTTCATGGGAATAAACTATTTACTATATGTACCCAAAACAAAACACAAAAAGACACTGCACCTAAGCCGTTTTTCATGCTGACGTTTTTAATAGAACTTCAGAAGTACATTCAGATTGTTCTTCTGGCTAAATATAAGATTTTGAACTGACGGTATTTCTGCTGTGATAACAGAGGAGGTGAAGCGACAGCAGGAGTCACTCCAGCGCTATCAGTCTCTAGAAGAAACACAGCGATTGTTTGAGACTGGGAACTATGCTCAAGTTGTAGAATATTTAACACCAACCTTCACGCAGTTTCAGTCTCAGCGCCATGGTGCAAAGGTCAGTGCACCTTCTCTGCTGCTCTTAATATATTCACACACACACACACACACACACACACATACATGCAAATACATGATTTTATACTTGCATTCTTTCACATCCAGTGTGTGACCTTTTTTGTTTCTTAAGCAAAACTGTAATTCTGTTGTAAAAGGCAGCACTTCCAGAACGCCATGCACAGCTTGAGCTCCTCCAGGATGCGCTTCTGCAGCTGCAAGACTGGGGTCGATGTTTGCTGTGGGGGGAGGTGGCATTTAACGAAGCACTGCACCACTATCGCCGTGCTCCAACCATTGCTGTTCGTGACAACTGGGCACTGACACTTGTCCGTCTCCTTCAAGATCTTCAGAAGTGAGAAAACAGCTTTTTATTATTCTTTTGTGCTTACTTCACTATCTGTTTGAAAATTACCATCCCATGTGAGACTGCCATATACCAAAAAGATGAAGACAAATAAAAAATGGCCTCTGTTCATTTTGTGATGCTGCTGAGCGTAATGAATCATACATCCTGACTTACCAAATGATATTAACAATGTTTCAACCTAAACCACCACACCAGATAACAGGAATATTTTCAGTAAACTTTTGCAGACGCAAGAAGTGAGTGGATAACAAAAAGAGAGGAGCACTTCGACCTTTGTAGCAAATCTTCTCATCTTGCTATGACAAAACTTGCAGTTACATATGCTGGCTTAATTTTGTTCTTTTACCTCATCCAGCATCATTTGATTGTCTGTCTCAGCTGAGTTGTATTACTGTCTATGTCATTCTGCTCCTGCAGGTATTGCTGCAGCTCTTTGCTGGCTTTCATTATTACACAATTGGTTGTTACTTTATGGCTGCTGGCAAAGAAGCTGAAAGGTTGTGCACCAAATGGATTTTAAACTGTCAGCTCTTTTTTTTTTTTATTTGAGAAAATGCAGTGGTGATTTTGCTACTTGTGGCATGCAGTGCCTTAAGTCCTTCGCGTTGTTATCAGGGTGTTTGACAAGGACATACAGGCTGTGAATTCTTTACCATCTCACAAAGTTGTCCAGCTAGTCCAAAATCTGATGAAGGTCATAGAGATCAACCATGATGTGTCTGATGCTGTGACAGAAATGCCCATTGCAAGTGTGTTGCCATGGATACTGCTGTATAGAATCATTCATCAGTGAGTATATACTACTAGTTTATTTTTAGACAAAAGGAATGAAATATTGTTAAAAAATTTTAAGGTAAAAATGCAAATTTGTAGTGATGCATATAGTATACTTATTGGTAGTTTAAATGTATACTTAAGAGCTTTTTTAACTAATAATCCGAGATAACCTACATGCATGCATGCACACATTCATGTTCATATTCTTGCATGTGTGCATATGGCGCGCACGCAGACACACACATATATTTATATTTTTCCTTTTGCTGTTGGCAAAGTGTGAAAATTAGTGGAGGGAATATGAATGATAACTGTGATGATAAGTATAGTCAAGGGAGGAAACTTGTGTCTGCTCCAGTGAGGAGGACAAACTGCAGTCACTGCAGCTTCCAGAATCTGGGAACCAAGAAAAGATAGAAGGAGCAATCAGATCGTCACTCATGCTGCTGAACATAGCACATGAATATCTTGGCAGGTCAGAAATTGCTTCTTTTGAGACCTTTCAACAGATTTGCAAAAAATGTGTGTCAAGCTAAGAAATTTAAACAGGGGTAGGAGTGGAAGTATTGTGATGAAAATAAGTTAGGGCATATTAATTAGCTGATTATTTGGATTATTACAGGGTTACATAATGTTTTTATTCTTTTCCAGATGTTATCGTTCAAATTTATTAAAAGTATTTCTTCGTCTGGGGTTTTTTTTCCAACAAAGTTTAATTGCTATCCTCTCCTGCCAATCGTTTTTAGAAAATAAAAGTCATGTACATAGAATTGAATTCACTGTCATTTATTCTTTAAATTTCAAGGCATGCCTGGTGTACAAGGGACAATGGGACTTTCCTCCTCTTTTTCATGGATGTCTTGGCTGCTGAACTGGTGAATGCTAATGAAGCTGTAAAGGATGACCTTGAGACAGCCTTTGAACAGTGTGTCTTTTGTCTCTATGGACATCCAAATAAAAAGGCAAAGGCTCGCCATCTGTTTGACCACAATGCTCCTCCGGTGAGGTTTTTTCTGTCATGCTTGAGTGAGCTGCGTTTTCCTAACTCCCCATTTTAGCCATGCTTTGATGATGTTGATGATGTTGATGATAGATAATGCTGATGACAATGATGATAAGTTTTCACCACAAAGGTGCTCAATGGATAAAAGTTTAACTCTTTCAGGACTTTAGATTACGCATCTTGGAAGTAACAACCTATCTTGACTGAGTTTTTAAGGATGGATTAGGTTTTAGGCAGAGGGCTCAAGTTTTGTCTCCCATTTTGATTTGCTGTGATTAACAGAATATAATGTGAATTTGCATTTCAGGTAGAATTAACTTGGGACAAATGTGAGGTAATCTTTGATTACTTCAAGCCCAAGTCACTGCCAGAATTTGACAGCTACAAGACCAGCACTGTGTCAGCTGAGGTGAGATGGTCAGGAGATGATGAAAACAAACCTCGAAAATGTGTGCTGCTAATATTAATAAAACATATACAGTGTATATAAAGAATTAGAGTTGACTACAACCTATTTATAACAACTTTGCTCTCTTGTTTGGGAAATTGTGACAGTTTTATACAATGTTTCATGAAATTCTTAACACTTGTCCTCAAGTATACATTTATGTCCATATGTATTCATTGTAAGTTTTGTAGTTTACTCAATTCAAACTTCAGTGAAATTAAAAGCTTTCACCTCCAAATAGGTAATACAAGTTTAAAAAAAAATAATAATCTGTAAACATTTTGAGAAGTCTGACTAAACGGTTTCAGCTGCACAACCTGTTAAAAAGAATCCACAGCTTGGTGCCTGAAGAATCTGACCCAGGTAACTATTACATTTCTTCTCAAATTCTATCTCATCTCATTCATCCTCTTGATCCCCATCAAGACAATAAATGTTTCTGTATTAACTTTTTTTTATACGACCCAACTATTAGGAGTACTAGGAATATTAAGTCTACAACTGCTCTTTAATCAAATGAATAAAGCACTTCAGCCACTTAACCTCAGTAACACACACACACACACACACAAATCTTAGTCTTTTTGTTTGGTTCATGGGCTACACTACACTTATGCTTAGCCTTCCCGCCTGCTGCTTGACTCCCTGGTTAGTCAGCTGTTCACCTGAGCTGTGTTCATGTTTCAAGATCATAGAGAATTTGTGTACATTTTTATCAGGTCCAGTCTTCATCTAATTGTATCTTCTCTGCATATTGTGCATCTCGGCCACACATCATGCCATATTCTATATTACTGTAGGTATGCTGGCTCGTCAGTGAGTGTGGTACTGGCAGAGCCCACCTTTTGATAGTTATTCTCCTAATTGCCAGGTTGTCTTGTAAAGTTAATGAAGAAATTACAGTTTCTTCTAAATTCTCTTTCTTCATTATCAGATGACTCAACACAAATGCCATCCTAGTCTTCCCTGTGTCTGCAGGTGGTAGGGGGTAGAGAAAAGCCTGGTGATCTTTTTTTACAGACACTTATGTAGTGGTCAAGGGCAGATAAGGTGGGTTCAGTAGTTTCTAAGTGGCAAGGGCTGGTAACCCCAGTGACCAGGGCAGTAATTTGTTGGCTCCAGAGCATCTGCAGCCCCTAAGGTCTCAATAGTCAGGTCATCTGGTAAGTATTGAAAAAAAAAACAATTTACAAGAAAATTTCATTTCTGTGACACAAGTAAACATTTTGTATCTCTAGAACTGTAATCAATCCAGCTTTAATCCAACAGTTTTAACCTTTTGTCACCCATTGCTTTTTTTTTTTTTTTGTATTTGGTTGATTCAAACTCCTCCTGGAACTGTCAAACATGGGGAAAGCATTATTTTCTCTCTTGTGTAGAGTTGCAGGGTGTGAGTGTGGCTGCATGATTTGTTTGAAATTCTTGTAATTCTTTGAAAGGGTATTTACACTGGAAAGACTCTTCTTCAGGTAAACTTGTGGACCAGATACAGGAATATATTGAGGGTGATCGAAACTCAGCTCCTACCTTTACTACTAGCAGGTGAGGTCAGAGGTCAGAGTCAGTCAAGACAGGGTTACTGTTCCTCTCTCTCAATTTAGCAGTGAGCAGCATTTTAAAGTGCAGCATAATATTTGTAGGCTGTGCCAAAAGCCTTCAAAGAGGTACTTCTCTGTCTAAAAATATCTGGAACAAAACTTTAAAACTTGGACTGTATAACAGCATTGTCATGTCTCTTGAAAATTTGAGCAGCAGTAGTATATGTCACTAGATTGTTGGAACAACAAAACTGATGCATCATAAAATCCTTGAAACAATTAAAGTGTTGCCAGATTATTGAAAAACAACTGTCATGTTGTCCCACCATTAGATTATGAAAAAACAGAATTGTCATTTTGTGCTCATTACACCAAGTGAAACTTTTGGCAATCTTATCTTCCAGCACAGTGCTGCAGGAACTATACTATCTGCTGGCAGATTACTTTTTCAAGAACAAGGAGCCTGCGTAAGAGCTTTTTCCTTATGGATCTCTTACTGTCCCTGCATTATAGTCATGCTGCGCTAAGTATTTACTATACTGTGCAATACAGGTTTATATGTGAGGTATAGAGGACCAAGGGAGTTTTCTCCATTTTTCTAGCTTACCTGTTTGAATTTTTTTATTTTATTGTCAGTAGGAACCCAATCAAATTCTACACATATGATGTTTGTTTTAACTGCTCATTTTATTGTCAATAGGAAAGCAATCAAGTTCTACACATATGATGTCTGTTTTAACTCTTCACGACTTGACTCATGGGCAGGGTTGGCTCTGGCCAAAATGAGTCAGTTAGAGCAAAAGCTCAGCTCAGTAAGTATGTCTAACTTCTTGTGTCACACCTCCAGTCTGATGAATGCACATCATGATATGTTCGTCAGAAATGTTTTTTTCTTTCAAGCAAGTCACTTCTCTAATTAATTTAAAATTAAAAGTTAAACTAAACTGCAATGCCTTGGAGAAAAATACTGTTGGTTCATGTTAGCTGTATTAAAGGTTGTTTTTTTTTTTTTTTTTTTGCATTCCACTACCATACATTCCTTCTTCATCACCATTGAACATATTTATGGTTACAGTATGCTTCTATTTGAAGCTTACTATAAAATTACAACTGGCTGGACAGTTAACCTCTGTAGGTGGAGGATACTTAAAAGTGTCATGCTATCTGATCAGTTGTCTGTTTTTAGATGGAGTTAAAGATTGATGCCCCGTTGCATAAGAAATCCATAGCTGCTTTGCGCTGCTTCAGGCGAGCAGTAGAATTGTGTGAGGGCATCCGCAAGCTGTGGATAGAGTATGGGTCCCTGGCATATCAGCTGCACTCTCATGCCTCCAGGCAGCTACACATGGTCTGTGTGTGTGCGCACGTGCATGTGCATTCATGAATGCATGTGCATGCATGTTTATATACATATTTACACTAAAGAGAGAGATATAAACTTTTTCTAAGCAAAAATAAGCAACTGGAGTGACCTACGGTTTGCATGAATTTTTATACAGTTATGTATAATTGTAAAAGCATAATTAAAACATTTGTGCATTCATTTATACATTGCTTTATCAGCTTCAAAACAATCAGTTCAGTGTTTGTGCCATTTCAGCAAGCATGGTTTCCGTTGACACCTGACCTGCTGGAGATAGCTACAGAAACACGCAATGAAATGTTGGTCATAGCACGGAACTGCTACTGGAAGGCAAGTGAGTGTGAAGCAGAGAGCAGTGAAGAGGAATGGCTGCATCACTACATGATGGGCAAAGTGCAGGAGAAGAAGCGAGCTCATCCCCGTGAATATCTGGAGCACTATAAGCAGGTATCATAGCTCACACCTGAACAACCAGTCTCTGCAGCATTATAGACAGGCTTTATATGAAAAATTGTCTGAGGGCTCTGCAGAACTATAAACTGTGCTACATGCAAAATTGTCTCGGTTCTCTGCAGCACTACACAAACAGGTGCTAGGTGCACAATTGTCTACAATCTATGCAGTCCTGGGGATGATGGGGAGAAATCTCATTTTCTAGTGCATTTTAAATGTATTCCAAGAATGTTTAGATCAAAGATTTACTTCTAAGGCAGCATTGTAAAATAAAATTTGTTTCCAAGAGTTGATTGATACATTCTGCCTCTACTTATATAGAAAATGAATGGGAAAATATATTTTAAGGAAATAAAACAGAATATATTTACATCAGTTATTTTCAAAGCTGCTAAATTATTTTTATACAAATTCACTCACTTTACTACACTGCACTATTTTACAAAATCTGTACTAAAAAAAAAAATTGGTGGTTTTGAAAGCATTTCCTCATTGCAGGCTCTAACTCTTTATCATAGGTCAGTTGGTTGGTTGCTTTAATGTGATAGTGCTTACACCTAGAGGTGATTTTGCAGTTGGGAGATTGAATGGGAAGTACCATGAGACCCCCCACCACCCCCGCTCCGATGGTCAGCCTTGCAAACAGATCTCACATTCAGAAAGAGTCTTAAGACAAGATCTGAACACTGCAGTGGTGACAAGCAAGTGTTTTAACCACTACACTGCCAGGTGTCCCTTTAATATAGCTAACGTGCTGTTCCCTCAAGTCTTCCTTTAGTTTTGGGAACAGGTGGAAATCATTAGGAGCCAGGTGTGTGATGCAGCATCACTGAAAAGCCTAGGCGTTGAATTCCATCTCTTGTTGCTGCATTTGTGACTGAACACTCTTTCATTTCAGTGGGAACTGTAAGCATCTGTGTGTTTGAGATCAAGAATAAGGGAGGGGAGATAACAGAACTAGTTTTATCCAGATATAATTAAACTATTACAATGGAGGTAGATCTTATCAGCCCGCCCTCATATATTCAAGGAGCAGGCTGTGAACCATGGTGGATAGAAAGTGAGTGAATGAGGTGAGATGATGAAGAACATGTTTAGTTTGTTTTTTTGTGGGTTTTTTGGAGGGGGAGGTGGGGTAGACCAATAAAATGAGGATTTAGGAATTTGTGGACTTATTGAGATAAACAAGTGCAAAGTCCCTGACTCACAATATTGAATCACTTACAATGTGATGATAAACGTCATAATTTGCAGGCAGCTATCTATCTTCACGAAGAAGGAGCCAAGTATCCACGTAAAATACTCTACCAGCACAGCCCTCCACATTTGTCACTAGAAGCCCTGGAGGTATGTGAAACTCCTCATCTTTCTTAAGGAGGAGCAAGCATCTTAAGTCATAGATTTATCATGCTGATAAGAGTGCAGTGAATTTTGATTTCTTGGTCCTTTTGTCTACTGGAATGATGTTTCTTGACTGTCTACAATTTGTTTATGCTCTACATACATCGGTTGTCTAAAGGGGTAGATTGTTATTTCATCCTTTGGAAAGGCTATTTATTGTGTGCTTCATTGTCTGTAAACACAGGCCTTTGCAAATATTTAGCTCAGCTGTCTTTCATTTGAAAGGAATTTGCTACCAGTAGTTCTGTTTAATTATGTTTGCCAGCACCTTCATAATGTTAATGTACGCTCATTCAGTCTTTTGAGCACAGCACATTGAGCTCACCTCCACACAGGAAAATGCATTTCATGTAAATTCTGTTGTTTTTATTGGTATGGTTATGACACATGTAGGACCTTATGCCTTCTATGTCATACCTGGGTGGGGGTTGGAGGATGTAAGGGAATATTAAACTGCCACTATAGCTGCTATTTTTGTCTACACTGTTATTTTGCAGCTCTGCAAGCATGAATAAACCTATGTATGTTTTGTTTGCTGTTCTGTAGAAGTATCCGAACAAGTGTTTCTATATGAATGTTTCTTCTTATGGTACCTGTCTACAACATTTTATCATTTGAAGTGTTATTTGCACCTGTTCTTGTCTACTGGTTGTATTAAATGTTTGTATATACTTGGATGTTGATCTGGGCCTCTGTCTGTGGTGGTCTTACAGATGTATTATCGTCTCCATGTTGCCGTCATGAAACATTTGCTGAAAACTCACACACCTGAAACAAAGGAGAATATGATGGTGTTTGACCGGTATGTTACGGAAGCTAAAGAGTCTCCCTTCGCCCTAAGGCAGGAAAAGAGAAAGGAAGGGTAAGCACTTGTCAGAATTTTTTCTCCGTCATTGGCCTGATTAATAACTTTGTATTGAAGTATTAGCTTTTTACTACAAGTATTTCCAAGTTTTGCTTTTGTTTACTGATTTACACAGACTGCTCATACCATTGTAGGCATTTCCAAGAGCATTTCATGAAGATTCTTGTGATGCCTTACAGGAGAGATACCTTGTCCTCTGCAGAAGACAGCCAGTCATCTGCTACCAGCATTCCTCCATACAGCACCACTTTTCAGCGTCCAGTCTATCACATGACACCCCAGGACCACAACTACTCCAAACAAAAAAGCTACTCTGGAGGTACATCAGACACTTTGCATGCAGCTAAGATGCCAATGGAAACAGAAACTTCTGAGTCAGCAGAAGAAAAAGAGACCCTGACTCCATCCAAATCCAGGAATCTTAGTGTTGAGTGGGCAGATGAGCAGCTGGGCAAAGGTCAGGCTGCCTCGGGTGGGAGTGTGGTAGTGGGTTGTGGTGAGGTCAGTGGCACGCATGGCAAGGGATCCGTTTGTGTTCCTACATCATCATCAGTAGCAGTGTGTCGTGAGTCCCTTGCTACCTGGAGTTCTGATGGAAATAAAAAGGCTGCAGAGGTTGATAGCAGCAGCTGCATGGAAGTGGTAGAGCTTCATAACGAACAAGGCTCTCAAGTAACTGGAGACATTGTGGACACTCGACCTCTCTTTCTGGATAAACAGGTTGGATACCAGTGTTTTGTGTATGCATATGTAAATAAGGCATTTGTGTGCTCTTGAGATTTTATACCTGGATATTTCCAGAGATGCTCACCCATATGATTCTTTTGCTTTTTATATGGAAAAATCTGAAAAAATGGAAATAAGATTTTAGAACTCTTAACATGATTTTTTTGGTTGTGGTGATCTTTTTTTTTGGGGGGGGGTGGGTTGGGGGTGGCTCAATTTTGTTGTGTTCATTGCCCGATCCAGGTTTTCTGTCTACCATTACCAGTGTGTAGGTTCCAAATCTGCACCGCAACCACGTCACCCAAGAGAGTTGCTAGGAGACCTTTGGTCTCGACAAAAGCAGTGCTGACATTCCCTCTTCTGCTGAAAAAAAGAAAGCAGACCTTCCTTAAATAATACAAAACTGACTTTACATTGAACCTAGCAAAAAATGGGTCGTTGCTGATGTGATATCATTATTTCAAACTCTGATCAAATGACATTCATCACCATGAGAATCTCCAAAATACATGGTGTCAATGAAAAGGGTGTAGCAGAGATGCTCACCCATACACTTTTTCCATACCCTGTAGGGAAAATCTTGAAAATGCAAGGAAATATGTGTGAAAATGCACCAGAGATTTCTTATTTTCATTCGTAATCTGTTAGGTTTTTTGTTTTGTATAAAATATAGATTTTGGACTCAACAAGCAGCAGTTTTGAAAGGACTTACATATGACCTACTTATTGTCACCTTCCGTGGAGGTCACCTGATTCATTACTTTGTTATATTCTAGTTAGAAAGGTATATTTTTTATTTCAAACATGGAATTTTATAATTTTTGTTCTTTAACTTTTCAGGTCAGTGAGGGATTCATTCCTTCAGAAGAGGCTGGAATTATTAAATGTGGACGAGGGAAGGAAAGCCAGGATGAATGTGTGTCAATGACTGACTTGGCAAAAACATCTGTAGCTGTTGGCTTTTCTACATCAAACAATGCACTGGTTGATTCCGTCATTGCTGTTTCTTCTGTCTTGGAAAATGAAAATGTTAAAGAGATGCCTCAAGAAATTCACGGTCAAGAGAGCAATAAAACAGATCTTTCTCTCCCTTTTTCAAGTCAGAAATGCTTAGCGGTGACAAGTTCAGCTAGGGGAGGAGCTCTGCAAAAACAGGGCACAAACAAGCCATTCAGAAGCGTTGATGCAGGAGAGTCAGCAGTTTTACTGCAAGAAGTGGCAGACACTAATTGTATCAGAACTTCCCAGATTTCTTCCCTAACATTCAAAGAGGCAGATCCTTTGGAAAAGTCTGCATCCGCTTCATGCTGGACAGTGCCACTCAGTGATACAGACAGAACAGATCATGGGCAGATCATCAGTTTGAAGGACAGCAACACAGTGCAAGACTTCTTGGCATCAAATTCTTTATCCTCTTCCAGTGTCATATTGCTGTCGGATCCTGAGGAATCACAGCAACATAGCACTACACCTGGCAAGCAAACTGTTCCAATTTCAGCTCGGCCAGACAAACAGCCGCATGTTGCTGGTCATTCTGAAGCAGTGCTAGAGCAGAACCTAAACTTGTTGCCCTCAGAACCAATGGAAACTGCTGTAAGATCGGAAAACCTGGAAAATCATTTATTTGAAGACAGCAAAGAAGGCAGAAGATCTGGCAAAAAGATTGCACTGATAGGTGGATCTGAAGAGATGGTTATGATGAGCAACAACAGTATTGAACCAAATGATGCTGTCACCAAGGGCACAGTCTTAAGTACACAGGATCCACAGGTGATTTCATTACAAAACCCACAGGCTTTAACTGATGGAAAGGATGAGCAGCTTTGTGAACCAGTACTAAAAAGTGAGAATGTGGCTGAAAACCTAGGGCTTACTGATGCTAAACAGGTTAATGATGCAGAAGGCAAGCCTTTGCCAAATAAACTATCACCTGGGACTATGCCGACAGGTGCAACCTCTCCACAGCAAGGCAGCAGCTGCACACAAAGCAACAGTGCTGGCAGCAAAGCACAAGCAGATTCTCACAAGGAAACGATTCTGAGTCAAGAGGAGTTTGAAAAGTGGAAGAAGGAGCTGCTGGATAAGTGCGTTGCTGGCCTTCACCTGTGTCTGTCACGCTTCCCAACCCACTACAAATCCATCCACAGACTGGCACACCTTTACTACATGTCCTCAACTCATAAGGTACATGTACGTGCAGATAAAATTATGTATTACACATAACACGTTTACACATATGTGCATGCAGTCCTCCACTTGTTGGATTCATCAAACAACTCACTTTTCAAATTATTTTGCATGGTTATTTGTGTTTTCTTCAAAGAAAACAATAATTTAAAACATATCTAGAATAAACTTTAGATTTTTTTGTAATGCCTAAATTCTATTCTGCAAATGTTTGCACAGAACACTGCCTTTGCAAGAGACTTGTTACTAGGCAACCCAGAGTGGCAGAACTTGAGTCACATGCCAGCCCAGGGCCTGTTTGCAGAACGTCGTGTCAACAACTTCTTTCAGGTAAATGTAGCTACTGCTGCTCAACAGGCTGAATTGGCATGATCCTAAAAGACATAATAATAGCTCACAATGAGAACATATGCAAGAATTCCCTTGCATAACAGTTGACACATACACACAAAAGACCTTTAGCTAACAGCGTCATGGCTAACATTGTGTGTGTATGTGTTGGAGGGATGGGGATGAATGTAGAGGCAGGTGTAGGTGTGCATGTAATCTTGTATATGCTGGGACATGTTGTTGACAGGGTATCTGGAAGATTCCTATAGAAGAAATTGATCGCTCAGGAAGCTTTGCCTCTCACATCAGTCGCTCAGTGCAGCTGTTGTTAGATGTCTTACGAGACCTGGGAGAAGTGCGCATGCTGTTGCTAATCAGCACACAGCTGAGAAAGAAGCCTGACATTGGAAGGTAAGCAGCAGCTTCAATAAATACTTAGCATGGTTCTTTTTGTTTTGATGCATTAAAGTACAGAGATTGTTCTAGAATGTGTCTTGCAGAATGCTTGCATTTTTCTCTGAAGGGTGAGTCTAGGGTCAGCACAAACATGTGCCTACAACAATACTGTAGCAGGCACACATTTGTTTCGATGAGCACCTCTTTTTACCATGAAGGGGTCCCAATTTTTCTATTGAAGTAATCCCAGAGCCCATGTTTTTGAAATCTTAGAATACCTCTAAGTGCACTTTGTGCATAGGTGTATTTGTGTACACATAGGTATGCATGTGTGTGTATTGATTGGAAAGTAAAACAAGCAAGAGAAAACTGTAAAACAACTCACACACACACATATTAAACATGTACATGTCATACATATTTTACATGTAATATGTGTTACACATTACGTACATTACATAAGTTAAACATGTGTTGTACATATTATATGCATTATACGTGTTATAAATGCTATACATACATATGGTGTCTGGTCACTTAATCCCCAGACATTTAATCCTCGACACTTAATCCCCGACACTTAATCCCCGACACTTAATCCCCTAGACTTTTAATCCCTAGGCACTTAATCCCCAGACATTTAATCCTTTATAAAGCATTGTGTAATGTTAATCCCCTAGACTTTTAATCCCTAGGCACTTAATCCCCAGACATTTAATCCTTTATAAAGCATTGTGTAATGCTTTTGTCAAAGCATCAAGTGTCCGGTAGCATTAGTGACAGCCAGAAATGAAATAATCAAGCAGTTATCTACTCACAATCATGAGTGCAACAGAGAAAAGGCGATGGCAAAAAACACAGTGGGAAAAATGAAGGAGAAGACGACTGAATCAACAACAACGCCCGTGGCTTGTCAAGCTGCAGTAAACGTCGACTTACCTCCATCTGTTCTAATGGCTCTACCAAGTAAGAGTAGTATAAACAGGACATCGTGGGAGACCCAGGAACAAAAATGTCTACTTAAGGATTGTCAGTTACACAAGGCATCTGTTCTACAGTCATGCGCCAGCACAGAGAAACATCTAAAGAGGAAGTACGCTGCATTGGCCAGGAGAATTAGCAACATTGTACAGTGGTATGAGGCAATGGAACGTCTTCTGCACCTCCAATCATTAGCTTACCTGTCATATTGATTTAACAACAATTACCTCACGAACACTTAAGAACAATTTTCATATCATATTGTTGAAGAACATTGAATTTAATAGCTCACATGAACTTTAACTAATGTTATAGATGTTGAAATGACATTGAAGTTAAGTATTATTTTAATTGTCAAACTTATTGTTATTTTTATATGAAAATAATTATTTGAATTTGAATTAAATTTTTAACTGACTTCATAATTTTTATAGTTGAAATTTCATTTTTAGGATTAAGTGTCTGGGGATTAAGTGCTTAGGGATGAAAAATCTAGGGGATTAAGTGTCTGGGATTCCATACATATACATGTTACATGTGTTATACATTGTCTGTACTTGGTTTTTAACATCCTTGTGTTTCAGCTCCCTTATGAAATGCACTCAATGCAGTAAATTTTTACAGTATAGAGTTTCTTGCTCATCTTTGACGTAAACAGCCTTTTGCTTATTTGAGTTCAAACTAATTGTATAGAGTTCTATTTAAACTAGACATTTGTGTGAAAACTGCTCAATGTTTATTACGTTATTTCAACTTCTGTCTTTTAGAAGGTACCTCCGGGATGGGGAGCGCCAGATTTTGGCCAAACAGGCTCAGGCCTATATGCTGGACTCTGTTGCCATGCAGCTGAAGCGACCAGAAGAAGAAGTTGATAAAAAAGAAGTTCTTTTGTCAGCATTTTGTGTTTACAACACTCATCGCCATGGCAGCAATGCCTTTGAACCTATGAAACTTCTCACTGCAGCGTATCGGCAGCTGGCATTGCCACAGGTAGGGTAGTCTGCAAGTAAACATTTTTTCAGACCTGGTGCCTGATGTGCTTTTTGCATTGTTTCTGAAATGTGCTTGTGTTTGCCACATTTATCTTATATGACAGTAAATCAGGATGTCACCGTGAATGTACTAATTGTAGTTTTATCATTTCCAGTTCCATTTTTTTAAAATAAGAAAACAGTTACTGACTTATTTGTTAACACAAAAAGATGCAGTCATCATTCATTGTTATTTATGTCTGAATTTGGTATTGGCATGGATGCATTTTTAGATTCTTTACCAAGAAGTTTTCTCAGATAAGCATAAGCAATACCCGGTCAACTGTGATCAAGAAATCATATGACTTTATAAATTACCATGATTGATGTGATTTTGAGAATTACATATTTATTCTGACCATTCCCTTTTCCAGCCATGATAAATTGGATTACATTTCTGTTATTTAATTATTTCAGCAAGGATCAATGTCTGAGGTGGAGCAGGCCATTCATTACTGCACAGCTCTTATTGCCCATGAGAGTCAAGCCATGGTAGGTGTTGCTGGTGGCATTTTCCATCCTTTTTGCAGAGTTTACATGGAAATGATTTTATTCAGTATCATTCCACTTTAATAAAGGAGTGTTTTGGCAAAAATCACTTAAACTTATCTTTCTTATAAAATATTAGTATTCTTAGTAGGAAATAAAAATTTGCTTTTGTGTTTTGCTCTGGTGAAAATAAAAATAGGAGTGGGGAGGGATATGTTTTTTAAATCAGCTACAGTATTAACTTAATATATGAACAATATTAACATTAATATAATATATGCACAATATGAACATTAATAATAAATGCACAATATATATTAGCATATATTTAAACAAAAAATTGCAGTTACCATACATTGGCATTTTTGTCTGTATTTGCCATTAACATCTATGTATTTCATGGCATATTTTATCAGAAATTTTCTTGCTCTGTAAACTTTTTTGGAATTAGCTTGTGATGCACTGTTTATTTTTTAAGACTCCCAGACAAGAAAGGAGTCGTCTGTCCTTGAGTTTCACGTCACCTGCCTTCAGCACTCCAGTGATCCCTGGGATCAGTCCAGTAGCTTTAGCAGGAGGTGGCTCTCTTCCCAGTCTGCCAGCAGGACCAGAAGCTTCCGCAAGAATTTCTGGAACAAGCAGCATAGAACACCAGGGATTGGTGTCTGCACCAATCGGTCCTGCCTCTACCAGGTCATTACTGGGTGGACCATGTGGTCCTCAGTCCTTCTCCCAGATATCTGCCCACTGGGAATCTCAATCAGCACCATTTGGAGTCTTTGCTGGCAGCATCACCACATCAGGGGTGCCTCTCACACCACCCAGGAGAGTGTCCACAGGAACAGGAACCACAGACATTATTGATCTGACCACACCGGAAAAGCAGAGTCCAATGAGAACTGCCAAATCACCTCAGCCCTTGACTCCCACCTCCACCATACTTCATCCAAGAACCCCAGGAGCCTGGCCACAGATGCCCCCCAGTTTGTGCCCTACTCACATCCATTCGTCCTCTCCATTTTCATCTCCCATCAACCCAATGTCTAGCGGGGCATCAGCTGGGCAAACACCAGGTTACACTACGACCGACGACCCCAGTGACTTTGACATGTCTGACCCTGGCGATGACTTGGCTTTCACATCACCTGATAAACTCACTTCAGATGTGAGGCACCATTTTCAAGGTGACCTGTTGTAACATTGGCAAAGCAGTGAATAAACCATACTATTTGTGAACATGATTTTCTGTGCATAAAATGTCATATTGAAGAGCTGAGAAAATGGATGTGTTAGACATGGTTTGGATATGCTATTGCACCAAAACATTCTTGTATGGCCATTTGTCAGAGAAAAGGAGTAAACTATACAAATTGAACAGCACATGCATATTTTCTGGGTGAACCATGAGCTTATCAGTACTCCTCCCAGATTTCTGCTCACCGGGGACATTGATCAGCACCCTATCCAGTCTTTCTTGACAGCACCTCATCAAGCATGTCTCTCACACCTCCCAGGAGAGTTTCCACAAGGACTGGAACCACAGATATTATTTAGGCAGACATTAACCTGTGTAAATCTTTTTCTGAAAGTCAGCCCAAAGAATCAATTAGATCTGAGATCTGACAAAAAATTTACCACTGCAGTGTCCACATGCCAGTGCATGTCATTAGTTCTCTGTAAGTTGTCTTTTCTCCAATTTAACATGCAGCCTTGACTGGCATTGTTGAAAGCACACATGCACAAAACACTTCAACTCCCTAGGCAGGTGATACTTACTTCAAGGGGGTATGTAAATATCCAGATGATGTTCATTATTAGAAAACAAACCAAAACAGTTTCTCATATTCTTTGCCAGGGTTTTTTTCAGTTTTGCTATGGGTTGTTCACTTCAAAGTCTTATAACTTTATAGCTAAAGATTACACAACCCCAAAATTTTACTAAATCTTTTGCCATACATATCTAAACATATTTATGCTTGTTTGATTAAAACAAAATTGAAGTTTTCACTTTGTGACTTGAGAAAATGCATTTTGGGTTTTTTTTTAAGCTTGCCAAGCAGGCTTTTGGGAAGCTCAACAGACAGGGAGCTGGAATAGTCCAGGCACAAGAATAAAAATGCAGACGTAAACTTCTTGGTAGAAGAAACTGTTAATAAAAGTCTTATGTTGCTAATTCTGTAGGGCTTTATAAAAAAAACTGACTTGAAGACTGCATTTTTGTGGTTCTCTAATGATAGTGGTGGGTCAATGGACACAGAATGATTTCTCACTGCCTGGATGACTGGAATACTCTCACCAGACAATGTAAGAGTGGTAGAAGATAGTGTAGCAAGTTTTAAGCTTTAAAAGGTGGCTGGAAGAATCTCAGCTTTGTTTTTATTTGTTCGTAATTTTTCTTTGTTTATCCATTTCTTCACTAAGTTATTAGTATTCTTTGTGGGAACAAACTGTTGTAGCTCACACACAAGTAACTGTATCATCAGTTTACATATGGTACGAGGTTCCAGGCTGACGAATAACTGGGTCATAGAGTTTTATTCAGAACATGTTTTAAAAATTATAGCCAGCACAGCATTAAAAAACAGTTTGCCATTTTCTTTTTTGATTTTCTCAGATTTGCTATGGATTATTCGGATCCCAGACACTTAATCCCCAGACACTTAATCCCCGGACACTTAATCCCCTAGACACTTAATCCCCAGACACTTAATCCCCAGACACTTCAAACCCTCATGACATTATAACTAAGAATTATACAACCCTAAAAATTTGACTAAATCTTTTTCCATACATATCTGAGCATTTTTACATTTGATGATTAAAACAATTTATTTGTTCACTTTCCTAGGTTCAGTTTAGATAAAAAAATTACTAAAGCTGTTTAAACTCTTCACCTAAGGTAAAAAGTGAGTAAAGAAATTAAATGATTTATTTTATAATAATTTATTGCTAATAGAGATGAAGTTTTTTTAAGTTTTTAAAAGTTTGTGGGGGGCCATACTGAACTGACTTAGGTTGCATTGACTGGCTGCCTATAATTTTGTAAAACTTGAAAAAATACTTCTAATACTTGATAGTTTTAATACCGTTAACCCTCATAGCCCATCATAAAAATATTTCTATGTTCAAAAACATGGGCTTAAAATTTATGATTTTGAAGATGATAGTGAAACTGCAGAGCCACGATAGTAAGCGTATCCTACTCTGCCAGGAGGGCCACAATCATGGCCCATCATGCAAAAAGAGTAAGCCAGTAAACTGGCTCTACGGACTCAGTGGGTTAATGACCTAATGAGTAACATCAAAACAGATATGATATTACAATCTTGTTGATTTTGATGTAAAGTGTCATTGTCGATGCAATCTTGATGTAAATTTGATTTCTTAATATTTCCCAGATTGAAAGCAAATTATGACTGATCAACATGTCTCGATCTCCCTATACCATCTAGGATTAGGCTCTTCGCTCAAAGTTAGTGAAAATAGGTAATGTTTTGACGTGGCAGATAACAAAGTCATGCACTCATTTACAGCATAGCTGTCACAAACTAGTGGAAAAAGAAAAGCATTCGCAGTTCAATGAAGGGCACCCACTGTAGACTACAGAATTAGCTATATAGATTCCTACTCTTTTATTCGATCAATACAAAGAATCAGAAAACTCTTGATACAATGCAGCCAGTTAGAATTCACCTTTAATGACCGAGGCATATCTCAAGCAACATGAGAAAGTGTGCTTCAGAAGTTGTCGTCTGCCATAAATGCCACATGGATGTATGAGATGCTACAACAGTCTTGCCAAAACTATGGTGAGGTGTGCTTGATGGAGGCACAAAGATGTCAAGGACTGAGCCGTCATAGATACCTTAACACTGCTGTGTCTAGAAGAAAGATGACCATGATGGAGAGACCTTGTCTGCTGCTTTATCTGTTAAATCTATGGTACAACCAACCACATAAGTCAGAGCACAAAACATTACTAGCCAAAACTAAACAAACAGTACACCAGTGCAAGGTCTGGACATAAAGGATAAAGTCATTGATTTTGAAAAACAAATGTTACCTTGGTTGATTTAATATGAAACATTAAACAGAAAATTTACGAATAATCATTTTTAAACTTGAGATACTCAAAAAATTAGGTTAAAAAACGTCCGAGCCTGCCAGGATTCGAACCTGGAATCTTCTGATCCGTAGTCAGACGCGTTATCCATTGCGCCACAGGCCCTTGCATATGAATTGAGCCATCTAAATCTAAAATATCCGGCGCGCTCTGTGGTGAGGGTTTTTCTTTAGTTTCTAATTGTTGTCATTATCTTTCTCTTAAATGCCATATATTCTAGTTTATTTGCTACTTTATAATTTTAAAAGATCTTAGTTTTGTATTTCTTTGACACATATCTCACGCGGGGACTCGAAAACTCGAAATGAACGCGCACTAATTTTCTCTTCATATGTATTCATTTTTCAGTTTTATGACGACGCTTTTTTGTTGTTGTTGAGTTTGTAAGGGAAAGTGCTTCCACCTCTCGGTGCTTTCGCACTATTGGGGACGCTCTAAAGACACTAAGATTTAAAAATGTCACTGTAGAACATGGTGTGCTGATAGATATTCCCACGAACTTAACTTGGATATTCCCATAAAAACGCTTATGTGACTGCATTAAAATATTATGAAAATATATATACAATTAATTACAATCTGCTGTAAACCTCATCGAAGACGTAGATGATTTGTGTAGTCTATATTAAACTACAGAAAACTTCCCCACAGTCCTTTCCACCTCACAGTAAGCGCCACAGAAATCATAGAAATCTGTGGCAAGCACTTTCTACCCGGGAAAAAAGATTTCTTTAATCCCTGTGACTTGTATATTTTGTGGAATTATTTTTTTCCTAACCTAATGGATAAAAAGAACAAAAAATAAAAAATAAAATGTAGTGAGAATGAGAATGGGAAAAAATATTTTCAGATAACTCATGTTGAGTTGGGAGTACTCTCGGCCTTCACCTTAGTTAGAGATGGCGTCGATGTTTCCCTTACGAACCAGTGAAATTCTGTTTTACGATCGGTGTATCGAATTTTATAAGTAATGTCTTGGACAAGATAGCAGGTAAATAATATAAAGGCATTAGCTTGTAAAATGTTGAGCCATGCGAAAAGAAGACATACGACAAACCATGTAAATCTTTATGACTTTCTCGCCAGTCTGGAATGGGCTATTATTTGAAAGCAACACATGATACAATTGCCATGTGGTGCCCGTGATACTCCTGATATTGCCATAGTATAACTAGTGAAAGCTGATGTTTACATTTTGATTGACGTTCCCTGTTCGTAGTTATGATAGATGATGGTCTAAGGGATTGGTAGTAATGATAAGAGCAAACTTGATATGTTAATTTCGTTACATTCGGTCAAATTTTGATCCAGATTGCTGCGTTCAGAAGCCCATATCACAGCTCACTGTAATTTTTGTACTAGATGCACAACTATCTTTAACTTTGTGAGTTACTATTTTCCCATAGGTTTTTAACTTTAATGCTAATGTGCTTCCTAAAAAAAAATAAAAAAAACCACTGAAGATTTTCAATGAAATGTATTGGCATTTAAACAAAATGATCTTCTCTTGTAAAGCATTTTATATTGTTGTCGTTTGTCTTTTACAGCTGGCTAATGTGGTTGTATAATTAAGGCTTAGTTCTACTGTATTTTAGGTCATTTATTTTGCATGTGATATCTGATGCAATAGATGGCCACATTTTCATAATTACCCTTTCATTGTTTGGGAAATCCATATGGATTATTGGATACTATAATAATTTGTTTTGATTATAATGTCAGCTGGAATTTGCTGGAAAATACTGTAATTTTGTTAGTGCATATATATATATATATATATATGGGTTTTTTTGTTTTTTTTTACATGTGTAATACTGTTGCCACATTTAAAGTTTTTTTCTTCTCTAACCCAGAAGCTGTAAACAGCTATTCTGAGACACCCATGTTGGTAAAGCTGTGTAGTAAATCACCATGACAACAAGACGTGCTAGACTGCAGGTAAAGCCTAACCTCGGGCCACGCCTCCTCCGTTCTCAGGCAGAAAGTGAAGGTTCTGCGCCTTCATCCAAAGAAACAAACCATTCAGCTTCAGAGTCATGTTCAGGCTCTGATGTTCATGAAAATGAACAAAGAACTTTTACACAGCTGAAGGAAATAAACACCAGGACAGTAGAGAAGACAGTGCCAGTGAGATCAGACAACAAGGAATCAGATCATGAGACTCCAGAGATTTCAGCATCACTGGAAATCAATGAGCGTGAGAATACAATGGCAAATATTGTTTGTACTGAAGTTTCAGATGCTAGAAGCTCTTCGATAACCAGGCATGCTGAATCTGTGCCAGCTGGTACCATCTCTCGCTCCCCAAAGAAAGTACCTTGTGTTGAAGCAAAGAAATCTGGTGCTGTGGAGGTAACTAGAGACACTTCTGAAGAGTCATTTGCCAGGCAGCTGAAGGGCCAGCCAGGAGAGGGAATTGATGATCATCCATCTCCCACAGCCAAAACTTCTTTAAGGTCTAAACCTTCAGTGCTGCCAGGATCACGTTTACCTCACATACGTGGTACAAAGTTCAAACCCAGGCCCAATCTTGTTGATGCCAGCAAATCTACCAGAAGGTAATTTTTTTTTTAATTGTCATCTTTAAAGTTAAATGTTGAGCTTTTCTTTTATGTGGGAGGAGGTCTACCAGAGGGAACCTTTGTATATATCATTGTGGAATTATGAGCCTCGTTTCAGCTAGATCTGTTCACACACACACACACATACATCCGCATAAACACAATATAGAAAAGTAATGGTGGTGGTAGTGATAATTTATTTTAATTGTCAGTGTCATATCATAGAGTTTTAACAAAATAGGAATCACAAAAAGAAAAAAATATTTCAACCAGAAAAAATCTAATAATAAACTTTTTTTTTAACTAGACGCGAATGAGCAAATACATCCTTTAAGTTAACACAGAATTTCATCTTACTACTCATAATCACTATTTTCATTCATCCTTCTCGAATTACAAAAAGACAAAAATTATTGAAAGCAAAAACAAACTTAAAAAGCTAATAATAAATTTTGATTTAACTAGGCACAAATTAGGGAGTAGACCCTTAAAGTTAACACAAATATTGTTTGCATCAACCACTCATCATCATGATTATTATTCATCCATACATAACCAGATAGTAACAATAATGATCAAAATAATACACAAGGGCTTGATTTGGTGTGATTCAGAGGCTACAGTGGTATATGCCTCACAAGCACAACAATTGACCTATAAATGCTTGTCAGACAAAGATTTTCCCTGATCACTCAAAGCTCAAGAATGTTCTTTGTACCATAATAAGTCCTTCCCTTCTTATTTATAACAGCATGTAACATCAAGTTTAGGTCTGAGGTGGATTGGTGCCTGATAGGAAAAATTGTGTATGTATTTTTGCCTCAAACTTGACATCTGAATATGTATTGCAGATTTGCAGAACCGACTCCGAAGTTGGATGTTGAAGGCAATTCAAATGATTATAATCATTCCCCAGGTCAAAGTTTAAGACAAAAAGAACTCGAACATACAGATGCTGCAGGTGAAGACTGGCATCCTGCCAGATCACTGAACAAAGAAGGGTAATTACATCATGAGCTGTGATAATTTGTTTAACCTGGCTTTATGTAGAGGTTTTAAAGGATCACTTTCTTTTTTCCTTCTTTTTATGTTAGCTTGTTTATTGTGAGTGAGAGGAAGAGAGTTTGGAGAAGGATTTTAAAGTGTAATCATCTGGCATTGTCATTTGTTAAAATGTACTGGGTGTTATATGTTCAAATTTGCTCATGCTTGAGAGTCTTTTATGTTCTTTTATGTTGTGATTCAAGAATAGGATAGAGTGACATGACAATATATAACCTATTTGATTGTAAACCATTTGTCTGAAAACTTTCGCACATAGTGTCCGGCCAAAGGATCAGCATCATAAGGCAGAAAGTGCAGACAAAGTGGATATGCATGTTTCTGACACAAAAACAGTGGGAAGTGAGGTTGAGTCTGATGGCAATGATGCTGCTAGTGCCAGCCAGAGTAGTCTGGAGCAGGATGGAGAGGTCACTCAAGAATCAATGGCTGGTGGCCCTTTACCTGGAAGAAAAGAAGAGAAGAGAAAGGTGTCAGAGAGGGTAAGATGAAGACCTTCAAGAATAACTCTCAGCACTATTTAACATGATCCACTATTCATCTGTGACAGTCTCACACATGCATCTTTTGCAGTGACATCATCCATTCTTACTGCAGCATATAGCAAACAAACAAATGTGACAGCACTACTGTATAAATGTCATAAACCTATGTCAGAACAGTTATTTGACAGCACCTTTATGGTTAATCACTGATGGCTTTGTCTTCTTTTTTTTAGAAGACAAGACGGCCAAAAGCACATCTGCCTTCCACTGATACACCTCCTGATAGGACAACAATGAAAATGAGTGACCTGATATTCTGGAACCCAAGTAGGAATCCCATGAAGTGAGTATGGATGGCTTGAAGCCAGTTGGATTTCTTAAAAGTATAAATGAACCTGTAAAGCACAGCTATATTTTTTATTTAAAATATATTGTAAATGTCCCAATATTCAAATGGACTGATCATCTAATAAGGATGTAAGGTTTTATCTGAAATATTTTTTTCCCTTTTAAAATATTTCTTGCACTAACTTTATCTTAGCTGACATTTTTTGCACAATTTACTAAGTGATTATTAACTGGACAGTTGGTTTAGTGTGTGTGTGTGTGTGTGTGTAAGCTGTATTCAGCAGGGAGGAGTATATGTATGTTATTAAAATTTGGCTATTGAACATGTCCTGAGATTTTTGTGTGTAGTTTATAACTACTTTTTCTTTGTTGTGGCAACAGGAAAAAAGAACCCAGATCTAAACCTTCAGCAATGAGCAGTAATGTAGAAACACCAGATTCTGATGTTGTTGATGGAGAATCATCCAATCAGAGTGCTTCTTTGCCTGTTCCACAAGTAAAAATTGGACCAGATGGCAATATCATCCTCAACACAGACAGGTACACAAAAATATTTCTGTATGCCAATGAGTGTATGGTGTTGTTTATAAGATGAATGAGAGAAAGAGCAATAGTTTGAATGCAAACTGCATAATCCTCAAAGTATTTTACTTTGTCAAGATGATGCATGTTTCCAAGCATGTATAAGCAGTGTTATTGTCACCATCACTACTGACATTAACAGTTTTCTTTGCATTGTGACAGCCTGATTGTAAACAACCCAGCTACAGAACCCACAACATCAAGTGGGGATCTGGTAGAAGAAGATGAGGACCAGTTCATTAACTGCAGCAGTTTTCGTGATTACAAAAGGCCAAAACTTTGGTCAAAAAATGGTAATTGTTTTTGAAAATGCTACATCTGTTACATTATACACATTGTATGGTGTTTTGAGGTAAAGGATCAAAAAGTCTAAATTTATACTTTTTTTCCGTTGTATTTTGTGTTCTTTTTAATTATATCATTGATATTTGTAAAATGCAAAATAGTACATGGCTGAAGAAAAACTTTTGAGAAAAGCTGTTCATATTTTCTTGTTTGTTGAGTTTTAGAAAAAACAGATTTTTTATTTATACATTGATAAACATGATATTAAGGACTCTTCGGTAAACACTTTCCTTTTTCAGTGTATACTTTCTTTGTTTCATTTTTATATAAAAACTTTGGCACATATTTTGTTTGAAAATCTGAAGTTTCATTTTACAGAAACCCAGCGGTTCTTCAAAGCTCTCAGCATGGTGGGGACAGACTTTTCTCTCATGTGTAGCATATTTCCAAGCAGGTCTCGGAAAGAACTGAAGGTAAAGACGTGTTGAGAGAGCTGTTATAAGTTTTACCTATGCTGGTGCCTGCACCTTAGTGTTGATAGTATATAACGTATAGCTTTTTGCAAATGAGATGGGAGGAGAGTAATGTCCCTTCGCTTAACCGGCTGGAGGGGACTAGCTCTCTGTATTTGTTGTTGTTTTCGACGACTTGCTGTGAGTTTCGTACTTATTATTGGACACATGCTTCTTCGTCTTTCTGTTTCAATGATTTGCTTGTCTGTGGCCTTTTTGGTTCCACCTACGGCCTTCTGCGTCCCCATTGAAAGCCAGCCTGTTCGTAACGGTTTCTTGCGCCATTCGTCGCAAGATTTTTTTTTACCAGAGATCTGTACAGTCATGTTTTATCCACTTTGCTCTCTGCAAATTTGACAATTTCTCATCTCCGAATCACTTCGCTACATTTTGGCTTCTAGATCAACGTGCACCAGAAGCGTGGATTGAAATCTTCTGTTGTCACATCAAAAGCCAGCCTCTTTGTAACGATTTCTTCGCGCCACTCGTCGCAAGATTTTGTTGACTAGCGATCTCCACAGCCATATTATCTTATCTCCTCCACTTCCATCACTGCACATTTGACAATTCCTCATCTCCCAACCGCTTTGCTACGTTTTGGATTCTTGATCAACGTGTATCAGCAGCGTGGACTGAAACCTTCTGATGTCTTGTGAACTTTTGTGCGGCATTTGTGTTGAGGCGACGCCTCTATCAGCAATCTGTGTGCACACCGAACATGGGTAGCCGTTTGTCTGCTTGTCTTCGTCGTCGTCGTGTGGACATGCATGCGTGCTCTGGGCGTATTGAGTTGCACTCAGTGTGACTGTCTGCTGACATTCGTTGAATGGTTTAGCTCACAGCAGTAGACTCCGCCACACCATGACTCTCAATGTTATCCTTTAGATGTTATGTTCATGCTTGTGTGCGGTATTTTCTTTTTCTACCTTGTACTTTTTTTTGTTGCAATGTCTCTGTATAATTGTTTGTTAATAAGTTTGGTCTTTGTTTGAACGTGGTTTCTGTGTCAATCTGTTTTAAAGCTTTTTTTTTGGAAGGCACATTGAGTCAACTCTGGGGTTGAAAATTGCGCTATATAAATCTACTTTAATAAATAAATAAATATGAGGAAGGGAAATTATGCAGCTTTCTTTAGGACTTTCTTTTTTAACAGTTTTCTTGAGGGACGGGGGAGATGCCTTTTCAGTAGCTACTAGAATCACCAGTCCTTGGTTTGCCAAAGAACACTGAAATTCTAAAAGAAAATATTTGAATGGAATTTGACTTTGATTTGCTTGCAAAAGTTTGTGCTGTTTCTATTTTATATTAACTGTGGTAGAGGCTAATCTTAGATGTGTAAATCATGCATTTCAAATCTTTAGCTTTCAAGTAAGTTCATTCATAAATTGCACATTTTTTGAGCAAATGGAGGCTGCTTTGACTTTTTTCAATGATACTGACATCCCCAAACACTTTAAGAAACCTCTGCCAAAACTCAACTTACTCATTCTATTTAAAGCATGGTGTTTATTTATTCCATTCATCAGAGAAGGTAACTTTTTCAATGTTTTGCACAAGATCATAAAGCAGACTACCATTTTTGGTGCTGGATAATAATAATAATACTTCAAAGAAAATTATAAATGTTAAAACAAAATCTGCTTGCAGAACAAATTTACAAAAGAGGAGAGACACAATAGGCCTCTTATTGACAAGGCTTTGCGTGAGTTATTTTCCCACTTTTATATGATAGCACAGTGTAAAACACTAACATTCACTTTTATATATGTCTTCTGCTAAGTGTCTAAAAATTCACATATATGGCATAATTAGAGTTATGATGTTCTGTTCATAAATGTAACCACCTTTGAACCAAAATTTAAGCTTATTAGAAATCTCCTTGCTGTGTCTTTAGAGACCTCTTGTTTCTTTTTTAAAAGTAAAGCATATCTGTTTGTTATTTTGATGTTTAGAATGTACCTCATCAAACATTTAAAAATACTAAGGACATTTGTAAAAATGACTCAAAGTAAAATGGGACAGTTTTACAAATATTGAATGGTTATACTCTAGGTGAAAGACAGACCTTTGACATGCAGACTTTTGAGTCTGCAAAGGCAGAAGATGAAGCGGAGAAGAGAAGATGTGAAGCTGCAAAGGAAGAAAAGCAGAAGAAACGAATGAAGAAAGAAAAAGAATTGGATGAGGAGGAAGAGGGAGAAGGAAAATCAGAGATGGATGAAGAAGACAGAGATGTTAGAAAGGAAAACAAGAAGACCAGTTCCATCAAGGGGACATGTCATTTTGGTTAGGATTTTAAAAAATTTATTTGCTATAAACGTGTTTTCATTATTCACCCATACCTAACACTTTGATCCCCATAGTGCAGATCTTTTTTATTTGTTTGCATAGTCTAAAATGCATTTCATGTGATAAATACATTTTTGGAGGCATGCATTTTACTCTGAATGGCATGCTTCAAGTAGCACTAAATTTACATAACCCATGCACTCCTGTACATCCACTCACTAGCAGAGATGTGCACCCTCATTCTTTATTTCACTGATTATTTTATTGATTCCTTCAATAAAATATTGGTAAATTTAAGTGGTTCTTTAAAGGAAAACATTTTATATAAAATGTTAGCTATTTTTTAAAAATAGGCTGTTTCACTGAAATACATGAGTATGATTATAGTTTTGAGTGCCTTTAGGATTAGTGATCACAGTAAATGAACTTAACTGGTAGACATGATGGATGTTATTGTGACATTCATGTAACCCATCAAATGAATGCTGCAAAATATTTGTTAAATATTCACAATATTTCTCACTACTACTCAATTGGGGGATTAAAAGTTGTAACACAAGCATTTCTCTTTTACAGCTTCTGTTGAGGGTGAAGAAGGCTTTTCAGGCTATGAGCGAAAACGCCGTCGTGTCCAGCCATCCTCAGGGTATGTATTCTATGCACAGAGATTGGCACTACATGGCACGATTGCAGCCTTGAGTTATCTAGCTGTCTTTGTGATTTGTTTAAAAGTGCCCTTATTACTCATAAGATCATTCATGAATACATGGTGAATAAATGGCAGCACAAAAGTGAAAATTTATACAAGAGAATGGTTGCCACTTCACTTCGTCACTAGCTAAGGATATATTGCAGCTGTAATTCAGGCATATAAACAGGTGTTGCATCAGAGAGAAGTCATGTGTGGGAGGCAAGATCTGAAGACATGACCAACAGTCCTCATTGACTTGCTGCTGCTTGAGAAACAGAAGATTGTGAGATACAATAGCCAAAACTGCACACACTGACAACAAAAATATTTCAAAACACTATGCATTAAATTTTGATGAGTAATTTTGCCATGTTTTACTTATTTCTAAGTCATTTGGTGATATTATTTCAAAGTTAAGGATTTCTTAACTAAATTTAAAATTTAATTGTTAGGGTTGTATGCTAATGATTTTTGATAACTCAGAATTAGTGCTATAACTTGCTATGGTATTGTGTACCAAACAGAAGAATAATCCAAACCCACATATTCAGTTGTATAAGTCAGCCCTAATGGCATTCAATTTAATTTGGACTTTTTTTGAAATAAATATGCAAAGGAAATCACTTAGTCCTCTTTTTTTTCAGACATGCCCATGAAGTGGCAGATATTCTGGTTAACATGAGTCAAGGTAAAACCACTCGTTCAAATGAGGATGACAGAATGAGCATTAGTTCAGACCGGGATTCAGCTGCAGAACCTGTAGAGGAGGCATTTGTTCCAAAAGTTGCTCGTCGTAGTTCAAAGAGTACTTCTGCTCATACCTCTATGTCAAGTGCCAACATCATTGTGGACGCTCATGTACATGTGGCAGAGATGGCTACAAATATTTACACAGACACTCTTTATTCCCTGGGCCATGCAGAAAGTATGTCTCAGATGCAGATCTCAACTGAACTATCAGAGCAGCAGCCAAATTCAGCTCATACCACTCCTCAAGAACAGACAGCGGCAACTCCATCACAAAACTCAGACCAGCAATCCATGTCTGTAGGAGACCTATACAACATGGAGTTACCACCAGAAGCTATTCAGATGATGGAAAGGCAGCAGGCCGACCTGATCATGATGGAGAATCAGGCCACAGGGGAGGTGGTGATGTACATGGTTGCAAGGCAGACGGCTGACAATGTTCTCTCTGGAGCTCTGTCACTCCAGGCAGCAGAACTAGATCCCAGTCATATCCTCATGAGCGAAACATTGCAACAGTCTTTGATGACAGGACAAAGTCAAGTAGATAGACAGGCTACAGAAGTTTTACAAGGAATCATTACACAAGTGGCTACTAACTCTGCTGTGCAGAAAATAAGTGCTGGACCTGCAGCAGTATTCCAAAGTGAAAGCACAATATCTCCAGCTGTTGATCAGATTAATACGGATGGCAGCGAAAATCCAGCCGCGGAAAATAAACTGTATGTGGGTGTAGCAGATACAAAAGTAAAAACAGAAGAGGCAGTTGGTTCCAAACTGAAACTAGGCCTATGCTTAACTTTGGATGAGGGACAAGCAAACGCAGGCAGGGTGAATACAGTGAATGAGTGCGACAGTTCACTTAGAGGCCTTGCAAGGGAGGCAACAGCAGACATTCCCCAGCATGACAAAACATGCCTTATTGTGTCCACACCTCACCTGTGTGACCGTGGCAGTGATCTTCTGTCTACAGACAGTCCATTAGAGATGAAAAAGATGGAGCCAACTGTGAAGATGCGTGTAGCTGTTGATGTCCAGTCAGACAATTATGCGTTCGTGGATAAGGAAAAAAGGGCGGTGGATGTGTGCAGGACACAAAAGGAAGATTTTCCGGAAAATCATGCCGAAGAGAAAGCAGCTCTTTGCCAAAGGACGTGTACAGAATTTCCCCAGGAGGAGATTACATGATTAAACTTGTTGCCTTTTTCTGTCAGGGAACAAGACAAACTCCTGTCTGAATTTGGGAGTGCTATTTATAGCAGGGTTCTGATGCAAGTGCTTTCTCGGTATTGTTCTTTAACTGTGTTCATGCCTCTGTGCATTTGCTTTTATTTTTCATGATTTCAGAATTAAAGAACAAATAATACCTTTTTGAAAGCTAAGGAAATGTGTTAATTCTTTGTCAACAGAGATCTGTACAATTATATGATAAATAAAAGATTTTTATAGTGCATACTCACACTCGTAAGGAGCATGCTCTTAGCGCTTGAAACAAGAATGAGACAGACTACAAGAGACAGAAGAATAAACATCAGTACTGATGATGAATAGAAGAAAAAGAAAATGCAAAGAGGAACCAAGTAACAAGAACTAAAAATATTTTGATTCTGCAGAGTAGGAAAGTAGCAATAAGGGGTTGGTGTGAAAAAAGACTAGCATAAGTGTGGACTGTGTTAGGAGTAATGCTCAATGAAGGTTTGCGTTTTCAGTGCAGATTCAAATTATTTAAATGTAGGTAGGTAGCGGATGTGGAAAGTGAAAGAATTCCATTGTTTTGATGCACAGTAACTAAAAATCCTGTGACCATATCTTGTTGCTCTGGTGACAGGAATATGATATGATCATCAGACGAAGACTATAGTTGGCTGGGTGGGATGTAGGATGTAGAAGCTCGGAGAAACAGGGCAGGAGCCTGCAAAGAAATTAAAACACAGCATGGACAGTTTGTATTGAATGCGAGAGTAGATGGGTAGTCAGTGCAGAAAATGAAGGAGAGGAGTGACGTCCTGTTTTCAAGATCTAAGCACCAGACGTGCAGCAGAATTCTGTACTTTCTGAAGTTATGGATGAGGGACAGCCTGTGAGCAAGGAGTTGCAGTAATCAAGCCTAGAAATAACAAATGCACAGACAAGAGTGTTGGTAACGTGTGTAGAGAGAAGGTGACAGATGGCGCTGATCTTGCGTTACTCATAATAGGCAGCTCTAACATGTTTATCAAGGGTAAAGTCTGCAGCGACAATGAATCCCTAACGGATAACGTAAAGGTGATGTTGATTTTGCCCACCTTGATGTGATTGGGCAGACTGATGAGCGAAGGTTGATTTCTTCTAGGGGGGCTTCTGTTTTATCATCATTTAGTTTAGATCCTGAATCCTGTTATCTTTCTTGACTCTGCCAGAAATTTATTTTTATTCTAATCATGCAGTTCAGGTTGTCTGTCCCCACCATCATTTCATTCTTGCATACCACATCCTTGATTCAGCAAAGGTGTCTGCCTTTGGCAAACTGGCAACATTTGCCACCATTCCACATACACAATTACAGTACAATGGCTTTTGTCTGGTAACATTTTCTAACTTTTACTTTGCATCTTCCTGATGTTAGTATTACATTTGAAGAGATAAAAATTATTCTTTTAATCTATAAGTGTAAAATTAACTTCTGAAGATTATACACACAGGTACATGTAAAGCAACTGGTCTCTTATGGACTAACATTAAAAGGGGGGGCAAAAACAAATCATACTTCAACCTAGTCAGAGGCAAGCTTACACTCTTTTGTTGGTTCCTTTTCTTTTCATCTGTTTTGTTTCAGGTATTCTAGTGTCTGACAAGGACACACACCTAATCTCCTTTGCCTTCTCCTTTGTTACTCTTGGTGGGTTTCAGTTTTTAAAAAATTCTAATAACAGCTCCAGCTACCCACCATAACTGATGTAAAGGTCAGTGCCCATAGATGCAACAGCAGTCAGTAGTCTACACTAAAACCTCCAGTACTTCACCTTTGATTTTTCACTTTTGTCCTCATCCAGAATTTGCTTTCCAGATGGAGACTGATATGAACCTGGCTTATAAACCTGAGTACACTAGAGTTTTATGTGAAAACAAAACATAAAATTGGATAAAATAATCAGTTCAAAGTAGATAACTAGCAGCCACAGTGGTTAGTGATTGTGGACTAAATTATAACATTTTTTGTGTACAGCCTCTGTGTGCTGCTATTACAGTAAATCTATATTATATCTATGCTATAAACATTATCTATAAGTTAGAATGGCTAGAGGTTTATTTCCTTAAATTATGAGGTCAGGTTATCAATCTGCATATGTTTGCATTTCAGGAGGAATGGGATGATATCAAGTATTGACTTTTTGTGAAAAAGCTAAAAATTATACATTTTAAACACTTCACTTCTATGGCAGGTCATTCTGAAACAAAGTACTTCATAAATTTGTTTCTCCTTTCTCATTTAATTTGTGAAAATGTACATCAGAAATAAGAATTTGTCACAATGTTCAAGGGGTGCTATATTATGAACAAAGTCTTTGCAATAATTATATTAATAATTGTACTTAGTTTATGACATAGAAACCTGGAGCTCCATATGTGTTCTGTTATTCGCTCAGGTCACGAGGCTTAAAAATCCAAGTCAACTACTCCAAAAAAAGTGAACTATTGTAAAAATCTGGACTAGAAATGATTTGCTTAAAAGGATGGGTTGTTTGTGCCAGACAAAAAAAAAATGTTTGCAAAAGCATTTTTTACAAGTTTGTTTTATATTAGATTGTGTGTGTGTGTGTGAGAGAGAGAGAGAATACCCACCAATTGCAATCAGTAAGCATGACTGGAAACATCAACAGTTTACCCTCCCCCCCCCCCACCAAGCTCACTATCCACCATCACCACCATCATCATTATAGGCTGCCTTCAAATATATGAACAAGAAAAATAAAGGAATAACTTTTTCCATAGGTTTTTGTAAAATGATCTACAGTATAGATCCCTGTCCGTTTCACTCCATAGCTAGGTATATTGATCCACAATATAGTCCTTGATGTTTGTTTCCCTGTTGAGATTCTAGGGGAATTTGGGGGGAAGCGGACAGCCGTCCAAACCCACAGACAACGAGTTCGATACCCGAATGGCGCAGCAAGCGCTTCCAAGTTGGCCCAGCTGTCAGGGGTGGGCGTCTCGATCGCTCCTTAGAGGGCTGGGGAAGGTAAAGGAGCGAGAAGGATAGGATGTAGGCACCACCCTCACATAAAGTGGCCCCGAGAAAAGATAGGTAACATATCACGCCCCAACGACCTAAACTTTTAACTATTTTCCAGGACTGTCTGGTTTATGCATGAAAATGCACAGTGCCGATTCAGCTGTGTTCTCCGTCCACAAAATTTACTAAAAAGACTGCATAAAATCAGATAGGTCTATTCTATATCGGTGCAAGAATTGTCTTTTACCCCAGCACTGCTACAGACGCAGCCAGCATTATTCTTTTGCTGTGCGTTTGACACCAAGAATTCATCATTTTAAAAAATAAATAATTAATACAGCACTAATGTGTGACACATATTACTCCGTGGATACGCTTGAATTTCGTGAATCGCATAATGACCTTGACTTTGTTTTCGTTTATCGGAAACTAGGCCAACGATGGGGCAGCACAACAGTTCAATTTTACTTCCTTTCGCCATATTATATTTTTTCCTTTGACTTTGCTTTTATACAGATATCACATATTAGTACAATAAAAAATTGAATGAATTTAACTTGGACATTTACAATTGTTTGTCAAAATGAAAGCCGTCTGCTAGTAAAGGGAGGTAAGGGGAAGGGCGATTTCTTCGTGGATGGAGTTGTCTTCTCTTCTTGACAGCCTTCATTCGATTGTTCTTCACACTGTCATTAGTCTCAAGAGTAAGTCTCGAAGCGGTGCTCTACTGTATTTTCCCGGGGAGATATCCTTGATCCTGGTGAGTATTTCTGATTCATGCTATGATTCTAAACCGTCGTCTTGACAATAACATAGTCTTTCCGTTTGCGATGATACTGTTCGGATTTGAAAGGACTTGCTGGGGATTCCATGGGGATGGGTTGATAGGGGCGGGGTAGTTGTGCTTTCTTCCGAGTTCCATAGATGCTTTGTGCACCACGCATCTCTTCTGTTTTTAGAGCTTTTACTTTAAGGAACGTTTTCTTGAATTATTAATATTAAAAAAAAAATAAAGTGGATGACCCAGCGTTTTGAAACGGTCCTTTTTTTTTTTTTTTTAAATGAAAAGACCCAGACAGTTATAGCGTGTCGGATGAGAATCACACACACACACTTCTTTTCATATGACGGTCTTCAACCCGGTAACCACAGTATCTGCAAACTTAAGTATAAACGTGGAGCTTGCAGGGTACAGTACAGGAAGTATTGTTCCTGTCGAGAAAGAAGTGTACGTAGTCTCATGCCGCAGTTTTAAAGCAGTTTAGTGCGGTGAAAAATTGGTATGCCTTAGTGATTTAGCGCCAGAAGCCGGTATTTAATGCATCTTGCCTTTAGGCGGACATTTAATAAAATCTCCTGGGGAGGGGGTAATACATTAGCAGCCCCGATCTGTATTAAATTTTATCGTGAGACTATGTCCATAACTGAGTGATCTAATCCACTGCCTTCGGATCTCAAAACAAATACAGCTGCATCAAAGTTCATTTGATAATTAAATGTGTGCCCCCACATAACACATACATGCACGTGCAGAGAAAGGGGAAAAGATGCCTGCGTATCCTGCAGATAAGTTACAGCATTATTTTAAGCCTCTGGCCTGTGCAGCACACATTACATTATTGGCATATAACCAAACCAATGATTTCCTGTGTTTTGTAGCATTGTTGGTGTTTTGTCAGTTGGTATTATAATATGTACATGTGTCAATGTGAATTATCCTTCTAGCAGTATTTAATGTAGCAATTGCTGTCATCCTATTGATTTTCACTCTCACCATTTAGAGCAGAACACAAAAGAATCCCTGTTGTGCTATCACTTG
Organism: Marisa cornuarietis; assembly: GCA_004794655.1. Taxonomy (NCBI): domain Eukaryota; kingdom Metazoa; phylum Mollusca; class Gastropoda; order Architaenioglossa; family Ampullariidae; genus Marisa; species Marisa cornuarietis. The sequence continues at coordinate 9,916,994 of SMMW01000585.1, forward strand.
TGACGGCATATATAGCTGTGTGTTTATCATTGTAATTTGTGCATCTTTCATAGATTTATATATATATATATAATTTGCACAAATTCTCTTATCTGTTCAGAAGAACTGGGGAGTGAACAGGCATAGGTAAAAGTATACTTCTTGAGATCATTATTGTCTCAAGAGAGACTATATTAAACCCAAGGTTTAGATTTTGTTAGTTATTAGACTTTAACTGATTAATTACACATGTTCCTTTCTATTATGTACTTTTTATTTTCCTATCAGCTTCTGAAAATAGAGATGGAATGGGATAGTTACTGTAGTGATTAAGAGACTAAGTCAAGCAGCAACTTGTCCCAGACATTGATTATGTTATCTGACATATGCACCCTATATTTGTATTTATCACAGTAGTAGTATGCACAGTGTGGATGTATGGATTGTAGTGGATGCAAGAACTACAATGATCCTCTAAATCAGAGTTGTACACTGTTTATCAGATGTCACTGGATGACTGCTGCTTTTTAAGGTCTGGCTTGTCCGTTTTATTATCAAATTATTTCAGTTCCACCTAGGCTTTCAGTGGGCATTCTGTGCTTTAAGAAATGACAGCTATTGTTGGGTTGCGTACACACATATATGAACACTTCCCCATGCTGTTCTTGTTGATTTGTACTGCGACACTTGTGATAAGGCTTTACTTGGGATTGAAAATAGAGCTAGGGATCACTTCCAGCTGAGAGCTAATTATAAAACCTAATTGTAGATTGTAATAGTACCAGATCAGATAAACCATACTGACATTTAAAAATATGGCAAACAGAAGAATCATGAAAACATGGATAGTAATAGGAAACATGGACACACACACATGCAGTGTCATAGTGTATTATAATAACAACAGATATGTTCATGGTGTGTGTGTATGAGAGAGAGAGTGTGTGTGTGTGTGTGTGTGTGCAAGATAGAGGGAGTGTGTGTTAGCATCTGTGTATGTGTGTGTACAAGATAGAGAGCATGTGTTAGTATGTGCATGTGCAAATGACAGAAAAGGGATCCCAAACAGACAACCATAGTGACTGTTTCACCAAGGAGGACTCATTAGCCCAATGTTTTGTTTTTAAATGCCAGCGTTGTGGTGCTTGGAGATGCTAGCAGAAATCTTTGTAGGCAGTGAGTCAGCCATTAGATGGAGACAGGATTTGCCACTTCATCCGCCTACTTATGAACTTCAGCTATGCTTTGAGTGGGGTGAAAAGGCACACATTATCAAGAGAGAACAAAAATGGGTGTGGGAAACTGGGGAAGGGGCAACTAAGACAAGGATGGGCTAGAAGCGTTTAGGGAATAGGGGTTGAGAGGCGCATGCTGGCTATTTCTTGCTGGCACCATTGACCGGAGAAAGGAGGCACAGTGCTAGATGGTCGGATGCTGATATCGGTGATGGTAGATTTGAAGAGCTCTCTGGGGGGAGGGAGATTGGCCTGGTTTATTTTAGCTATCTCTCTGGCTAACTTAAAAAAAAGGGAGCTTCCTGAAGAAATGCCTGGTATCTGACTCAGAGGAGACCCGGGTGTTGATATCGACTGTGTGCTTAGACCTTTACATTTAACCAGGGTTTTTTTTTTTATTAAGCGTGTTTTTTTCGTAGAGAGTCGTCTGCCAGCAAAATGACTGATGATGTTGTAGAGGGGCAATCCTTCTCCAGCTTAACACTCATGCAGAGCTTCCGGTTGAATGAAAAACAAGGGGTGAGTGGGAAGGGGGTGAGTGCGTTCGAAAACCGAAGCCCTAGACATCAGCTAATGATTTGAACTGGCTGTTTGTATTTCCATTAGCAGAACGTCACATGGGAACGATGTAGCGCCGAAGTAAGTTTTTTTTTCTTCCCAAGAAAAATACTTCTCTATCGATCGACAGGGAAGCAGCGTCGGTGCTGTAAGAAAAGTGCACATTTTAGAGAGTGACCGCATTCTTTATTTAAAAGAAGCGTCGGTGTCACTTTATAAGATGACTCACGCTAAACTGGGAGCATACGACATGACCCAGTGACAAGCCTTTGCATTTGTCTTGGCTTTCTGCCGCTGCTCACCTGCAAAATAGAGCTACAGACAAATCGGAGGGGCTGGGGGTAACGCTGGGACCAGACGGAATAATAATTACAAGCGTACCAAGGCACCATAGGTTATGGCCTTTACTGCATGCAAAAGCCTGCTGCTCCTGTTCAAACCTGAGCTAATTGTATTTGTAAGGGACTTGTTTGTTGCCTTGTGTGTGGTTTTGCCTTCGGCATCTCTCTTTATTGTTTGTTTTCCGGGTGAATGAGATATTGGCTGTGACGGCTAGATAATGACTTAGGGGAAACAGAATCCAAAGAAGGTGACAAGAACATGATTATCGTAAGAGAGGACATAACAGGGTTTCTAGGAATCTGACCCGTGCAGTGCACACGCCTGCTGTAGAGGCAGGCTACATCAGAGCAATGATACTTTCGGGGCCTGAGGGGGGTGTAGGTGACCGCCGAAACCCCTGAAGTCGGGAGGACGGGTGAGGAATACACAGACCGATACCTGACTTGTGCAAAACTGACATGGCATGCATCACAGAACGCCAGGTCATGTGACGCGCTTGGCTCCTGAGGCCACGTTCTCACGCAGGGCACCTAAACCTGCAGTCGACGCTGACCCCCAGGTCGATGGAGTCATCGCCACCCCTCTTCCCCCTTTCGTTTCTGCGTCTATCGAGCGGAGGAGGTAAACGCTGGTGGAACTGTGTTCATTTCTTACTGGTTTCTGCTAGGAATCCGGACTTTGGAGGAGAACGCACACAGCAAGTGTATTAGACAGGCTGCACCCAGGAAGCAGTTGCTGTAACTGCGACCTCGACAGAGAGGAAGTTTTGACGTCATAAGGATGTAGGCGCAAAAAGAGAAAGAGAGAGTGTCGTCACGGTGACACCTGAGGTGGCTAACGTGAATTAGTGCGCCAGGCCTCCCATCCTTCATCACCTACCTAATCGTACCCAGAAGCTTAGTAACCAGTTTTGCCATTATGCCCAGTAATATAGTTGAAAGAGAAGGCGAACTTACTGCTAAAAAAACAAAGTTGCACATGTTGCAAGAGCGAAAGACAATCCCTGACGCCAGACGACTGAAAACCCAGCTATGGCACATTCCTGGAATAGTGTTCCAATAAATAAAACAAATTTTTAAAAATCTGCCCTCCATCTCTTTCTTCATCGCCTTTTCACTTCAGAGAAGATTGCAGCGGAATTATGGTATTGGGGCCTATCACAACTAATTATGCTTTCGGTTATGGTTAGATGCTGAAGCTATGTCTGAAGCTAAATCCGACCGCTGAGAATTTTTTTTTTTAATGGGGAAAGAATCGTTTGCATGCCAGTTCGTCGAACCTAGGGGTATTTTCGTAGCAAAAGCTGAAACTCGGCTCCAAGCTGTATGTAGATGTTCGTTTGTTGTATACACCCAGCAGAGCTCGCGATCGGTAAAGATACCCGTAGCGTTGTCGTACTCGTTGGGCGGCGCTAGATTTCTTGTTTCCAGAAGTAGATGCGATTGATTTCATTCGGTGACGGATGCGAATGCAACAACAGCCAGACATTGCAGTCACGTGATCAGGGCGAGGGACGCGACCTCGACTTATGCCACAACAAAAACATCCCACGCAGTAACGCTGTAACGGCGATGAACGATAGATCTGCTTGCATGTGTTTTATATTAGTCATCAAATAGCCTTCCCTGGATTAATGCATGTTTATTCGAGCGACGTTTTAACTGGTCACTAGTGTCGTGAGATAGTCTTTCCTTGTTGCTGCCTCATTATGCACTGTAGTCGCTGAGAGTGCCGTGTTTCTAACAATCCGTTGCGCTGGATTATTTAGCCTTGAGGGCTCACCACAAGTGTTAAGATTCGGAGGGAGGTATATAGAAAAACATCGTGCGTGCCGATCGACGTCCATTCACATTCGCCAGACCCAGGTCAGCCATTGAGGGTGACTTGTGACAATGCGCACGCGTAAAAATAGGTGCATGTGTTTAGATGCGTGCAGGTGGATCAGGTTGGAAGGGGGAGATGGTTGAAAAGAAGACATTTTATTTCTAGGAGATGGAAATCATGTCAAGTGTGTTATTATCCTGGTGGTGAATTCACACTATGGGCGGAAGTGGAGCAGGGGAGGGGACAGGGTAGCAAAATGGAGAGGAATGGATATGCCATACCCTGGCCCCACTTCTCACTCCCACCACTCCCCTACGAGCTGCCATTTTTTTAACAGCCAAAGACAAGCACCTGTGCCGATAGAAGAAACCTGAACCCAGAACCTTAACATTCTTCACACAGTTTTTTAAATGTTTTTACACCAAGGTGCTAAGGTAACGCCTTTTATGTCTGGATTGAGACTGTAGGTGGTGATGGGGGTCGGGGGAAAGTGAAGTGCACAACACGGTCAGACGACAACAACCCTCACTTGTGCCGGCATGTCATTTATTTATATACCTGTCCACTTCCGGCGCGCGATAAACAAGTTCTCTAAAAGGAGAGAGCGTATCGTGCCGAGGGACCAGGGCCATGACAGATGCGAGTCAACTTGTTTCGCCTGTCCATGCTTGGAGACATGTATGTTGTCCGCCTTATAGCAAACAAGGCGTGGGCGGTTAACGGCTAAGGAGCCTTACCCACCGTTGTCAACATTGGACTTTATCTGGCGACCATCACCTTTAGGTCATTGTCACAACTGCATGGCGATCGTCACTGTAGGCTATTGCCACCTCGGGATTAAACTGGGGATCATCACTTAAGGCTTTAAAAGGTTGTTGTCACGTTGGAATTTAACTAGCGATCTTCACCTTAGAGTTTAAAGTGAAACGGTCACCTTGGGAGGGAGGCTAGGAGGTATTGGTATGTTGCAAGGTAAAAGGTCAGAACCATTATCACACCAAGACGTCACTCTGGGTGTTCACAAGTTATCATCACTCTTTTAGATTTAAAGGATGTTTTGCTCACACTAGAATTGTGATTGTGGTCCTGAGTTTGCAAAGTCAAGTGGTCGCTCTTCGTTGAAGAAAATTTTGGAGAAATGAGATCTGGCTGTTAATACACACATACATCTTGTTGTTGTTGTTGTTGTTGTTTATTTAGTGGAAAGTGCTTCCACCTTGCGGTGATTTCGCACTATGGGGGGAAAGGGAGGGGCAGGAAACCGGAGTACCCGGAGAAAACCCCCGCCGCCCAGCCCTGCGAACAGGTGTCACATACAGAGAGTGTCCCGAGACGAGATCTGAACCCTGAGCCGCTCACTGCAGTGGTGACAAGCGAGTGTTTTAACCACTACACTACCGCTAAATCTCGTGCGGCGGCTGGTGTTTAAGCGGGGGAGGGGGAATAAGAATTGCGATTGCTTTAATGTGTGCATAATGAACGTGAAGCCGACAAAAGCGAGGCGGGCTCTCTCTCTCTCAAAAAAAAAAAAAAAAAAGAGCCGGGTAAAGTGCGGAACAACCTGCAGGGCCCTCCGCACTGCCAGACATTCACGCCTTAGCCTGAAGAACACGATGTATTGTATGTATTGTATACAGACTGGTGTTGTCTTGTGTGCAGGCTCGCGCTGTATTATTTACAAACCCGCACTGTATTGCGCGCAGACCCGTCATGTATTGTATGAAGGCTCGCCCTGTTGTTTACAAACCCGCATTGTATTTTGCACAGGCTCGCGATGTATTGTTTGCAGTCTCGTGCGGTGTCATTTGCATTGTCATTCCGAGACGCGCGCCTGGACATTGGCTACACAGAGAGGAAAACGCGAGCAGAGAAAGAGAGAGAGGCCAGAGTTGTGTTTGTGAGATCCACCATATCCCAAGATGGCTGGCGATTCGCTTCGTGTCCTACATCTGGGACATGTTTAGATATATCAAACTGACTTCTGACTGGCCTGATTGCCTAGCTCACCCTAGCATGCTGAGAGCTGAAGCTCGGCTATGTCAATCTGGAACGGGATGGGACTGAACGGTTAGTTGGTTTGGCGGGAAAGTGCTTCTGCCTAGAGTTGCCGCAGTTTGAAGGAAGAGGGAGGGCAGAAACGGAGAAAAACCCCGACGGCCAGCCCTGCGAATAGTTGATACATACAGAGAATGGCCCGAGACGAGATCTGAACGCAGGACCCTCTCACTGCAGTGGTGACAAGCAAGTGCTTCAACCACTGCACCACCGGGTGCCCCAACCCACAGCTGGACGTGGTTGATTTAGTGGGAAAATGCTTCCACCTTGAGGTGATTTCGCACTATGGGGGAGAGAGACAAGGAGGAAACCGTAATATCCGAGAAAACCTCCGACGCCCGGCCCTGCAAACAGGTGTCGCAGAGTGTGGCCCGAGACGAGATCTGAACTGAGGGCCTCTCACTGCAGTGGTGACAAGCGAGTGTTTTAACCACTACACTGACTACAGTACTAGGCACTCCACAATGGGACGCGGCGGATTGTGTCTACGTGAGACGTGCAAAGAGTTCACTATTTTTTTTTTTTAACCAGTGAAATGATCTGTCTGCAGGCAAGGTCATTTGATGTAGGTCGATGGGCACGAGGGTGCTCTGTATACGTATGTACATACATGCTGTGTGCTAAAGAAGTGAGGATGTTTTTCCGCTTCGGAAAACGGGTTACAAAGTGGCGGAAGGATCAACAGTGGGTCGTCGGCCTGTCACTTGAGGCATGCCGGATGTACACAATTCAGTAGATATCGATGTTTAGATGCACACTTGGATAGCGCTCATCGCGCAGCCCACCACTGCCTCTCGCCAAGGTGATATGGAAATGTCCTCCCACAAACCCACAACCAACTCCCACCAAAGAATGTGCTCCTCTCTCCAGATTAAAGCCCCTTACTCCTCCCTTCTACCGTGTTCGCATCCCTTTTCTCATACTTCACTGTTCCGGAAAAAAAAGTTTTCAGTCTGAAAAGATGATTTGGCGAGACAGAGAGAGCAAAGTAAGTAGGCAGCTGTGCGAGGACGGTGAGTCGGCTCATCCAATTTTTTTTTTAAACTTACCCCAGCGCACCCTTAGATCTGTCGACATTCCAACACCTGGCAGACTACGTAGTTAGGGTGCGTGCGTGTTGCGGGGTGGGGGTGGTGAAAGGCGGGTGGGGAGAGTGACAGTGATACACTGCTCAGTCTGCTTGCTTGACGGTGTGCGTCGCGCTTGACTGAGCAATTGCACATTCTGGCGAGAGAGCCCAATGTCGCTGGAAGTGGGCCGCCACAGTCCGGTGCCCCTTCACTGGGGTCGATCTTTTTTGGCCATCGTACACAAGACACGGGGCGTCTGGCAGCGAGGCTCATCACACAGTTGCACCTGTGCATCAGCCAAACTCCGGATCTGGCATTTACGATGAGAGCCTATGCTTATGTGCGCACTTCTGTGGCTGGTTGTCACCTGCAGAAATGAGGCCACGATCTCTGCGAGTGACTGTGGGAATTTAGGGCACAGTGAATATACAGATGGGTACAGACTGCGCGCGTGCCGGTAGAGACAGTGAGCGTACAGGCATGGCGCGAGGGCAAGTCGGTGTTCCGGGTGAATCACGGTCAAGCGAATTGTCTCGGTAGCTGGTTATCGTGAACATAGTGGTAGATATAGCCGTAGTGCAAAATGTTTCTTGGCGATCGCTATAAGTTAGAAGCGGAAGCTCGTAAAGACAGCTCCAAAAAGATTTTCAGTTTATGTTGGTATGTTTATATTGGTATCGGAGAGGATAATTTTCGGTTTTTTTGAAACTCCCTGACAGTCTTACACAAACACTAACTGCGAGGGCTTAACTGAGACGTAAGGGTTTGGAGTGAACGGTTCTGTAACTTCTTGTCAGCGGGTTCGTGAACCGCGGAAGGGAGGGTGAGTCTGAAAGTGGTGCATCTTCCCTCCGACTTTTGATCCATTCCCTTTCATTTCCCCACCGCACACACGCACACACACTTCGAAAGCAAAAAAGGGGCATTCTTAACCGGACAAATATAGACGAATGTTTGATACACTTTAGCATTTATTTAACGGTATGTTAAAAAAATATCCAAACTACATGTATATAGGTTGACGACGGTCTCCAGTGTTTGGTGCTCAAACTGGCTTCTATTGGCCAGAGTATCATCATCATCATCATCAGGCCGTGAGGTGCGAGTTGTAAGACGCTGTCTCTGCAAAACCAAAAACCTGGATGAACACAGCAGAAAGCCATGTGGAGGCGCTTGTCGGACCCTCCCTTGTACTGTCTTTGGTGACGTGGCCAGCATTGACTGCCGCACCTTTTGTCTCGTGACTTTGTCACTCTTCCTCTCATTCCCCCCTCCCCCCATACACATGCGCGTGAACACACTTTAACGAGCTGTCGTCACAGAGGTCTGTGTAGAGCTGATGCTACTGTTACCAGAACGGCGTGCTCCCGCCACACAAAGGGATTTTCCCGGCTCTTCGCGCATGCAAAGTGAGTCACGCGCGTGCGGGCTTGGCGCCGGCAGCATCGCCATTATCGTCAAAGACGCAGAGGGTACGCACGCACACACAGAGCCCAGGAAGCAGGAAGCGCTGTCGGCAACCTCCAGGGCCACTGGCCGATAAGGGAAAGACCAGCAGAACTGGCCTGGCACAGCCCCGTCACCCGGGGTGACTGAGTCACGACGGAGTGAAGAAGGGATGAATGAACCATCCCTGGCCATGACCTCAAGCGTGACCTTTGAGCACCTGTCATCGCGTGAGCAGCTGTCGAGAGCCGGCAGAAGGTGACGTCACTAGTCTGGCATTTGCCGGCCGGTCCTGCACTGGCGTGTCTTGTCAGTTCGGTTTCTGTTTTTGCACACTTCACGTGCTCCATAGAGGAATCACTTGATGGTAAAAGGTGTTGGAGTGGAAAGTGTGTGTGTGTGTGAGAGAGAGAGAGAGAGAGCTATTTCTATCAGTTGTCTGTAGACGGAAATAGCACCAGTAATTAAAAAAACCCCACCAAAAATAAAAATGTTCCTGTTTGTTCCAAACTCTCCTTAAGCCCCGCCCCGCACGAGAAGATAACCTCCCCCCCTTTCAAAAAAACTTCTTTGTCCCACCCCCTTCCATCCTTCAACGATAATACTGACAATGACGAGAAAAGTGCAGGGGTCTTGTTTGGGTTACTGGATGTTGTATTGCAGGATGTTCCTTTGCACCCGGCCTTGGCACCCGGCGCATCTGCCATTCCTTTGTCTGCGCTTGCAAAAGGGGGATCCCCTTCGCCGCCTGGCTGTGACTCACAGCCAGTATTGGCGGCATCATCCTCAGCAGTAGCAGCGACGGCAGTCTCGTGTGTCTCGTTCCGCGGGGCGGCGTTCGACGTTCAACAGTCTTGCCTGCCGCCTCATGCAGAGCCCGTACGGCGTGTCACCGCGGCACAGACACGCATCACCCCATCATATCCCCACCCACCTTCCCCTCCCTGCGAAGTGCCCGGGTTCCTCAGAACAGCCGCTGCCGCCGCAGGATAAGCTGTGTACGGGTGTAGCAGCGGTGTTTTTTTTTTTTTAAAGCTCAAGCCTGACCATTTTTGGCGGTGCCGGAACGGCTCATTGCTAGTGGCAGGGAGGGGCAGGCCGGCCAGTCTCCAGCTGGCGAGAGGAGACACGAAGGGGGCGCGAGCTGGGAGTGGGGGAGGGGTGAGAGTCGGGGAGGAAGAGAAGAGAGATACGGCTTTGAGCGGAATGCGGCATCAGCTACCGCCGGGTTAATGAACAGGGGTGTGTGGGTGGGTAGACCTATGGGGGAGGAGGGAGAAAAATTTTAAAACTTCGGTTGTCAAAAGTCGGAGAGCGGAGTAATGTCAGATTAGAGTGCAGACAGAAGAGAAAGGAACTGGGCTGCAACTCGGAGGCCGTATCTCATAGATAGCCGAGGATTTTCCTCCAGTAGCCGGGAGGAGACGATAACAGGCCAAGAGAGTCAGGTGATGGAGAGGGGGAGGGAGCTGAGGGTCAGAGCCCAAGCGTCGCTTGTCTCGTTTTTGTCAGCAGACGTGGCAGCGTTATCAGCAGCTTCTGCTTCTGCTGCTGCGAAGAACCGATGAGGGGGGAGGTGGTGAGCGGACTGCACTTTAACACCAGCGTCATAAACGTGGTGCCGGGGGCATTCCTCCAGTCTACGTCCGTGTACGTGGTCTTGTGGACGGCATCAGGCACTGGGCAGCAAGTGCGTGCACTTGGTAAGGCATCACGTACAGACTGCCTCACGCTCGCTTTACGTCACACGACATTATACAGTATTATCACTTTCTTCACTCCTCCCTCTCGTATGCCATCTATATAGATTGTGTGTGTGTGTGTGTGTGCGCGTACGAGAAAGAACCACATTATTACCTCCGCCCCCATCTCTCTTTCTGTCAGAATACAAGATATCGCAGCACACGTGGCAGTGAGTCCACGGACGTGTATAGGTTCGTGGTGGGTCCGAGGTCTTCTTTTAAACTGCGTATTAGTTTTAAAACCAATTTCTCATGGCGGTACAGGCAGGAATGAGTGTGTGAAAATTCTTTGGCTAGCTGTCATCACCCTTTCTTTATGCAGTGCTGTTGAATAACCCGACTCGACACTGGGTGTGAGATCGAGAGGGAGAGAGAGAGGCTTGAACCGTGAAGTGACTGTAGCTCTAACGAAGTGGGTTGAATCTGACTGGCAAGCGCCATGCTAGTCTGCGGCGAGCACTTCCCGCTTTCAGCGTACGCCGGTTGGCTGTAGGGCTGTAGTACTATCCTCTGCACTCTCTTGCTCGTGCGCGCACGCGCGCGTGTGTGTGTGTTCGCGCCTGCGTGTGTGCGTGCCACCCAGTGAAGGGGAGGTCACGTCTGGGCTCTGCTGACCGGCCAGACAACGAAGTGCTTGTCGCAGAATTTTTATTTCCCGGTCAAGGTATTAGGGAGGGTAGGCAGGCAGGCAGATCGAGGGGAGAGAATCGCAAGCTCGGTGCCAGAGATTATTAGTAGGAAAACAGCGGCACGTAGCGGATAGCCTGTGTGTGCGATCACAAAGCCTTTCGACTGCCCCAGAGCTCGTCAGCTGTTCCTTTTTTTCTCCTTCTGCTTCCCTCAGCCTTTGGTTTCGCGAAAGGAAGTGCAAACAGCGACGGGTAAGTCCGTTTTCAGTTTGTGTTTAGTCTTTCTAGACATGGATGAATGCATTCTGCACATCCTGTGCCGGGAACTTCAGGCATCAGCATGGCGACCAGACTGTTGGAGCTGTTAATTGCTCTGAGGTTTATTAGAAAGGCCGTGAGGTCGTCACGATTGCAGCTTATAATGGTAAAGAGGTGGGAGTAAATGTCTGTAAATACTGCACAGTCTTCGTACTTTTATCGTCTTCGTTGCTGTTAGATATATTTAAACAAAATTCAGACTTTACCGACTGGTCAACAAGAATATTGACGGAGAAGAAAGAAGGAGAGATTTAAGAAATTGTGTTAGTACGAGAAAGATCAAATTCGAACTGTTAGTGCTGTGTGTGTTTAGGGAAGTGTGGATGGGGGTGGAAAGCGCATAGGGGTATATGGTATCGATCAAACTATCGGGTACTTGTCACTAGACCAGAATGGGAGAAGACGCCATTAGAAATCGCTGAAAGGGGAATCGCAGTCGGGAAGAATGAAAGCAAAGGAGGTTTTCCAGGACGGCTTCAGTCCCCTTTTCTTGGCGGCAGGGAAAGGAATGCGAACAGCCGACGGGATGAGTGGGGGAGGGGGAAGGAGGGGGATTGGGGATCGTGGTCGTCGTACAGCTGGTATGTGTATGCGCTTGTTGGGATCGTGTGCGTGTGAGTGAGAGACAAGACTTGGGGGTCACACAGTCAATATGTGACTGGGGATCACAGTCGGTAATATGAGGTGTGTTGCTGTTGGGATCACACAGTGTGTGGCGTATTGCTGCTGGGAAGGTCACCCAGTCGGTATTTAATGCATGTGACGAGATGACAAGAGTCGGTATGTGAAATATGTGACTTGGGATCACATAGTTGGTATATGAGGTGTATAGCTGATGGAATCAAACAGTATATGTGGCGTATTGCTGCTGGGCAGGTCACTGTACAATATAATAATTCTTTATTGTCTATTTCTGATAGATTTTTGTGTGATTCCCATAAGTAATAACTAAGCAAAATACGGTCACACCACACACTAGCCCCCAGCGACGATTGTCAGAGGCACATCGCGATTAGTGTTTAGTGTTATGGGTAACAAAACTAGGTTCATTTGCCAGTTCAAGAGCTATGGCTATGGCAGTGGGTAAGGAAGCCCTGGCAAAAAACCAGTTTCCATCTGTAGCCAGTGGGTAGCATTTGGAAATGGTGATGTAGCGAGTGAGAGGAGTCTGTGATAATACTGACAGCTGGTGTATAAATTACCTTGTGGCTTCTCTAGAAAGCCAGGGATCTTGTAGTCACGACCACCCTCATTATCCTTGATGGAGTGAACGCCGAACCACACAGCTTGAATGTTAAAATAATTTCGATCACCCAGCGATACACAAACTCAGGGCTGCTGACCCCGAAAATCTTCAGCTGCTTCAGTCGGTAATGTACTTGCCTAGAAACGTTGTTGGGGGTTTCATGGAAGGATAGCTTGCTGTCTAGCACTGTCCCGAGATACCTAAAATTTTGCAGATGTTCTGCCGTCTCATTGCCAATGACCACAGACATCTATCAAGGATCTTTCGACACACATAGGTGTTTACTCTGTTGTGTTAGTGCATAGTCTCACCAAGACTCACTTCTTGTTCTCTGACAGTAAGTGGTAGTCGTTTCTTTATGTCGATGGCGTTATGAGCGACCAAGATGACACTTGTCAACCTGTCTGGACCAACGCCATTAGCAACGTAAACTCGTCTGCCATCCTCAAACTTTCAGTTCGATTCGCAGCGTAATATTGAGCCTGGGCAGTCGTCAGTGTCCGCATCTGATCCGTCAGATTCTCCGGCCAGACGACAGTACCTGCCGTGCTCGCTTACCGACCCTGCGTACGTCATAGCCATCCGAGTGTTAGCGAAGTATCCACATGGAAAGTGAAGTACCTTGTCACGGTCTGTGCCCCTCTCCTCACGCAGGAGGGATGTGCGCGTGCATAATAATTATAGTAACGCTGAGGAAGTAAGATAAATGCCTTTCTCTGGTGTAAACCAGTGGGTGAGGAAGAAGCCGATCTATTTCATAACCAGTCTCAGTGGCAGCGCACGAAGTACGCATCGTTTGTCTTAGCTGCCACTTTACTTCCTGTGAGCTTACAGAGATGGGGGATGCGCAGCTTGAGTGGGAGACGGATGGCTCGCTGGGTGGTCGTCACGCGCTCTTCTGTCAGGTTTGATCAATCTGTTTTCGGCATTTTCGGGATAGTGTGTGTTTGTGGACGGGGGACATTTATTACGCAGACACATGACACGGCTTGAACACCACCCAACTTAGCCACGATCTTTTGGTCAAGGACGAAGACGAGCCACTATTGTTCCCGGTAAGAGGGTCAGAACCACAGACACCATTGTCTCTCAAACGACATCAAACCACGGTCCTTTGGTAAAAGGTCACTTTTTTCTGGATGCCATCGTCTGAGGACGACAGTTGTACACTAAGCTGTGTCTAAATCATAGCTGTGAGCAGGTTTGTCAGCCATTGTCCTGAGCCGAACGGTTATATAGTGTGAACACGACAGTGAGTCACGAAACTTCTCCAAAGTGTTTCCGTTGCAGCTTCCGTATCAGCTACGCCAATACTTGACCGTATTGGGTCGTTCGCCTGTTGCCTGTTGACGTTGTCATGGCTACGGGCACTTTGATGCGACCCAATTTGATAAACGCTGTGAACGGAATATAGAAGTTGGTGGTGCTGGCGTTTTAGCAGTTATACACGAAGCAGAGAAATTGCCTTCATCGTGACTAGTACCCACCAAAATCGCATGCGATGTCTTGGCCTTAAAAGCTCAGCTTCAGTCTGCAACTTTCCACTCAGGCATGTTTGTCCCCTGGCTAAAGACTAGCAGGACAAATCTTTGCAGCAACTAGATCTCGTCACGAATCAACGGGACACATCGCCGAGGGCTAGACATTACATCTAGAGAGAGATATGGTCGGCTAGACATTACAACTAGAGGGAGATATGTTAAGATATACTGCTACACACCATTTCTTCTCTACCGGCTTTCTGAAAACTTTTTTTTTTCTCTCTCTCTGTACAAAAGGAAAAAGTGACCTCATGGATCTGACGTTCGTAAGGGAATTAGGTTTTAGTCACCCCCACCGCAACATCTCTCTCTCTCTTTCTGTTGTGTGTCTGTAAAAAGTATAGGCTCGTGACCTTACATTCGTAGGGAGTGAGGTGTTAGAGCGTACGCTATCTCGAGGGCCAGCTTTTTTTTTTCTTTTTTTTTTTGTGAGAGCGGAGCCCATCTCTCCCTCGCTGCCGTATCTTCCTCCAACAGAGTCAGGTACCCACTTCACAGCTCTGTCAACTGAGATAAGTGCTTTACGTAACACGGGTCAAACCGGTTAGTAGGGCTGCCATCGCGATCGCACGCTGTTGCTCAAACCATTAAGCTGTCCGACTCTCTTTCTCTGGTTGTCATGTGTGTGTGTGCGGGCACGTGCGTCACTGTGTATTTGTTCGCGCATCCGCTATTTTGCGAACGCTTTCAAATTGCTGAGAGATTTAAAGCAGGACGACCTTGATAATAATGCGACAAAATAGCACCAGGAAGGTTAACTCAGAAAATATTATCTGCGCAAACGAATACAATAAGCTGGTGTTGACCTAAATACTGGCAAGATTTTATCACTCATTCATGCAAAGAAATCAAAATCAGACGAAAACACAATGCCGACATAAATCAGATACGATGGTAGCTCCGGAGAGCCCTATAGGTAAGTCTTTCTTGCTAACAGAACTCTACTATTTTTTTTTTTAAAGTGTTGGGGTGGGGATAGAGGCGGAGGGAGGACGAGAGACTGCAGTAGCAAAGGTTTTGTTGTTTTTTGTTTGTTTGTTTGTTTGTTTGTTTGTTTTGGTAGGTGAAGGATGAGTTTGTCAGCGTTTTGTTGAAACAATTGAACCGGAAAAGATGCTAAAAATAAACAATCAGCGTAAACGTCAGTATCACTATAAAAGGAGGTGACATGCGGGTTCCCCATCAGAGCATTTTTCCCCCGCTCGTTATTTCCGTGAAGGGAGCTAAGACACTGCAATTAACGCCTTGCATTATCTGTGGGACAGCTAGGTGTGAGCAGGGTCCAGAGACCAGCCGACACCGGGGGAGAGGGTTGGTGGGTGGAAGGGGAGCCACCATCCTGCCTCTTGTGAGTCCTCCTCCACCTTGTCAGCCCACTTATAAATAACTGCACCTCATCCTTTCTTGCGCTTCCTCTTCCGGATGGGGAGGATACATTTTTAGCTCTGGCATCGTGAGGCACGCTGGCAATTAACTGAGGCCATGGCGCATGAACTGCACAGGGGTTGGGGTGGAGGGAGAGGAAGGGGGCAATTTATGGGGTGGTGCTAAACAGACGAAGGCGTGACTTGGGTTCGCGTTTTGAGGTTTAGTCACCTCTCTCTCATGCATGGTCTTGCGATGTAGCAGTAAAAAGACATAACAATAACAGGCTAGCTATTGTAACTCTGTATTCGACTAGCGATAATTTAGATTTAGCAAAAATTCTGAATATATAAATATATTAATGTGTGTGTATATATATATATATATGTGTGTGTAAGTGTGTGTGTGTGTGTGTGTGGTCAGCTTGAAGATTTTATATATTGCTATGCATGACTTTTGTATGCGAGCAAAACCTAAGCCCTTCTTAGTTTCTGTGAAAGGTGTCGTGCCAGAATTTTATTAAAACATCCTGCCAGCATCGCGGAGCTGAGATGCCGCTGCTGTGACATTCCTTATTAATATCAGTCCTCGGCCCGACGGACTGCGAACTGCAACTTTGGGGAGATGAATGACTAGATGTATTTCCCTCTTCCCAGTTTCTTATCAAATAGTCTTGGCGAGGGGTTAAGAAAATAAGTGTAGTAGAAAGAAACGCCTTCCGCCAACAAATGGTTTCTCTGATTACATGTTTTGAGACGAGTGTCTTTGGCGGCTATCCTGTGTGTGTCAGAGTGCCACTGCCAGAATATGCTGTCCTGATGGTTAGTGTATAATGTATATATATATATATGAGAGAGAGAGACCTTTTGTACCTGATATGTAAGATCAATCGTGTAGATTTCAGCTTTGCTGCAAACATTTACGGTTTACACATCTGTGCATGGTGTGGACACTTCCTCAATTTAACTTCTAAATGCGGATCTCCCCCTCTTTTACACTGGCTGCTGCTGTGTCTTTTTAATCCTCCTTAAACTGCCTTCTTAATCGCACACGTATTATGACTTTTTATTTTTACATGAAGTTCTTAGGAAAATAAAGCGGAACAGCTTCGCGTACTGGACAATACACAGAAAGTCAAAAGTTTCCATTTCCGTTTTCGTATTCGTTTACCAAAGACGGTCTTTCCTCGACAATCATAAAGTACAGGCGTATATAGAAGGGCTTCGGTTCGTATAGTGTGAGCTCACTGAGATCGAGGAGTATACTGTAGCCAAGACACAGCAGTTAACCATTCCGTGATAAAAGCTGGGTTACCTGACTGAAGTGTGATAATGTCAGGACTAGTAAAATGTCGTGCTGGTGTTTCGTCATTTTGGACTCTACAAGCGTTTATACAAAGGGTTGATGTGACTAACACAACTCCGGTTGACGGGCTGCCCACAGATCGAAGTGAGAGACTACCCACATAACCACGGTGTGACCGATCCCTGCGGCGCTTCTTCCTTTGTGAGACAAAGTTAGCTCTTTTCGCCCGTCAGCAGCAAAATTCTGTCAGTGAAATGCGAGTATTAAGGCCGAAGACACTGGCCAGGGGTGTGGTTCTTTATTGTTGGTTGATGTGGATTAACGTGTCGTAAGTTATCGAAGATCGTTACGTAATTGTATAACTAAGTTGCTGAGAATGTTTCATGAGAATGTTATGTTTAACATTCCAGTGACATTAGGAAAAATGCGGACCATCCTCTTACCTCTCTCTCATAAACGCACCCCGTATCTCACAAGCACGGATGAACACGCGCACGCACACTAACGACTTGAAGAGAGTAGTACACATAGCCCGGCGATTGCTCACAGCCATGATGCGATAAGAATCCTAACTCTCCACGCGAAAAGAATTTTCCAGGTGGAAACGATAAAGGAACAGGTTCGGTGCTGGCACTACGCCGGCAGGAAGAAGAACCTTGTCCACGTTTGTCAACCGTGATGAGCCGCCAAGTCATCTGCTCGCAGTTAAGGAAGATTACTCGAAGCGTTTTCCGCAGGTTACTTTTCAGATTTATGTAGATGTTATGCTTTTTGTGAAGTTTTAGGAAAGACAGAGAAGAAGAAGAAAATCGCGTACACTTAAAAAAATCGTATATTCTTTGTTACGCTTCAGTAACCCCGCCAATAGCACCACTAATTATTTAAAGTGTACAGAAGAATAAAGTCGGTATGGCTTGACTAGAAAGCATCAAATGCTAACTGCAAAAAGATTTGTGTAATTAATGTGGCAATCACTGGAAATATCTGGAGTTCGCTTGTGCCATCTTTTCTCTTATTGGAGAAAAAACTTTCTTTTAACCGAACTGTATGGTTCGAAGAATGTAGAAAGGCTGCAGAACGTCATCGTTCCTTGTACATTCCTGGACGGCCATTGCCTTATCCTTGAATGCCTTTCCGTGGCACAGTGATCGATATGTGAATAGAGGGCCTCGTTGTCACCGGCGTAACAGTAGCTATGAGATCTCGTAATGTAAAAATCTGTGTGTGTGAGAGAGAGAGAGAGAGAGAGAGGTGCCTGAAACAATGATTCACTGAATCCTTGCCAGAAAAAATTGGTTTTTCCAAGAGCCTGAAAAATACAGAGTTTAAAATACATGACACATGCTTGAAGGGAGTTAAGACATAACAGAGGCGACCTGTTCATTCAATCTTAGTTAAATTTTCTTTGAACGCCTCAAGGAAACGTAGTGTTTTTAATGTCCTTGTTTTCAGATTGTCTCCTTATTTTAAAAAAAAGCAACTATGGTGCGACTTTTTTTCATTTCAGGTGTAGGGAGATTTCTCCTTCACGATGACGTCGCAGTTTGACGCCTTGTTGAGCTTCGGTGACGACGCCCCTCCGACTACCAATGGGACCACCCAAAACACTTCAGAGGCTGATGATTTTGATCCCTTCGGCCCAGGCCTATCTGTGGAAGGGAAAGGTGGAGCAGGAGATAGTGGATTGCTTTTGGACTTTTCTGTTACTACAGAGGTAAGAAACGACGGCTTATTCTAGTTCTCGGTCTCAGAAACAAGTTGCAACAGTTTGTTTTTTTTAATTTTTCGAGACAGTGCAGAAAATATGCAGACTGGTAAACTGAACACAACGGTTTGCAGCAACAATAAATAAAATGGTTCAAAACCAACATCGGATATGCCTAATGCGATACAAGGAAAAGGTGTGATAGAGGAAAACCAGTAACACCCATTGCGCCTGTATGGCGAATCCTGTGTTCATAATAGTTGGGGCTAGAGTTTTCTTTCACATGATGCATTATTCACAGCATGTTAAGCTGAAGGCTTTTAAATACCATAGTGGTCACAATTCATCAGTATCTCATAGCATACCTCCTGAAAGCAGCAGTGGCTAATACCCCTTATAATACGTTGCAGATATAGTTTTATGGAATTCGTGATTAGATGAACGACAATATATCGAGATAAAAGCCTTTTTGTGGAAGAGTTTATTGTGTATTGGAGGTTGAGGAAGAAAATGAATAGGAAATCCTGCTGCCATCTTCTACATGTGACTCATTGTGTTGGATGTACGTTAAGTAACCAGACCGTGAAATGGTGCTCAGATCCTCACAATGGCAGGTAGCAGCATGCATTTTACAGAAATAGGGAGAGATATTATTCTTCCCGTAAAATGGGATATGGATTATGTTATGAATCATTCGCATTTAAGAACTAAAAAGAGATGATGTTTCACTTCCTCGAATTTTTCAGGCAATACCACTGACGTTACCTTGTACCGCATAGTTGGTTGACAAATCTTTTGGTGTTCTAGAAAGAGAGTGGGTAGAATTTTAATTGGAGTAAACTTCTGTCGGTCTCTATCAACCATTAATGTCGATGCCGGCTAGTTCTCAACTCTCGCCTTAGCTTTGCTGGGAGAGAGAGAGAGAGAAAAAAAACACATTTTGCAGCTCTAGCAGCCATGCTAGGATCGATCGCGTTTCACTCTCACGTCTCGCCTCAAATTCCTCCTGCCCCGCTTTCGTCCTCCACCCAACACACACACACACACACACACAACTGCAAGCTAATAATTTACGCTGGAGGAAAACTCTCAGAGTCTGGGGGCCATAACTAAAGGGGAGTAACTCTCGCAAGCCTGTCTTGAGACGCGGTGCGCCCAGACCTTTGTTGCTGCGGCTTGGCGGACCAGCACAGCGCAGTGCGGTCAACAAGGCGGCACTCAGTCAGTCCCAGTGCTGCTGCAGGCACGACGCGATTCTGATGCTTAGCCTTAACGTATGCACAACAATCAATTAACAGATGGAGATTTCGTGTTCGGTTATATATGAAGAACTCCCCACGAACAAGATTTTGGATGATTTAGACTCGTTAGAGGTGACTCGTAAACCAAGTAGTAAACTAAGAATTGTATTATATATGCGAAAAATGTTTTTTATCCGATAATACTTGTTTCGTATTCATAATACTCGCCTCTCTCGCTCACACACACACACACACACACACACACACACACACACACACCACTACCACAACGGCAACAATAAACTGTTGCTATTGATTGCTTATACTTGCATTCCTGTATCGGTATGAGCGTGAATAAATGTTATCCATATATGTCTATCACAGATCTACTGCTTGGTAACACTAGCACTTGCATTTCTATATCGATATGGCCGAGAGTACAGACTGCTATCAATATATATATAAACAGGTGGGAGGGGCGGGATCGAGGCTAGAGGCGCGTGATCGTCCGTCGTCTTAGACACACCCCACGCCTTCTTTCCAAACCTCCCCTTCCACTCGCTACCATAGTTACCGGTGATCCGAAAGACAAAAGAAGCGGGAGACAAGCAGCTGCTGTTTGGCGAGGCTTATGGAGATAAAGGGAGACTACTTTGCAGGTCGAGTTGACATTATTTCTAAGGTAATGCTTGCCAAAAAGAACCAAAAGGAAAAAAAAAATGGAAAGATGAAAGGCATTGTCTCCACGGACGAAGCTGGTGAAAACCAGACTTGACGAAAAGCCAGCTGGTGAAACGGTCGCAGTATCAGCACCTGCTTGGACCTGGCACGTAGAGGCAGGATCTCTCTTTTCCCTTCCTATCCCTAACCCCCTCCAAAAATTTTTTAAAAAACCGACTCTGCCAACCCTTTGTCCATATTGTTTGTTGTGTTTTGTGCCTGTTCGCCTGAAACGTGTCGACGGTGCTGACAACCGAAAGTGTGACTGACACCAGGACATTTGCGCTGTTCAGCAGCGAATCTTAGCGGCGTTTTATTAACAACTCTTCCTCACCCCTCCTGCCTTATTCCCACACCTGCTGGAAAAACGAAAAGCACCTGCTATAGTGTAAATGTGGTGCTAGAGGCAGCAGCAGCAGCAGACTGAGACGCTTCTGTTACTTGGGACGCTGTGCGACCTGCTCTTTCTCATGCTGAGTCTTCAAAATCAGGTAGACCAGAAACTACTCGAAAGGTCACACACGCTTACTTACCCAGCTCCCAGGGGGGCGGACAGACTCCCCGACCAGCTTTGAGGCGACAGCGGCAGACTTGCTTTTGACAGGAGCTGATGCGACAGTCATCTTGCGGCTGGCTCTGTTGGGGAAGCGAGTTGGGGAAAGGTTGCAAGTTACCCGCAGGTGGGCTTGATACCCGTTGCTACCTTTCATGTTAGACGTTTGAAAGTCGGAGCTTAGTGACCAAACTCCGACCGCCGTCCAGTCACGAACTTTCGCGGTATACTCTCTCCGAGCACCCGAGATTTATTGGTTACCAGTGCAGAGGAGTGGGTGGGGGGCGATTCATTGTAGAAATTGTTCGAATCGTTGTAGGTATTGCTTGATTCCTTTCTTACCTCCCCTTCCCACGCACCCCACCTCCCTCTCCACTTTCTTTTCCTTACGTTGCTGCTTTTCACGTCAGGCCAGTGTAGGGAGTTGTGAATCTCGACCTTTCTTTTTTTTAAGCGGCTGAAAACTCAGGCACCGGTGTACTGTCTAGAATTGTGGCTAATAAATCTTCCGCCTAAAGACGCAAACACAAAACTGCTCGATAACACTCGGGGTGTGCTGTGGGCAAAGTTTATCGCCAGTCCCGATCACGAGCCGCTGTTCTTGTAACTACTTTCAGTTCACGTGAGCTAGGTTGGTCCTGACTTCCCTGGGACCCTTATCCCCACCCACCCTCGTTGACTTCATAAGACTTGTTGCGCTCCCCTGTATCATAGTGTGCCCACCTTCTCGTTCGCCTTCTTTCTGGCCTTTTGTACCACACCCACCCACACTCGCGCACAGTCGAGTTCCCCCCTCCCCATCAGCCTTTTCCGCCCTTTTCCCCCCTGAGGCCTCTAGCCAGCGCAGGTGATCTGCATTCACAGGTGTGCCAAAACCTAGAGAGTGCGGGAGTTGTTTTTTACCTGGTCCGCGGCCGGTAGGAAAGGTTTACCTTGCGATTACGACCTGGCGAGGAGCAAGACGGATTGCGGGAGGAAAACAGAGACTTACAGGTGAGAGGAGGAGGACGACACGAGCGCAAGGATCATTGTTCTTTAATCAGTCTTTGGCCGTGCCGTCCCGACCTGCCGCTAGGTAGAGAGAGCTTCCCAACCTGAACCTCGTGTACTCTCAGGCCGAGTGGGGTGTGGGGAGGGGGAGCTGTCACGGGAGGCGTGCCCCTTACCGGGCCGTGACGTGCCAACGGTTTGCGCGTTCCCTATAGTCACCCGTACGTACATGCTGAGTGGTCCCATCAGCAACTAGCTCTAGTGGGGGTGGCACTGCCGGCCTTGCTGACGACCATCTGAGGGACACTGGTAAAAGGTAAGAAGCATTCCATGTTCCAGAAATTGCGAAGTTGTGAAGGCGACCTCTCGCAATAATCCGAACAGATGTACTCAGATAAACTTCGTAAATCTCAAAAGCTACAAAGACATGATGTTCTTGTCATTTGCTTAATGACATATAGCGATGTTCGCTTTCAATGGATAAAAATACCTAAAAAATTAACAGTTAATGTTAATTTTTAAAGCCTTAAGTAAATGATGTCAGAGTCTTTCATATAAGGGTTGGGTGAAATCACGAGTTGTCGTCCAAATGCCTACATCTAATGTCGAGTAAAAGAAACACACTGAACCTTTGCTCCCACCCAAAAAAAGAAAAATCCTTATATTTATACTCATTGATGTGGTGTATAGAGATTTACAGGGCCTTTGCCCCAAGAAAAGAAATCCAAATGGTGCTAGGAGTGGGTTTTTGTCGCCAGAAGACTGAGATTGCTGAAATTGACTAGTGTGTAGAGTGCGTAGCTAAGGTGAGCGTGCATTTCTAAAAATGAGGGGGCTTGGAACCCGTTTCATGCTTAGGTACGGAAAGGAAAAATAATTAGGAAAGTTTGGTTTTAATTATTAACAGCGCTCCCGTGTGGGCTGCCTGAGTGCGCATAAAACATGCCGCTACCTCTCTTCAGTCTGCACGCTGACAAGTAACACAACATTTAACGACCTCCCTCCCCCCCCCCCCCCACGTGCAGTCGTGAGTCATTCGCTGCATTTTGGAGGAGATGGGGGGTTAGTCACGCGATAGATTCACGGGTTTTGAGATCTCGAACTGTTCTTCAGTTACCTTGGGTGTCCGCTCGCGCCGCCCTCCCACAGGTATTAAATTAAACATGTCTTAAAGTACAAGCAGATAACGATAACCGTTTGCAAACCTAGGGCCAGCATCCGGTCTATTTAAAGCGAGCAGCTTACATTCTAAAATAAGTGTGGTGATTAAGAGGGTTGTGCACTGTGCAGCCTGCACAAATGTCCCCTTGTCCTTGTCCACTGTAGCGCGTCGGCTTCACGGCTGTCACAGAGTTCGCTAGAGTCTGTGGTTGGTGGTGTGTCAAATAGGGTGGCTATGTACCCACAACTAAAGCGCCTCTTTCAACAGGGGCTGAAATTGGCGGGTGGGTAGATCGTGAGCTGACAGAGGTAAGAGTAGGCGCGCTAGTGGTCAATAGGCGCAAAGCAATGTTCCTCAACAAAAGGGAGGAAAAAAAGAAGACAGCAAACTTTTAGAGGTGAATGGCCCGTTGTTCACTAGCTACAAAAGAAGAGGTAAATGATCCATTATGCAATAGCTACAGAGGAAGAGGCCACTGGCCGGTGTTCACTAGCTACAGGAGAGGTGAATGGCCTGTTGTTCACTAGCTATAGAAGATGTAAATTACCCACTATGTGCTAGGTACAGGAGAGGTGAATGGCCTATTGTTCACTAGCTACAGAAGATGTAAATGACCCACTATGTGCTAGGTACAGGAGAGGTGAATGGCCTCTTGTTCACTAGCTACAGAAGATGTAAATGACCCACTATGTGCTAGGTACAGGAGAGGTGAATGGCCTGTTGTTCATTAGCTATAGAAGATGTAAATTACCCACTATGTGCTAGGTACAGGAGAGGTGAATGGCCTGTTGTTCACTAGCTATAGAAGATGTAAATTACCCACTATGTGCTAGGTACAGGAGAGGTGAATGGCCTGTTGTTCACTAGCTACAGAGGGAGAGAGAAATGGCTTACTGTGCACTGGCTACTGTTGTTTTTTGTGCTTAGCACTGCGTTTAGCATTTATTAGTTACAGTGAGAATGTAGGACGACAAATAGGGAACAAAGTCGATTGTTCTCGAGCTTCAGTCGAGAAGGAAAGAGAGATTTATCTTCACGATTGTGAACGTACCCCTACTGGAGAATTCGGACAGTGGCGGTTGTGGTTACACTCTGACCGGTGACCGACTTCGTTGACTTTGCTGGTCAACGTTGAGGATTGAGTCTGCAAGTAAACAGGCCTTTGTTGTGCGTGAACTGCACACACATTTCACGCCTTCGTGACAGAGCATAGAATACGGACTTGCCTGTCGGCATAAATAGCAGTGTACAAGCTTTAAGAATCCTGACACCGACCATCCTTCAGTCATCAGTTTCTAGGTGCGACAACAGGTGTGAAATCTGGTGTCTCGCGGGAGAAGGACTGGGTCAGTAGGGTGTTGAGGGTAGACGGGTAGAACCTCAGATTCTCCATATCATCGTCTTATCGGCGTTTTTCGAGACTGCCACTATCGCACACGTTTTCCCAGCTTTGGCACCTTTTGGTCATATCCCGCATAAAAGTGCATATGTACCCATAAATCGAAGGCCAGGTATTAGACTCTCGTGCGATTAGGATTCCTGGCTGCAAGCCACGCGTGGCTAGGACATTCCCTCACGACAATGGAATAAAAATTCAGGGAGGAGAAACATTTATCTTGCTCCAGTGTCCAACCGAGCAGGATGGACATAAAAGGATGAGGTGTGTTTATTTCCTGTCTCAACATTCTTGTATCAACGGAGATAATGCTTGTTGTCTATCTGGCTAGGAAGGGGGGGATTACTGCTTAGTAATCGCGGACCCAACTAGTGGGCGAAGTGGGGAGGGGGCAAAGGTGGCTTCGAGATAAACCTTCGTCGTTCTTTGCTTGCTTAAAGTGCCCCCTCCCCTGCAACCCTCCCAAGACTCAGAAAATAATAATTCATTGAATCATGAAGATGAGGGAGGTCTGTAAATCTGTAAATGGTCTGGGGGGGGGGAGTTAAGGGGGTTGTTAAGATTGGGAAGATGTGGCGGAGGGTACCCGACAAGGCGACGAGTTTTTTCCGCGGTGATAGACACGGAAGTTAGCAGGTACCAGTTGCTGCCCGTGTCTTCCGTGACGTCAGTACTCCTTCTTCCGTGCGATATGTTTGCATCTTTCCGGGGACAAACCAGTACAGTGCCTTGGGAGGGGTGTCACTGTCAACCGTTGAGAACTGTAAACTGAAAAGAATATAAGTATCAGGCTTGGCGATAATGATGAGGGACCGGGGGCTATTTCTGACACACACACCCCCCTCCCCGCAAAAAAAGTAAGCGAGCGAGAGGCGGCAGTGGGTGGCAGGCACGCACCATACCCGGCTGATACGGTGACAGTTCCATGTTGTGGGAGGTGTGTGCCAGATTCTGCATCCCAGCTGTAGGTCGTGTGGCGTGGGTCTTGTCTCGCACTAACAGCGCCAACCGGCAGGTCCCCCGAATCTTCTTGCCAAACCGGGCACTTCTTCGACACCCAACTTCTACAAAGCTGCCGCAGGGCGACCCCTTGACCTGAGCGCAACCCACACGAGTGGGGCGCGGGAGGTCAGAGTTCTTCTGCGAGGCATGTTTAAATTTGCTACTTCGCGTAATCTTCAGGCGACTTCATAATAGGCGTGTTAGGTCCATGGGAGGAAAGCAATTCCACTCTGTTCATTTTGTGCGTGTCGAGCATTTCGTGCAGGTCTTGTCGCGTCACGCTCGACAAACGCAATTGGGGGAAAAAACGGGTCGTAAGAGAGCGAGCGGAGTGGTACTGTGTCGTAGGGTTTAGTCATGCCCTGGACCACACACTGGTGGATTGTTGGCGAAGTGCATCTGCCGCAACCGAGACTCAGCCGTCGGGGGCGGTCCGGTGGCGCAACGGCTAGCGCCTGTCACCAATACAGGGAAGGTTGGCTGTCCTGGGTTCTGTTCTCGTCTCGGGCACGCTGTTCTTTCTCTGCATGTGGCATCTGTTTACAGGGCTGTCTGCCTTGCCGTGATATAGCCTTAGTTGCTGGCTCGGCGTAAAACAACAATTAAAAAAAAACCTCAGCCGTCGGGTTCACTATGGTGCTGCACAATGGCGCACATTCTGTGTGTGTGTGTGTGTGTGTGTTGTGTGTTTGTATGTGTGTGCGTACGTAAGTGAGAATTACATGACCCACAATTGTACAACTGAGGATATCAGTTTGGGGAGCTGACATCCTACTGGTTAAAGAATCGAACTGAACCCAAAGCGGGAAGCTAGTCTGCTCGAGAACCGTGTGACGCAACACAACCGCCCCTTACTCTTTTACAAACACACACACCGCCCACTTAACCCAACTGTGGAGTTGGGTACCTGACGCCGTAAAGGGGTGTGGAAATTAGCGAGTGACAGGTAAAGGCATCGAACTCTCCTTCTACGACCGTAAGATCACGGGACTGTCATAACCTTTATTATTATCGTTATTCTAGTCAAGGTTGTTTTAGTCAGGCTATCCAGGCGTTCTACTCAGGCAGATAAACGGGCAGATAGTCATCCTTGTCAGGGTTTGTGAAGACGGCCGTACTGTTGACGGACGTACATGCAAGAAAGTTCAGTCCACGGTCATTATCGCCAGTCAGGTAGCCACGACGTTTCAACCGTCACACGTGGGCCGCCTCAGATTCTGCACACTCCTTATACACTCCATACCCCAGTACAGGAAAGGAAGGAAGGGAACAAGAGGTCGTCATTCTGCCACAAAAGCACCAAAGAATGTGTGTCTGTGGGTGGAGGAGGGAAGTAACAGGAGGTGGTCAGGGAAGACGTGTCTTGTGTCTGCTAGCCACCATTTATAGGCCTCGGGATTACTGTGAGGCAGCCTCGCTTGATCTTTGGGTAGATCGTGGCTGATTAGAGGGCGGAAGCTGGCCTCGTCCCGGCACCGGTAAAGACGAACACATGTCGGCTTTGATAGAAAGCGCACAACGCGCTGGTCTGTGCTCGCTAGCAGACTTCACTCTTTGAGTCTGCGCATCTTTTTGCTAGTATCTGGGCTGCTCACTTTCCTTCCCCCTCTACCGCCACGGCTGCATGCAGTGGAAGATTCCAGGGGTAGAATGTATGTGTGTGTGTGGGGGGGGGGGTGCGCGCGCGTATGTGTCATTTTAGTCTTCCTGCCTTCTGTTTCTTTCTCTCTGGCCTTTTATGGCCGAAGTTAGCGAACCTGCCCTTTCTCAGCCCACCAACCACCCGACAGAGACCGCTGTCATTGTCATGTGACGCACATTCTTTCTGCCGTGGCACCCTCCTCGTTTTGCCTCCCACCTCCCGTACCCCATGACCTACCGCTCGCCACAGGCGTTAGGAACTGTAAGATCTGTCACTAGGTGTTAAATTGATAACTGCCCGTCAGCGCACGTGTCCAAAGCGACAAGGCTGGCATACCGTCACGAAATGTGCATTTTAATATTTTTAATATGACTGTAAAATGAGATTGCAGTATGTGTCGCTATGGTATGTGGGAGGGGTTACAACAACGGGCTAAGGTCAAGAACATTTGTGACGGGGCTAGCCTTTTTTTTTTTTTAGCACTCTTAATATTGGCATTCTTTCAGGAATGCTGAGCGGCTGGGTGTGTTCCCACGTCACATTCCAACAAATCACTTAGTCTGAAGCATCGGAAAACGCGCAGAAATTGGAATACATTCTCCCTTGCTCCGTGCGAGAGTGTGTGCGTGTGTGTGTGTTGCCCAGCGATCTCCCAGTCTTTATATTCTTATCAACCTTGGGTACCATCACATGCCCGTCAAACATTTATGTGCCTTTGCTGCTTTGGACACATCTCTAGCTAGTCTCCTTCAATGACCCGTAAGAGGACTCCAGTTTCAAATGAGGGTCAAAAAAGAAATGAAATCTCAACTTCTAATATCAGGCGTATCAGGTGGGAGGCATCTCTTCCCTCGCTCTGCACCCATTCCTCTTGTGTGTTTGTTCAGCCATGCGTGGCACTGCGGTCAGGTGACGCATGACATTTTGTTGTTCTGCCAGAGCTTATGCTTTTTTTTCTCTCAGTGTGTGTGTGTGTGAGAGAGAGAGAGAGAAAGACTGGGTGAGAGACGCACAAAACAATAGTGACATGAACATTTAGCGACAATTACATATGATGAAGAGAGAGAGAGCAAACAAACATTTCAGGTGCACACTTCTCTCTCCTTCACCCCCCCTCCCCCCGTGCCTTTTTGCTCTCAGGTTATGTTTCTTGTACGATACCCGTGACGCATACAATTCCACCATCCCCCACGTGTAGGCATGCGTGGTATGCGAGTCACCTGACATGCCGTCTGTGTTTCTATAAGCAGTTTTAAAGCCTTTGGTTAATTCCATGTATAACGCATATCTGGTGTTTCCCACACACCCCGGGGTCTCATCGTAAACCAGGAAACATAGGAGACGCCTAACTTGTTTACGTTGTGCGCAAGGCAGACACAAGTCACGTGATAATATGGGAAGGGGGAAGGTAATGTGCGCGGGAAGGGAAGGGGGTGGGGCAATTGAAGGAACAGCTCAGTGCTAGGGTGGTTAATTGTATTTGGGTTAATGATTTACAGTGTCGCTTTATTATCACCGGAGAGTTGACCACAAAGTACGACATTCACAAATTACAAAGAATTTATGGCTGTTGGCGTTTTTAATGATTGATAATATTCCAATATGTCGTTGATAAGAGTGAGAGAGTAATTTATTGCCGATGTATATTTTTTAAATATTTCACATGTATGTTTCCTTCTCCCAGATAGGTCGAGAGTATGGCCAAGGGTGTGTAGAAAACTTGTCTACGCCGGTGAGAAAAGGTTCCTATACTCATAATAGCTGCTGTCTTTATTCCGCGCGCTATAAATAGGCTGCTCCGAACCTCGCACCTCCCTCGAGTCGATCACAAACACGGGCTGTAATGTAGGTTCATAATCACAAACACCCGTTGTACCTTGGCGTACCCAGGCAGGGTACTAAGGTATCAGCGCAAGTTGGATATCCGGCCTGTCTCCTACACATACACACGCACAAAAGGGTGGCTATGTTGAGCGCGCTCCGTACGATTGGATTCGATTGTGACCCCTGTATCGTAGTTGACCTTTTTACCGTATCGTCTGCCTATTTTCACAAAAACTTGAGCTGTGTACTGGGAGAGGCAGAAGAGACGGGGGTGGGTGGTGGAAGAATACCATATGACCCGCGTGACACCTCGCACAACACGAGCGTGCGCTTGTTGCTTGGTTCCTCGCTTGTCCCTAACTGAGAGAAACATATCACTGTCTGTGATCTTTGGCCAGCAAGTTCTCTCTGCTCGCTGTCTTCCCACAGTCATCAAAGGTTTCGTGCAGGTAGATATGACCGGAGCTCGCACCTGTACTTAAAGTCTTGTCCGTCATTTGGGCCCATTTGCATGGGAACTACACACTGCATGGACATCTTATCTGCGTCCTAGAAGAAACCAGACTGGTTTATAATCTTTTTTAAAAGTGATGTTTGCTACTTAAGTTGACCGATTTCCAATATTCGCTTTCATTTATCGATATCAAGCACAATATAAACATAGCTTAAATATTACTCGGTGACCTCATATATAGAATCTTTAGCACTGAGCTTGGTGTCTAGTTTTAATGCATTTATTTAACAGTGTGTGTGCGTGTGTGTGTGAGAAAGAATTTCAGAAGAAAAAAAGTGTTAGCATGGCAGAGAGGAACGAGGCAAACTCGCTGGCCTGAGTGTTTGGCCTGATGGCATAATGTAGCGAGTGACTCGGAGTGAGAAGGAAGAAGAATATGTCACGAGAATATGTTTACGAACGTTTTACGTACGGAAATTTATATCTCTGCACCGATTTACCGGGGGTCTCTGTCGTGAACTCCGGGGAAAGAGCACGCGAAGATGGTCGGAGGCTGCGATTGCCGTCGCCTCGGGCTAATCACACTCTCGACACCTCGACCAACTCACGCCGACATGTACGTGTACGCACACACTTATACTAAATTGCAAATAAAGATTCACTGACTCGAGCCCCCAGCGTACGTCCCCAAGAACAACACAAGGCAATTTAGTATATTAAAACAATTATTAATTATCGAGAGTTTGATCAATGAACATAAAAGATACAAATGCTGCAAATTAACGTTAGCTCGCTCTCTAGGCTTCCCGGTATATCTACTCCTAATCCAGATAACGTGAGTCACTATTAGCTTAATTACCACACAACACACTACACTCGTCACTTATCTCTCTACACAAGAATGTCTCTCGCGATGTGGAGGGCCCTCCGATGTCTTGACGTCTGAAAATCCGTAGATGTCACTCCGCCAGTCGTTGCTGCCTTTTCCACGAACACAGAGACTCTGGCACTGCCGCGTGCCACCACGTGACTCTTCCTCAAGGCCGGACTGCGATCAGAGCTTAACCGCGCCTGAGGACCAACGCTTCTCTACCAGCTTTACCTCTGCTGTCTACGACCGACAGCCACTGGTGATGCAAACGTTGTGCACTCTGTACCAAGAGTGGGTCTTAACGCACCTCTGAAGTCGGTTGTGCTGAAGTAGTCACGATTCCAGACTAACTCTCAGCGGAGAATCTGAACAGCCTTGAACAGATCTCTGCTACAACCTTCTCCCTCGAGATTCCAGTGCAAAGACCCCGATTTCTCGCCTGACACGATGTTAAATTCACGTCGCTGGCATTCGTCATCTTGCGATTGGCTAATTGCAAAATACACACACTCTCTGCCATCCGTACCTGCCTATGACCAATCACTACCTAGCTGGTATTGACGGACAGGTGGTCATTGACTTTCCCAAGTAAGAATTTGCGTATTACAACCAATCGCTACCAAACCCCTACCAAACCAGTGGTCAGTTGACTCGTCCCTGCCCACTCTGCATCCTTCTCACTCCCCCCTACTAGTGGCGCGATCTGACTACGGCGTCATCATGTCTGACTTTCTATTCACTACTGGTGTCCAGAAAGTGACAATAACAACACGCTCCGTCGTCCCACACTAGGTACCTGTAGCCCTACAATTAACGGCCGCACCGTGACCTGTGATCTCTCCTCTTGAAAGAACCCCCCCCTGCGGCGATAACCGCCGTTACCCGCTTCTGTCCTGCGCTAGTGCTGACGTAAGCGGCCATCCATTCCCCCGACCTAGCTGATCTCAACTAGATACACGGCAGTGAAGCATACCTGGTCCTTTTGTCCACTACTCTGGCTGGCACCAACAAGGCGGCTGTTGCCGTAACACTGCCCCTTTCAAGCTAACTCGTTTCCCAAGCTATCTATTCTACCTTATGCTAGCCTGTCTGACAGCGCGTTCGCACGACTCGTGCATAAGGCAGAAGTGCGACACCAACACTATAGCCCTATAACCTAGTTATCATATGACAGTCTCCAGAAAAGAGGAACCGTTATTTACAGCGGTGAGTGGTTAGATGGAAAACGTCGCGGTTGAGCTGTACGGCCGTCAGGTACATCTGGTGCTGGTGTGGTGCCAGGCGGCTCAGCACTTCCTGACATGTTGACCGCGACGTTCCCAGTCTCGTGCACACACCGTGGCACGCAGTGCTAAGTGTACGCACTTGACCAGCGCTGAAGTAATTACTGATGACAGTAGTCTCCTTTCTGAGCTTGCGATGGGAGGTCAACGTGGGGTCACAGCAGGCGTATTGAGCAAGCTCAGTCCCGTTACGAATGGTGTTTAGTCTTTTACGCACAAATTTGGCGGAAGGCGACCACGAAAAGGGACATGATAGGGCTAATGCGATTGTGTGTGTGTGTGTAAAGGGGAGGTGGGGATGGGGTAGCTGTGTGTATGTGTGGATTAAGGGGCCGGATGATGCGATAGAAGAATGCAGTTTGTGTGCGGACGTCATCAGCATCATCAGCCGACCAACACTGAACTTGGCAGCGGGCCGCGACAGAAAGAATTGCTGATTGAAGTGCACCCCCCCCCCACATACACACACCTTTTTTTTTTAACATAACGGCTCGAACCATCGTTCACCTTTCACCCGGCGCCCTAACTCTTCACCGCTCAAGAACTTGGCGTCTGCTCATTTCACGCGGTAACTGTTCTTTGGTCTCGTTGCAGTTAATGAGAAAAGAGGCCTCTGTCGGTCAGTATAGAGCTGTCTTAACACAACACACATTTGGCTGTGTTTGGCAGATGGTCATACAAAATATTGAAACATAATAACATATTCAGCTAAGTATTTTCAGTTAGACCTTTCTAATGCAAGCAGTTTGCAACTGCGTCGGGTGCCGGTAGCAGTGAGCTTGATACTAGAAGATGTGGCGATCGAAGACCAAAATCAGGGCATCGTAGTTGTTGGGATCACACAACTTATCAGAAAGAAGAAGAAAGAATGTTAGACATCGATTTTCGTGGCCTGGCATAATGGAGGTCGAAACATCTCGCTTCCTTGTGACCCAGACGGCAGGTCGAAAATCCCGAATTCTGTGCGTGTCGTCGTGTGTGTCAATGTGGAGCCCACATAATATTTTACACACACCGACTCCTGTACTGTGTTGTGCAGCTCCATGTCAGACCGAGCGACCGGGAGAGCAAGGGGGAGGGCTGTGTGGGAGGGGGTGAGAACGATGATGTCCAGCCCAAGGCACCAGTGCTTTCTGTTGACCACTCTTCTGGTAAAGGGTAGTGAAGGGGTAGGGATGGATGGATGATCCAAGGAGGTGATGTAGTGAGGTTGGAACAAGCTGCGACATTTTCTGCAGGCAGTATCAGTCTCCCCCTACCCTTCCCCTTACAACGTCTAACGTCGGCAAGACGTTATAGTTCTAGCAACAGGTCAGTTGTTTGTGAGCGGTCATGGGTAAGAGATCCCTACTCGAGGTCGTTTGCAACTTGATTGCCATTCGGAACGCTAGGCGGCGCTTCCTGCATTTGTTTACCAAGCTCCTAGTACTCTCTTCAACCCCACTCCCCCTCTGTGTCCTCTCTCGCTTTCCCCTTTTCCTTGCCAGTGACCCTCGGCCAGACTCTGCAACCGGGTCAGACGCGAAAGCAAGCGTGCGGCTCAGGAAGGATGGTGAAGAGCGGTCCTCCTGGCGGTGCAGCAAGTGTAGAGAGGGCGGGGTGGGGGCTGCTGCAGCGAGTTGGTTTGTTGCACAAAGTGACTCACGTCTCTTAGAGAACTGCCGCTGCGGTCCCCTCGGTCGTGCATTTTCGCTCTTCGTCCAGTCCTTGGCACAGAGCTTCGCACGTATGTATACACGCGTTTTCCAAGAAGGGGTATGGGGAGGGGATGAGCAGATGACTAGGCACAAATATACGCTACAACCACTCCCGGGTCAGCAGCAGTACCTGGCCTCCTTCAGGGGTCTTTATTTGAGGGGTGGTGGTGGTGGCGTAGGGATATCAGGAGGGGCAGATGTTTCCCGTTTGTCGTCTTGTTATGATTGTCATCTAGTACTTAATTTACTTGTGTACTGGAGCTCGAAGCGGTTATCCATGGCATAGAGAATGTGGCTTGCCTATCCGCTATTACGTCGCCACGCCCGCCCTACCCACCACCCCGGACAGTGTAAATCGCTCGCCAATGGACGGCCGCGGTCATTGTTGCACCTCTTATGTAATAAGTGGTGATAGAATGGACGGTAGGGGACCTTAAGACGTGGCGCCATTGGGTAACTGACGATGATGATAGGTTGTTAGGTAGTGTAAGGTGCAGCTTAACTTAGAGGACATTCCAGTCTCTCCTCGTCCTGCGAGATTTCCTATAGGTGGAAGCACATTCCCATAAGAGTGCCAAAGACACTGACGAATTGCATCCCTTGTGTCCGGTCAGCTGTGACAGCTGTCGGACCTGCCGCCAAGCCAAGTGGGGTACACAGGGTGTCAAAACTTTATAACTTGTCGACTGTCATTTGATGACATTCCACGGCTGCTGGTTATTAATGTTAAACGGTAGAGGATGACATTCCTCTAACCAAGACGATAATATTAATCACGGACCTTCATAGAAGGTCCCTGATATTAATGGAAGAAGGGATAGGGCGAAAGATTGCATGAACAAATGAGCGACAGATCAACAAAAGGGATTTCTCCATAGAAGGATAGTTGGATATACAACACTGGCATATCGCATGCTGTGACCACTTTGCAGAGCACGGTTAATCGTTGCAATGTTTTTGGCTAAAACATGTCTTTCTAAATTTGTTTTCAAACTTGGAAAGTCTTATTATTACGATGATAATAAGTAGGATTCTTGCAAAGACCGGAATCCCAGTCTGTGGCTAGTTTCTTCGTTCTTTACATTACCAGGAAAACAAAAATAGGAGTTGATGTGGAAAGGCTCTTGAAACGGTTAGTTCTCGTTTTCCCTCTGTCTCATCACACAGACACACACACACCAGACATCGTAACTATAAACTACATCAAACTGAAGTGGGAGAGGTGTTACTGCATGAAATATTCCTGGAACAAGAAAGTCTGTAACACCCGTTTGAAGCCTGGAGCTGATAACCTGTAACCATCATGCCAACCGCGATTAACTTTCTGTGCAGGTGATCAATAAGACAGAGAATGGTGACACGGACCCCTTCGAGGCACAGTTCACTGTGAGCACTGACGAGAACAGTTCCACCAACCTGCTATACGACATGAGTGCAGCAGACGCCGAGTCGTCCTCGGCCAACCTTCTCTACGACCTGTCGACCACACAGTCCGCCAACCCACTCTACGACCTCATGGACGAGGAGCTGGTGCCAGACAGGCAGCAAGAGCACGAAGAATCGCAGTCCCAGAATCTCCTCTATGACTTCTCCATCAACAATAACGCCGATTTCGTCATTGAGACCTCTGCGCAGGACAACAGCAGTGGCAGCGCCAACCCGCTGTACGACCTGACGGACGAGCTTCAAGAACAGCAGCAGCAGCAGCCAGAGGAAGAAGAGGAGGAGATTCAGGAGGTAGTTGTCCGCGAGGTGGAGGTCGCTCCCAGGTCCGAGGAATTCGACAGACGGGCCAGCGGCGGCTACCCGGATGAGGACCAGGTCGTACCGGAGGTGGAAGAGGAGGAGGAGCTGGCCTCGCCAAGGGAGACCACGCCCAAAGGACAGTGTCAGTACGAAGACCTGCAGGAGGAGGAGAATTTCCACCAGCACGTGGAGTTGTACATCAAAGAAGAAGGCGAAGACACCGTCGAGGTGGCCGCTGCTGGTGGTGGTGTTGCTACTGTGGATGTAACGGATGCTGCGGACAACGAGGACGCCGACAGTACCAAAGGGCGACGTCGCAGCAGAAGCCGCACGCCCAGCCGCAGTCGCAGCATCAGCTCGGAGCGGGAGGTGCTGAACGAGGTCAGTGACTCACTCTCAGCCCTCGCTAACGCTTGCTAACCAGCTGCTTCTTTAACTTGCAGGATCCATCGGGCGGAATCGTCTAATGGTTGGCCTTTTCCCCCAGAGCTTTAAACTCTCTAGCTCTCTCTGTCACACTTTCTCTCCCTTCCTCTCCCACCTCCCCCCCTTTCCTTTCTGGTACCTTCTGAGGTGACAGCGGACTTCCAAACAGCTCCAATCACCTACAGTCAGTCTGGTGATGTGTACCATGTAGCGTCTTTTACCACCGCTTATTTGCTTGTGTAACTGATTTGTGTTTTGCTCCTGTTGCAAAGCATTATACAAATAAGAGAAACAGATTTGTTTCTGATTATTTTTAAAGGAAAGGAAAAGGAAATTGCAGTGAAGGGCGCTTCGCATAGAAACTCCAGCATCCTGTTATTTTGCACTTGTTCCTCAGCCTGTGGTCACCAAACATTTTGTGGAGGATCTAAATCATTATGCACAGGAACTTATGCTGCTGTGTTCATTTTTATATATATATTATTATTGAAGCATTTAACACCTTTCTCTCTCTTTCAGCTGGAATCAGGAGAATTGGGGGTGGACTCATCAGTGTTCTGTGTATTTGTGTCTTTGAATGGAGCTGTCTAGAAAAATAACACTGGGCAGGGGTTGGCAGAACTTTTATTTTGTGAACTGTCATAGAGTAGTGATTGGCTCTCTAGGCTTATCAAAGCATGAAACTAAGCAGCATGTTGCATGTCAAAAGAGCTGATGTCTTCCTTATTAATTTCTTTTAACTGCATGTTCTTAATGATCATACTCCTGTTTAACAATATATTCATATTCATTTTTGTTACTTTAAAAAAATTATGTTTATGAAAGAAATGCTAGGTAAATAAATTTTTGCAAGGCAGAACACCAGCCAAGCAAAGCACTACAGTAGCCAGATCATGAACCTCTGCTGCTGCTAAAGGCTTTTCTCAACCTTACAAAGATGGTTGAACATTTGACCAGGTTTTGCAGAGTTTTTACGTTATGGTTATAGAAAAATAAACTTCGGTAAACTTGTTTTAAAGTTCCTCCATATTTTTCCAGTTAAAAATAGCCTGAAAGGACTTGCACTATTTCCTCAGAACAGCCATGATCTCTTTTGAGAGAACATTGAGTATGAGTCCTTATGGGCTCCTCTTTGAGGATATTATCAGTGATGGCAAATTAGGTACCTCTATGATGGTGGTGTTAAAATGTAAAATTTCGTATTTCTGACATATCTGTACAATGTTTAATGATGTCCATTATCCAGTAGCAGCTAAGCTCAGCTTACAGTAGTTGTGATTTTGATGTAAGCACAGTGTCCTTTAATGCAGGTGCTGAATCCTTACTTTCCAGGGATAGTGACAAAACTGTCAACAAAAACTGTTAACTGTTTATAAGGATACATAGCTATTACTACTTTATTTTAAAATAAGCTTCAATAATGTTAGTAGGTAAGTAGCTGATTTTATACAAGAATGCAATGCTTTTACATGTTTTACTTATGCTCTGAAATAGAAGTTGACAGTGACAAAATGGCATCTATAATATTGTTTGCCAGCCACCTAGGCTTTTGTCAACTTTTTGAAATGTGTAGCAACTGTGAATGTTCTCTTGAATATTTGATTAACAGGGAATGTTGATCAAGATGAAGTATTTCACAATTACATGATTTCATATGAAGCTGCTGGGAAAACTAAGCATGTGATGTGAGAAATCTTTGCCTGCTGCTTGGTTTTATCATCATTATTTCCACCAAACGGCTGCAAATCATGTGCAATTTGTGTTGGGCACTGGCGCGTTGGTCATGATGCAGCTGATGACAGACTATTTCTTTGTAAAGCAGCGGATAAGGGTGGAAAATGTGCAACACAGAAATAATACTGAGAGGAGAAAGTTATGAGAGTAACAACAGCACCTGCTTTGAATACACCTTTTAAAGAGATTCACAGTCTGGAGTGAGCTGTGGAAAGCTGGAAGATATTTCATTCCGATGGGAGAAAGGAAAGGAAAATATTGAGGAGTGAGCAGCAAAGATTCGTGTTGATCAGACAGCATTGGCATCGGATGGCCTTGACCTTATGGAGAGGCGGACAGGCGACTAAAGGAGGCAGTCTTGTACAGAGTCAGGTGTGTATATTAACCAGTATCTTAACGTATGGTCCTAACACCCCGTGTGTCTGCAAACTGTATGATCCTTTTTCTTGCAGCATATCATTGTTTGCAAGATGCCGGGTGTGGCATCCCCAACACGACAGTTGATCAATAATTTTACTTCCCTACCCGCTCACCTTCACCCGGCTTCTACCACCCACTCCCCTCTCTGCTCCACCCCCATTAAAACTGTGTTGGGGGATCACAAAAGACGTGAGTCACAATGCTAGAAAACTGTTCCTGTTCGTCATCATTGTTTGTCAACGATCCACTCTCTTTCTCCGCCTTCTCGCTCTACTTCTCTCTCGACGTTTCTCCATGATGCTAAGCTACAGTTGCACTGGTGTGTGTGTGTGTGCGCGCGCGCATGCATGTAAACGAGTCATGTATTGTCCTATGAGTAATATTTGATTAGAGAGTGCAAAGACTCGGTCAGTTCTTACTAGCTAGTGCCCGGGCTCAGATAGGGTTTGAGTGGGGCTGTCGCCTGGGAATGAAACACAGACATTAGCATGTTTACCCAATGTCATTTGTTTGTCACAAGCAGCTGAGCCTAGCACGGGACACTCAGTGCAGTTGAGAGATGGCCTTTTTTGTTTTTTTGGGTTTTTTTAAACTTTGCTTATGCTTTAATATTTAGTGAGACTGAATCCTCACACGCGCACGAGTATGTTCTCTTTCAACCGCCTCACACACCCACACACACCGATCCCTTTGTTTGGCAGCAGGGTAGCTCCCCCACCCACCCACGACGGATTTATCGATCGCTAAAAATCGTTAGCGCGTGAGTGTCGTGAGCGCACGTCACTGCGCTTGTCGCCAGTCTTGTAGAAGCGGTGCCAGGAGGGGAGAGGGGGAGATGTACATGGCGAGCTCGAGTGGTCCTAATGTATCAATTGGTGTGCATAGGTAAGCCCTGACATCCATTTTGTCTACATTCTTTTGTAAGCCAGAACAAAGTAGTGTACAGGTATAAAAAAAAAAAAACTGCTTAAACCCCGTTGTCTCGCCTGATCTCGCTTTGGCTTCTGTCTCCGTTTTCATGGGTAAAAGTTTCGATGAAGAACGTTTTGTTTTGGAGAAGGTTTCTCCCCTTATTTATTTTTCTTCATCTCGCTTTCTTCTTGAAATGCAGAAGTGGTAAATGATAAAATGATGACGGTAGTTAGACTGAGCGGATAAAGACACGAGGTAGAAGTTACGCTGTTCGCTGCCACCCCGAGCTAAGCGGTGTAAGGGAGACAACCGCCAGGCATGTAGACTAGTAGGTGCGAACAACAGGCAGTGCACGTGTCATTTTTTGTACAAGAAACCTCAAGTACTGGCTCTTAAAAACATCGCTGCCCCAGCGTGATCTGTATTCGAAGAAACTGAGCAATACTTTGTGAGCACTAAGTTGTAAATTGTGTTGAACACTAAAGCCTATTAAAGCTTGGTTAAATCTCGCGTTAACCGTATTATGAAAATCACGTAGGAAAGAGTATGCATGGATGCGTGTGCGTGCGTGCAGTGTCACCAAAAAGCTCATCACGCCCGTCTAAACTGCAGTGGTCACCAGCGAGTGTTTTGACCTCTACACACCGGGCGCCCCTCCCCTCCAAAAAAAGTATTGTGGCTGTTGGCCAGTTCATGGTCAGCAACAGGGCGCGGTGATAAGGGGAAACAAAACTTCAGCAAAAGATGTAAGTCATCAGGGGCTCTGTTACGATGAAAAGCAAACGAGACTTTCCACCAAAGATCATACACCAAGATCCACAACTTAGGCGGGAAAGTGAAGTCGCGCGGACCCGTATGTGACCCCAGCCACCCCCCCCCCCCACCGGTACCGACGATAGGTTTTCGCGCGAGGAGGCTGGTGGTACATGGTGCGCTGCGCCGAGTTGTCTAAACTCTCGATCTAAATATTTCCGATCGTTCTCTTTTCTGAAAGATGAAGAGATGTGAGTTAACAGCTTTTCACAAGATTTAACAAGTCGCATTTATCTTTGGATTTGCCACATATGCTGCTGCTTAGTAGTTTCACTAGTCTTACGTGTTGTCATTTCCATAGATGTAAGAAGTGGGTGCCGAAGTGTACAGTTCCAACCATCTTTGATGTACCGAATGTACTCAATTAGAAAAGTTGCACCTTCGAAATATGTTTTCAAGCTGTTTTTGAAAAGTATGAAAGCGTGCGCGCCTGTGTGTGTGTGTGTGTGTTGCCAGTACACGATGGTCAGAACAAAGGCGGCACGCCCGAGGCTAGCGATGTTTACTTCCTGAAAGGGGGAGCGGCCGTCCGCCCCTTGACCGCCGCTTGGCTTCAACCTTTTATATAAGAGTGGTGGATCTTGATGTATGATCTTTGGTTCGACCGCCTCGCGCCGCCGTGACCTGCAAAGTTTTGCCAACAGTGTAACTCAATAACGACAGGTGTTAGACCAGGGCAGGGTGACTTTGTCTTCACCGACATCTGAATCAAAACGTGTGCACGTGCAACCTACTCATTCTAGGGAGCGTGAGGGGTACAAGTGAGGACAAATTGTGACTGTATTCACATGAGAATGAATAGTCACCTTCTCGCACGTTTTTGTTTGTTTGTTTTTTTTTTGGGGGGGGAGGAGGACATACACAGTGGCGTGTTGTAGACAGGACAGCCACCCTTCCCCCTAGTAGCAGTATATTAGTATTCTGTCGCGCAGAAGGCAGACAACGATGTGGGGGGGGGGCGGGGGATGCTGCCAAGGTAGGCCGTGCTTCGTGGTCAGCAGCTGCGCACGTCTGGCAAAGAACTGGTCGGCTGTGACGTCATCGACAAAACGCGCGTACTTCAAGTGTGGCTCATATCTGTCGCGCCTCCCTTGCTTCCCCCTCCCCTACTTCCCCCCCCACCCCCGTTAGAGTTTCCAAGGTGACGATGCGACGGCTCAAGCGAGCGTAACGCGCTACCCGTGACCCTCCTCACACCCCACCTCCACTCCTCCCACCCGTCGCTCTCAATTGTCATGCGCGTGGCGCTGCGTCAGAACTGAAGTGGCAAGGGCAAAAACAAGACCGACCGACCGATCGACCGGCTGGCCGGCCGGCAGCGATAGCAGGCCCGAGACCTAGAAATTCCAGGTGAGGTGAGGGAGGCTTGTTGGTTCGAAGGTCGCGCGCGGCCTTCAGAACCTTCGCGACATGCTGGATGATTCTCGCGGCCTTGCGTCTGCCACTAAACAACGCGCGTGCCACCAGCACTAGTCCTCGTTGTGTGCCTGGTGAAGGCTGGTGGTCACGCTACCTGACAGGGAGAACTAGTAGTGATGCTCTTTCTCCTTTCTCATATACCACTCGGCCTGCGCGTGATTTAATTAATACTCCACTTCCCACAAGAGGACGTAAAGTGGAGTAAGAGTGGAGGGGAATTTTTTTTTAATAACATCAAAGAGCCGCCTGAAGATTTCGTTGAAATCATATTCACGTGAGCAGCAAACGAACGCCTTTGGATGTAAAAGGTGAGCTGACCACAAGGTAGACTGATGGAAAGAACCTGAAAGAACCAGTCAGTGGACAAACGAGCGTCGGTGTGTGAGCGATTACGTCACCATCACAAGACTTGTGGATACCCAACGTCTCGAGGGGCACAGGTGTGGGACAGGTACACGCCGCAGCTACGTGCCTGAGAACCCACCCATACCTCCCCACCCTCAAAGTGGTGAAAGCTGACACCCTGGCGGTCGCTACCCCTGTTGGTGACTTTTTTGGGGGAAGGGGGGACACCTTCAGCAACCGATGACAGCTCAGTGAAAAGAAGGTATGAGATTGTTTGAATGGCAAAGTCATGGTGTGTCGTCACGTAGCCTAGTTGTAGTTTTATACCTCTCGCGAAACAATACCGCCACAGAGGGTTCTATGTAAAGTGAGCAGGCGAAGTTAAATACAGTGCCGACATTTAAAAATTAATAATAGTTTGGAACAGTCGACAGTGAGGCGGAACACGTGACACAACTAGTGGCAATGATGTAGTGAGATTTGTCACTGCACGACACCGTTTGCTGACTAAACTCTTTTTCCCCGGGGAGAGTGCGTCTCCATTCTGTCAAACTTTCATGTGAACAGCAAAGAGTACATGAATGAATACAGTTTTGCTTTAGCTGCAGATCTCGTGAGATGACATCAGAAAGAGCAAATGTTGCCTGGTTGTAGATCAGCTTTGAAGTTAACAACAAAAAAAAACTGCCTTTAATCTAACAGGAAACGATTTATTTTCCTGTGATGTTGAAGTAGGAGTAAAATGGCTGTTGCTTTGATATACTGTTTTGAACGAATTTCAAAATAACAGTTTCTGGCCTGTTCTACTTATTTTGTCGTTCAGGGGCCAGTTGCTCAACACGTTTCTAAGCCTTAAAACTGTTCTAAAACAGCAAAATCTCTTCTTAGTCATTTTGATGCATTGCAGAAAAACATACAAAAAGTTGTACGAACAGGACGGAAAGTCAGA
The DNA here is from genome assembly GCA_004794655.1 of Marisa cornuarietis. NCBI lineage: Eukaryota > Metazoa > Mollusca > Gastropoda > Architaenioglossa > Ampullariidae > Marisa > Marisa cornuarietis. The sequence continues at coordinate 9,958,953 of SMMW01000585.1, forward strand.
CTTAAACAACTTTATCTTACTTTTAGCAGTTTTAGTTTTAAAAATTCTAAAATTGTGGTGTGCACTTAAAACTAATTATCTAAATAGAGTTAAGGCCTAAAAGTGTTTAAAATTAGAAATGTGTTGTGCAACTGGCCCCTGGCTTCGATCACTAGAAAGGCTAGCTAACTGATAATGTCCCAGGAACACAAGTCAAGGTTGATGAACCTGATGTACTGTTGACATATCGTGAGATTTCGTTTGTCAGATTTGTATGAAAAGCTGTTGGCGAGCTTAATGCGACTGTAACCAACATGTGCACAGTCTTATCTACAGTTTGCTCGCCACTTTAAAATTTATGACTGGCTGCTCAATAAAATCAGGGTGGGTTCATGTTGCAACAGTTGGGCTAAGGGGGTCACCGACTTTGTGGCATGCAGTCCATTCATCGCTTTTTATGAAGAGGAGGTAGCCTTTTGTTCAAGTTACAAAGGGAGTAGGTTTGTGTGTCTGCACTGACTGCTAAAAATCCTGTCGCCTTCTCTGTATGTGTAAAGGAACGTTGAGTACTGTATTAGTGAGGGCTTAGATTTACCAGAAAAAAGGTTTTGGTGGCAGATACCCGCAATTTGTATATTGCATTTCATATAGATAATTGTGTGTGACTGCGTATGTACACGTTATACCACTGGAGCGGTGGGGGGGGGTGCATCTTACATCGCACCAGGTGTGCAAGATAATCCGCACAATTGTTTATATTAGGTGGAGGGTTAATTACCCCCAGCATCGCTTTAATAGTACGTGAGGCAGTCAGCTGACTCCTCAGCACACTGCGTCGCCACTAATCTGTTGAGATAATCAGTGGAAGGAGCACAGCTGAGAATACACCTGGCAATGAGACCAGCACTAAAGGGCGATTCACACGTTGCAATAAAGGGCAGCGTACACGTTGCAGTATTGTTTAAGGAGGGATTCATACGTCGCAGTGAAATACACCTTAAGTGTGTCCAGCAACTATGTGAGCTTTATGACGCTACTGCAGAGTGTCTGGTTGGTATATGGGCGTTGGCAAATGTGGCGCTGGCTGAATGGTCTTTACTATCGGGATACAGGTTGTCGAGTGCGTGACTATATGCCACAAGTTTATTTGATGTCATAATTTTTTTTTAAACAATGGCGGTTAATAAGGGCATTTTTAATCCCACCCCTCTCTTTCTCCAGACGTGGAACAAGAAAAACCTCTAACGTCAGCCGAGTCCCCTGAACGTGTCCGTCGCGCACTTCAGTTGCAGCTGTAGATGTTTGCACATTTCTCACCAGCAAGGGCAACTTCCGTAACCCCCCCCCCCCAATTTTCCCATGCGTGAGGAAATGGTACATAATGTATGGGCCCGTCTTTAGCCGTGTTTTTAGCTGAGTAAGTAGAGCCGACTGTAAACCTCGCGGCATGTTGCACAAGTCGCGTGCGGCCGAGGATCTGCTCTAAGCATGTAACTGAAAATCCAACATCACTCCTTGTTTATCGGAGGTCATGGAGACGTTTTTAAAAGAGACATTTCTGGAACGAGTGGTCGTTAGTATTATATAGTATTATAGCAACATTGAAGTGGAAAATAATAGACTACCCTCGATAAAGCGACATCAAAGGCAGTAGCTGACAAAGCAAATGTCGAAGCCTCTCGCGATGTGCTCCAGAAGACAAATGCAGACATAAAAGGCATAGTCTGTCCCCATGCAAAACAACCTTTGCATCAGCTAAAAGCCGGTCTTGGGGATAAGGGCCCAGATTTTCTGGGTAATAAATCTGACTTATGGTGGCCAAGAACATCCCGCGGTGCTGGGGCCAGGTGCTCAACACAAGCCATAGACTCGCACGTACAAACAGGGCGGTAGACTTGTCGATTGGAGGAGATATTATGCATCCGACCATTGATCCTTACCTAAAGACAGCAGAGCCTGGGTAATCGGATTTTGCTGCTAACAGGCGGCTTGTTGACAAACGAACGGCCATCTGGGGAAGAGAGGGGGTTGGACGTTATGACGCGGTCCGACCAGTAAAAGGCGCGTTGGATGCTGGGAACAGCTGGCTCCTCTATTGACCGGCAGTATAAACATCTCTCTCCCCACCCACCCCCCACAACCGTTGGTTCACCCACCCCTCCTACACACGAGGCATTACTGGTTACTGTTGGCAAGCTATCCCACAGTGACGTCTGGTGGCTGGTCTTGGAGGTCGTCTGAACAAGTTCACTCCCCAAACACCCTTCTCCCTTCTGCTTCGGAAACTTTGTGGTCCTTCGCTGGTCGAGTTTTCAAGGATTTGGTGTAAAATGAGCGCTAGACTGGACTGTTTTCTGAGGTGAGTGAGCAAAGTAGACTCTACCGGAGGTTTTCGTGCTCGGGTGATGATAAATCCCCATACTTTTCATTTCTGATTTTCAACCGTGTTGAGATTGCCGAGCAGATCACCTTCTTTTGGCATTATCAGTTACGGTCCGTGAATGTAAGCACACCTCACGAGTTTTGTTCTTGGGAAATAGGTCTGATGAAATACACGAGTTCGCATATTTTCGGGTAGTGGTGCCAACGACGAGGATTTTCACAAATAGATTACAATTTAAGTTTTTCTGAAAGATACATTTAACAGGGAGGGTTGCGTGTGGATAAGAGAGAGAAGGTTTATAGCACATTTATTCTTGTGACAGCTGTAAACTTTGTTAATGTATTCTATGCATTCTTCGCCCTCTCCCAACTCGCACCACGCGCGGATACCGCACTTCGGGAGGGTTCTCTGTGATGGGGGTGGGGATGATGTGTGTGTGTGTGGGGGGGGGGCTCACGGTTATTGAACTATATGCGTTTACCTGTCCACTGGTCACGGTCGTGTGGGTCAACTTACTACCCTAGCAGCACAGAACGCCGAAAACACATGGGTCCCATATACTTTCTATGGGACCCATGTATTTTTGCCATTCTGTGCTGCTAGGGTAGTGTTTTGGGCAGGGGTGGGTTAGCCTGCTAGTGTTGTGGGCGGGAGTAGATCATGTTACCCGCTACTGGAGGTGGGGTTGTAGGCGCAGCCGGTACTTTGTGCATGTTTGGAGGCACTGTTCTTGCCTGGATGGCGGACATAAGTCTGCGTGCTAGTCATCCCTTCACCCCTTGGCGACGCTACGTGTTCTTTAAACCGGTTGACGGTTGTATTTTCATCTCGCTGTAGACATCTTCAGCAGCCATTTATCGTCCGACACGGTTCGCGTGTTCGGGCTCCGCAAAAGAAGGCGATAAGCATCCAAGCCCCCGTGCTGAAGCTTGCACGTGTCATGCCACAGGAAGTTTGGGCGGAGGGGTTTGATGTTCAGGTGCGTCACTGCCACACTCGTAAAGATTACCCGCATCGTCAGAAGATAGGGTAGCAGCATGTTTAGTGAACCGAGTGTCTCGCTGGTCACGTCATCGACACGGACAGGACATGTAGTGTTGATATTTAGTGATATAAGGACAGACGGGTAAACTGTACTCACTAGAGCCGCTTCCTCCCCAGGACGATAATCCGTACCATTGCATGCACACACACACACACACACATACTTTTCTGTGGCTAGTTGCTCGGCAACATTGTATTGTTTACACACATGACTTAGCCTGTCGTCTCGCGCATGGGGACAAGGTCTCAAATCCTCCACCGTTCATGCCGCCCACTGTCCTCTCCCCAGTGATGCAAGCCTGCAAGCCTGACATTTTGCCGTGCAGCTCGGGGATGGGGGATGGCGAGACTTTAACGACGGGCGTTACGCCGCTGAGTCCCCTGCTGTGTAAATAAGCTCCTTTGACGCAAAGGTGGCAGGTACTTAGGCCCGTTGGCGACGTAAGCTACACCACCGTGTAGTGAGTGAGGCGATAGTACGCACATACCTGTGAGTATACCTGTAGGCGAGTACTGATTGTACGTTAGGGGGGGGGGAGGTCCTCGTTGTGTGCAGCGATATCACTACACGTGTGATCGGCCGGCTTGTTGAGGCCGCTGTCCTGCTTATGGGTACAAAAGCGAGCTTGTGGCTGTTGGAGATAACGCGGAAAACTACAAAGAGGACGTAGGAAAAAGAAAAGGCGAACGCTGACAAGGGCGCGGAGATTTGTGAGGAAGACATCGTCTTGTCCGCGTGAACAGGCTTCCTGCTGCCGGCTTCTGCCCCATCCCCCTTCTGCCCTCTCTTTCCAGACGGCTTCCACCATTGCACAGTGCACCTTTATTTCCTTCACTATTTGTTTCTTTTAAAAACAACAAATGTGGTGAGTGTTTAGAATTTCATCGTGTTTATGACATTTGTAGTTCTGTAGGATTTGCGGTCACGGTTAATCACAATGCCCCCACCCCTCCCACCCGCCGTTCTCCCCTGCCTCCGCACGCGAGTCCAGGGATTACACAACATGTTTCTAAAACTTAAAACCGTTCTTTGAAAAAAAAGCAAATTTAGAAACTGATTTCAAAAATCGTCCCTATGCCAGGCATTTAACCGCGTTGCACAAGCGCATACGAAAAACCGATGGGAACGAAAGTCTGGCCTAAACAGTTTGTCTTATTTAAAATAGTTTTTAAAAGTTCTAAAGCTGTGCTGTGCGTTGTTTCTGTTAAACAGATTATCTAACTAGACTTGAGGATCACAAGTATTTAAAATTAGAAATGTCTTGTGCATCTGGCCGCAGGGTGTTTTGATCACGTTTTGAATGGAAACTTTGCGTAAACACCGTACAGGGTACAGGATAGGTGTGTTGGACTAAAACTGGCCGTGCCTTACCTGAAATCAGGTAACGGGCTTTGATCGGTTGTCGCTGATGACCGCGTCACGAAGCGTGAAGTTTTGACTCGAGGTTCGCGGCGGCACCATCCCGGACCACGAAACAGCGGGGTAGGAGAGGCTGGCAGCTTACTGGACAGCTGCTGACGTGCACCTGGTGGTGAAGCTTGGCGACGCTGTCGTGGAAATGCTGGGCATGCTGGGACGGCTGGCTGATCTTATGACGTTTGTGGTCTGCTGGCGACGTGGTGCTTGAGATTTCTGGTTCGGTAGAAGAGAATAAGCTATTAAGTATAACAAATTATAAGTGAGTTATAAAGCATACAGTTATAAATATTTAAATGTTTCGCTGTCATCTAACGAAGAAGACTAATGCAAGGTAGACACAGAGCGTTGCAGCGAAAGCGCCTATACTGCTACAATGGAACCAGAAGGGGTATATAAGAGCGAAGTGTTATATTATTCGCAATAAATTACGACCAGAGAGAACAGGTTGCATATTGTTTGAAGGCAAAGGAAACTTTGTTTCGTTTGCAGTCCTTCGAAAGGAAGTAGGTCTCGAGGAAGGCAGTTACGTCAGTCAGAACATCTGTCGGAATGTCACACTTTATTTTTTGGGTAGTTCTTAAACTGTGTTTTATTCTCCTCCCGTATTTTCTCGGTGCAGGGACACATAAAGTTCGAAGAAACAATCCCCCTTCTGTTCTTGTTTGCACGCACACGGATGACAAGGTTTACGTCGCCCCAGGCGTTAGGTTGGTGTCCTTGCACCCAAGAGAAAACAAAACTCAGAGAGAGAGAGAAATCCAAATTCCGCGCTTTGTTTATAAAGATGAATTGAGTCCTATGCTGCTTCAGTTTGTTTTCATTTTGGGGCAAATTTGGCGGCTGGGAGCAAGTTTGGCGTAGCTGTGACGAGGTTTACCAGTAAACAGCACAGGGTAGGGTCGCCACCCAGCTTCATTCGTACCCTCAGTCTAAAGTCGGCCGATGCACAAACGCGTGTGCTTGCCGCATTCTCCCGGACTGACCCGATCTGAGAATTTGCCTTAAGGGGGGAGGGTGCGTAGATAGGGGATGTGCAAAGTCGGTCGGAAACTTCACATTTTCCCCCCCTCTGCCTCTTCCCTCTCTGTGTCAAGTCGACACATGCAATTTCTTTCATTTTATTTCTTTGTCTTTTGTCAAACACTTTCACGCTCGCTCTATCTGTCGCTCTCTTTTAGATGTCTGAGATATTTCTGACGGTCCCAAACATTTGCTTGTCCACAGGGCCTCGAGCTGACTGTCTGTAGTAGCTGATCAGCGCTAGTTCCTGCAGCAGTATCAACATCGTGACGACAGACCCGCGACTTATCACCCCCTGCCAGCAAGGCTTATCTCCCTGCAGTGGAGTCTGGGGGTTACAACTGCGCTTCAGTGGTGGCCACAGACCTTCTTCGTGCTGCAGCGCATACATCAGGCGAGCTCAAGCAGCGCGTGACTGACCAGGAGCAGCATTGCTGCACACTCTCAAGACGTCTTAAAGAGAACTCGCGACGGCAGAGCATACAAATATCTTTGCCAGAAACTTATAATCCAATGAACAGGCACGATTCAGTACATTTCTGCCTGATGGAAAAAAATCAGTAGCTGTCTCTAGTCGTAGGTTCAGGAATGTTGAGCGGACAAGGGGCGCCCTCAAGAGAAACGTGCTGCTGAGGTCAGGCGAGGAACCGGTCAGTCTTGTGTCTATGCCTGGAGCATTGCGCAATGCGCACGAGGTGGTGGAGGCAGGTGGAGACGGTACTGCGCAAAACCCGCAGTCGGGGGTGACAGAGGTGGGTCATAACAACAGCAACGATAGGATGGAGAGCGCAGTCGCTCAGGAGGTGGGAGGTCAAGAGGTCTGGAGGCGGCGGCAAGCATTTGGCATGAATGGCACGAAAGCTCACGAGCAGCGGCTGCGGCGGATGGAGATCCAGTTTGGGCGGGCCCGCTTGCTGGCGCAGCCGTGGGAGGAGTGCAGGCACCGTGTGGTGCACCTGCTGACGGCAGGCACCAATGACGGCACTACCACTTCCGGTCAGACGTCATCACAGAAAGTCGCGTGGTCACACAACCAGGCTGTCCTTGACCTGCATCCCCTCTGCAGAGGGACTTTCAGAGATCTCGCCAATGACACCGGTGGGAGAGATTCGGCGGAAGACACGAAGGATGAGTGGGGTGCGATGAGTCGGGTGGGCTTCTTGTCACCTGTTAGCCTCGTGCCAAGGACAGACTCGCAAGAAGATCCACTGGACTCGTGGACCTTGAATCAAACGCTGCTTTCACCGATACATGAGGAGTGTAGCACGCCCACCTCCAGCTGCTCTTGTCAGAGATGGGAGAAGTGCCCCACAGACAGCCCCTGGAAGAACGTGGGTTTGACCTCACCCATCACCCCAGTCAGTTCCAGCGGCTACAGTTCCGCCCTGACTGCTAGCATGGACAGTCTGCTTAACGAATCAGCTGAGAGCAGGACAAATGGCTCAAACGATGATGGGAATTCAACAGCTGGTGCTGCTGCTGAATCTGGCAGCCTTGGCATTCAACAGAATGGCATGAATTTTGCAAATGACATGGATGGGATCTTTAAGACAGCCCCCAAAAAGAAATCAGCTGTTGCTTTCACAGATTTAGGAATGAACAGGGACAGATCTTCTGAACCTAGTGATAAAACAATGGCCTTGTCTCATGTTGCTGAGCCATGCACATTGGTGAGACCCAAAGAAACAGAAAAATCCATGTTGAACAGAGGCTGGATTAATGCACATACTTCAGATGTGTCACATGTATGTGACGAGTCTTCTAGCAAGGAAATCTGGGGAGCAAATTGTGTGTTAGGAAAAGATCCCATCCAGAATTTTCTTGGAAAAGACAAGGAAGCTGGTTTACAGAAGCCAGTGTTTTGTGATGCACGTAGGGAGGAGGATGAAAATATAGTAGGAATGTGGGAGCCAGAGAGTGTGTCTGCTGCTCAGACTATTGTTACAGATAACTGGCAGCACTCTGATTCAGCTGCTATATCATCTAGTACTGACTGTGCACAGGTAAATCCAACTCGACACTCTAGTCTTCCATTTCCTTTGGAGCTTAGTCACCCATGTTTTGAAGACTTAGAAAATACTGATGAATCGAATACAAGAGAAAGTTCGTATGTGCCTTCCTCACCAACTGGGAAAATCTCCACACAGGAAAATATTGCTCAGAACAGTGCCAACACCTTTTTTGTTCATCATAAGCCAGTGTATTCTATGAAGACTTCAGCTTTAGATACTCACCTGGTCAGAGAAACGATCCTGTATGAAAATAAGGATCGTAAAACACTAGAGGTTTGTGGATTGCAGAATATGGATGGGAAACAAGAAGCTAATGCTGAAAGAGGTTCACATCTGAATATAAGTACTACTGTATCTTCAAAGGTTGTTATAGGTGGAGATGATGGACATGGAGCGTTAATGTGGTCAGACAGGGATCACAGATGTTCTGCTGCACATTCTCAGGTCACCACTGAACAAAACAAGGACAGTGAACATTCACTATTATTGACAGAAGCTCACAATGTTCTTAGGATGGGTGGCTTATACAAACAAAGCAACAGCAGTTCCCCTCAGCCACATAAAGTCCCACAGGACACATCACTGGACTCTTGGGAAGGATGTCTTCAAGACAACAAACATCAGTCCGAGCTGGGTGCAGATCATCCTTTGAACTTGTTTAAGCCACTGCTAGACAAAGATTCTGATTGTTCCCAAACTTGGAGAGGTAAATTGTTGAACTCCCATGAGGAACAGAATGGTTGTAATGCTGCACTTTTAGCTCAGCAGCACTTATCCAAAAACGTAGATCCTCCCTTCACATGTGGAGGGTGCATCAGTGAACCCAGTGACTTCCAGGGAGAAAGGGATTCATTTCAAGAATACAAGTTTTCAGTCCAGACTGACTTCACATTTTGTGCAGGAACTAACACTGCGGAACCTGTGGACATGCCAGGGGAATCAGCTGCTATGTTAAACAGCACCTCACAAGCGCTACCCAGTAGCAGCAGCAGCCAAGCAGCTTTTTTTCCTGGGAAGGAGAAACAGAGCAAAGTCAACAAGATCACCTCTTTGCTAGAGAAATGGAATTCGTTAGAACACCAGCTTGCCCAATCTAATCAAAGAAAGCCACCACCAGAGTCAACAAAGCTGGCATGCACATCTGAGCTGCCGCCTGATGCTTCACAAGACGTTTCAACCCAAGGCTTCGAAGATGAAGATCTTGCAGCAAGAGGAGACAAGGATTGTTGCATTCCCACTGCTAACTATAGTGTGGAAGCAGTAAAACAGCAGCAACAGTTTTCAGGTGTGGTTGAGAAAGATGCTTCAACACCAGCATCTACTGTTGAAAACACCTGCAAATATCAATTAGGATTATCTGATGCATATGCTAGAATGGAACTGCCCCATGTTCAATCTCTTGTAGCTAAATTTAGCCATTCCTCGCCATTTTTGTTGGCAGGCATTGGATCTCTGGGGAATGAAAGACATACCCAACAGTCACATAAGCTTTCATGTCACCATCGGGCTGTTTCACAACATTTGCAAAAGTCCCATTCCATAAACTTACAACATACCCAGGTGCAGAATGCACCTGCATCAATCAGTGTAGCAACTGTCAATACAAGATCAGAAAACCAGTTGGATGCAAAACCTCTCGACGCTATTACTGTTCAAGCATTGCCATGCATGAACATTACTCACAGTCATGGGATGAGGTCAACTCTAGCAGGACTCGAACTGGAAAAAACTACAGACAATATTGCTGAAGTTCAGTTAAGCCACTGCTCTGAGACTTGTGCAACTTTTGCCACACAGTTCGCAGGGGCCAGCTTTGAGCCAAGTGCCAAGCAAGCTCTAATATCCACGTCTTTGCTGTCATCAGATAATCGTGAGCTACCACTTTCTGCAGCTCATCAGCAGGTAGTCATTTCACACATGAAAATGTTGTGAGAGGGAAATACACAAATCTTACATGAAATGTTCCCTTCCATTTTGTAAATTAGCATTTGCATAGTTTTAAAAAATTGTCATCACAGTTGCTTAGTGTGTTGTATTCTTTAAAATGCCTTTTTGCTCAGTCTGCTTGCTTTGTTTATATGACCCTCATTTTGTTAATGGGCTTGGATTTGCTTATGCTGTGCTTGAAGCATATTTATTTTTAAATAAGCAGGATTGCTATTGGTGAGACATTGTAAGCAATATCTTGATGATGGAAAACTTTCTCTTAGACACCAATCTGGCAGTAATTGATAATAAAAATAATGTAATTAGAAGTGACCGATTTTTTGCCATCACTGATAGTGTCTAAAGATGATCATTCAGAGGGCTCCACGTATGGTCTTCCAAAAATGGTACATGCAGCTTTACATTAAACATTCAGTTTTTTGTTTGTTTTTTGGGGGTAGTGGTTTAAATTCTTAGTATGCTATAGGGCTAGTCTAAGCTAGTCTAACCCCTCCCCATCCCCAGCATAAAAGTACAGCAGAGGTTTGAACAAAATTTATTTGCATCAGAAGCACTGATTGTGTGACCTGCATCTGCTGGATGGACAAACTGAAGGAGTGAATATTACTCAGTTGTATGTTTTTGTTTTTCTTGCTCCCACCCTCCTGCAGGTCAGTGTTTGCTCCAGTAGACATGCTACTGCAACCAGCCATAACACCCCCCCTGTCCTCACCTCACCCCCTTCCTACCCTTCCCCTCCCTTGCAGACAGCACGAGCAAGGGTAGGCACTGGGCACTCCATTGCACTGCTACGTCTCAGCCGCGGACAGCACGTCCAATCACCAGTCTTTAAAAGGAATGTGAGTAACTGGTGTACAGCCACTGTGCGGTTCTTTGGCGCTGCACTTCTTGGTGGGATCTTAATATTCCTTGCTTTTTGCAACTGCAGGGTGTTGCTGCACATCTCAATTATAATTTAGCTTTCAGACGTGTGAGCATGCTTTCAAAAAAATTATTTGAGGCTTTTTTTTTTTTTTGGTATATAAGCTTCTGTCACCTCCTTGAATGTTTCTTTTAAAAATAACTCTTTCCTGTTGTACTTTGGCTCCTGCTTGCCCTTAAAGGAATCAAAGATAATGACGGAATTCCTATTGTCTAATACATGTAGTTGGGTTTTTTTGGGACTTTGAGTTATGTAGAGATGGGAAAAACAGCTTGTAACATAAATAGCTTTCAGTTTGTCACAAAGTGTGATAATAATGATAATATTTAGTATGAGAAAAGTAGATTTCACATGATCAAATATATATTTATAAATTATGTGAGCTGTAGTGATTAAGATTCTTCTCTCTTATGCGGATATGTGCGCCTGCACATTTTTTTCACCCCACCCCCCCCCCCTTTCTCTCTCACAAGGGAGGCCATCTCACCATCATAAGTTTCTGAGCAAACGTGCTTGCTTCCCTTTAGTGCTTGCGGGTTTAGGTTATGTCGTCACATTGCTTTGTGTATGGCGTTTAGATGCATCATACAGAGACCTGCAACATATCAATTTGTCTTCAGAGAATTTCACCCAAAACACCTGGTTTCCATTAAAATTTTGCATTTTTAACAGCCTTTCATTAACAGCTCACACTGCCTTGTTAGTCTTTGCTTGTGTAGCATTGCTTCAAAAGTAGTAGTATTCTAAGAACTGTTTGTGGCATTTTATACTTATTGTTTCAGCGTGGGTGGCTTAGGTCAGTGGTGCCCAAACATTTCTTGCCCGAGGGCTGCACTCAACATGACATAAAATCTCGTGGGCCAGAACATAGCAGTTTTGCCAGAATCCTGCCAACTTTAAAAATGAAATTATGCAGCGAAATATCAAAAATTGTATGTACAGCAACAAAAGAGCGACCTTGTGGCGGCATCGGGGTGATATGTCATCCTGTGTCCGGTTAAAATGAGCAGGCCGCATGAGGTACCTTCGTGGGGCAGATGTGGCCCACGGGCCATAAGTTGGGCACACCTGGCTTAGGCTCACTTTAATTTCATTTGTTACAGTTTGTCACTGTGTTATTCATTCACAATTTTCTTTTCAGAGTGTCATTTTCCATTTTCTGTGGCAGTAATCTGTTCATTCTCTGGAGACCATGGTGTTTGTTTTTTTTTTCTATTATTGTTTTTTAATCTGATGCTAATTATGCTTGTTTTAATGTAGTTAAAATGGGTAATGAAGGACCAAGTGTTATGTAGATAGAGCAGATCAAAAGATGTTGCTGTAAAAGCAATATGTCAGCTATCATGTGAACCTATCAGACATTGCTCAACAAACCAGTGACAGGAAGGTAGGGTGTAGGATGATACAGAAGTTTATTTTTCTCTTTATACCTCAACTGTTGGTAAATTTCTTTGATTATAGTAGCAAGTGAATGCTTTCTCATTAGGAATACTCACACAAAATTAATGCAAGTGTCAAATGCTAATTTTTTTAAAATCCAGAAACATTCTACTAAATAAACAATTAAAAGATTACCAAGAAGAATATGACATAAACTTCATATTTGTTAGTCAAAATGCCAAGAAGTATAAAATATGAAGATACTTACGAAAGCATGTCCCATGCTAAAAAGCGAAGCAGCATTAATAGTGAAAGGAGTAACAATGAGTGGTCTTTTAGGCAATGTCTGCAGTGAATGTAGAAGGTAGGACAGGTTTTATTGGGAAGTATGATCATCTGTGACAGCTGCTGTATGGAAACATAATACATCAGTGCACATCACTTTCCTACACCATGCCTCCTACACGTACCAACAGAAACACTAGATGAATAGAGCCACACCTGTGACTGCAGGCCCCACTGGCTTGTATCATTTCAGACTCACACAAGCACACAGACACAAATGCATGGATGCTACATGCAAACTTTCAGTATTTACATTAAAATTTGTGTCATGTCTGAAGATTTCATGATCTACACGTACATCCTTGATTTGCCAGGTTGTGCATAGTTTGCTGCTTTTCTTTTGGCTCATATAGTAACTTGCTTCTGTGCAATAGCTTATGAACAATAAAGTGTATTTATATATTTTTTAGTTTTCATTTCTACTTCTACATCCACATTCATTGACTGAATTACTGTTCATAGTCTGGCAGTTTTTTTCTAAAAAGGAAACTATAATTCCTGCTAGCAAGAGGATAAGGTTCAGTGAAGTGGGGGTTGCACTTAAGGGAATATTGCTCATAGATTCAGCAGTCAAAAATCAATAAATACAGTTGTGATGTGGCCTGTGTGAGGAGAGACAAGCAGCCTGTCATGACGTATTGTGTAGAAATCTGCATATACTAGTTTCACAACCATGGGCTGCATGTTAACAACAGTATGGCCAAGCCATATTAAGAAACATATGTCAGTAAGTACAAGGTTTTGTAAATGTCTGTACATGAGGCAGAAGATAAAAGACAGTGATGGTGACTAAGACTGTCAGACTGTTACGATGTCTCTCTTTGGTTTATGGGCACATATGGATGTTTGACCATGTTAAAACACCTTTAGCTGCATGATTATATGGGTTAAGAATTATTTTCATGTATCAAATTATCATATATTCATCTGGCATTGCTGTGAAAAGGCTTCGAGATGAATCTTTTGACATCAGATTATGATTTGCTTTTGCTGTTTTACTAATGAGCCGAATGTTGTTAATGGTTTGAATAGACTGATGCAGGCTGTTTTTACTTGATCTTAAACTAGTTTGCAGTTTGTTTGTTTTCAGTATTAATGGTTAGTTGTTGATTTAGCAAAATTTCATTGAAAAGTTCTGGCTTATGGTGGAATGGAAAGTGCAAGTTCCCTTGCTTGGGTAATGAACAAGTTTCCAAACTTAAAATGTATCACAGATTATCAAAATATTCAAAGCTCAATTTAGTGTTTCTTACATTAGTTGAAAAAATATTTAAGAAATTGATTCAACATTCTTGAGGTTTTAAATATGCAAGCTAAACCTTAAACCTTATTAACTGGTACTTTATCCTTAAGTGAGTAATTCTTTTCTGTTGCAAAAAATAAGGGGTGGGGGACAAGAAGTTAAGAGCTTTGAAAATAAGAGCGATGCTGGAAGCTTATATAGTCAAAGTTTACATGCAACCAGGAAACTTGTGAATATATAAAATAAAAACTGTCAGATAGTTCATGCTCTTTCCACTTTGTTAAAAAAAGAAAGCGATAGATCTGACCTTTTTTTGTGCTGACCAAACTGAATCGCATAGCACACAAGTAGTTGAGGCTGGCATGAATGTTATCAACCACAGATAATAGCTACCACTCCAAAGCCAGAAAATGCTGGTTTCTCCGCAGTGCGTGGCATTTCCCCCACCTTGTCGTCTGTCTTCCTTCGAATTACCTTTCTCACCCCTCTTGCCTCTTGTAAGTAGCTCTTAGCAAGGGGAGATAATTGCTTAGTCATCTTGATTACTTCAGCCACCCTAAAGGAAACGGCACCCGACAGTTCATAGTGACGAACTTTTTTCACAAAGAAAAACTTTCTTTCATGCGCCTGTCCATAAAATGTGGTGACAAACTGCAATGCCAGCGCCAGTAAACTCGAAGGTCTTGAGTTTCCTTGGATTGTGTGTGATGCCACCGCCAGTTGTTCAGACTGTCATTGTGGTGCGTTGGGCCAACTGTTAATATGATACCATTACAGTGCGCGTTGCCGCCATTTTGGCAGTCTACCAGGAACCCCAAGCGCGCAGACCTTATATCACTTGTTTCTCCGAGTCTTCAACCACTACCCCTCCCAGACAAATGATAGACAACTCTTGCATAGAATACATCCACACATAGCCTTTTAAATACGTATACCAAGTTGGCAATGGTTTTAGAATGTGCAGCAGATTATCACCTTATAATTGCCCTGTCTGCAATCGTATTTTCTCAAAGTTGTCAAAGTATTGGATTAATTATAATATTTATTGTACTATTGTAGATGATCACGGTACCTTGTTGTACCATAAATGGGGTTCAGAATGTTAACGTTACAACGTTCTGTTTACTGTGGTACAATCACTGCCACCTGGAGGAGAGATTTCACGCGATCATTTGGGAGAATGCGGCCCATCGCCCAGCACATTTTCTCGCCAGTAGCCCTTTCCCCATTGCTCGTTTCTATGACAACAAGTGGCGGCGTTTGCCAAAACTTTTCCATCTTACATAGAGACACTGGGAAAATAAAATTGTAGCTTTTATTTGGCGAAGGAACCAGGGGAGAAAAGGAGGGAAACCCTCCCCCCCCCTCGAAAAAGATACCGAGACAAGAATGTGAACGTCGATCATTGTCAGCATGGTGTTTGCCTCCCTCCTCCCACCTTCCCAAAGCCGAGCATCTTCCTACGCCACTGCTCCCCTGTCAGATTTTCTTGACTATTTTGGTTTTTTTCCGGCCCATGGATTTCCTTGGCTTAGCTGCCATATTCCACTGAGAATAGGAGAAACATGTTGTTTAGACTTGCCGAAAAGGAGTGGATTAAGTTTACATTATGTACAGCAATTTATGTTCAGTGCCTTTCCACCTATGTTTCGTGCTTATTTTGTTAGTTTCAACAACTTACATGTTTAGACATGTCTACAAGTTTGCAGGGTCCATAAACTCATTCAGTTCAAGCTGCTCAAATTTTGTAACATAGAACTGGAAATGGCGGCACTGACAACATACAGGAGTATCGAGGCTGGTTAGGAATGATGGGAAATACCAGCAAGTACGCAAAAACGATGTGTCATCATGCTGTGCCCCCCCCCCCCACACACACACACTGGATAATATAAGTTTCGGAAAGCACAAACATGACCTGAATTATGCCCCCCCCCCCACTTTATCAAAACTATATTTTTTAATCAAATTATTTTTGACGATCAGCTTTGGAATTTTTTGGGAGGCGGGGAGAGGTTACCTGAAAACAACTCTAATACTCCCTATAGCATAAAGCTGCCTACCTGTTCTCACCGCCGCTACAGGCATCGGTGCCAGAAAGTGAAAGCATCGTCTGGTCTACGAACACCCGTGTGTAGGTGTGCGCGCGCATCCTTGCCAAGTTCTGCACCCACTTAGCGTGTTTTCGCATAAACCACCACGACACAAACAGCTCCACAGGCTAGAGCGGTGGAGAAGGGTGGGGGTGCAGGTTTCATATCAGCCCTCGGTACTCAAAACAGACCAGACAATGGGGTGGTGGAGGGAGTTAGAGGAGCGTGGGATGGCGGCGGGGGTGGGTGGGGGAATAACAGCGATTGCTTCCCTTTGACTGCACATTTCTTTCTAGCCGTTTTTTCTCCAGTTTTGAAACTGGACTGGTTGATCGGGGTTAAGCACACGCCTTGATTTATAATATCTTACCTTAAGGTGCGTTTGATGAGGTGCTTGAAATGTGTGCTGGCTCTGTACCCCTGTCTTAATTTCCCCCCTTCTTCCCCGCCCAACCAATCACCCACCAACTACACCTTCCAGACACCTTTCCGCTTTAGCTTTCCGTGCCAGAGCCACGCCCCCGCCCATTGCCAACATGTCAGCGATGCCGAAGTAGACCCACGTAGCGGCGCGAAAGGTGGCTAGCGCTGCAGGCAGGTAGTTGCAGTGCTGTTCCCTGACGTGTTGCGTACCTATCTATTCTTGCCGGCTTCTGGGTGCCTAAACCGTAACCCACCCTTCACCACACCCACCCCTTGAACTACCCGGCCAGTGGTCATTGGTGCCACTCGCTGTTAGCGTTCCTCGCACCCGTCGAGGCCTTACTTCCCTCGCCTCCTAACTATACACCCACCCGATACGCTCGGGCGAGTCTCTGACCGTTGGTACCCGTCGTGTGTGTGACCCTGTTTGACGTCACCCAGACAACCATTGGCCATCTCGCACCGCATCACCTGACCTCCCTTTCCCCCCCGCTTCCAACATTCCTTCTCCTCGTCCTGTAGCTCGTCATTCTTCGCAGTTTTGCTTGTAGAGAGATTAGAACTGACCTCTTTGCTGCTTGCAACCGATGCCGTGGTTTTGTCCTGCGTCAGCAGTGCTAAGTAGCATCTGGCGCGTGGCTAAGCAGGGGAATTTACTCTCTGATAGAATTCTTTTTGCACCACGTGCGATTTTTGTTTCGTAGGGGGAAAACTATTTCCTTGTCCCGACATCTAGCTAACTGTTGAGAGCAGTCAGTAGAATAGTTTCATATCTGAAGCCATAAAGTTGTGGTCAAACTGTTTTATTACCCTGGAACGCAGAACAAGAACTGCGTCGATGGTGCCTTTGACCACTGGATGTGATTAGTCTCTACAGGGAACTTGCCATACACCATACCACCTGGTGCCTTATTTTTGTTGGAATATTTTTTTTGTTTGTTTTAAAGAAAGGAGATACAGCCATCAGTGATAACACTCGGCACTGTCGTGGCATTTGGTTGAAAAATAACTGTCAATATTTGCTAAGCGCATAAAGGGATAGTCTAAAGATGTCCGCCGGCGGTCGCTCAGCAGCGGGCCGTGACTATATTAACATGCTGGCCAACCGTTACAAGGATGCCCGACAGCCGGCTCCAGGTAAAAGAATCACGTACCAGTCTGAGGAGGTGTCTTATTCTTTTTCACAGGAGGAGGAGATGAGACAAGATGGACGAACAGTTTACAAAAGCCACGAGGAGCAGTCCTTCTCCGGTGAGTGTTGTCTACTTCTGTGTCCGTAGCTTTAGTCGACCTGCATGCTTGGTCGACCTGTTTGTGTGTGCGTGTCTCGCACAGACTTGTTTAGTTCGTATACTTGTCTGTCAGCTTGCGTGTTTTCATGCCTGTCTCATTGTCAGTCTTGCTGTGTGTGTTTATGTACAGTATATACACTGGGCTGGTTGATGGCCCCGTGACTAAAGTTTCTGTCACCACAACAGTGAGAATCGAGTGTTTTGGGTTCGCATGGCTCCGACATGCCTATCTCTGGATGCGACACGTTTACAGGGTTGACCGTCGTTGGTTTTCTCTGGGTCCTCCGGCTTCCCCCACCCCTGTGTGTGTAAAACGCTTTGATCCTGGGTTAGGGGACTAGGATAATATAGCTCTTTTATTCTCAGTTATTCGATTAGCTAGTGTAATTATCACGGAATGCCAAATAAAAATATGGTACAAGGATTGTCAGCGTTAGTTCAGAAAATTAAGACCCCCCCTCTCTCTCCCGCCCTCTTTCACGCGCGCGCGTATATATACATATAACACACCCAGGTAGCGGTTAACATAGCGGTGCTAAAAACTGTATGGCCACGCACATCTTAAGTTGTGTTTTTAGTCTTTGTCCTGCAAGTGTGTGAACCAATAATTGATTTTTCCCCGCCTTCCCCAGCATCAGTTCTGGCTACGAGCCTACCGAATTAAAGCAGTTGTCATTGTCCTGCAACTGTAGCACACACACACACACACTCGGCTTGTTGACGTCAGCAGAAACCAGATTGAGGTCGGTGCAGATATCACTCGACAAGTGAGAAACGCGGAGAGGAGAAAAAGAAAAGACCGATAACATTTGAAGTATTTGAACATCCCTGGGTGCGGCACGCAGCAAGCCAGTCGGACAGTATATCGTCTTCACAGAGAAACGCCAGTATTTCATGGGGAAACGTTGGATTGCGCCCTCATGCACATGCATGGAGGTGGCTGTCTTCTTGGCGCTTGCAATGGCAGCGGAAGTGAGACACAACAAAACAGCAATGGCTCATTCCAGTTATTTTGGGCGAAAGCAAGCTCCCCCTCCCCCCCCCACTCGCTAGCGGGGTAAACACCTGATGCAGCCAAAATATCTAAGTCTGTTTCGCGTTGCACCCGCGAATGAACCTGAGGTGGAGGTAGACTAACTTTCATGCTGAGATGCTTCTGCAGGTGTCATCCAGAGAAACAGCAGGTGCATACGAGTGGCCTGATCGACGTAGGACAGTGTCTCGTAGAACAAGCTAGCCTTATAGACGTAGAACGGTGTCTTGTACAACAGGAAACTATCTGACAAACTTGTTGGGTCTTTGTAGCAGCCATTTGTGTGTTCTGCACGTTCAGGACGAAAGGTCAGAGGTGGAAACCTCATTTTCATCAAGTCCCTGTCCGAGCTGGAATTCCATTCCGCACGTTCTCTTCATATTCCAACGCAACCCTATCCTCCCACGTGATTTTTTTCCCTCGTGGCCCTGCACCGGGCATGCGCAGACGGTCATACCTGTATACCCACCCCCACCCCTTTCACTGTGTCTCGAAGTTCCTCACGCTTTACTCAAGTGTCCCATATGTAGATTCGCTGCACACCGGTTGTTTTGCGCAAGTGTTGCACCAAACTCATCATGTCCGAACATCGCCAGCCCAGGCACGCCAGCCATTGTCATCAAGTATTTCAAACCTCATGAGTGAAGGTGACGTTTGAAAGGTCTACACCCTCTTTCGAAATACATACCTCCCAACACCATCATCTCCTGAACATGGTAAATTGTAGCTTACTGTTGATATATAAATAATAGAACTTCTGTCTTCAAAAACAAGGTCATATGATCCGTGGTTAAGGGGGTAGTTCAAAGCCTACTCGGACTTCTGGAACACCCCCTTCCCTCTGTTCCCCCCCCTCTTTCTCCATCCAGCAGCTGCTGTGCGGGGGGAATGGCTACCTGATTTATCAGAGAATGTAACGGCGACGGAAGGAGAGGGTAAGACTCCACCTTCCACATTCTGTACCCTAGACATGGTGAACCACTTTCACTGCTCCTACGACCACTAGGCTCTGAGATCCATTTATCTTCGGCGAAGAAAACAAGGATTGCCAGGATAATTTGCCAAACTGTGGATTGTCAGGATAACTTGCCAGAAAATGTGGATCGTTGGAATAACTTGCCAGATTTTCTACCCCTTTTTTTTATTTATTTAATGCGTGGTGTGCTTCGTGACGAAAATTGAAACGTCTGGAATATTCTTTTTCTTTGTTACGCATCCGTCTTCACTTCTCCCATCCCTGATCCCGGCTGTTTGCCGGCTTCTTCCACTCTTTCGTACTCGCACTCTAGCAGGCGGAGAGACGGGGTGGGGTTGGGGAGAGAGAGGGGCCATGACTCACGAGTGCGCATGCTTACAGCAAGACTGCAGCGCTATATAGGGAACGTGCATCCCTCCCCCATGTCGGTAGTGAGGCGTCGGGTTTCACGTGCTGCTGTCAGCCACTTGCCAACTCCTGCAGGTTTCCGCATCGCTTTGTTTACCCCTACCCATCGCCATCGCAGATAACTGCGACATCAGGCTTCGGGAACTTCGTAGTCGCAACAAAACATTCGAAACAAAAGTTATCATCCTGCCTTGCGAGCGCGGCTCACTACCACCACTTTTTTTTTTTTGGTGAAGTTTGGGAAGTCGGTTGGGAAGATCACATGTGTATGGTGGTGCCTAAACTGAGGCTGGTTGTTGAAGAATGAAACTCTAAATCTGGGAGTTTCACTGTCAGAGCGAGTTAGTTACTAATCTTTGATGGTCGGGGGCGTGCGTGAGGTCGGAAAACAGCGGGGGTGTTGTAAACAGGGGGTGGCGTAGTGTCCGCTGCTTTGCATGATGCTCCGTATTCTCGAAGTGCACTGGCCGACATGTGTGGAGGGCGAGGAGGACAACGTCTACGATGGTGGTTGTGGTGGGGGTGGTTATTGGTGGGTTGACCAGAATGCGTACCTACCTGCCTATACAAGCAACGGAATGGGCCGGTGAGGCTGGGTTTGTTTGGTGGGATGCTTAGAATGTCAGGCCAAGTCGGAGCTAGGTGAACACATACACCCGGCATCTAATTAGGCATCTTTCGCCCCCCCCCACCCTCTTCTTCCCCTTCCCTGACAGCAGACATGTCGGGTACAGGCGAGAGGAGAAGGCTGGGTGGATGGCTAGATGTAGCTGGAGTGCAGTGTTTGCGGAGTCAGGACGACTTCATGTGTGCTTGCTGGCTTGACGTGCGGACACTCCTTGCTGACGGGCGATGGCGCTGCGGTGTGCGTCAGACTTGTCGTCTTCAGGACCGAGAGCTGGGAGCGCCGTGACCACCGGGAGTCAAGGACTTGTAGCTCTTCACCCACTGCTGCTGGTCACGTGCGCACGCTCTTGGCTGACGCGGCTTGAGACAACAGCCAACGCAGATCTTCAGAACGGGTGCTCGAGGGCGGCATCTGATCTTAAACTGATGACGAAAGTAAAAAAGGCAAAAAACTCTGGTCGTGGTGGTCTGTTTGAACAGTAGTCACGACGGAACCTTGCCCACACATCGCGAAATAGAAGAAACTTCTGTGTGCTGTCACACACACACACACAGCACACGATTGAGCTGTTTTACGGGGAAAAAAATCTACTTTGTAGACACATAACACAGACAAGTACTCAGCCAGTCCTAGTCACATTTACATCGTCACGCAGCATTAGGCGAAAAGTGTGGAGCGTGTAAAGTAAAAAGGCCACAGCTTCTTTAAATCGTGAATAATAATAATTATAATAATCATCATAATAATCATAATAAAATTAAGTTAGTACCTGATATCAGCTGAGGAGGAGTCGGTGAAAGTCGGTCCATCCTAACGTGCAAGTAATAGTGTGACTAGGTGAATAGCTAGCTTGCTGCTTATCGCTAATTATGCGTTTAGAGTTATTATGGCATTAGAATGGTTTAGAATGACCAGTATTATTGTTTCAGAGTTTTTCATATCTAATAGACGTTTAACCAGTTTTGCTGTACGTGACTGTTAAAACTGTTAATTGTTCCGTATTGGTTCTTATTATTTTTGATCAGCACTACGGCTTAAATGATTGAGAAATTAATCGCCACAAAACGTTTCAGCCCGTTTTTATTTTACTTTTCGTGTGTAAAACAAAAGAAGTGCGCAAGCAATGTACGACCGAGATTTAGGAGTTCCTGTGAATAAAGACGATTTAGTTCGCATGACAAACATGGCTTCCTCGAAACTGATTAGAGACCTATGTCACTGGTGCAATCCGCGACGACTATGGCCTTGTATTTTCTTGTTGTAATGTTTATCTTTGAGTTGATTCAACAGTTACACCTCCCCCCCCCACACACACACACAATCTCTACAAACGTGTAATTTATGTCTCTGTTCGTGACTATAATTATCATATTAGGACTGGACACGCACACTACACGAAAAAATCTTCGTATTCGCTTCACGAAACATGTTCTCGAGCTCAGATTAATGTGTAAGCACTCAGTCGAACCGACCTTCGGCACCCAGAGATAATCTTTTGAAGCGGTACAATGTCACAAGTTCCGGCGGTAAACAGACAGGTACACGCTTGACACGCCCCCCAGTTCTCGATCGTGCCATAGCTGTTGGAGAGGGGCTTTCACAACTTTTGACTCCAGCGTCTACTTCCTTTAATAGGGAGCTACAAGCCTTTGGAGCGATATTCCACCCGTAAGTACCAGTTCTATGTCTGTAAAAGAATGCGATGAGGTTGAGAGTATAACGAGTAGATAGGACAACCGCTGGCCATGACGTTATATCGGCTGCACAGTGAATAAACTTTTTTGTTTTTGTTTTTTCGGGGTGTTTTTTTTCCACTTCAGCAGTCGAGTATCATCAAGCCAGTGGTCAGGCTACAATATTCACTTACCGTGTTGAGCGATGGGCGAGGGCTCGTTCAGTTCATGGCCAGGTGATGACGCGTTCACTTCCCGTCATCGAGCTGTCAGGTCTCGGAGGCATTATTCACACCCCAGGCATCACAGTCCTCCCGCTGACAGAGCAGACTCTTGTTTGGGAGTCTGGGGCCTCCCTCTCTCCCCCTCCCCCTCCGCCCACCTGTTGACCGCACGCGGTGAAGTTTTGAGGGTGCCTCCGCCGCGCTGCCGCAAAACCAAAACAGCATGCGTGCGCGCGAGGGGGAGAGAGAGAAGGCAACTCGTAGAAGATCCACCTTTCCGACCTTACCTGCCCGAGGTACGGTGGCGTCTCATCCCCTCCCACTTTCCTCCCGCGTGAGTCCGCGTTCGGCGCCGCTAAGCCAGTGTCAGAAAGCTATTCCCACCTTTGCATAGTGACGGCCAACTTGCACCGAACGAAGGCTTGCAGTCGGGTAGTTGGATATTAGCTGCTGCTTTGCCGCAAGATCTTGTGCTACTCTTCTATTTCTTAACCGGGTATGTTACATAAAGAGTTTGTCTTTTTCTGTTTTTTCCCTTGAAATCGTTCGAACCTAGAGACGAGGGTGTTCTGAATGGAGTAAGATTTATTTTTTTTTTTTGGGGGGGAGAGTATAGGTGGCGTTGATTAGCGCACAATAATTCTGCTCTTACAAATTTATTTGTTAATTTTTACAACAAATTGGCACCTAGGGGGGTTTCCTGTTACAAATACAGCCAGCTTAGATAGGCAGGGTTTAACTTGGACCAAACCCCAGTTTTGTACTTCGTGAAGTTGTGGTTTAGAAGGCGGCGCCACGACGCAGTGTTTGCCGAGCGCAAGCCACGAGCAGAGTGGATGGTGAGGATATATATGGTCAAGCCCCAGACGCTCTTCATGTCACCCAACGAGAGCTTGAGAAAAACAGCGGCAGCGTGAGAGACGACGCAATACTTTGATCCGCCTGTAGGTCCCCCTACCTACCCACCCTCCGGCCTGTAAGTTTCCTCCCCCAGCGCTGAATGAATATCGTATGTATTATAAGTGGCAACACACCTGATTTTGCATGCACGCATTGAACAGGTGTGCAGCAGGTTCGTCCTGCCTTGCGTTGCGATCGTTGCTTGACGCAGAAAAACTGTGAGATTGTGAACAAAAAAGCATACGTTGTCACCAACGTGTGAGACGGGAGTAGACACAAGACAGATGGCTTCCCTCGCACAGGTCGCGATCTCGGCTTATTGAGGGGGTTATGCTTGGGCTGCTTTGGACAGAACGCTGAAATAGGCTAGCAGGTCAGGTCCTATCCAGCTGGTGAGTATTCATATTTAATAGGACAAGGAACGGGTGATATCCATAATTGATAATATGGTAAGGAACCAGTGACCTTGAGTACCATCTGAACTCTTCTTATTCAACGCTCCGCTGCTTTCCAGTCACTCCCCCCACCCCCAATCCCCACCACCAGACACACATACTTGCTGAAACATGCGCCGCTGTTTTACTTATTTTACGCGTTAAAACGAACGGTGATTAGGCGAGAAATATATGACCTTGGTGCCAGCAACACACCCTGGATTGTTCCGAGCTGTTTACACCTACATCTGTTGGTGCAGTTGGCGCCACTTGCCGGTGTCTTGACTGTGTCGTCATAAAACAGACACAGTCGCTCAGCCGTTGTCCGGTGGACCTTGTTCAGTTCCTCTGGCTGAATTCTGTGTGAGCCTTCAGTTATTTAGAAAGATGTCGATGGTGTGAGAAGTGTTTGCAAGAGATGTAGAATGTGATGCCGTGCTACACAGAGAGATAGAGAGAAGGTGTGGTGGGGTGGGGGCGGTTATGCTGTTGCAACAAAGCAAGTTGGAATCTGCGTTAGTTTCGATTGTTATCTACAGATGTGTAGGTTACGTCCTATGCCCTCCAATGCGGAAGAAAATGAGTGAAAGCTTCAGCCTCAGTGAGTCCACACTCAGCCTCCAGCGTCCGGCCTTGTGCGTAGTCTCACCAGGAAGCATGAGCAAGCAATCGTTCTTCAAGATCAGCACTAAACACTTCGCTTGCTATAATATAGACTAGCACTAGACAGTACGCTTGCTATAATATAGTCCACCCCTCCCAACCACTGATCGCCTTTTTGTATATGTTGGGTAGCCAGCCCACCCGAATCCCCGTTAGGGCGGTCCGGTGGCGCAACGGTTAGCGCCTGTCTGTCCTGGGTTCGTTTCTCGTCTCGGGCACGCTGTTCTTTCTCTGCATGTAGCATCTGTTTACAGGGCTGGCTGCCTTAGTTGCTGGTTCGGCGTAAAACATCAATTCCCCCCCCCCCACCGAATCCCCGTTAGACGTGGGTTAGCCTACAGCCCTACACCCAGCTTTGAGTACACCGACGGCATGCACCCCCTGGTTCTGTGTATACGTAGGATAGGATGCATCCTTGGTTCTGTGTATACGTAGGGTAACCTGTTATCCAGCTGTGGACAAGAAGGGTAGCCTGCCGCCCAGTACTGTGTACAAGTGGAGTAACAGTTCTGATATCGTTCTTCAAGCAGGTACGGAAGTAGTATCAGCAGAATGGCGTTTGTGACTTTGTCAATATCGACAGAATACAGATACATGGTTAGATAGACTGCACATGATGATTCTGATGGAGAGACAAATTGAAGCAACAAGTGGATTACATCGTCCTGCTGAACGTGACTGAGGATTACGCTGCGGTTATCAGCAATCAGTCACAACTGAAGTTTTTCTGTAGCTCACCTGTACAACACCATTTCACTGTCACAGAGAGGAAAAGAAAAAAAAATAAAATGAGTGATGGGATCGGAGGGAGGGCCTTTGTGTAAGGAGAAGAACTTTGTTGCCGTGCATACCCGTGGCAGTTATACAAGAGAACGGGTGTCGACGAGATAAAAGTATGTTTGTCGTGCAGTAGGTGACTGGCAGTCAGCGCGAGACACGCGCCTACTGGTGCTCATGAAAGTCCGTGGTGCTACTCGACTGGCCATTGCTCACTCAACCGCCATCCTGCAGTAAAAACCATCGATTGTGCCAGTCTCAGGCGTAGGCCTTAAATAAATCCGCGTTAATTTATGTCTTCACAGAGGGAACCTGTCCTCGTCCCAACTAGTCTCTGCATGTAGCCGACTGGCTTGGTGGCAAGCGCCAACTCCCAAGCCTGTGACGTACGTACGTATACATGAAGTATTAGCACATTTATCTTGTCACAGTTACACCTGATCCGCCCACCTGCGGATCATTGTGTTCATTGTGATCAAGGCACGACCTGACATGGTGACCCGACGGGGAGAGTGGCGGTCGGTTAGGGTGGGTCATTGTATTAACGAGTGCGCCTCCAGTCTCGACCTCTGTTGAGGGGTTATACTGTTTATCAAGTTTCCGTTACTTACACAGTTGACTTGAGATGACGTCGTACTGCGTGACGCGATCCCAAGGTAGTTCTTTCACACGCACGTGCTTAGAACTTAAGAAACGTACACTTGCACATATAAAGTGAACACTCTTTCACTCACTCTCCAACAACCCGTTACTTCAAGGTGCAAGTGTACCTAACCACACGAAAAAAGAACTGAGGAACAGGAACAAAATGTCACTGGACACAACTTTCATGATAAAAGTCAACTCTTTCCAAAGCTGAACATACAAAATGCATGCTGAGCAGTTTTTTTTCTCGTAAAAAAAAAATTCCATCTTCTTGGATATCATTATTTGTATGATCCGTGTGGCCCGGTTGAACGGACATTTGGGAATCTTTTAGTAGAATTTTCTTTTTTCAAATATTGGCTTTTTTTTCAAAACGACTTTTAAAGCCGTAACCGTAGTA
Source organism: Marisa cornuarietis (assembly GCA_004794655.1). Classification (NCBI taxonomy): domain Eukaryota; kingdom Metazoa; phylum Mollusca; class Gastropoda; order Architaenioglossa; family Ampullariidae; genus Marisa; species Marisa cornuarietis. The sequence goes on from SMMW01000585.1 coordinate 9,985,217, forward strand.
AATATGTGGTTCATCAAACAACATCAGCGCATCGGAAGCATTGAGTGCATGTTGCAGACCAGCGATAAAACATCTGTGGCACTGGGCATGTTGTGAGCGTGCAGCGTGCAATGAGGGGTGCGCTTTGAACTGTTGCATCTTCTTGACAAGCTGCACCTGTGAAAGCCAGTAGTGTGCCGTGAGAACGCAGTCACAGACGACGGTGTCGTTCAGCATCTGTGGCTTTTGCATTTGCTGTGAGTCACTGACGCGTGTAAGGTCGGAGTTAGCATCTGTGGGCTTTCCCTGTCTTGCCAGTCAAAATCAGTCAACGTTTGTGGAATTCACTATGTTAGAGATTTTGATAGGGCGATGTCAGCAACAAGCGCATCTACCGCAGTCAGATACAGTTCTGTTCAGCGTTCAGATCCTTGTTTCTGTGCCTGTCCACACCGCAGCCACCGTGAAATTAGCAGCGGGATAAATTTTGGGGTGAGGTTTTGTAGGGTGGGGGATGTCAGCGACATTTCCCTCCCCCCTCTTCCGATTGAATCGGCCAAGCGGCAAAATTGCTCATTGTTAAAGGTCCTATCCTGCCCTGAACACGGGAACGCACAAAAAATGCATACTTAGCAGTTTTACACTTGTCCTAACGCATGTGCGTGGCGAGATCAAACTTAACCTGTACAGCATCAGAACAGCTCAACACGGTGATAACAGGTGTGAGGTATCCGGTGATAATCTAATCAAAGGACTGAGAAGATTTTTTTTAAAAGCTATCGGAGTAATACACGTTTTCTACAAAAAAAAAAAAAAAAATAAGTGAGCTTTACACCTTTTCTGAAAATTCTGTTGACTGGCTTCACGTGACGTCTCCGCGTTGCCATGTTGGTAAGTGGTCCTGATTGTCACAGGCCCCCGTTGACATCATGTACTACCTACATGAAGCTTACTTTTCCTCCCAGCAGGCAGCAGAAACTAAAGTGAAAGGGCTCTACCTAAACCAGAGTTCATTGTTACCTCCGACAGTGTTCGTCTGATCCTAAGTAAAAGCGGTACCCCTGTAACCGGATACAGGTTTGCTCCCACCCTACCCTCTTCAGACGATCCCTTATCCGCATTATGTCAGTCAGTGATGTGTGTAAGACTGTCTATCCATAAGTTTTTCAGCTTAAAATAAAGCAAATAGAATTAAGAATAAATTAAGACGAATTTTGTGGAGGAAGACAGACACGTCTGTTATGATCCATGTCTTGGGGATCTATCTGCTCTCAGCAGCTGATTCAGTGAGCGGAAGTAGAGAGACTAATATTCCGGACTGAGAGGAGGCACAGAAATTCCATTGTGGAACAAGCCAACTTTGTATGAGAGAGCGAACACGTGCTGGAATAAAGAAAGTGCAATGTTATGAGTCGACCTTTAACAGTTTCTTTTCCTTTGCTCGTCCTTCTTCTGTTCTCGTCTTCTTGTCTCCATGATATCTGTGTCTATCTAGTTAAAGCAAAATACTTGCATATCACTGATGTCGAACATTGAGTCTGTTTTTCGGAATACTGACGCTGTGTATTCGCTGAATACTGATTCCTTCGACAGTTGGTGAACAGCTGTGATATAATTTTTCATATAACGGAAGTGAGGGAGGGGAAGGGGTCCTGAAAAGTGTAACGGGAGTGTCGAATATAGTTGGATGCTTATCATACCCCTGTACTGTGTAGTTCATATGTACTTCCTTTTGTTACTTCTGCCAGTTTTTTTCGCCCCCTCCCCTCCTCCTGCGCTTACGTAGAACTAACAAAAGAAAATGCACGAGCAAGCAGAAGAGGAATGCACGGGGCATCTGGTTCAGTAACAACAAAGATGAGACAATGCGCCATACCGCCAAGACGCTGCGAACTCTGCACGTGTGCGTTCTCCTATACGCCTGTGTGCAGCTTCTAAACAAATAAAAACAATTTTAAAAAAATGAAAAGTATGTGCGTCTTGATGGGTTTAGACGAAAACCGGCAAAAAATGTACTTAGATGGGTTTGTGCCTTCCATCTTCGTTTAAAGAGCGATTCATTTTTTGTTTCTCCATTCCTCATTCATATCGTTCTGTGTGTGTGTGTGTGTGTGTGTGTGTGTGTGTGAGTGCGCGTGCGTGTGTGCGCGCAAGCATACGAGTGTGTGGCTAAACGACTGAAATTTCCACGAGGTTTTTCACAGGGTGCCAAGCGACAAGCCGACAATATCAAAAGTCAGTTTTATGCACTTCATAGGTAGGGAAGGTCTGGCTGCATCGTAAACAGTCAACTCAGTAGCCAGCAGTTTATCATCTTACTTCTCGTTTGTTTCAGAGACACGATCCGATGGACACCCTCCTCAGCAGCTGATAGGTGAGAACACTATACCACGGCTTACTCTGATATCTGCTTAACCTATGACCTGTCTGCCATCTTGTCTTTGTCTGTACTGCTAACATGTTTGTTGGGCTACTTACGGCTCGTTGATTTCTCGTTAGGATAGACGTAAACCACGACACTTTCTGGAACACGGAATAATCAAGCAAATGGCGACTGAGATATGGGGACATTTTTGTTTGTTTGTTTTGGTTTTTTTGGGGAGTATGATGATGAACGTATGATGACTTGCAAAATTCGTCGGTCCTAGTGTGATAAGGAGCAAAGCTGAGTTGAGTTTATATGCCTACAAGCTGACTATTCATCAAAGCATTTTTGACCATTTTCTTTTGCTTTGTCTTGTTCTCCCTCAAACTATGATGTTCTTTCAAAATAAAAAAAACGATTAGCTCCTGTTCTTCTTATAGTCATGTCACTTTTTCGTCATCCACTGTATCCAGTGTTTGTCTTAGACATACTACCGTACTGTCAATAATATACAGCTAAAAAATACTTATACATTTATTTATTTATTTATTTATTTATGTCCACAGATTCAGGCTTTGGCAGCTCCAGTATGATGAGAGATGATTTTGGCACCTCTGGTGCCGGGTAAGACACTCAACCAAACTAAAATCACTTTTTAGCATTTCTTGGCCTTTTTCTGTAGCAAAACTCTGCCATTTTACCTATCATTGAGACGTCATACTCTTAACATCCACCCTCGACCCCTTTACGTTGTGAGACTTTCATTTTCTATTTCTAGCCACTCGGCTAGTCAACACATATTTCGTGGATTAGACAGCGCTTTTGAGGATGCGAGGGGCGTGCATGATTATGTATGTATGTGAAAGAGAGTTCCTTTATTGAGAGAGAGAAGATGGTTTCGTTGCTATGAGCATTAAAGGGAAACAATCCTGTATCACAGTGGAATGCAGAATGGTGATCCTTCACGTGACCCCAACGTCGCTCGCGAGGAGAGACAACGAGAAGACGTGAGCATTTTCAATTCCTTTTCACTTTTAGTCTTTAACGCTTTCAAAATTTGGATTTTCTTTCCTTCGTGGATTCATATTTCTCCTACTTTGCGCAGTGGATAAACTTTTGTTTTCTTGGAAACAGTTCCACTTCTCGGAGATGTCTTCCATGAAAAACCAGTTCGAGCGTGGACCGGGCCCCACCCCAGCCCCTCGCAAGGCGCTCGACGTTCGCGCCGAAGTGGCGTCGGCCGAGGGAGGGGTGTACGAGAGCCAGCCCGCCACCTTCCAGCCCCAATGGCAGGAGGAGGCGGAGGAGGGCGTGTACGAGAACGAGCCCGTGCAGCGCAGCGATGTCGTCAAAGAGTCGGACCGCAACATCGCCGCTGAGCTGCCGGCCGTGGGCATGGCCCGCAACATCCGGGAGCGCTTCCAGTCGGGCAAGGTCGAGTCGCACGTCACTAAGAGAGAGGTGACTCCACCCATCGCCGTAGATGGGGGCGTGTTCGAGAACCAGCCCAGGTACAACCCGGACGTGGTGCACTCCGGGGAGGAGCTGCAGGAGGAGATGCCAGGGCAAGGCACGGCCCGCAACCTGGCCGCTAAGTTCAAGCAGCTGGAGAAGCAAGGTTCCGCGCCGTCCCCGACCCAAAAACGGGAGATCACTCCTGACCGCACAGGCCGCGTGGAATACGTCTCTGAGCCACGTGGCTATGTGGAAAAGTACGAAGGGCAGGCCGAGGCCGGGGTCTTCGAAAGCCAGCCGACCGAGCGGCCGGACGTGGTCAAGTCGGACGAGCTGCTAGAGGAAGCCATGCCCGAGCGCGGCACGGCCAAGAATATTGCCCAGCAGTTCCGCCAACTGTCCTCCAGCGGCGGCGCCACGCCTCGAAGCAAGCGGGAGATCACCCCAGATTCCTCTGGGCAGGTGGAGTACGTCTCGGAGCCCCGCGGCTACGTGGAGACCTACGAGGGCCGCGCAGACTCCGGGGTCTTCGAGAGTCAGCCCGTTGATAGGCCGGATGTGGTCAAGTCGGACCAGCTAGCCGAGGAGGTGCTACCAGAGCGGGGTGCCGCACGCAACATTGCGGCCAAATTCCGCGAGATGGAGAGCACCCTCAAGTCGCCCCCACAGTCCCCCTCTCGCCGCAAAGAGTTCACCCCGCCTCGCGACGACACAGGGCGGACGGTGGCCGGGGTGGTGGAGAACACCCCCACCGTCTCGCCTGACGTGGTGCACTCCGGGGAGGAGGTGCAGGAGGTCCTGCCAGAGCGCGGCACGGCCAAGAGCATGGTCAATCGCTTCAAGCAGATGGGCTCTTCCTCCAGCGGCGCCGCCGGCCAGTCCCCGCGAGCCAAGAAAGAGTTCACCCCGCCCCCTGCCGAGTGCGGCGTCTTCGAAAACAACCCACAACAGTTCGTGCCCGACTACAACCCCCCGGCCGAGAGCGGCATCATTGAGAGTCACCCACAGCAACGCGCTGACGTGATACGGGGGGATGATCCTCCCAACTACGAGCAGGAGCTGCCTGAGCGAGGGTTCGCCAAGAGTCTGGTGTCAGCTTGGCGTCAGCGGGAATCGGAGACCAAGGTGTCGCCCACGGGCTCGGGCAAGCCCAAGGAGTTCACTCCCCCGCGGGAGGAGCCCCGGGTGGCGCAGCTACGCACGCCTAAGTCGCCCGCTCACGGAGGGCCTTTGAACGAGGGGAGTGTCCACCCATCCGACCTGCCTGACCAGTACCAACGCCAGGTGAGTGGAGCTGTCGATGCATCTCAGACACCCCTCCCCACTCGTGCCCACTAAAATCTCTCTCTCTCTCACACTCACACACACAGATCTATAACTTTCGCGCGTGAACTCTTATTCTCTCGCGCTCGCTTGCACACACACACACATGCATGCAGGCGTCCTTTAAAAAACGCATTGATCAGGCGTATCAGGTCTAAAGTTTTTCCAGAGTGAGAACAATGAATGTCCTGGCCTCATCTAATAATACTTTCTGAGACTGTATAGGAAACAGGAAATTCAAAAGTATTTCAACCCGTTTCCATCCTATGTCTTCCCTACCTTTTCCGTGCCGACCAACGCATTCGTAACGGAACATATCAATTTGTTTTTGTTGTTGTATTTGTTTTTTTTAACGACATCACACAAGACCGCAGCGTCGAGTCGAAACATGGCGAGCACGCTGGGAATTCTGGGACTGGTTTCTGAGTGCCAGTGGAAAGAGGTGAAACCAGATCTGGCTCCCTCTTATCTACACCCTCGGCCTTTTTCCGCCATTTCCTGCTTTCGCTCGGCCAGATTCCTTCCTCCTGCACCCCACCCCCAGCCTCCAGTCCTGCTCGGTCGGCGTCTGCGCGCGCGCGCGTGGCGTGCTCGCGCACTAAGGTTGCCCTCACGCTTTCCACACAACACCTGTCGTAAGCATCCCGGTCTTTTTTTAAAATCCCTTAGCTTGTCACTAGGATTGACCCCACCAGAAGTTGTTGATGCTAGATCACTTCTGGCATCACATGATGTAACAAAGCCACTCTTTTTTTTTTTGGGGGGGGGGAGAAACAGGCGAAGCTATCGCTTTTTTTTTCTTCGTGGCCGTGAACGGGCCTGGTAGACAGGTGGCTATGTGTGGCTAGGGCTGAGCTGCTCACGCTCAATTAGGCGCTCAACTTTAGCCGACAATTGCCCTCGAGGTTCACATCCTCACATCGTTCGAAACGCCGGGCTGTTATTTTGTTGGTCTGTTAGGAGTTGGACACGAATGGTAAGCTTGCAGTCTGTGATCTGTTATAGAACGAACCCTTTTGTTGACCAGGTTACGGACCAGTTTTAAACAGTAGCAAGTAAGGAAAAGGGTGTGTTTAGGATGTTTAGTTGGGAAGTTAATGGATTCGTTGTTAAATCGTTGAGCTAGTGATAACTTGGAGAATTTTTCAGTCGTCCGAAAGTTACAGGGTGTTGACTCTGCGTTGTTTCCTCCTCCTCCTCCTCCTCCTGAGGAGCTTATGCATGTATTATTCAGAATAAATATGCATTGAAAATAGTTTTTTTAATGTTTATTTTTGTACACAAAAGATGGAACTGTGCGCCGTTAAGTATGTAGGGGATGACATCTGCTTGTTCATAGATATTGAAAACTAGCATGAAGTTGAAATGCAAGGCCCGCTTGTTGAGGGAATATGACATTCTTGCAAGCCTTCCATTTCTTTAGGGTAAAATACACGGGGAAATTGTTAGAGAAAGGCTGTCCTCCATAGCTTCATCATGAGGGATTTGGGGCTAACATGTATGTAGCAGAAGTGTATGTAGGACTCTGTTGAATTTGAGGAAGAGGATTTAACGCAGAGTTTTGACAACATTTAAAGACATGAAAATGGTTTGTTTGTTTGTTGTTTTTTTTTATATGTTAACAGCATTTAACTTCGTCTGCTTTTGTTCATTATTTATATTTATCAAGAGAATTGAATAAATGCATTTTCACTCCATAAAGCTCCTTTCAAACAGATTGCATAGAGTTTACTTAATAATATGGGGACTTTGTATACAGTATTTTTTTTTTAATCTAGTCTCTCTTGCAAGATACAAGACTGCTGTCAATGTTTCTTTGCATTTCACGATATGCTCAGTATCAGCCAGTAGGATTAGTTTTGTTAGCTATCTGGGCAAAGGTTAACAAAATTCAGTGGTGTATACAAGTGGCCCAGAAGCTCAGTGAAAAAGATGAGTATAAATGTTATTGAAATCTTATTACTAGTTTGCATGGTGGTAGCTCTTCTGTGGACTGTCTCGGTAAAACAGAAGTGATAAGTCAGCTTGTGGTGATAGCAGTTTGTGTTTGATACCGCCATACCGGCACGCATGAAACATTAGTGGAAAGATGCTTGTATCGGCTCAGTTACAACTTCCAAGTCATTGGCGGTGGCTGTAACCGAAAGCTGACGAGTGACGACCTCAGCTGGGCTATATGATGTGTAGTGTGTGTGTGTGTGTTAGTGATAGTGTGTGTGTTCATATTTTAATCGCCTTTTACGTGCATAAAAGTGGCCGACACCCTCTCATCCATAGAAATATAGGGTTGCCCGTACTTTGAAGAAAAGGTGCGGGCGCCAGGGCAGCACACTCTATGAACAGCGCCGCTGAGGGGGGTCACATGTGTCACGTGACACAAAACTGTCGAGGGGCGTCGTTGAGACCTGACATTCAAGTCGATAGCACAGCACCATGTTACCCCCTGCCACTCGCGGCGGCCGGTACACATTCTGTAGGCGATGCTGCCCGTGACGTAGACGGAACAAAGAGTCTGGAGCGAGTAGCGATCGAGTGTTATTCTGACAGCAGGACACGGAGAGCAAAGCACGCGGCAGATCGGAGTTATATTGATGGTTCGCTTTCTTTGTCCTCCTGACAATATTGTTTGTAAATGTTGGCCTCATCTCTTCCTCAGTCTCTCTCTCTCTCACACGCACGCAGAGGCAGGAAGAAAAAAGAAACCTAAGGCATGCACACATCCGCCATCCATAGACATGACTGGAAGATAGTGTATGTGTGTCTTTGTTATGATGTGTCAGGAGGAGCCTTCGGTGTTTGAATCCGAGCCAGAGCGTCTGGAAGGGGTCGTGAGTGAGCAGGACACCGACTGGGCTGACGGCTTGCCAAAGAGGGACACCACCAAGAAAATGCTTGCCAAGTTCAAACACATACAGGCTGAGGCATCCAAAGAACAGCCACGGCCAGTGCCTTCTGGCAGGAAGGTGAGTGGGGGTTTGAGTATGCTAGAGTGATAGTCCTTATTTAAACATCATCTGTAGCTCATACTCGTCATCAACTGCTGAAGTACAGCCATGCTTGCAGACATTGCATAAGGAATACTGCCCACATCTACTTTTGAATATTTACCTTATTTCTGATTCCCAGGGTTAGCAGGGAAGATTTAAACATGTTTATGATCAAAAAGAAAACAAAGAAAAGTGGTAATACAAGAATGTTAAAACAAGAATGCTGTTTTGTCCCATTGTAAACAAAATGCATCAGAATCGAAACATATTTTGTACTTGGTTTGGGATACTGGTGGCAATTATGGGCACTCTGACACTAAGTGCACAGAATTTGCTACAATCAAAGATGTCTTCTTTATCTTGATGTTGTTTCTTTCATTTTTATTTTATGAATATTGTATTTTCTTAATAGTTGGTTTCACTTCAGTGCACTCTTGTGATCACCATTTCAGACTTTAATTTGCCTGCCCAGTCCATGTTTATAGGATAATGAAGACGGTTTATTTGCATCCTTATAAATATCATTCTCTTAATCATAGACAAGCACAAGAAAGCTAGAAAGAGATTGTAAAAATCTGTTGATTCTGTTTGCATATTTATTCATACAAAATACATATAATTGAGTAATAATGGACTTTAGTCTGCAGCACATCTGTATTAATGCTATTTAAGTCTCATCAAGGAAGTATTGTTTGTGGATCAGAAATTCTCAAAACATTTTTAGTATGTAGCCAAAACTGTAGTTACTGCAGATGAAAATCAAATTTGAACTTTATAGTAAAAAGGAGCATGTTAAAAGAAAAGAATATGCAAAAACGTGTTAATTCTCCTTTACATTCAAGGGCAGATGGCCTTCTTAGACCACCAGGGACTAACAAAAATAAAAAGAATACCAACCCCCACTCCTCCCTGTATTCTCCTTCCTCTAAAAACATAATCCTGGCACTTTCAAAAGATCATCATAATGAATTGTTTTCCTTGCCTAGGTAAGTGAATGTGTTTTATGTGTGGTGTTTTTTTTTTTTTTTGAAGTACTGTGGACCTTCAGTGCTTCAACCCTATGCTTATAATTATTTATGTTTTGTTAATGTTTGTTTATTTATGTGCATATTTTGTTACCCTCCTTCTTACTTTGTAGGAGGAGGAAGATAACTCTAGCGATTCTACTCCAGACAAGGTTTGTTCCAGTCAGCACTTGGGATTTTTTCCCCCATGGAATTAGACTCATTCAGGACGTGGTTAACACCTTGATACCACCTTGCATCTTATGTTATCACTGTTATCACTTTTCGTTCTTGCCCTTCATTTATCTCAAAGTAGAAATACTTGGCCAGAAGAAAAAATTCATTCATAATCAAACCTAATTCCTTATAGCACGTGCTTTCTTCTGATCATAGTCATTGTCATGAACTTTTGTCTTTTTTAACTTTTTTTTAACTCTTCTTTTTTCACTTACACACACATTGAAGATGCTAACACCAAGTAATGCCACAAAACTGTAGTAACAACACAGCATTAGTAGCTTTTAGCTAAATACATTAGTCTTTAATTTAACTTACAGCTTAAAGCTTGGTCTATATGTATGCACAGGCTTTTTCTGAGAGAGAAAAAAGGAGGAAAGGGCAGAATAAAACTTTGTTGCATGGTGCAGTCAAGCACTATATTCTCTCTCCCTCACCCCTCAAAATTTATTATTAAAAAAAATATTAATTAAGCAAAAGCAGAAAAAATGCGTTTCATTAGTTCCCAGAAACAACAGTCTGTCTCTGAGGGAAAGAAAGTTGTTGACCAGACAACAATGGGATTTATTTAGCTTGCTTTTGTTTGCTTCTCAGCTGAAACTATGTTCGCTTTTGATTGGAAAATAATTGAGGTTAAGCATGCACAGCAATGTCTGCAATGTTCATATTCACTGTTGAGCTGTCAACTTGGGCTGCTCATGTCTCCATCACCAAAGACTGTTTTGTCTGTAATCCAGACTTGTAGACTTGCTCACTTGCATGATACCGCTGTCTGTCACACATTCACCAGCTAGCATTTACAATCAAATATAAAAAAATTATGTTTCCCCATGCCTTTGGTTAGTTGACAGCTTTAAGTCTATATTAGCTATTTTATAACAATATATTCTGTATACTCATGCTATTGCAGAATCTAGATTCATAGAGTAGTTATGGATATGGTTTGTTACTAACTCCTTTACTACTGTTTCTGCATGACAAATGCTACTAGATGAAATAGTAAGTTACAGACTAGTTGATGCATATGTTGATTGGTTTGTTCATTGATTGATTGGAATGATTTTTGTTATTGGAGAGGGACTTTGAGTAAGTGAGCTTCATAACAGGCAATGACCAGTTCGTCATTAAGTAGAACATAAGGCAGCAAGAGGAATGGGCAATCGAACCGATGAAATAAGCAAACAGCCACTTATGCTGGTCACTGACGAACAGATTAAATAATCAGCTATTAATGAATGCTTGTCACTTACAGTAGAACAGATGAAATAAACACCCTTCCATTAATGCTGAACACTTTGAAAGACTAATTAATGTGACCTATTTACTATGTACAGAAAACAGTTCTTAGCGCTTGGGGGAGGGGGTGTGTTTCTTGCTAGCCATTAAAGAATACATAATGACATTAATATGCAATGAAATTAAACAAAAAACTTTTTAAGAGCAGGCACATTTATGGTTTGCTGTCAACTCTTTAATTTTCAGTTGTTCCTTCCATAGTAACACTTTCTAGTTACAGTATCACCATCAAGAATGTGTTATATATTTTATCTAAATATGTACCAGACTTAGTGCCACTTAAAAGAAATACTTGCATTACCATCCAGTTTCCTTATTTCAAACCTTTTTAAATGTTTTGAAAAGCAAAAACAGGATTTGTTTCCTTCATGGAAAATAGGTCACACAACTAGAAAAATGTTAAAGGACTTAACACTTATTATGGGTGAAACTGTGTATTTTCCACTTGCTGCAACTGTTACACATAACATGCATGTAATTGGTACATTTCCAACAGTTTCTACTAGTCCATATGTGGAAGTACTGTTAATACCTTGCACTATTTCATCCGCATGCTGGCTAGTGTTTGAGCATGCAAGGAAGAAAGAGCAAAAACAAACCAGTGACTGGATTGGGGATAGATTATGAGATTTATCTACAGGCAGTTTACTACAAATTCTGATAAAATACTGCACATCATATCAGGCAGATACAAAACAGCAATAATTAGGTTTCTACTCATGCCCTTAGCTTTTTCAGTTTTATTGTTTTTAGAAGCAAAAGACAATATAAAGGCTTTAATTCTACAGTTTTATTAATAGTGGTTAGATGTGTTCCCTTAACTTCAAAAAGGACATTTTATTTCTCGTGTCAGTAATTTAAAAATCTGGGTCAGGTTAAAAGTCTGGGGATGGTTGCATTGTCAACAGGACTGCAGGTTAATTCACTTTGGTTATAAAAAGAAAATAGTGCACATCATATCAGGCAGATACAAAACAGCAATAATTAGGTTTCTACTCATGCCCTTAGCTTTTTCAGTTTTATTGTTTTTAGTAGCAAAAGACAATATAAATGCTTTAATTCTACAGTTTTATTAATAGTGGTTAGATGTGTTCCCTTAACTTCAAAAAGGACATTTTATTTCTCGTGTCAGTAATTTAAAAATCTGGGTCAGGTTAAAAGTCTGGGGATGGTTGCATTGTCAACAAGACTGCTGGTTAATTCACTTTGGTTATAAAAAAAGCATGGTTAATTAACTTAGTAGATGATGCACGTTGAATACATATTTTTGTCTGCACTGTTTTGTTTTGTGTAACTTCAACTAGTTTTAGTAGTTTGTATTATAACTTGTTGTGATGTTCAGTGTGACATCACTATTTCTGCAAGTTGTTCCCCCTATGAGCTTTTGTATGTAATTAGTCATCCTACCCAGTACCTGTACTTTTGTGCACTAAAGCTGATTTACCTTTTTAAAATTTGAAAAAGAAATTTTTTCTACTAAAGTTTGGAGTTCTGGTTTTACCAGGTGTGTTTTGTTTATTTCTTTTATCATGACTAATTTCTCGGACAGGTGGTTCGCAGCAAGAGCATGCGTGTGGCCGTGCAGTTGGAGAAATGTGGGGCCTGCGGAAAAACAGTTTACGCAATGGAAAAGATTGAGATTGAGAAAAACGCATACCACAAAGCGTGCTTTAGATGCTCCCACTGCCATTGCGTTCTAACGTAAGAACACCCTTCACATGCAGTACCACTCTCCACAGCTTTCAAACCACAGTGATCCCAACTTTTTTGCAAAAAGAAATCTTCAGTTTGCAATTTCCAGACACGTATTTTCTCCATTAGCTGGAGGACTGCAGGTGGCATTTCTGGAAATAAAAACTTACCCTGAAAGAAAAGTTCTGCAGATAGTTTCAAGAATTTTGTTTTAAAAAGAAAATAGTAGGTCATTGTCCATGATGCAGAACCTTTTTGTTTTCCCTATTGAGGTAGCAGGAGCAAGATCAGTAAAAGTTGCTGATGGACAGCATTGCATTTGAGACAATGTTGAAAATTTGTCAGTGGTTTGACAGCAATGGAGAGGTCCTGATTATGATGTAATAAGACACAGCCACAGGGCTGATCACTGGTTAAAAGCAATAAAATGGGTCTGTTGATGTAAAGTTAAGCTTGCCTACCTTCCTCTCACCCCATACCCATTACAACTATTGTCTCCTATCATCAGCTGTAACTGGTGAATATTAGAGAAGAAAAGGAAAATAGTTGCTCCTGGATCTGACTGAAAGCAGATACCCCATAAATGTGCTTCCAAAGTGCTTTCCCCTTATCCCATGCAGCCTGATAAGTCTATCTCCCCACTAGCTTACTGTCAAAATGTTACGAGCACTCCTGGTATTCTTTCCCTTAGTCCCCTGTATGAAATAGGGCAGTCACTTAAGCTTTTTATTGCAGAATGCTTAACAAAGAATATTCAATTTCTATATATGGCAGTGTTGACATTACAAATCTAAATCTGATATTTGAAATGGGAATGCCCCACACAAAAAGTAGAATGTACATTAAATAAAAGTTGTTTTTTTTTAAGCAGTAATAGAAGTGAAACGTAGAGACTAAATCCTATTTTCTGCAGTCTTTCAGTTGATTTTTGAGGGCAGCACAAAAATATGGAAACTGCCTGACACTTTATTTTTGCAAAAGCACTAAACTATTTGAAATATTCAAACCTAAAATGGCAAAATATCTCCAACAGTTTTTAGACTTAGTGATTAGTATTCGCTGAATTGCTGGCAATTTCCTTTTTTTGTTGTTGGTAGTATAAAAGGCTGGTGTACAGTGCAAATATAAAAGAAGCATAATAGTTGTCGCAGTCTGGTCATATGAATCACAGTGTTGTTGACCCATGTATACCTCAGGGGATGTTATTTTCCTAAACTATAAATAAGTTAACCTTTTAGGAATGTGAGAAAGTAATGTTAACAAATATATTGAATGTTTGAAGAAAACAGCTTTCAGTTTTGTTTGCTTGCATGGCAAGCTAACACAGCATGAGCTTTTATGTTACCCCTCTAGCAATGTGCATGTGATTTTGCTATGCATCCCCCTTTCTTAACTTCAGATTGGTGGGCAGTTCACTCGCAAGAGACCTTGTCTAGCTCCGCATGATGTGGCCCACGGTGATGTCTCTTGTGCTTTGCAAATGACAACTCAGGGACAGTTGTAGATTGCTTTTCTGGGAAAGGTTTTTTAGCCATCATAAAGCTTATGTGTAGATATTAGCACATGCTTTTAAAAAAAAGCAGACAACTTGCTGATAAACACTGTGCACTGTTCTCATCAAGTTATTGGTTATAATTTTTTTTTAAGTAGGTCCACTTAATTCAAAGGAATAAGACATTCAGAGTTTACTAAATTTGATGATCGTTTTACAGTCATTTTGAATATTGAACATTAGGTGGCAGGAGAAGTATGCGTTAGCAAGAGCACAGTCATGTATAGAGTAAAGAATTTCAGATATCTTCTGCAGAAATGTTAAAAAGCAAAAGTACAAACTTTGCTAGGAGGTGAAAAAAAGATTTGCAAATTCAGTGCTGATTCTGCCTTGCTGCTATTTCTTTCAAAGATTAAATTTAGTGATAGTTGAGAAAAATGAGTTTTAAAAAGTTGGTCCCTGCTGTGCTGCTAACAGTATTGCATTAGATCAGCAAAGCTGTCATTATATTTACTGAGTGGCTGTAATTGCCCTGTAGTGCCTTTAGAAGTCATAATATTCAATTCAGCTCAGTCCTTTTAACATGTATACTTTTGTATTTTTAAGCATGTTTTACATAAAGAACCATTCATTCATCCATGTCATACATTCAGTATCCATTTTCCTGACATTTCTTTTTCTTATTTTCCTTCTATATTTAGTTAGATGTAAGGAAGACAGCGACAGCTTTGAATATTCATTTCTTAGATCATTCAGCAGGTCTTCTAATTTCTTTCATCAGTTATCTGTCTTTGAAGTGTATCAGTTTTTCATGCTGTAATTTATCCTATTGATAATGTTCCCATTGACAATTCCAGCACCAGCAGAAAATGCAGAGAGCAGAATAGTTTTCTTTACATTTTAATGACTTTTTCATTTTTATGATTTGACCTTGACAGGCCCAAAACATTCGCCGTTAACAACCATGTCATATTCTGCACCAACCACTACAAGCAGCTCTTCGCCACCAAGGGAAACTATGACGAGGGTTTTGGCCGCGATCAGCACAAGAAACGGTGGAAGAGCGAAAGTAATCTCTCTGAAGGTCATCCAAAATCACCACAATAGCCACATACATCTCATCTGCTCGTCATGCACATCAAGCGTACGCTCACTGACTTCCATGGAACCTGAGAGCTGAGATCTCAGTGCTGACTTTCCATTAGCTAAGGTTAATCCTTCATAAAGGCAGCCACCAGAACCTGCCTTTGAGCGCCAGCATTAATTTTGTACTAACGCGCTAAGCGATTCCAGTATGTGGGAACTCCCTTTCAGTTGAAAAGGAGACATACCTTTATACATATAAAACTAGCTGTAATGGACAGCCTATGTGAAGGATACTCCCTAAGATGATGCCAACATAAAAATCATAAATAAATCCTTGATAGTGCATGCATGCATTGTCTAAAATTCTGCAGTTAACTATGGAATGAAACATAGTTCTAACAAAACACAACTTGTAACTAAAAAAAAAAACTTTGAATGGGCGAAAAAGAAAATTAAGAAATACTCATACACTGGGGTTAGTGGGAAAGAAGTGTCAGTGTTGATGTGGGAGAGGTAGCTTCCATCACTGAATAAAGGGAAGAGCTTCCTTAATGTGGGTCAGTTTCACTGAATTTCGAAACATGGAGCTGGAGATTTCCTTCCAAAAATGGTTCCATGGCTAGCACTAGCACTTAATGCATTATTTTTCTTGCTTCTTGTCGCTAGACATTATTTGTACTTGATGCTTTCATATGCTCTCATAACAATGGCTTTTAAAGACACTTTTTTTTTACATTGAACATTTTAATTATGTATGTAATGTTCTTATGTATGCAAGGAGACTGGCAAGTAAGCTTTGCAGTTCTGCTGATCGCAAAGAACCAGTGAAATTCAGGGATAAATCTTCTGGGTTAGGCTAGGCAGGTACAGATTTCTCACTGCTGTCCAGATAGGGTTGAAGGGGTTGATGCTGGTTGATCTGTGTTCAAGTATTTTCAGTTTAAACTATTCAAACATGTTTACTGAAGTCTGCACAAAATACATAAGTGCAATATAAGCATGCATCATTAAGTCTTCAGTAATGCTGAACACATTTCATTGAATCCGTCTTGCTAGTTGTTCAGTAATGTGCTATCTTCATTTGGAGAATTTATAATTTGGAATTCAAAACCAGTAGGAAAAATCCCTCCCATTGGGTACAATAATAACTACTCTCCCTCTCAGAACTTGGCCACTGGTGTTGAAACTGAAGGTAGCAGTAGCTTCGCCTTCTCTAGTTGTGTGTATCTTAATCTAGAATAGTACACTTCTTTTTGATTTTTTACCATGATTGTTCCTTTATTTTTTTCCTTGTACATTTTTGTGTTTGTATTTATTCTTGACATAAGCTTATAGTCTTTCTTGCCATCTCCCACATGGTCTAAATAGGATTTATTTTGTGTTTGTGCTAAGGAAGGAAAAGCAATGAACTCTGGGAAAATGATGGTGATGTAAATGGAAATATGCAAGAAGCTGAGAGATGACTTTGTTGCTCAAATATTTCATTTGAAGTCAACTTTTGTATTCTGTAATTGCATGATAATTTGAAGAAGTTGTGCTGTACTATGTGCATAATGATAAAGTTACATAGTTTGACATTTCAGTGGCTAAACATGAACATAGTTGCAGATACTATTTTTTGACTGAACCAGATGATCGTGACATAATAAGAATTCCATATTTGTTTGGATATTATGTAGTTTCTACTTCTTTTGCTAGACCAGTACTTGTGGCCGTATATCATAACTGCTGCTTTTAATTACTGAGTAGCAATCTGTATCTTTAAGTTCTTTTTCTGGGTAGTGTTGGTTTGAACACCGAATCCCTTACTCAGGTAATGTTTTTAAAACTTTTATTTTGTAAATGCCCCCCCACCACCACTTTTTTTTTGCACACTGAGTAAATAAGATGTCCGATCCATTATTAATGATGTTAGTAAGTAAAAGAATTCAATAATTGTGCTGAGAAAAGGTATTAAATGTATCCAGATAACATTGCTATGATCGCATATAGAAGCATGCCTGTTAAATATATTTTTTTTTAACAATTCAGAAGTGGTATAATTTGAGCATCTAGACTTGCTTTTCTTTCTGTCACCCCTACCCCCCCACACACACACAAAGCTCAGAAAGGCTGTTTATTTCATTTGAGTTTTAATATTTCACAATATTTAAAATCTAGCACCAGTTGGAAAATGGAAGTGCCCATGTTTGTTTAAATGGGAACAGAAGATATTCCAGTTTTGGAACTGAATTTACTGCAGAAGTGAAAGAGGAGGTTATTTGCATTTAAAAAGTCCAAGTATGCGTGTGTTTGACTGAAAGGAATGAAAAGGGGTACACTGTTAATTGATATTTCAGTGTGCTATTCGGATTGCCTCTATGAGAGGTAATCACCAGTGGCTTCCAATTTTTAGATGAGATATCCACCTTTATTTAGTTGCAGTGTAAATGAGAAAAAATCTTTTAACAGCATCGAGACTTTATCAGAATAGATAATGAAAACACTAGGCCAAAAATGAACAAGCAATATTTTTTTCTTCTATGTGTTTTAATACTGCATACTTATGTAATCTTTATGTGGGATTAATCATCTTTTGCATCTTAACTAAGAGATATCCAAACTCTTGATCTTTTTTTTTTTTGTCAGGTCATGTCTCTCAGACATGTTTTCTGTACTATATTGAATCAAAGTACTGTTTGTTTGTTTTTTTGTCAGTACTGCCAGTTCTGGAAATCTGATTTTGTATGTTGCATTCATATGGCTTTTTTGTAAACAAGTTATATGTGTTAATTTGCTTTTGTATACATGTTGCTTTAAGAATAAAAACCAAACTTTAAGACCTGTACTGAAGGAAGATCAAATGACTAGGAAGTTGAGCTGATGAACATGCAAATCCTGTATCTTTACATTGGATAGAATTTTGGATCATCTTGATCATATAGAAATGTCTGTGTAGAATGTTGGTGTATTTTTATTTCACCCTGTATCAAGACATGCTTTGCTTTTCAGTACTTTTGCTGAAAGCCTGCTTCTCATTAAGCAGCGAGATAATGATGGGGATCTTATTCAAGAGGAATTGTACATGCAGAGATTGAATATTTTTGATCTGAGAAACGATGGAACTTTCCATGCCAAGAGAATGAAAGGGAGAATACTTTTGTGTAAAAGTCTTGACTAATTTGTTGCACTTACATTTAAGAGATACTGAAACTTGCATGTCACAGCAAAAGTTGTTTCAAGGTTAGCGTTAGTTATCCTGGGGACAGAGACCTTGTACATCATTTTGTGCATAGCTGATGGCTTCACACTGGGTCTTCGTGCTTTTTCAACAAGAAGTATGCTCTTCGTTTGGATTGCTCTATGTCGGCTGATGAGGACAAAACTTGTATACTGTCAGTACTGCAATAAACCTCATTCAGCTTCTATCTATCTTTTGTTATTGTGACTAGGGTTTGTTTGTATTTGATTGATGAAACTGATGGGGTTGTTCTGGGACAGAAATTTTATTGATGATTGAGACAGTGAGCCCTAAGCTGATCAGAAAACAATTTGGGGAAATCAATAATCCATGGATGCACATTTCATTTTCTTCCTTCGTCTTCTGCCGTCTAAGGTTTTCTTAATACTGTAACTATATGCCGATTTTTTTTTTTACACTACAAATAGCGTACGTTGCAATAGGTATGTAATAAGAGCTGTTCTAAACTTTTCACAAGCTAACATAAGTAAAATGTATCAGGTATTTAAACGCCAGATCATACTACAAAGCAAGGCATGCATTCCTTGATTTTTTAATATACATAAAATTGATCTCCAGGTACTCACAATGTATGACATGAGTATATTTGTGTTCCTGGAAAACAAAATCTTAAAGCCATAAAGGCTTTTGAATATGACTAGACATAAAATTATGTAATAATGCAGCAACACTGCATACACAGATGCACCACACTTCGTATTCTATGCATATAGCAAATGTGCACTGGGCCAGTTGCCTTGCCTTATTTATTGCTGACTGCATAAAACACCAGTTCTTCCCACTTTACCATTTGGCCAGGTGAGAGATTTAATGGAAAGCAATCCGTTATAAAATGTTTATACTGTATTTCAAACCCAGTTAGTTGATGGCCCATGTGGAATCGCCTGCTGTATGTGTGGGACACAGAGGTGAAAATTTGAGACAAGGACCCATTTACTATGAAGACTACTAAACCAAGTTCTAGGAGCAGCCAGCCTTGTAAGCGGTTACCTCCCTTAGCAAAAAAAGAAATTAAGTACCAAGGTTGAGGCCTTCTTTCACTACTGGTGGTCTTTACAGTTCACGTTATTCTGTGTGTGAGAATATATGATTTTTGTTAAATTATTATTTTAGGGTATCTACATTTGATACAGATTATGATTTTTTCCCCGTTTTATCTCATTACTTTGACACTATTTTAAATTCTAGTTTTTTTATTATAGACTTTTTAATTTTAAATTGGTTGTTGTATGCCATTTTCAGAATTTTAAACACAGAAAATCAGATAATAAACATGGACTTGCTTAGATAGGATAAAATGTGCAGCAATGTGCTTGAAAATATACAAATATTGCAATAATAATATTAAGAATACTGGTTTTTTATTTATTTTGTTTTTGCTGCGCAATGAGCATTCTTCTGAATGGATACCTGCGCATTACAAATGGACATCATCATCATCATCAACTTGTATAGCACAGAATCCCTGCATGTGGCCAGAATTTCCTGCACTTCATATTTCCAAACTTTCATCCACAAAGATATCTCCAAAGACTTAAGGAATGTAAAGAGTATAGGATGCATAAATATCTGCAGTAGAGCATGCATATTTATAAAAACTCTTGCACTCATAAATACAAAAACACAAAGAGCCCAAAAACAAAAAATGAGAAGCTGTTTAAAAAATATTAATAAAAAATAAAATGAACATCAGACAATGATAAAGCATAATATATTAAAATATGTAAATATACACCTGGAAATAATACTGTGTGTATCGTTCAAAATTTGTCAACCATTTCAAATTAAACACCTATGCACATGCTTGCACTCTTATCTGACACAATGCACCTGAGAATTAATAAAATGGGTAAAAGAAGAAAAGGTTAGAAAACACATTCAAAACTGATTGTGTTCATCAATGAGAAAGAGATGCATATACTATCAAACATGTAAGTGCATCAAAAGTCACAAGCACCAAAATTCAATAATAATAATTCCACATTTCATTTAATATGAAACAATTTCTGTGTTTTGCTATGACTGCTGTACTGTACTTTCATTACTTCGCACAACAATTAAGTGGTGTAGTTCGGCCACGTTGCCTGACGCATCGGTGAGACCCCATCGTGAACAGAGGAAGAACTGGCTTGAGACATAAAGGAGATAAGGAGTGGACTGGTGGTTCCACACAGAACCTGTTCACCACTGCTCAAGACAGGCCTACATGACTAATCTTGTCAACCACAGCATCCATCTAGTTGTTCTCAATGACCAGAACCAGCAGACAAACATAAATCGTTTGTCAATTGTACTACTGAGAACTTTCAGTTTTCACATACTGCTTTACCTGGAGAGATCTCCTCCCCCATCCTACCACCATTTGCTTAAATCTAGACTGAAAATACCATAATAAATTATTGGTTTAAGTGCTGAAGTACAAACTCTGCAACTTTCTTCTATACACTAACTGCATTATCACTTGACAGTGGGTCAACTGTTCTCTTTAAAGTTTGAAAGTTTGAAACTTGCACTGCTAATCGTCCTCGTATCATAAAATTAGGTGTTGATTTAAACCGAAAAGCTGGATGGGTATGTGGCTGCCTTCTGTTAGAAATTGAGTGATGATTGTGTGCACTTCTGAATACTGCTAATGTTTGATTTATTCGTGGCTTAAAAACATAGTGTAAACAGAAAAGGTCTGTATCATTAGATCTATCTAAAATACCACCCTGTTCCATTTAATTGCAAAAAAATTCTTTTAAATGCCTGACCTTCCTGCAAATTAACATCTCTGTTGAGACATTCAACACAATTATTGTGTACAGATGATCCTGCAATCACAGACTTATTAGCTTTTTGAGAAACCATCTGATCCCACAACCCAACATTCTCACCTCCATAGTCAGTTCTGACATGTAAAGGCCACGCATATTGCTTCGTGGCACTTAAAAAAAAAATCAGGTGACCACAGTCGAGCTTTTGCTACTGCAGTTGAACATTGTAGATATAATATTGTTCTTGAAAATCCAGCAATCGCAGCATGTACAACAAATTTCCACATCATTAGTTTATGGGCACCATCACTGTCTCCGATACCACAGACGAACGTGGCTTCAACACCCTTGTCTGCAGGTCTTGATTCATATTCTACCAATTCACCTTTGCGTAGGGTTCAAAAGCCTGTCTTGTAGATTATCGACTGGTGAACAAAGACGTCTTGGCCGCCATTATCCGGTGTTATGAACCCCCATCCTTTTGTCAGGTTAAACCACCTGCAGAAACCTCGGCTTCTGCCTTCCCCACCATCTCTGTCACTGGGGGGCGGGGGGGGGTCTTGATCGCTGGCCCCCGAGTCGCTTTGTCTGTCTTTGTAGATATCGATGCTTGGGTGGGCAGTCGGCTTTGACATGTCCTACCCCCCCCCCCACACACACACACACACTGCCAGCAGACACTGTCATTGCGCGCCAATTGTCATTACTTCGTCCACTGACTGTGCCGCCTTCGTCGTGGCTGTCAGTTTTCTCGGCTGGGGGTCTGATGTTCGTTCGAACTGCCGCATGGTTCCCCTTAGTTCGTCGAAATCATTAACAGAAACGAATTTGTGGCCGCTCCTGTCCCGTAGAGGCTGCACCAGGCCATTCCAGAATCTGCACCGCAACACTTCCGCTGCTTCGCCCCGCGGTATCTTCCTTGAATGCGCTGCTTGGGCCCACAGGTCTTCAAGTCGACAGCTCCACGTCGCGACATCCTCTCCGTCCTGCTGTTTGGCCAAGTAAAACTCTGCCAGCAGGTCATCGCTGCTCTTAACCGTGCCGTACAAAAAGTCGAATTTGGAGACGATGCTGTCAGTCGATCGTGGCGTTAACACCAAGGCGAATGTCCACTCGAGCGGCCTCGCCCCTCAGCGATCGGCGCACCGCCTCCAGGACTGCATGCCGTCATACGCCGCGTCCGCCTTTACACAGTCAACTTCGAACTTCCACAGTTCGTACGAAGCTTCACTGTCCTTGGGCTGCTGCCCGCCACTAAACACCGAAATTCTCGGCATTCTTGCCGGGACAATAAGGCTCGGCCCAGGCACTCCGGTCCTGTGTTCTGTCTTGTCCTCTGGATGCGCGGCTACATAGCTGCTCACCCGTTGCTGGGAATCTTCCGTGTCGTCTGCTTTCAGTTGTCTGAAGGCCTCCAGCAGTCGACGTTCTTTGTCCGAGAGTGGTTCCATCGTTTGTTCTGTGTTGCTGCAGTCAGTTACGCGATCACCTTATGGTAGGTCCAACGTCATGCGCCAAAAATGTAACAGGGTACGTGTGACTAGTGCCCAGTCTCACCCCAATAATCGACACAACGCTGTCGTGGGTTCAGGTTTTATTCGTACGCCAGAGGATAGGTCTGGCTAAGGTGAAAGCATACACATCACATACACGTTCTCCCAACTGGTTGGCGGGGCGATGCTCCCACCTATGCACTCTCCTTCCAACTGCTCTGTCTTGTTGTTGTTGTTGTTGTTGTTTATTTAGTGGAAAGTGCTTCCACCTTGCGGTGATTTCGCACTATGGGGGGAAAGGGAGGGGGGAGGAAACCGGAGTACCCGGAGAAAACCCCCGCCGCCCAGCCCTGCGAACAGGTGTCACATACAGAGAGTGTCCCGAAACGAGATCTGAACCCTGAGCCGCTCACTGCAGTGGTGACAAGCCCACTACACTACCGGGGGCCCTTGCTCTGTCTTCTCCCTTTCTCCCCCTCTTATAGCCCTCACACCCGACTTTTCCAGAAGCCTGTCCTGTTACTAGGCGCCCCCCTCCCGCTTTCCTTCGGCTGGGTCGCCAATCGGCCAGTGGTTTTCCCCCGCCACCCCCTCCCACTCTCTTTCGGTCACAAGGTTGCCGACCGGCCGTGTATGTCACCTACACACTCTATAGTGTGTGTGTGTGTATCATAAGCTCAGATTTATTTAGTAGCTGTACATCTTACACCCAGTGAAAAAAATATATGCCAGTAATTACCAGGGTATGGCGGATTGGCCGTTTCTACCCAGATCTGGTCATTAGCTGCTAATGCCAGAGTAACTCCAGTGGAGACGCTTTCTGAATCGCCAGTCTGTGTGGTGTTAAGAGCCATCCTGGCGACAGGTGTGCCATTTCGTGTGACATCCACCATCACTCTCTGCTAACCATTGGGCCGTGAAAGAGTACACTCCACTGGCTGGCTGGAGCCGTGAATTTGCCGGTGCTGGCACCACGGACGTGTATAGTAATACAAGTTCGTGCTGTACGTGGTGCCATGGTTAAAGATGACGTCATTGAAGAGATGCGGACCAGTAGCGGGCGCCGAGACATATTCTGAGAAGAATGAGCCTGAAATGCCACCTGTCCTGCTGTTTGTCCCAGGACACCTGTTTAAATGGTTTTAAAAAAGTACATTGAGATAATACGTATCTACCGAGCATATATATATATATATCTATAGTGTGTGTGTGTGTGTGTGTGTGTGTGTGTGTGTGTGTGTGTGTGTGTGTGTGTGTGTGTGTGTGTGTGTGTGTGTGTGTTAGAAACTATAAGAAATTTTGTAATGTAATGTGAAAATGACGGAAATTATTAGGTAGTACGAAACAGTCCGCCTGCCTTCATTTGGAAAACTGAAAAATATTTCTTTGCTGTGTTCTTTATAGCGTGCATTACAAAAACAGTTTTTCTTTTAAGCACCACAGATAATTGGTCAACAACAATAAACCCTTTTTTACGCCTGCGTAATATTTTGTTCCAAAATGCAAGCAGAAAGCCAGCACTTGTTGTATTCAGTCCAATGAAAGACAAAGGATCAATGCTCTTGGTCAGGAACGCCTCTTTCTTTGTATGTAAATGACATGCAAATTTGACCTCCAGCACTGTCGTACCCAGTTAAAAGGTCAGTTTGGGGCACTGCCAGGGTTGGGGTTACATAGTGTCAAAGGAGTTATAACTGATCGTGACGAGAATACACTTTGACCTTTTTGTCAGAGATGCCCCTTTCAGCACCAGGAAAGTGACCCATGCATCTGGAGGTCCAGAATACTTTTAGGGTGTTTGAAACATTTACTGGGTGTCCTTAGGTAAGATTGAGAACTCTCACTGTTGCGAATGTAGGCGAGTTCGTGTAACAAACCCCTATTCAGTTTAGGGGTGATTGTAAGAAGTACGCACACCGAATCAATTTCAGTTTGCATGCGCCAAAATCAGTCGCACTTAGCCCTTCAAATTTATTCGAATAATTGTATGAATTAACTTACATAGAAACTAGGTACATAAATAAATGGGCAAAATAAAGATCAAAGATAACAGACATGAGCAAAGAATCATTTCATGTGTTTCTTCGTGCAAGAAAAAAGGATTTTCTAGGCAGCACAAGAAGACTTAATGCAAAACTCAATTTAATAATAATAGTAATTCAAAGAAAAAATATTACAAAACATTGCAGAGTAGTCATTAAACCTAATAGTATTACGGTACCCGAACACTACATAACTGCTCGACATGCCTATCCTTGGGTTAAATGGTGTCCTACCCACTATAGAAGAGTACCCTTATCCACACAGGTCTACTCACGCTCATTCACAGCTGATCTATACAGTGACATTTTAAACAAACTGAACCTTAAGTTGCATACTGCTAAAGATCCATTCAGAAAACACTGCATATTTCTTAATAAATCATGGATCAGCGAGACTGGATAGTACTGCAATTTTGAGTAAACAGAAACTCGCTGGAGTTGTGGACGGCAGCGTTTTACTATCACTGTTGTTGGTTGAGCAGAGGGAGTTTACCAGTCACAGGCCGTAGCAGGCCTCGAACACGCAGTCTTCTAGTCCATTGTCGGGCACGCTAACCACCAGGATACAGAACCACTAATACACGTGCCACAAGTCTGTGATTTGCACGATGCTAACAGAATACGTCATGGTCTGAGAAAAACAAAGCAACCAGAATTGTTCACGCCCTCGCCGCATTTCTTAACATTCGTTCACGATCGATGCTTTCTCATCCCCTAGAGGTCACGTGCTGTTCTTATTTAACTTACAAATTATTCCTGCGCATTAACCTCTTTGGTGTCGAAACGCCACCTCTTGATTTTAGGTCACAGGCACGTTCTCCAAATTAACAGTGTTTTCCTCCCCTACACCACCTCCAAACCAATACCTTAGCGACCGAGATGACGCTCTTTCGGTATACATTCTTATAATTGTATACAATACATCGTAGGAAGGATATTATCCAAGAACAATTTAATATGGACCGCGTCGTCCACGAAAAGGTTAACAGCTTACTGGTGAGAAAAAGGGGAGTAGAGGGGATGGTTAGCTCGGAAGACGACAAGACAATAGCATTCACTTCGGTTCTCCAGTCGGTGACAGGCCGAAGCTTGTCAGGATAATTAGCGCCACCGTCCAGAGGTGTCTAGGCGCTCCATATAACCCAGCTGCAGGAACAGGTGCCTGATTTTCTAGCCTCCCACGTTCGGGATGCAGGCTGAAGGACACGGCAATGATTTACTCTGTGTAAACTGTACACCTTTACTTTGGGCTTTAGTGAGCTCGAGGGGCTGAGTCTTGCAGGACAGTGTAGTGACGAACACAGTAACTCTAAGTCTCGTCGTCAGTGAGAGCCCAGCTTGGGAGAACCTTGAAGGCGATCGTCAGAATTCACACTAGAAGAGTGTGCAACAAATACTCGCGTTTGACACACACGAATGTAATAGGTGTTTGACTCTGTGGATATTTTGTATTTACACAACGCGCTTTTTAAAATTACAGAAAAATTAGATAAACAATAATTTAAATAGCCACGGAAGGGAAGTGTCGCTGGTTGAATCCATTTTTAAAGAAAAAAAAGCGCTAGAGTACCGGTGTTGGACATAACTGCTGAAAAAGACACTCATTTTTTATATAAAAGAGTAATTGGTTCAGCCGAGACCAGGACAACTGACAAGTCCTTTTTTTTGCGGTTCTCAGCAGAATCGTCTACAGATCCGCAACAATGGAAAGCCAGTTCCAGACAAGTGACAAGTACCCCATCATCGGGTCTTTCCTCTTCAGAGACTCACGCATCGCCTTCAGGGAGCTGGTCCTAGCTTCCGTCGTTCTGGTTCTCCTCGGCCTCTGCATCGTCCTGGCGGCCCTCCTGGGCAGGTCCTCCGTGCAGCTGCAGGAGGCGCACACGTCCGCCCTGACGGCCAGCAACGTTTGCCGCGACAGTGCCTGCCTGAAGGCGGCGGCCCACGCTATGGCTCTGCTCAACGCTAGCGCCGACCCTTGCGACGACTTCTTCAACTTCGCCTGCGGGGGGTATTCAATGGTCAACCCGCTGGACTCCGACGAGGTGCACGACAACATCCTGCGGCAGATGTACGATGAGAACAGGAAGCGGTTGGAGGCCATCTTGCAGTCGCCGGTGGACCGCTACCTGGACTGGTCATCCGAGCGCAAGATGAAGGAGTTCTACACTTCCTGTGTGGACGACTTCGGGCGCGAGCAGGTCAAGGCCACGCCTTTCCTCACCAAAACTATCCCGCTTTTGGGCGGCTGGTACGTGCTGGGAACGTGGAGCCCAGGAGCTTGGGATCTGAACGAGGCCCTCAAGCGCGTGCAAACAGAACTGTGGTTGGACGCTTTGTGGGCGCCGTCCGTCCGTGTCAACCAAGCCAACCCCAAGACCAACATCATTGCGGTACGTCGAGTGAAGATCCGATCGGAATGCAGATGCGGATCTGTTTTTCGAAAGTCTTTCACATACATTTCGCATCTGATATTTCTCTTTTATCAAAGTTGAATTTTTACGTAATTATTTGCTTGACGACTGAAGACATAATGACAACAATAATTACTACCTCCACTACTCTCTCCACCAAAGCTACCACTTTTTAAAACAAACTCTTCCACGATCCTATTTCGAGAACTGGTTCTGCTACTTCCGCTCTTGTTATTGTTTTAACTATATATAAGATTAATAACTTTTTATGTTTATTTTCGCGAACTCATTTTTTTATATTATGTCTGTCAATTTACCAATTGATGAGGATTTCCATCTCTCTGGTTGACTGGCTCTCATTCAATTCGTTCATTTGTCTTTCTTTCTATTCCTATCATTTGCATGCTTCCTTTTTCAGATCTTCCCCGCGGGTACAGGCTATTACATGAGGTGGAGATACTATCTCGATCCAACTAAAGCAAAGGTATGTCTAAAAGAACACCTGCTCAGTGGCAAGTCAAGGGTGGTGCACTAGTTGTGTTGGAATACACTGAAGCTTGATGAGAGGCTTATACTATCCTGTAACTCTGCTGATCTCGGCTGTTCTTCTTGTGTTAAGTGTTGCTGCTGTGTTTTCCCCAAGTAACCAATCATTTAGCATATATATATATATATATATCTGTATGTGTTATAGGTTTGGATGAGCTATAGATTAAATGGTATTATAGGTTTAGAAGAGTGTTGTAATTCTATTGGCTGATGAATGTTCTCTTTGTCATTTTTATTTGTCACTCGTTATATGTACAAGAAGAACAACAAAAAAATACGGATTGTGAATGAACCCAGATAGAAAATCAGGAAGGTTAGGTAGTTACTATATACGATCTTTAGACTGGCAGGCTACACTCTCATTACTCTCTCATCTAGACACAGATCCAGTCAGACTACAAGCAGTTCATGCGCACTGTGGCGCAGCTCCTGTCACGTGACGCGGGCGTGGCCAATGACCAGTCCCTGGTGGACAGGATCGAGGTGTTCGTTGGGGACGCTTACAACGTTGAAGCTCAGCTGGCGGCGGTAAGAAGCTGTCTAGACGACATGATAAAGATCTCTTTGCATTACCCTGGGACTATTAAATCCTCAAAGTTGTATTTACACCTTCACTCTGCACTCTTAACATTTGTGAGTCGTTGCTTAAGGGGCCTGGGGTGGATTGAGTGAACCTTTGTATCTCCGTTACCCGCATAGCAGTGCATATGGATTTCAGTGGTTGAGCTCCTCCGGGATTTTTCACATGTGGAAAAGGTGATACGATTACTTATGAAACAGACTACAAAAGGAGAATATTTTCCTACTCGACATTGACAACCAGATACTCTGGTTACATACTGCCGAATACATTTTGTCAAAGGGCAAAACAAGTCAAGTAACAAAATAGGTTAAAATGAGAAATACTGACTTTCTGAGGTTTAAATAATACATACTGGATGAGTTTCGCGCTGTGATTGCAAGTGAATGATTCTCTTGCCGCCTGAAATTTTGAGCAGAAGTAATTTATGTTGGTATTCATCGTTTGTTCCTTAAATTAACTTGCCCGTTTCTGATGGAGACCTAAACAATCTTTTAAGAAGTTTTACAATTTCCTTATGGTTTTTGGGGGAAATATTAACAGTGTTCATAATTATGGTCCAGAAAAATATAAATTAAGTTGCATACTGGTGAAGTGGCGGAAATAAACTATTTTTAGATTGTGAAGATAATGGTAACAATTTTGAGGTGCTGTAGTCAGGGCCGGCGCAAGGCTGTGTAGGCGAAAGACAAATACTGCGGCCCCCAGCCCCCCCCCCTCCAGAATAATGAACCAGTTATCAAATATATATAAATACATTTAGGCTTAACTCTGTTTTCTTAACTGAAATTTTAAACAACTATCCTAGGCTTACATTAAAAATCACAAGGCTGTAAGGGACCCGTTTGTGCAATGAAAAAATTTGCAAAAAGTTGTAACACCACTATCACAACCCTTTGCATCTACACAATCAAAATAAGCATGGTAAGAAATGAAGAAATAAAATGAAGGTAAAGAAAGAGACAAATCGTGTTAATAAAATATAGGTCTATACAGCTGTATCACAGTGTATAAAAATCATGGGAACTTATCTTTACAAACTCTCATGATGTTGGGCCTGTAGGACAGTATGCACTGTTCACTCTTGTACGGCTAAATCCAGTTCACAAATTGTTTAATAGAGCAGTTCAGTTCACAGATCTTCTGTTAGACCTTTACTGATTCTGCTTTGGAAGGATGATAGCTCCAAGCGCCCGAACAGACCATTACACAGTAAACAGCACCACGAGATATCTGCAGCCGCTCAGTAAAGTGAGGTTTTCACATCATCCTGTGGGACGTTTAAATTTAAGACTACCTTTCCCTTCACCCCCCCCCCCGATCTTGGTCGTCCAGCCCTGATAATGTGATCTGACTTTCGTTAAATGGTAGAGATTTATCTCTACCCATCTCCACTAAGCCACACCACTTAGGTCCTGTCAGTCTTTCTCTCCTCTCTCTTTCTCATCTCACGGACAACTATCAAGTAACATCGCACCACCTTCTTTGTCCAGTCTTCTAATCTGATCTGACTGGTCATTAACTGTGATAGATTTATCGCTACCCTTTGGGCCTTTCCACCTACTACCTCGGCAAGTGTTTAAAGTCGTTCACTTCTTTCTCATCTTACAGACGAACTAAGAAGTAAAACCGCACTGACTACATGTTTGCTGCTGAAAAATAGTTGAAAAGTGGTTTTCTACAAGACCTGATTATGACCAGAAGTCTTAGAACCCAGAAGTGTCAAAGAATGGCTTATTAAAATTAAATCTTTTTTCGAGAATTTGCTCTCCGGTTTGATTAATAACTTATAAGTAAGAACTACTTTTTGTCAAGAAAAAGTACGTCTGTTTTTCAATGTCAGGTGTGCATCATACACACATGGCTACTTGCATGTCTACCAAATCAGACCTACACTTATGAGTAGGGGGATTTCAAACACTCGTGTAAAAGGTTTTATGGAGTGACGACTGACTGCACGCTGATGGAGACAAGAAATCTGTAGCACCTTGCTCTGGTCTTATTTTGCTGTGTGGTCTAAAACTCAAGCTACATGTATCACAGCTTCTAGCATCTAGACCACCCTCATTGCAACTATCACATGTTCCCATCCAAAGTCACACTGACAGGTGGGCGGGGCAGTACGAGGTCTGTCAAGGGAGAGTCTTCTAGACGCTAACAATACAAAGTTGTAAATCATGGTGTCAAGGCAGCTGCTCAAACACAGTCCAATGGTCAACACAGCGTGGTGTCCAGCATAGGGTTTGTTGAAAACAAGAGAATTAAGTATATAGACTATAGGTCTTAGTACGCATTATCTCTTAATAACCAATTTCAACTATTCTGTCAATCGAGCATAACAACAAGCTATCTGTTTAAACTGTAGACAGACGCACTCTTATTTAATAAAAATAAACAAACATTACAATTTGACAACTAATTAAGCGAATCAAATCGAACCGAAATATAATAATTAATAAGAAAGTTAACTATTCACGACCATGAGTTACAACAGTAAGTACAAGACTCAAGGCCATCAGTGTCACCACTGTACACAGCACTAAGGAGAAAACAGGTTCGTGACAGTGAATTAAATAAATTGATCTGAAATTTGACAATAAAAATAGATATGCTGTAAACTTCAAGTGACTCTACCTTGATGTTTGTCTGCTAAAGACTTTAATACTCTTATTAACTAAGAACGCGATCGTGACATTAGCTAAGTTCCTTCGGGTTCAAAGTTCGTAAGTGTAAAAAATATTGAACATAAAACAGTTGTCATAACCAAAAAGAGATTCGCGTAGCAAACTCAAGTCACTGTTGTTGTCCCTGATCTCAGCTGCAGTGTTTTCAATGCATAAGTGTGGAACGTCTTTCAAAGTAGAATAGAAGAGAGAAAGGTGAGGTTGGTATTAGTGGAATGTGGTCCCATCCATCGTAAAGGTCCGCCCTGACCAGGCCCCATCCACCAACCCGCCCCTCCACTGTCTATCCTCCGCCCCCTTCGCCCTCATCTTCCCTGCTGGTTAGCTGGTCCTTTCAAGTGCGCCCTGTAGTAATGGGGTTTTCCTGTAATACATGAACTGAGAAACTCGGGTGGTGAAGTCAACCTACAAGCAGAGGAAAGGCGTCCTGCTAATGTCATTCTATGAAAATGATCTTTATCCCTAACACTTTTCATCACTTAAAAACAAAAACAGGCCATTTTTGCGCCTCTTCCTCCATGACTGCGCCACCACCCCCTTTGCCATCCACCAACGCCGCCCCTCTCACCGCCCTTCCCCGCCCCTCTGCCGCCCCATCCGCCCTCTACTTCCCTGCTGGTTAGCTGGTCACTTCAAGTGCGGCCTGGGATAATGGGGTTTTCCTGTAATACATGTACTGAGAAACTAGCGTGGTGGTAAGTCTACAAGCAGAGGAAAGGTGTCCTGCTAATATCATTCTGTGAAAATGATATTTTTCCCTAAAATTATTCATCTTAAAAAAAAAAAAAACAGCTGGCCATTCTTTCCGCCCCCCTCAATCCCTGCGCCCTAAGCGAGTGCCTAGTTGGCCTAATAGGTAGAACCGGCCCTGGCTGTAGTCCACGTGCTTCGTTAGAAAAACTTAAACCATAGCAGACGTTCAGAGTCAGTGGCCTCAAGACACATGATGTCTTGTGACTTGGATCTTACATTGCGAAAAAGAAAGCTGTACAAGGTTCCATACGCTGTTTAAGTATATGATCCCGATTTTTCTTTAAATATGAAAATATTTTAGTTCAGACTAATACTGCTTTTGGAGTCACTTTTGAGATGAATCTCCATTTCTTCAGCTTTCAAGTTATAAATTTCTTTGTAATGTATTCAAAAACGCAAAACAGACAAATACCAAAAAAGATTTTCTGTAAAATCTAGAAGAGGACGAGGCCTTAGATTTTGAGAACAGGGTGAAAGGGAGGGCAGGTCTTCTCACTCACTTTTGCGTTTGGTCATGCAAACAGATTGCAACCCGCTCCAGATATCAGAATAACCCATACGATGAAGCCAAACAAGTGTCCTTGGATGACCTGACACGTAACACAGGTCGAGTGGTAAGTCACATTTTGTCACACTTTCTTTTACAGGAAATATGTACCTTTGATTTAGATATTTACTCATGCAGGCTACAAATATAAACTATGTTGGAATTGATCAGCGTGTGGTCACGACAAGCGTGCTTATATTGTTAATCTGACAGCCACAGTACTTATTATCTTCCTGTGACCATCATCAGTCGATGACAGTCATCAAGTCTCACTCTGGTTATGGACCCTTGTGGGGGATGAGGGGGAAGGGTCACACACGGGTGACAGGTCAGAGCCCCATGACGTCACTTTGGCAGCCCGGATGCTGTTGGTCACTTTGGCGCTGGTGTGAAGACCAACCTGTCATTTGGTCACGGTGTTGCCTCTGTTGTTGTTTTCGGCGTGTCGACATCTAAACGAATATTGTGCGCCATGAGATACATTTCGAAATGCAAGCCAGAGCCACAGGCTTTTGGGGTGCAAAAGGCATCCAGAAGCCTCATATTGTACTGGATTTTCCAGATCGACTGGACAGCCCAGATGGCTTACCTCTTTAACGAGGCGGGTGTGACAGGATCTACTAAAGTCGTGCTGCCGTACCCCGATTATGTTGCTAATTTGACTACCTTGATCAACGGCTTGGATTCTTCTAGCAGGAGCAGGTGAGTGCTGAAGCTGTGACGATCACATCTCGAACTAGTAACTATCAGTGCTTGAATATTTCTTTTTCTAGAAGGTCAGAAAAAATAATTTCATGCTTTTTGCTTCATTTGTACTTTTGTCTGTCCATAAGTCTGTTTGCCTGCATTGTATCTCTCGCTCCCCCTCTCGATCTTTCTTTCTATCTCTCCATCACGCGCCCAGAACTGTTGAAAGCGAGGAGCACTTTAATACAATTATCATCATCATCATTATCATCATCATCTGCCTTATATACTATGCGAGACCACGCGTGAATGTCCACCAGGGTCATGCACAACTACCTGATGTGGCGCGTGCTGGAGACCTACGTGACTCACCTGTCCTGGGATTACATTCACGCCAACCGCCAGATGTACACCGACCTGTACGGCCCGGCCGAGTTCCAGGGATTAGCCAGATACTGCTTCTCATATACCGAGTACTACTTCGAAGTGGCACTGGGAGCCCTGTACATCAACTCTCATTTTGAGGAGAAAAATAAGGCCAAGGTCGGTCATTCTGTCCCTTGTGTACTTCTCTTAAAGTAAAGGCCTATCGGAGTGCAGTGTCTCAGGGCTGTGTACAACTCAGTGTAAGAGACTATTAATTTTCCCCAAATCTGAATAATCACCCTGTCCCGATCACCATGCACAGGTCAAGGTCAATAACAAGACGTCAGGATTGTACATAGATTTATGTTGTTAACGCGTTGTTGGGATCACATATTAATGAGACTTACCAGTGGCCAAGATGTCATCACGAGTTTGTGGGTGAACATGACCATGTCATTATAAAAAAATTGCTAGACCTTAAACACATTTCACTTTCAAGCATACTTTACCTACTGATACCTCCAAACGTGTGCTTTTTTCATATTGTAACTGGGGTTAGTGGGAAAGATCTGGCGATAAACATTTACGAGGGTAGCTGATTTGTCTGGTTGGACCACGGGCCTTCATCTACTGGATAAGTGTCTCAGGTTTATATCTGGTGTAAGTCTCGGCTTTCCTTATCAGCGAGCCCGTGTTTCCGGTTCCGGTTTGCTGTTGCGAAGAGACAGGGAGCTTCATTAAATTTTAATAAAGGTCAGTGGTTTGCAGACATAAATGGATTCGAAAAAATGGACAGGTGCAAATTGTTGCATTGTTGGATGTCATACCAATAAAGCGAGATGTCGTTATCTTCAACAAAAAGTAAACATCTATCCTCGTCGCCATCATAGCTTACAATACCAACCGACTTTAGCAACGGGGGACTTCCCTATTGTCGTCTGCTAGTAAATGGGGTTGTCGCGAACTCATTGCTACCACGGACCTTCATCTGTGGCATTTATTAAATTAATTATTAAAGTATAGGCATTTTGTAACAGAATGATCTATAAAATTGTTTCCAAAAAATAAAAAACAATGCTTTTAAAACAATTGTTAGTGGTAGAGCAAGTCAATAGCATCTGTTGTGATGATGTTTTTATATGATAAAATTAACGATAAACCCACATGCGTTTTCTATAAACAACCAAAATACATTTTACAGAAAATACTACTGTTGATTTTGCAATCAGTCTGCTTTAACAAGGTTTTTATGAGAGAAATGCTTAATTACTTCTAAAATTTCTTCGACGTTAGGAAAACCCGCCATTTTGAAATCGGAAACGGAAGTGAAACCTAACGTTTGTAGGGTTTGTTACAATTGGTCACTCCTATGATAGCGCAAAGAGGCAACGAATGAGAGACACTCATCCAGTAGATGAAGGTCCGTGGTAAGGATGTTTAATAATGTTTACCTCCACAGGTGACTGACATCACAGAAGGCATCAGGCAAGCTATAGAGGACATGATCACTGCAAACACGTGGATGGACGAGACAACTAAAAAGCTCGCCGTGAACAAGGTATATACTTCTCAAATATTTTTTCTCATAGTTTTGACATCTGTTGCAGTAGATGAAAAGTGAAATAGATTCAACACAGATTCTAGCACAGTATCTTATTTGATATATTTTTGGATAAATTTGTCTCTCGTTGACACCGGATTCTCTCTTTTTTCACTCATTTTTACATCACAGATGATCAAAGCTACATACAAACTCGGATATCCAGATTTCATGTCTGATGAGAACAGGGTAGACATCATCTATGCACAGGTGAAATTTTTTTTTTAATTTTGAAATCCCTCTTTCCTAGTTTTGGATAGAAGTATTCATAGTCACCACATTTTGTGGATAAGGTTTTTTAAAATTAAATAACACAATACTGAAAAAGAATATCGCATTTTTAAGCTCCAGTAAGGGAACCAGTTAGGCCAGATTCACCAGTGGGCATGTGCGCACCACAGACATTTCTTCTTGTCAAGCTCTTGACCTGATTGAAAACAAAACAAAACAGTTAACTACAACAACAGCTGCTACTATAACAACTGCCAAACAAAAGATACATCAGAATGTCCACGTGTATATTGTCCATCGACATCTTGTGTCCCAAGCTGACAGTCAATGTGTCCGACTATTTTGGCAACCTGCTATCGCTCTTCGGCCAACACCGGCGGGACTGGAACCGGCGCCTGCGGGAGGGCGAGGACCGCGGCGAGTGGCTGTTCAGCGTGTACGACACCACCATGGCGGTGTACTGGTACTGGGACGAGATTTTGCTGCCCGCCGGCATCCTACAGTTCCCCATCTACAGCTACGACATGCCGCACTACCACAGCTTCGGGGCGCTGGGCACCCTCTTAGGGCACTTCGTCCATCATCTAGTTGATGAAATGGGTGAGAAGATAAAAATAGTGTGGAGCAGATGGAATATGGATAGAAAGAAAGAAAAAAACAATAGAAATAAAGACTAAAAAAAAGGGAAAGAACTAAATAAAGAACGAATTAATGAATGAAGAAAGATATGGAGAAAAATAAAGAAATGAGGAAACGAAAAATGAAGAAACAAAGGGAAAGTAGGATAAAGAAAAAAAGAAGGGAAGAAATCAAATAAACACATTAAGACCCAAATGAACAAACAAACATAAAGACGGAATTAAGACCCAAATGAACAAACAAACATAAAGACAGATAAAAGAAGGGAAGGTAGATGAAGTATAGTGGATGAATAGGTTAGAAGATAAATGCGACTGATTGAACTAAGATGGATTGGGAGCTATGAAGTAGATGAACAGATAAGAAGAAAAATGCAATTTATAAGATGGGTTGAGAACTTTGAACAGGTTAGAAGATGAATGCGATTAATTGAACCAAGATGGGTTGAGAGCTATATAGTGAATGAAGCAATTAGAAGATAATTGCAATTGATAAGACAGGTTGAGAGCCGTGTAGGAAGAAGGCGATTTTAAGTCCGAATAAATGCGCCTTTTACCACAATTTTGTAAACGAAGTGACATTGTGAAGACTTTCCTCCTGTATGACGATACGTTTACCTGAAATCAGCTCTCCTGGTAGCTATACTGACCATACGTTTACCTGACACAATAATTATACTCATTTCACGTCACTCGTGTCCACCTTCAAGACATTCTTGCCAGAGTTTGACGGGATGCTCACCATGAAGTCCCGCTGTTCTGTCACTCGTCATAGGACGGAAGTGGGACCAGGGCGGTGTGCGCATGACTAACCCCAGCGGCTGGTGGAGCAACCAGACGTTAGACAGCTACAACGCCATCGTGCGCCAGTGTGTGGTGGATCTCTACACCAACGTCACGCAGGGACCCTACGTTATGAAGAACGGAGAAGACCGCTTCGTGAGTACAAGCGTGACGCCGCCGGGGGTATACTACGCATTGCGAAAGTTAAAGGCGTACTAGGTTCAACATTTAAGCTGAGCTCAGTAGCTGAATACTGCTTCTCATAATCCGAACGAGTATCTCTCCTCCCGTTCCAGATGCAGGATATTTATTTATATTTATACAAACATAAGTCAGAGGCATAGGATGACACGGGGAAGGAACATGGATATATATTATATCGTCAAGGCTGCAGTAAGAGAGAATGTATGTTAATTAGGCGTATCTCAAGAACGAAAGGGGAGGGGGCTATTACCTAAGATTTTGGGAAATCTTGTACTAAACTCAGTATAGTTAACCAGACGAAAAACTTTTTTTTTTTTTTAAAGAAAGTGTATTTATGTCAAAGAAATAAAAAGCTTTTGGGATCTACAAGATCTTGAAGGGCACATGCTGAAAGAGCCAGATGCAGTGTGCTTTGGGGACGTCACTTCGTCTTCTGTTGCAGGTGTATGTTAACGGCGAGAAATATGCTGGGGAGGCTATTGCCATCACAACGGGCATCAGGATAGCGTATAATGTGAGTGAAAACAGGTGTGCCACTATAGTGTGGCAGTGCTGGAAGTACTAGTGTGTGTGTGTGAGAGAGAGAGAGCAAGGCAGAGACACAGAGGGGATGTGGGAATAGAACATTGCAGGTGTACGGATATTATGACAAATATGACTAATTAATATAACAAATATGACTACTATTCCTTTGTGAGAAATTGGCTAGATCAAAATATTATTTGTGGAAAATAGCTCAATGTCCCATTTGTGTGTTCAAGAATTGAGTATAAAAGAAAGAGATTACTAACCGATCATTTCAAAACAAAGACACTTCATCTGAAAAAGGACAACTTATGAATGGGGGAGTAACACGATCTAAGAAAAAAAAAACTCACATGGTGAATGTAAGCTTTAAGAAGTCAAGCTTTTGTTTACTATATAATAGTTTAGAATGGGAATTCTAACGAGTGAAGGTTTTTGACAACTTTGTGAAGGCATACCTGGCCTGGCAGAACAGCAGAGGTCAAGACCCTGGTCCTCCTGGTTTGCAGTACACTCCTCAGCAGATGTTCTTCATCAGTCACGCCCAGGTGCGTCGTGCGTGTTCTACTGCTAAAGAAAGCTACTAGCTTACAAGCAACTTTTTTTGGGGGGCGTAACTCTCTCTTTCGTTCGTGTGTATATTTTTGTCAAAAATTTGTGTTTGAAAGAGTTTAACACGATTCAAAGACTTTCTCACCATTCTTTAAAAAAAAAACACTGAACTGTCCACAG
The DNA here is from genome assembly GCA_004794655.1 of Marisa cornuarietis. Taxonomy (NCBI): domain Eukaryota; kingdom Metazoa; phylum Mollusca; class Gastropoda; order Architaenioglossa; family Ampullariidae; genus Marisa; species Marisa cornuarietis. The sequence continues at coordinate 10,022,958 of SMMW01000585.1, forward strand.
CTCAAAAAATGCCTTTTAGAGCGACACATTATTCCAGCAGCAAAATGCGACTAATTTTAATTCCGCGTAACAGACATCACTCAAATATACGAGCACTTTACAAAAGCGTCATTGTTTACCTCTTGTAAGAATAGTTGCTCAATACCAGTTTACACTAAGCAACTACAGTTGCTCATTGCAATTAATTCGTTGTGATTTTTATCCTATTTACATTAACTCTAACTAACTTAAATATTATTTTCTCTTTCCTCATTAAATAAAAGTGGAGAAAACCATCATCAAGAGTGGTTTTCTTCTCCTTTATTGAGCATTTAATAATTTTCGTTCTTTCCCTCTTCGTCATGCAGACCTTCTGCTATAACCGTGATCCTCTCTATGATTACTACTTCGCAAGCTGGCAAGGCATCACCGAGGACACAAAGTAAGTGGGACATTGAGTGGGCGTTAGTGCTGCTACATCGGAAGACGCAAAGCAGTACATTTATTCAGAGAAAACGGTCATAAAATGGTATATAAGGAAAAGAATTAGGAAGCTAAACGTGATACGAAATGTTCTAGTTAGAACCCCATCCGTATCAGTTTCGAAAGCAATATGCCCCACATATTTGCACTTCAGTGTGAACACGAACTTGTATTACATGGCCTAGCACATACACAAAAATCCGCCGCGGGAGTCAAAAGGAACTGGAGCCTCCGAGATGTAAGTGAGGTTCACAGCCAATGGTCCAGTGGCAGACAAAACACGCATCAAAGTAAAGTCTTGACGAAAAGAATGTTTTTTTCCAGAGAAAGAACGACACGTCACCACAGGCAACATAGCTTAGGACACACCCAAATTATCGAAAAACTAAGTGCATTTGACAGCTCTATGCCACCCATAGTCATGAGGCCAGTTTGCACAACACTATTCTAAACCTTAAAACTATTCTAAAGAAGCAAAATCTCTTCTTTGCCATTTTGATGCATTGCACAAGAACATACAAAAAATTGTACTGACAGGACGGAAAGTCAGACTTAAACAACTTTATCTTACTTAAAGCAGTTTTAGTTTTAACAATTCTAAAATTGTGGTGTTCACTTCAAACTGATTATCTAAATAGATTTAAGGCCTAAAAGTGTTTAAAATTAGAAATGTGTTGTGCAACTGGCCCCTGATCATTTGTGATCATGGTGGCAAACATAAATACACAACTAAGTTCGTGAAAGCAAAATCGTACAGAAACCGTGCAGACAGCACCAAAACCTCTGTTTCTTCTAGTTGAAATTAGTTCCTATGATCTTTTCTTGTTAGAATTACTTATTATGAACTAACCTTTTTTAAGTGTTTGTTACCATTACTGTCCTCTTTCTAGTTGGCAACAGTGACAATGACCTGTCTTCTTGGGGGTTTTTCTGTTTGTTTGCAGAGTTAACCTGGCGCTCAGCCAGCTTCCAGAGTTTAGTAAGGCTTTCGGCTGTGAGGTTCCGGCCAAAATGGCCCCAGCAAGACGGTGTACCTATTACTAAGGGGGCCAGTGATTCAGGAGATAAAACTGGAAAATCGAATCTGAAAACGAAAAAAAAAATCCATCAATTTTTTCCCAACCATGACCCAGAAACATGTCACCTTCTGCCATTCGTTTGTCAATTCTGCAAATATAAACTTATGGGCAGGAATAACACGCATGATATCATGTATTTTAACAGAAGAACAGAAGTAGCTGAAACTGTAAAAGGCACCAGAATGCAAACCGTTCTTTAAAGGAGGGAGTTACGTTCTTTCATACTAATTCCAAAAATCTGAGAAAACAAATTGTCTCGTTGACGAAGATCCAAGACCCCTGTTCGCCTTAGCCCTGTACCTTAATCCGATGATCCACGATTGAATTGTGTGAATCGAGAACAGGGAAGGTTGTGTCGGGGCGCAGAGAAGTCGTTTGACCGCGAGGGTCGGAGACTGGAACAGAAAACCACAGGAGTGCTGGAGTGTACACAGATTAAGTAGAGACAAAACAGGGTTGTACAATCTGCACTAGGTAGCATCTCTGTGGCCAGAGCAACGAATGTCCAAAGAAGTCTGAAATCTGGCAATTAACAAGAGAAAAAATAGACAAAAAACGTATTCTTAGAATAACAGGTTTATGTTGGAAAAAACTAAAAGATGTGAATAATTAATAATTGATGAGGCATTCTTATGTACACTCAAATATCAACCACCACTCTTTTGTATATCGTGACAACTATTCATCAGTCACTGCTGTTGTCGCTAATGCTACTACAGAAAGGACACCGAGTCTAGTATATGTTGCTATTGCGATGCATTCAAATGAGACTGGATGTTGATAACAACTTGAAGTAGCCTTCCTGCCTGGCGATAAAAAAACGGCAGTATACACGTTTGTTTTATTAGTATTATTTTACTACCGAGCACATAACAGGACTTACTGTAAGCACATTTTCTTATTTTCAAAGAAATTAAAAGATGACTAGCACTACTGACTTACTGGGAAGGTTTTATAACTCCGAAGGCCAGAAAGCTTTTCCCAAACCTGTATGATGTGGCGTGTTTCTCTGCTTCTTTCATCAAGCTATACCGAGTACTCGAGGAAACACCCGTGTATCACCCTCCTATCTATTTTCTATAGTTTATCTTTGTTGTGGTGTGAGTAAAAATTTAAAAATACTGCTTGGAAATAAAACATCTTTATGTTTTCTGGATGTCCGACATTTTTCGTTGTTTGATCTTCTTAAGACAGACAAATAAACGCGCGCGCGCACACACACACACACACCTGTGGTGTTCAACATCTTTTTGAAGAATGTCATGCATGAAACCCTCCACGATCATCACTCGTCCATTTCCATCGATGGAAAACCAATTTTGCAACATACGCTTTGCAGACATAACAAGAAACATAAAACCAATGATTTTGTGCAAAGCACCGTCGCCACACTCGAAAGACACCAATGAACATCTACTCGCGACATTCAAGCAGCGTAAGCTTATCTGTTTAGGCCATGTAACCCAACACGATACCTTGTCGAAGACCGTCCTTTAGGGTACCCTAGAGGGAACTCAACGCCGTGGTGGCCAAAGGAAGAACTGGCTTACGATCGCGAAGGAGTGGACTAGTTGGTTGTACCGGGCAAGACCTGCTCACTCGTCCAAGACACGTATGAGTAGCAGGCCATGTCAGATGTCATGTCTCGTCATGGATTCCCCCCCACACCCACCGCAACGACCATGCAGTACCCGTCAAGGGTTGGATAAATGAATGACAAAGGTACGCGCGTCTCTTTGTCTTTGACGGATGGTAGGTACGTAAATAGTGATTATATACCACACCATCTTTTATATTCCCGTTATAGTCGGATGCCTGTGCGTGCACGGACGTGTTAAACACGTTCGTGGTGTATGTGCTTGCCTGTTCATGTAAGACACTGAATGAAAGGATTTTCAAGTTTTCTGCCGCCCTTAAACAGACTTACACCAAAACCCGTACATCACCCATAATCAGTCTTTAAGCAATTACTCTGTGCTTTTAATTTTCAGCACAGTATTATCTCATCCTCTCATATGTTCCCTGTTTGTGTCCCCCTGCACCACCCCGGCCAGTCCCCGTCGGAGTGAAATGAATCCATGCAGTTACTTATTCGACAGAAGACATTTTATACTGTTTTTAACGAATACGGCACTTGGCGCCTCACATACTCAAGGGAAAGAAATAGGAAGTTTATTTGTAGTTATAACCCTTAGAGATCAAACATGATCACTAGACGGCAGTTTGTACTTCCGTCTCAAAGCGATTGTCTTCCCCTTGTTGTTGCCTCGTATTCTGTCTTGTGACATAATTCGAGTGCTGTTGTTTTCCTTTCTTGCTGTTTTCGACAGGAGCTGACTGAAAGATTATCTTTTAATTTTTGCTGTATCCCTTGGTTATCTTGGATGCCAGCTTGCGAAGTGTAGAGGTAATGTGTAGGCTTTTTAGAGGAAATTCAAGCTTTGACGAGGGACGGTTCTTTTATTCAAGATCGTTCAACTCTCGTGCGGAGACAGTAAACTTTTGTCCCATCTTTCTGCGCTGCATCGTAGATAATATTAGCATCGATGGATAAAGCAGCAAGAGCTGTAAGACGGTAAGAAGTCATTTCTTACTACCTTCCACAGTTGTTGTGATCAGTGCCATCTCTAAAACTGGCAACCACCTTGTCAAAAATAGGCTTATTTACTCCTTGCATTCTTTTTTTGTTGCATTTTATGAAGATAATAATGAGGATGTGGAATTTGCAAGCGTTGTAATAAACTCAATAAATGTAAAGGAGAAATAATCATGCAGATATAATTTTGCACTTTCATTATCTAAATGAGTGATTTTCTCTTCCATCTTTATTTTCGTTGTTTTTTGGCAGAAGGGGTTATTAACAAAACCTTATAATGTAGAGATTCTTTGAATATTTACACCTAATAAGCGTAAGCAGCATTTGTTTCATTAGTGCAGCATTTTTATGGTTGCAGTCAGACTTCAGGTGTAAAAGTGTCATTGTGCAAGTGTTCACAAACAAATATTTTAAAGTGAAGGTCATAATTCATCCAGTTTTAAACTATAAATAGCCTGATATAATTTATATATATGTATAATTTTCTTGCACAGACACACATTTGCATATGGCATGCACGGATTGCACAGAGTGCGTAGTTCTGATTAAATATGCTTATTAAAAGAATGATAATTTAATAAACTAATATATTATCAAAATGTTTAAAGAAAATCTCTGCAGTTTTGAGAACAGTTCTTAAACATTAGTTAAGAGTAATTTGGAAAAGAAAGAACAACCAGTTCCTATGCCATTTAATGTACAGAACTAGAACAACAGTTTAGAAAGGAACAATACTTTTCCAACTTACTAATTCTCTTTTTTTTTTTTACTGGGTGATTGTTAACTCATAAATCTGCCAGAGCTTGTTCTTGAACAGATAACATGGGTCGAGCACTTGGGCAGTAAGAGTGGAACTGGGATGGTGTTTTGTAAAGTATTTATAAAACACAATGTATGGTTCACAGAGATGTATCAGACCAAAGTAGTAGTACTGGTCAGAGTGCTTACTCCACCATATCAAAATGGTGTAGATAAAATTGACATCTGACATATGGGTTCTGAAGCTGATACAGACCACTCCCTAAGATGGTTTTAAATATTTGTGTGGTAAAGAAGCATTGGGCAGGTAAAAAAATTCTGCATTAAATAGCTCTTTTAATTTCTGCTGTTTATTCAGTTTCTGAAGAATAAGTGTCTCATAAATGCTGTTTTTATACTATTTTTGTAAAGGAGCAGTGTCAAACTGATGTCCCTTGGAGCAGGACATGCTGATCTTAATGTCCTTATTTCAGAGGTCAAGGATATGAGAACAACTGCCAAGGCATTTATGAATGCACAAAGTGCTGGTGAGAATTTTACATGATGTATCATTATGTGCAAGAATGTAAATATGTTTGTGTCAAAACTTTTAATGTTTGTGTCAAAACTTTTAATGCTTGTGTCAAAACCTATGTATGTTTTTGTGCAGGAATGTATATATGCTTGTTTGCTAAAACTTATATGTTTTTTTCAAACTTTACATTTGGTATATTCAAATTTTTTTTAATTTTATTTCTTTAGCTTCACAAGATCTTTTAAAATGGGCAGCCAATGAAGAAAATCGAGCACTCCAGGATGTGGCCAATCAACTTGCTGAGCTTAATTTAGTGTGGACAGAAGTCCAGAGAGAGTTCTGTGGTAAATTAATTTGTGTGTGGTGTGTGGACACAAAATTAATTATTGCACTCGTCTAAATGTGACTTTCTGCCTATGTGATTCCCTTTTTCATGCTGGTCCACAAAGACTAGCCTCTAATAACTATATCGTGTACAAAAAGATTTTTCCCAGGACTGAAAAATGTTTGTGTTAATGCTATTGCAAACTATGTCATCTTTACTCTTTTCATCTTTTCAGAACATATAAAGGAATACAGACATATGTATGAAATGATTTTAGAAGGGGAGAAGCACTTGGCACAGTGCAGGCATAACTTTGTAAGTGACAGGATATCATGTAGGTTCTCTTTACATCTTGCTTGAACATTTAGAAAACTATGTCCACTTAATGGACAAACATGATAAATACTGTAAAGAGTTAATATGTATTTACACTGGTCTCAAATAAATTCATCAACAGACTACTTTCAACCATTTTGTGAGTTTTAAGATATTTTAAAGTACTATCCACTATATCTGAACATTTCACACTTAGAGCAGTCACACTGTAGAATAATTCATCATAGCTAGTAAGTTTTTAACATTTCATGATCGTGATACACATTCAAAGACTCAAACAAATCCAGATTGTGGCGTTCATGCATATATATAAATGTGTTACAATGCTTCCAGAAAATAATTATGCATATTTACTTAAATTAGTAGCTTTATTATAATTTAGTGAAACTAAAACATTTTTTGAACTAATGCAGGCTACCTGTGAACAGAGGGAAATGAAGCTCAGAAAGGAACTAAAGAAAGCATTCAAGGTTAAAGCTTTTTCAGTTTATTGTTATTTACCTTTAATTTTGCCTTTTATTTTTCTAATTCATTTTTAAGTGTCTTAGCGCTTTATAATCTCTTATTATAAAAAAAACATTTCATCAACAGGTAAAAAATTAATTGCAAGCGAATAATGTGAAGCATTTAGTAAGAAGTAAAGAATATTTACTATGCATAAACTGTATTACTGGATTGTGCAATTTCAACTTGGCTGAATGACCAGTCAAAGAGTGTATATGTACATGAACACTTCCACACTTGTACTTGAGAGAGTGTTTGCATGTTTATATATTTGAGAAGATAATATTGTCATAATGTTTCCAGAAAGCTACAGAAGCAGAACTGCAGATTTTGGAAAATCGTCTAGCACAGGCAGAAAGAGCCAAAGACTTAGCACAGATGGAAGGTTGGTTGTTGAGTTGGCATTAAAATGATTCATTCTCCATAAAATATCCTGTTAAGGTTCAAAGGTTTAAGCCATTATTTTCCATGAACAGAGAGTATTCTTTAGAGAGAAATGCAAAATATAAATAATATATATAATAATCATTTTATTGATAATTCAAGAATATGCATTTTTAAACTCTGATAACTTTGAGTGTACTTTTATTTAAAGTATTCAGGAATAAATTAAATGTTTCATGTTTTGGATTGCATAAAACAAAGTCACGTTTTTTTTTTTTTTACTTGTGATTTCATTATGCAGTCTTCTGTCCATTCCAGTCTCTGACCGCATCCGAGAAAATGAGGCCGTAAAACTGATTCGCTTGAAAGAGGGTCTCTTGAAAGTATCAGAAGCATATGCAGCATTTGCCAAGAAATGTTCCATCATCTTTGAAGCTCAGAGGGTAAATAAATGCATATTGACATTGATATCACCTTCATAGTGCCTTCATACCCCTATTTCTGCAAACTGATAATACCCTGCCAACCTACCTTTTTATTTCAGTCTGTACACACTGGTGTGAAGCTGGAAGAATTAAGGCATTGCTCATTTTCTGTTGTGTACGCCCAACATTTGGAATTCCTTACCCCCTACCTTTATTTCTGTCTTTGTTTCTAACCTTCAGGTCTGATTTTTAAAACACCTCATCCACCAGAGTTCCTGCTCTCTGCCTTACACCATCTCAGTCTTATATGTTTTCATCTTGTATTCTTTATTTTGTCATCTTGTATTTTTTATTACCTTTGTACTAAGAGTAACATGAAAACAGAAGAATATATGGATGTGGATGTCATGTCAGTAGTTAGTTGAATTTTTTGTTTTCAGCAAATTGTGCATCTTCTGCCTGATGTCCACTCTCAAGATCTAGAAGACATCAAATACACAGGTATTATGGGTGGCAGTTAGCATTTCGTGTTGTTGGCAGATAGATAGGACATTGCAACAAAACCAAAACCTTTGATCTTAGGTGTTTAAAGGAGCAGGCAAGACAGCTAGCATTTTGCACTTTATTAATTTAATGATTTTCTGAGGTCTCTCCACTGAAATTTTTATTCACAAAAGAATTATTCATTTACAATTTCTTTTACAATGCACCTCCAAAGCAGTATGTCTTGGTACTCTTTTGTGTGCTACGGGGACTGTTTATCATTGTGGCCAGTTGTACCCTGATACAGAGCTTGTAATGTCTGGGAAAGTGTGAACAGTTTGCAGTTTTATGGTAAGGCATGGACATCAGCACATTCCCTGATCTTGGTAAGGCATGGACGTCAGCACATTCCCTGATATGTCCTGACAGTATTTTTGTGACCACTCTAATGAGACTAAAAGTATACTCTTGAGCATTTTCTTCCATGTTATAAAACAGCAAAACATAGTAGCTTTCATGAACCATCCTGCTTGTAAGTAAAGAGTCATTTTGCAATAATAATAATAATAAAAGTTTACTTATATAGCGCCAGTTTACTTATATCTCTACCCTATGAGCAAGCTCTATGCTCTTCAAAAATTACAGTAGATCATGTGGTCAAATTAAGGTAATGACATAACAAAATGATGAAGGTGTGTATTCCACACCAGCCCAAATATCAAACATATCATACAAGCAGGAATACACATCCAAGCAGCACAGATGGCACCGGCTGCACAGGAATGATGAATGAGCCCCAACACACTTTACAGTTCACTGATCAACAAAGGTCAAACAGCATTGAATCCCATGGAACTGAACTGATTGTGAAATCTTCGCGTCAAAAAGGAAGCGAAGCCACCAACATGAAAAGGGCACCACATTCCAAATGCACATCAAAAACAAACACCAACACCAAGGGCAATACAAAAAATACGTCAGATAAAACAAAAATACCACAGAGCACAAACCCCTCTAGCGAGTTAGGTGAAGGGACATCATTCTATTTACAACACACAGAATTTTAGTGTCATTTAAGCTGTTAGTTACTAAATGTACTGCTGACACTGTCAGATAAGCAGGTATGAATTCTTTAAAGGTTACTAGGTCAGTCACCAAGAGGATATGGATAGGAGAAGCAGCGACTGAACAGAAACCCTAACTCTAACTAGCTCATTGCGCTATCTTTGCCAGACTTTCAAGCCATCTGTTTTTGTGACTATTGTCCTAAAGATGCTATAACCTCTTTTCCTATGCCCACAGGCTCTGGTGCGACAAAGCATTATGTACAGTTAGCTAAAGAGAAGGTTCGCCAGTTTCGTCACCACAAGTATGAGACCCACGCCTTTTCGCACCATTACTGTAAGATCTTTGGCTTTTGTTTTTGAGTTAGCATTCCATCTAGTAACTAGAGCTGATGGTTTGGAGCTCATGGCTAGCATTCTAGGCAAGTGGTTTGTGGGACTGATTTGATTGTTGTTTTGTGGGAAAATCAGAACAGCTTACACTGCTCTGTACTATAGTCATGTGTTTCATTAGTGCTTCAGTTTTAAAATGTGGAATGAAGGGGGCAAAGAGACTGGGAAGGGAGTGTCTCACTTTGCTGTTCTCTTGTGAGAACAATCCTTTCTTTTTCTAGTGGAGCCTCCACCGCCGTACACAGCTGACACAATACTCACATCCAGTGCCAACTCTACATGTAGCACAGCCGATGCCAGAGGTCAAGACATATCTTCCCATCGACAGAGCAATAACTTGTCCTCTACTTCAAACACAACATCTGCTGCCATCAACCCCTTATCACAGATAGAAGGCTCAATCGTAGATTATGACCCTGACTGGGACAGTGATTATGAGGACCTGACGGGGGCAATGGGAGGAGCTAGAATATGAATCCTTTGAATATGTTGGCATGGAGTTGAACCAAAAGCTGATATAACCACAAGCATCAGTTTGATTAGACCTGAATTTGTTTTTTCTTTTTTGTCGAGAGAGCTGAAAATGGTTGTTAAAATAAAACTCCAGGTGTTTTGTACCATTTTTGTGGCTGTTGATTGCTCAGGCAGCATTGGGGGTATTGGTGGTTGACAAATCTTGTCTCCAAGAATTATTTATTTCATCTGAGTGTGTGTTCGAAGTCAAATAAAGATAATTTAACATTATCATTTGATGGTCTGTGACACTTCACTTTGCATTAACTGGAATGATTGACAGTCATCCTCCATGCCTATGTCACATTGCCTAGTGGAATTTTTTTGGGTGACTGTATAGTCTTCAATAAACTGTGAATATTTAGTAAACATATCATTGTTTACTTAGCGGCGTACTGGAATATTTATATAATTCACTACCTTGATCTAACTAATTTGACTCTGCTTCTGATGGGTATGTAAGTTTGGTCTGTGTGATAATGGATATGTTCTACATGTTGCTGTGTGGTGGTCTTATACAACTGGTGTGTTCAATTTCCTTTTATTCTTCTGGTAGAGTGCAAGCAAACAAATTACAGTGTTGGCAGCGTTAAAATGTTTTACTTTATTGCCAGATATTTGTCAAATATTTCAGTTTGAAAGGCCAGGTACTGGGTAGCAGCAAGGCACTTGCAAACATTATTTATAAAACCGGTTTGTATGGTAAAAAATTGTTAGACATTTTGCACTCATGTATTTTCAATCATTCTCTTGTCTTTATCTGAAAATGGCTGTGGAATGAACAGTGCTAGCTCCACAGTAAAGCAGTAGTCATGGCAACACTGTGATGACAATCTGGAATAATGTGCATAATGTTAAATATTTTTCAAATCTATCCATAAATAAGCTGTCCTTGTCCCTTTTGATTACCTCCCTTTGACTTGAGATAATGTTGAAAGATCTATTTCTCATAAAGAAAGTATGTTTTATGAATACATTGAAAGGTCTCGTTTACTCATTGCTGATCAGTCAAAATTTCTGTTTGTTAGTGAAAGAAAGAGCAAACTGAAATGTGTGAATGATCAAATCTTGAGATTATTTACACGGCTGAACATTTAGCAACATCCTTGTTAAGGCTAAATTAATAATCATGTCCCCCTCCATTTTAATTGCTTTTCCTTCTTGTGAAGGGAGAAGTCTTTTACTTTCTGTTGTTTCATTTTATTGCTAGTATTTATCATGTTTCGCTTTTAAGCTTTGTTTGTTGACTGCCATTGTGAGCAAATATTTCATGGCCAGGATTGGAATTAACATCAGCAGAGATGTGGCTAAGTTTGTTGTTTTTTTGTTTTTTTTTTAAATCAGAGCTGATAGAGTAGTGATGGCAGTGTGTTGGTGTACCTGATTGTTTACACATAAGACTGCAGCTCGGGTGCACACATGAGAAGACCAAGGTTTTCTTTAACAAATTGATCACAACAGACAGGAGGAGGCTTATCCACTGAAAGAACTTAAAGGAATCAGGATGAGATTGGCACACATCACTGTTTATCAATTATTGAAATGCAGAACTCTGTATGAAGCTGATACACAACCAGATTGCACATTTTTCTTTTTGTTACACCACTGACGCATTGTAGTCAGTTGCTTATCTAGTTTCCTTTCAACTTGCAGAACTTTTTTTAACATTTTATTTCTTAAAAGACTGTTGTTACTTTTTTAATTTACCATTGAGATATATCATTAAAGAGTGGAGGGATGAAGTAGTTTGTGACTTTCTTTTGGACAGTTCAGGTTTTTGTTTCAAGAAATATTACTGAGTTACATTTTGAAAGAATTTGTGTGATTGATATATTTATCATGACGAGTTTGTTTTTTTTATACATAAGAACTATCATTCATTGACAGGTCTGAATGAGTGGAGTTTGCAGAAAGAATGGGGAAAATATCAAGTACATCTTTCTTTGTCCAGGTATTACAAAATTCCTCATAATATGAAAGAGCAGTACTTAGAGGCTTCCAACAAATAAGATGCAGTGTAGCTTAGTTTGACTTTATCACAAATTCAGAACACTCATTCAGGCTGTTATTGGTTATTGATGCTTAATGCCTCTTAATACTGTGTCAGCATACTAAAGAAAGAGGAACAATTGCACAAAAAGTATGTTGCTTGATAAAGAAAATCATTTAATAATAATGATGATGATTATGATACACATACCTCCATCCTGACAAGAGAGCTCATGGCATTTAAAAGTAAAAGAAAACTAAACAAAAATCGTCTAACTGGAATACATCTCCTGCATTCCAATGTAACAACAAAAAATTACACTTGTGACACCCAAACTTAAACATCATGGACTTATTACCCAGTGACCCAAAACACACTAGTACATACAATTAAATGTATCGACATTAAAAGAGTGTGACTGTCGGGCGATATGCAGACTAGGAAAGAATGATCTGCACACCTAAATGTCGGACAGAAGGTAGCTTGCGAATATGACAATAACTCTTGATGTCATGTTGGCCCGGGCAGTAGATGTACGTCAAGGGTGTCCTCTATCATCTGTGCTCTTGAAGATCTTGGAAAACACCATGCACGAAACCCTCCACGGACATCACACTTACATTTCCAGCGTTGAAAGGCCAACGCAATCGACATCGATCTGATAGCAGGCACTAACAGAGAACTGGCAGACAGTTCGAGCGCATTTGGAGTAGAGACCAGCACTGACAAGAGTAAAGTCACGACCATTGGAAAAGACAAAGCAGATACCTACATTAATGGAGTAGGGCTTGAAGAGGTGAACAGTCTCAAGTCCTTGGGAGCCCGCCCCCTCTCCAAAGATAGCAGCTCCACGACAGAAATCTGGATCGCCATCAACAGTGGTAATGGTTCGGCTGGACAGGGTCTGGCGCAGTCATAACATCAGGTTTACTAAAATGTACAATCTGTACAACTCCCTCGCAGTACCGATCCTGCTTTACGGATGTGAAACGTGGACCCTCTTTGCCGATACGGAGAAGAGAATCCAGGTATTCGAGAACAAGCGCCCTAGGAGATTGCTCCAAAGCTCGTACAGGGAACATAAAACCAATGACTTTGTACGGAGCATGGTCGCCACACTCGAAAGATATCAGTAACCTTGCAACAGTTAAGTGGCGTAAGCTGGTATGTCTTGGCCATGTGACCCGACACGACACCTTGTCGAAGACCGTCCTTCAGGGTGCCTTGAAGGGAGATCAACACCGCTGTGGCCAGAGGAAGAGCTGGCTTACAACTGTGGAGTGGATTGGTCGTCCTGTGCAGGACCTGGCTGCTCACCATCGCCCAAGCTGGCGCCTCTATCCATGGACCCTCCCCCACCTCCTCTTCTACACAGCCAGTCAAGGGACGAGTAAATGAATGACATAAACATACGTGCGTCTGTTTGGCAGGTGGTAGATATGTAAATATGGATTTTTTCCATACCATCTTTTATATTACCATTACTGGTCGCGTGTGTATGCGCGTCCGTGCCTGCCTGCCTGTTTATGTAAGAGAGAATAAAGACCGAAAGAAAGGATTTTTAAGTTTTCTTCTGGTCTTACAGGCTACCACCAAAAACCGCACTTCAATTATATTCAGGCGTTAGGCAATCACTCTGTACTTTTATCACGGACGTTTATCTCAATGGGGGAGGGGGGGGCGTCAGTTGATAGCTGACGTTTGGTCTTTGTGTTCAGATCTCCAGTTTCTCTAGCCTTCCGTTCCCTGTGAAAATGTTATCCCGATACTTGAACTTTGAGTTTGTTTGTTTGAGTGACATGCATTTATGTTGATGTCTGGTTCCGTTCATTCAGCTTTTTCGGGTCTTGATTTGCTTCTGTGGTAATCCGATGATAAGAAGCAGTGGTAACAACCATCACTGCCTTAAGGTCGTTCTTCTTCTATCATGTGTATAATTGGTTTGGCTTTTGTTACAAGAAGGTGCTGGTAATAAATAGTGGCTTCTCTACGCACAGGTCGAAAGTCGGTTTCCGTTGTAGATACTGTCTGTAGCGGTGTCACTATGTGGACCATTACTTCAATTTTCTACAGTTAGATAATATAAAAACTCCACTTTGTTGTCTTCTCCTCTGAGTATATATGTCGTTGCAGGATGCGTAAACTTGGATGTAGATGGCGACTTTCTGACTAATTGATATTTCTTTATTTTGATGATTCTAATTACCAATTATGTATACTCACGTGGCCTACTGCTTTCAAAAAGGCAAAACTTAAATAATGTTACAGCCTTTAATAATAATAAAGAACAAGAATGAGACATGGGCAACATACGAGGGACAGAAGAACAAGCAAACGACATATGGATGGAAGGATAAACAACAGTACTGATGACGAATAAAGGACAAATCTAAACAAGTAAAGAGGATTCAAATAACGAGGACTAAATTGATTTAGCAAAAGGAAGGCAGAAGAGAAGTAACAATAAGCGGAAAACAGGGGAAGGGTGTGAAAAAGGACTAGCATTGTGTGGACTGTTGTTAAAAGTAATAAGAAGTGCGTTTTCAGTGTATATTTAAAGGATTCAATGGCGAGTAGGTGGCGGATATGAAAAGGGAGAGCGTTTAATTGTTTCGCTGCACAGTAACTAAATATCCTGGGACCATATGTTGTTGTTCTGGTGACAGGAATAGTTAGGAGACGGTCATCAGACGAGGAGAGGAGTTGTCTGGCTGGGACGTAAGGGAATATAGAAGTTTAGAGAAAAAGTCAGGACAGGAGCCAGCAAAGAAACAAAAATACAGCACAGACAGTCAGGCCTGACGAGAGGAGGGGGAACAGGTGGGTCTGGTGTACCCGGGCCCGCGGCTGTGACGGATGCCCGGTTTTGGTCAGTGGATTTTGTTCCTACTTCTTTTCCCTTTTTTTTCTTTTAAAGAAAGGTTGACGTAACATTCCTCACTCTGGGGAATTTTTTCTACGGAGCGGGATTCTACAAGTTTGATCCTTTAATGTCATATTTCCTTATTTACTAACCACTCACGTGTAAAGAACTCTATGTTCAAGTAGTAATGTAGATTCTAGTGCACTTGTCCTAATGTTTGCAATCTATATTACCTTACTGAATGAATTGTAGATATTGACAATCAAATTGTAAGCATATATTATACACTGGGAAAATAATTTACAATTACAAGGGGCCCGGAGTGGTCATCTTCCCTGGGGTCCGTACTGGCTCGCGGCAACCCTGCAGACAGTTTGTACTGAATGCGAGAAAGGATGGGTAGCCAGTGCAGAAAACGAAGGAGAGGAATGACATGGTCCCGTTTCCTAGCTCTAAGCACCAGACGTGCGGCGGAGTTCTGGACTTTGGGGAGTTTGTGAAAAAGGTATTCAGGGCAGCCAGCAAGTAAGGAGTTGCAGAAAGCAAGCTGAGAAAGAACAAACGCACAGAGAAGAGTGTTGGTAGCACGCGTACTGACGGATGATATTGGTTTTGCCCACCTTGATGTGATTTGGCAGACAAACGAGTGAAGATTGATTTATTCTTCCCGAGCATAGGAGGGCTTCCGTTTTATCATCATTGAGTTTGTTTGTTACCATCCAGTCCTTGACATCACTGATACAGGCTTCTATGGTGCTAGTGGTACTTGTAGTAGAGTGAAACAGCCGGTGAAATGGAGCAGTACAATTGCGTGTCATCAACATATGATTGATGAGGAATCTTGTGAGACTGGATGTAAGACGAAAGTGGTTTCGTATACTAAATGAACAGAACTGGGCCGAGTACTGAGCCTTGGGGGACCCTACAAGAAAGTGGTGCAGGGCAAGATGTTTGACCATCAACGAACACAGTCTGCGTTCTATCAGGGAGATAGGAGCTGAACCACGCTAATGCAGATCTAGACATTCCGTAGAGGGTGTGCAGTCTGTGAAGGAGCAGCGAGTGGTCAATAGTGTTGAATGCTGTAGACAGGTCCAGCAGAGTTAAGGGAGAAACATCGCAGATAATATGTCGGTGGTCACTTTAATTAGATCGAGTAGTTTCCGTACTATGAAAAGGTCTATATGCTGACTGAGCTTGGGGGGTGAGCTGGTGCTCTTTTAAATGGGCCCAGAGCTGTGTCAAAACTACTTTCTCTATGATCTTGGGGAGAAAAGACAAGCTGGAAACTGGGTGGTACTTATTCAGCACGTTGACGTCAAGCGTGGATTTCTTAAGAAGTGGCGTCACCAGCGTATTTTTAAACAAAGATAGGAAAACACCTGATGACAAGCTCACATTTACAATGTTTGTGATGGCAAGATGTAAACTATTCAAGTACTCAAGAAGAATTGTTTGTGGGCATTGGGTCTAACTGGCAATAGCGTTGATGTGATTCTTTGGTCAGCATCTAATTCCTGGAAACATACCATGATACCAATGATGGAAACAAGCCTGACACGCGCATGAACATCCCATGCAGTACTCAACGAAGAATTACCTACAAACTCAGTGAGAAAATATATAGGGGTGGGATACTGATCGATGACACATACGTTTTAACGTTTAACAAGCCATTGGGTCAAACAGTGTCAACATGAAACGCTCGTAACAGTTGGAATCGATCGATTACGTTGAGCCAGCAGTTACCAGAAAGTCCGCACGATATGCACATTGTGCTGACACGACGTCTGAACATCACACATTTTTGTACACACCACAACACTCACGTATGCGTCCCTTAACGACGCCTTACGACGGAGATACTTTCTGAAAAATGTGTCATTAAGCAGTTGTTGTGCAAACACCATTAATAACGACTTGTCGCATGAGACGAAGAGTGAGAATTGCTGCCCTTGACTAAAGCTCTCTATCACAAAAGAAGAACATCGCTTTGCTGTGTACAAAACAAACGTGAATCTACTGAGAGCCCCATGGTGCAGTTTCCATTGGCTGATTGGATTTTTAAAAAAAGTTTTCATCAATCATGTTCAGTAGCAGACGATGTGAGCAAAATGATTTAGAGAAAGCCCTCGTGGTCAGAAAATGCAATGTATATGATATTTTCGTAGCGCTGAAATACTAGAAATGACAGGGTTGTAGGTTCTGGTTATTGTTTATGTTAAATCAATTAGTGCGGCAACGTGCAGTGATGAATAAATGTTAGTGGATCGTGATGATGATGATGATGATGTCCATTTGTAATGCGCAGGTATCCATTCAGAAGAATGCTCATTGCGCAGCAAAAACAAACAATAAAGAAATAGAATAAAAAAAGTGAATAAATAGATAAAACACTATTTCGTCGAAAATTGTCGACAAATGTCCATGATATAGCAGACTTATTAAAAACTTTATGTTTTTTGATTCTGTAATAAATATATACTCAGCCTTATCTCCAACGACATTTTAAAGACGCTTTATTATATATATATTTTTCATTTTGCCCTAATCCCGCCAAGACTCGTCCACTCGGCTAAAAGGCAAGATCGAGAGAAGATGTGTGGCCACGTGATCAATTCAACAAATGGTAGCTGCACAAGGGGCTATTGATAGATTTATATACACAAGACAACCCAGCATAATATTCCGGGAAAGGGAATGACGGTGAGCAGCAAATATAGTATGCGACGAGCCCTACACCCCTTGTGCATATTATTAACATTCGAGACAGCACCTTAAAATAAAACATATCAGAGGACCGGAAAGAAGAAAAGTGCGGCAGTGGTAAGTTTCCATCAGAAGGATTCGGATCAGTGATGCGACTCTGACTACTACGGGACTTAAACGAAACTTATTTAATCTGATTTCTGAGGAAAATCCTACATAATGAATTAAGGCATATGCCAGGTATTCACAGTGTTATAAGTCTTAGGAAATTAAACCACCATAGCATATTTGTGTCCATATAGGGAATACGTACATAGGCCTAATTGTTATGCTGCGTACGTACGTGTGACCGTATTCGTCAAGACTAGCGATATCTTTATCACCGATAATCTTGGAAGTTGAGTACATGCGTTCCACAACCGGAACCTAAACCACAAAAGGTTGCATATCACAGCTCGACACAGGTTATACCTACCGGCAGAACTTATAGAGTAACTCGCTGCGTCATACGCCTGCCTTCCATTTTTCATGTCCAGCTGAATTGGAACAACTGTTAATGCGTTAGCGTGAGTATGTATAGCTACATGTCCCATTCAACATAGTCAGTGAAATACAGGTTATCTCAAAAAGGAAGTTTTTTATCAACGTCCATCCAAAACAGGCGAGCCATGATCGATGTGTGTTAATAATTGTAAACTGTAAATCTGATACTTAATTTTACATATTTATGAATTATAGAAAGATATTTGCTTAATTTAATAGCTAGCTGTTAAAAGCAGTGTTAATATCTTTCTATATACTTTGTACATTGAAATACAAAACGGACACATTATATATATTTTTTCAAACGTCTTGGCCCATTGTGGAAGAAGGCGACATACACAAATCTTATGCTGTATATTTATGATGGTTTACATCCAGGATTGAAAATCGGTCAGCTGACTGTTGATTGTACTTTCTTTATGCAAGGCTCTTCTTAAAAATAAAATTTACAGGAAACTGTTTTCTAAATATCTGATACAACTTTTGATCACTCGATCACCTATATAAGACAGCATTGAAAGATTGCCAGTTCAATTTCATATTGTATGTGATAGCTCAAGGCAAATATGTTTATATTCTATTTAGTAGAAAAAACAGTTTCTGTCAAAATGTGAAAAGGTATAATTTTAGAAACCTCCTAAGAGAGTTTCTAACAGAATTATTAAATGTAGGGTATACATCAATAATGTGTGCATACCAATTTATAACACCCTATATTGGACTTGCTGTAAAAACAAAACTATACAGCATTATAACTTAGTTTTTTTGTGGTGTATCACATACATGAAATTTTTTTGTAGTCTGTATCTATACATGAATATGTTTCTTTTATAGAGGGAGAATTTTAGTAGAACAATTTTTGAGAAGAAAAGGGTTGGATGTTATTGAGAATTAAAATGTCACCATATTTATAACTACAGAAGGACTAACACAGGAACTGTGGTGATACTGATACTATATGGCAGTTACACATTTTTATGAGCTATGATTGTGTTTGTATGTGAGAGAAAAAAACAGAGTTTGAATGATAAAGAACAAATAAAAAAGCTGATGTCAGATTATGATATGTTAGGAAATAGATGAAGGAAAAAGAAAATTCCATAGATTCTATGATGGAGAAACCCAAACAGCTTTGGATATATCTGCATCTCTTTTAACATGCCTTGTTCTTTACTGTTGTACTGTGCTTGGAGCTTCTGTTGAGAGAGGCAGTCATGTTTTTAATCAATCATTATTGCATCTATTAAATCGATGTTATGATACTAGAACCAATGATCATGTAAGTTGTTTTTCATTCTCCCATTGACATGTATCTTCTAGCAAGTCAGTGTATATTATACATTTTTAAAATGTAAATGAATTCTTAACATAAACCTGCCTTTTGTTTGGTTTTGAATTATGGGGAAGACTTATCCAATCCTTTAATTTTTGTAAATTTCAATAATTTATGCAGATACATGTGTAGGATCAGTGCGTAGCCCTCTTGGTTTGACTGGCTTTGCCGGGTAGCACGGGCAAGGCGATTTTCATTACATTTTATTGCAAAGTTCAAGTTTTAACTTTTCCAAAAATGTATAGGTTTCTTGGTCTAATGTTTATCTCAGAGCAGCAATAATAAAAAACAAACTTCACCCACTGTCGTCTTCGCAATCTTCAGTTATAAGCCAGTCATTGTAATGTTATATTTTTATCTTGAACCAAGAGGATTAAAGGCTGAACTTTGACCTAGGGAGAGGAGGTGATCACACATGGCACCCACTAGCCTAGTTGTCATACTTCGCTAATAGTTTCCATGTGGCCCTACAAGTACCCTCACCTTTCTCTCCCAGGTTGAGCTATTTTCTGCCTTGGGGCAGAATGTCATTCTTTCAACAGAAAGATGTAAAATATAAGTATGACAATGTAAATGATGTGTACATATGGTAAAGATAAACCAGGTTGCTAAACTTCTGTGATTGGATTGTTACCATTCATTTCCAGGCACTGAAGTGGCACCATCACAACTAAAAGGATGTCATACCTAGGCTGTCTGCCTATTTTTCTGGTTATTGTCGCCTCTGGAACTTTCTGCCTTGCATATATCATTGCAGTTGTTCGTGGGGATGTTTCTGCAGCTTTCCCTTACATCAGGTGTGTTGAAATATAAAAGGTGATCTGTCTTTTATTTTGAAGTGGGGCATTAAAATAGAGGTGAATACTTAATAGTACCAGGTTAATTTTTAGTTCACTTTTGTAGATCTGTTGAAAAGTTTTCACTTTCTTGAGGAAACACATATATTCACTGAGAATCACTTAAAATGCCATTTTAAAAAACTTTGTTCAGATTTCAGTAAGAGAAATAGAGGCCAGTAAAAATCTTGGGTTTGGAGGGGGGGGGGTATTTTTCTTCACATTTTTTACTCTTGAAAACCTTATACAAGTTGATGGTCTTCCAGTTTACCAGCCTGTTTGCTTATTTGACTGGCCTAATAACCACACCTGCAAAGTTTCTGAGTCCCAGCTTGGAATCTGATGAATATTAGAATGTTAGGAGTTGTATACATATTGGATATTTTAGTCAGAGCTACAGTGTATGAACTGATTAGTTGTATTAGCAAGGATGGGAATTTTGCTGTTGTCAAAGCTAACAATGTTCCTTCAAAGTGATTCAACACAAGATGTCTAAAGATAAGTTATTATGAGAGATGAGTGAGAGTATTACTGCATTATTACTAGAGTTCTGTATGCTTTAAAAACAGCCAACCAGAGAAAACAAGAAAGACTGGCGCTGTTTGTGATTACAGCTCACACATACACCCCCTCCCCCTCGTTTGACATCAGTTCACATTCAACTTTTGCACAGTGTTGTCTTCAACCAGTAGTATTTCTGCGCTATCGCTAGTGTCATCTGGCATATAGGTGTTTGCATTCCTATGGTGGTTTCATTGAGGAATAGCTATTTATGATTCAACTATGGACAGCGAGCTCAAGCATGCAGGTGATTAGTGGTAATTGCAGGGATCTTGGGGGGTGGGGGGAGTCATGCCGTCCTCTTAGAATTTAATGCAGTTTTTCTGTGTCAGTGACACAGGTGCTGAGGTTCCAGAAAGCTGCATCTTTGGACAGTTCTTGAATATTGCATCTTTTCTGGGTGAGTTATTAACTGTTCAGAAAGGAAATAAAGCAAGAACTTCTACACATTTACCTGTTATCTGGTGACTGTGAGCAGTTAGGATGAGTAAGCATAATGCATTTAGTCCATGAAAACATCATAGACGTTATTAAAGTTTTGTGCATCATGTGTAGTGGATGCAAATGTGCAAATTGAAAATGCTTTTTTGTCCATTGTCATAAAAACTGGGAAAATTTTCTTAAACACATTTGAACTCTAACGCAAAAGAAATGATACTTGTAGCATAAAGAATTTAATTCATCTTCCATAATAAATAATACTAAATAACACTTATCTGGTGTTACAAAATTCACCCACTCTGCACCGATAATACAAATACATAGAGAAAATTGTGATTAGTTGGTCTATGATCTCAACACATCACACCCAGCGTAAGGTAAAGGTTGTCCCATGACTGTTTAGGTTGCTAGGGGATGCACTTTTGTCAGGGGCAGCTTTACTCTCCCTCGCTGCATTACCTTCCTCAATCTTCTTTGGGGTCAGGTACCCATTCCCACTCAGCTATCTTCTCCATGGGTATTCACTGTGTAATAGTGACCACTGTAGACTTGTAGTCAACAATATAACTTGTGGATCTGGCTAGTCCAAGTACAGAAGTTTACAAATTTACAGCCGAACAAAATTATTGCTTTATGGTCAAGCTTGTTTTTATTACAGCTTCTGGGACTTAGCAGGCATATTCAGAATTTAATCATGGGTATAATGTTCTCTTTCCAGCATTCTGTACCATATATGTACGATATAAGGCTGTAAAGGCATTGGCTGGTGAGGAGGACACCTGGCTGAGACGCACAAACAAAATGAGTGCAGGACTTGGCTTCTTGTCTGCTTTTGGCTGCTCCATTGTGGCCAACTTTCAGGTACCCATTCTTTTCATTCCTTTAAACGACTTCAGGTGCTTTGAGGGAATGCCATCAATTTTTTTTAATTAAACAAAAAAAACTTGGACAAATGCATTGCAGATGTAGTGTTTCACTATCATCTCACCCCTCCCATGACCAACAAACAAAATTTATTTCACAGGAAGGTACAGTGGTAGAAATTGTGCATATCATTGGAGCAGGCTTCACCTTCATTGGTGGAGTCATGTACTGCTTTCTGCAGACTGCAATGTCTTTCCATATGTATCCAGACTACAATGGCCTGTTTATCTGTCGAGTTCGACTCTTCATCTGTATGCTGGCCTTGGGTAGTCTCATTGCTAGTATCCTTTGAAAATGCATTTTTGGATTTTGGAACTTATTCATAGCTGAAATGTAAAAATCTGAATTCTTGAGAATGTGGTCATTTTGGCACATTGTCCTTAAAATAATTTCAGCAATTGCTTCAGCAGCAGTAGCACTGACCCGGTTTAAAGGTAAAGACAGATTTCACTGGAATCCAGATGAAGCAGTAAGTTTTAGCTGATAAACAACCTGTTATTATATATTTCACTTATCGTCAGAAATTTAGTAGCATTATTGTTTTAAGCTGTTGCTTTCAAGACAGCAAAAATGTTGCCATTTGATAGGAAATGAGTAATCATTGATCATTCCTCTATTACTAGCACAGTATGTAAAATGAGAATGAAACTACGAGGTGCAGGCATCCATACATTTTACATTCGCAGATTTCTTTCCTGAGTAATTGCATTGTTTTCCCTCGTCTATTGACTATCACAAAGAAGAAATAACAGCAACTCTCTCCCTTTGTCACAGGGCTATAGTGCACATGTGGTGAGCTCTGTCAGCGAATGGCTCACAGCCTTGACCTTCCTTGGCTACTTTTTCACATTCGTCCAAGAGTTTCGCAAATTTGATCTGGAGATCAACACACGGCCTCTTGTGAGGCATCTTGATGAAGACCCGTTTGAGGGAACAAATGAACGAACAAGATTGCTTGCATGAAAGTAACTAGAGCACTGCATGCACGAAAAATGTACTTGTTTTTAGTGCATGTGCATGCAGTGTGCATTTTTTGAGGGGGTGGGAGGGGGCTGACCAAAAAAATTCCAAATAAGTAAAGGCTGTGAAATGATTCAAGTTTATAGCTTTAAAGGGATTGATCAGGGGAGTATTCGGGCCTTCATTCATTAGTTAAGACCTTTGTCCATAGTCTTCCTTCATGTGATCACAATTTGTAGGGAAAACATATAGGCAAGCTTCATCACAGTCATTATCCACAGCTTCTTCACTGGAAAGGCTGTCATCAGGCAAACACATGCTGCACTCTTAGCTTGGTGCACATCTAGAAATATGTACTGCAACAGATGGCAGAAACCTCTTTTGATTCTCTTACTCCAGGTCACATAGTATGAACATCAACCACACTCCTCACATTTAACGAACCGAAAGCGTTACTTACACACACTCCTCATTGTTCAGGAAAAGACTCTTTGCATACACCACATGAACCATTTTCTGCAACAATCAAATGAGAAACCCTTGATATCACAAACATGGATCAACATTTGATCAAATTTTTTACATTATGGCTTAAAAATATTTGTCCTTATTTGTTCAGTAAAGAAAAGCACTTAGGAATACATGATCACATGTAAAACAAGTGAACTATTTTCAATGATAATGTATTAATAACAGTTTTAACAGGGCTCTTGACGTTCCCCAACTGCAGATTCCCAAGGTTAAAGTTCAGTCTGTTGACCGTGATTTGTTGTTATTTGCAAGTAATCAGGATTATCATAATTATTCAGTTATGTGCTATGGAAGAACTTCTTTTTCTGGATAGCTGGGGTAGCGCACAGAAATGCATGGTTTGAAAAAATGTCAGACTGAAACAACAGCCCTTAAGATGGAAGGTCTTAGTGTGTTCTCATGTAGATGGATAATACCATGTTAGCACACCTACAATACTACACCACAAGCAAGCATGACTTCCTGAGAAAACAGGACAATATTCCAGTTGATATTTCTTCACTACTTGTATAGTCAAAGAGGTATTGTCAAAAGGAACTGTGTATGCTGAAAGCATTTAATGCAGAGAGATAATCCACAAGTCTCTTCAGCAGTGTGGGTCTCTGGTGCAATTCTGTGTCACCCCAAATGACTTGTGCTCAAAAGTGGTGCAGTAAGCACAAAAAACTTATATTGCAGAAAGATGAAGTTATATTAATGTATACATATATGTGTGCATTAATATTCTGACTACATTTGTACATTGTTTTGAAAAAAAATTTATGTTTTCACCTATCATCTTCGTGAGTTATTGAATGTATGCATGAGAATATGCATAGAGTGATGAAAGCGAATTGCAACAGTTCCATAATAATAATAATAGTGAGGATTTTTATAGCGCATATTCACACTCATAGAGAGCATGCTCTTAGCGCTTAAAACGAGGAAGACGTGGACTAAGTAGATACAGAACAAAGGGGACGAAAGAAAATGACAGTACTGACAAAACAGAAAACAAAAGGCATCAAGTAACAGGAACAGAGAAAAATAGTGATTCTGCGAGAAAGATGGGTAAAGTAGCAAGAGGGAAGGGGGGAGGGTAAGAAGGACTAGCATTGTGTGGACTGTGTTAGGAGTTACGAGTAATGCTCAAGGAAGAGGTGCGTTTTCAGTGCAGATTTGAAAGATTCAGTTGTAGGAAGGTGGCGGATATGGAAAGGAAGAGAGTTCCATTGTTTTGCAGCACAGTAGCCAAAAGTCCTGTGACCATATGTTGTTGTTCTGGTGACAGGAACAGTTAGAATACGGTCGTCAGACGAAGACCGAAGTTGTCTGGACGGAGAGTAAGGGATGAGAAGTTCAGAGAAATAGTCAGGACAGGAGCCAGCAAAGAAATTAAAACACAGCACAGACAGTTTGTACTGAATGCGAGAACGGATGGGTAGCCAGTGTAGAAAACGAAGGAGAGGAGTGACATGGTCCCGTTTCCTTGCTCTAAGCACCAGACGCGCAGCAGAGTTCTGTACTCTCTGGAGTCTCTGAATGAGGTAGTCAGGGCAGCCTGCCAGCAAGGAGTTGCAGTAGTCGTCGAGAAAGAACAAACGCACAGACAAGAGTGTTGGTAGCACGTGTAGAGAGAAAGTGACGGATAGCACTGATCTTACGCATCTCATAATAGGCAGATCGACAGACAGATGCTACATGTTTACCATAATGGCTAGTAAACCTGTAACAAGAACAGCCATGTGACAATCTCAGGTAGAGCTGGGTGGCTAGCCACAATGCAATAATTGCAGATGATTTTGTTTTTACTATTAGCTTAACACATACTTCTGTCTTCCATTTATGAACTGCCCAACAGCAGCCATTCATACAGAACACACTGCCATCCTCACAGCCTACCACAGTGTGATGCATAGCAACAGGGAGATCTAGAAACCACAATATACAAACAACAAACCTGTGATGCCATTTTAGCCTCCTCCAAAATCTTCTCTGCTTCGGCAAGAGTTACGTCTGTCAGTTTCTTGCCATTGACCATCAGAAGTTGGTCACCAGTCTGCAGACCTGTGTATAGGTAACATCAACTCTATAATCTTTCCTGGCTATGCTGGTGACTAGTCTGCAGGATCATGTACACATAATATCAATTTTATTATCTTTACTATGCTGCACATTCCAACATTTCATATTTACAAAATATTGAAAATGGTATAATCCAGACTAAATATTTTGTTTAAATAAAAACATATCTGCACACCCCAAGAAGTAACTATTATCCAAATTCTTTGTCAAATTTCGTCAACATAATGCTACATGTAATGACAGTTTTAAGACCCCAAGAAATGTCTGTCATTTGATCTGACAACTGCATGTGTGTCAACTATAATTGCTTAAATTCAACAAAGTGATCTGAGAATAAAACAGCATACCATTTTCAATAGCAGCACCTCCGTCAAATACTGCAGACACGACAATTCTGCCTGCAAGAGGAGTGCCATTCCCACCTTCCATTGCAATCTTCAAATCTTGGCCCTGTAATAAATTGTAAATGTAGTCTTTAGCTTTTGCCTATAAATACCCTTAGCGTTTACTCACTGCAACCTGGTGATTTCTTGCATAATTCTGACTGCTACTGCATTAATGTGGAGTGGCCAAAGATCATGCGACACCAATAGTAATGTGTTAAATCATTGCAAAGTTTCAAACTAGCAACAAGGCAATGGAATGTAGAAAAAAATTCTTTACCTTGGGAAACTCAAATGATTGAAGCTCTCTCCCATCAACGTCTGAAGAAGTGAACTGAAAATTTATGATCATGCCTCGGTATTACAATGTACAATTTTGAATGCCACACATTATTTTGTAGTTTAAAAACGAATGATTTCTAAGTAACAACATTCCCCCTCAAAATAAAAGTTTTATCAGATGATGCAGTTCTTGAGAACAAACATTCATTGGTTTCTAAACTGTTTTGATTCTTTCACTCAAAACTAAAACAAACTAACATTAATGATTAATATCAAACCACAACCATGCCTTACAAGCAAACAATAGCTTCATGCAACCAGTTCATTCAAATATCTAGCCAAATGAGCACACCACAAGTATTCCCTGCAGTAAGCATAGGCAATTTACCAGATGAACCCAGTCTTTGTGCTGAAAGCCCACAATACATGAAACTTTGCTTGCCTCAGGCCCCAGAAGTTGCGGGGTTTGAAGCCCTGATTTCTCTCGTCGAGCCGCTAACACCGCAGCTGCACCTCCAAGACCAGTGGCATGGGTTTCAATGGGGTTAGGGGGAGAAGACAGTGTAGGTGACAAATACAATGGAGACTGATCTTCACGTGAATTATATTTTGGTGTTACTTTTTGGAGGGGCTTTGCATATATGTCCAACTCATTTTCATGTGGAGACAATTGAGTTTCTATGCCATTCTGGTAATTTGTGTAGGTGTCTGTCTGCTTAACAATGTTGGAGCTTTCACCATTTTTCATTGACTCTTTGTCTCTAAAGATGCTCCTCTGCTCAAGTTTATCATCATCATCAACTAGAAGAGATGGAGGTGGCAAGGGTAAGAAATCGAGATCATCTTCACTTATCTGTAGTTCTTCATTCTCCGCAAGCCCCTTCTGTTCTTCACTGTCACCCAATGCCTGGCCCCTCTCATCCATAGTGTGTTTGGTAAACTCTTCTTTTATGCTCCATCTGCTAGGATCTCCATAACCACAAAATGATGGAGGCAAAGACTCGGTTTTTGCTGCCTTATCCACTGGTGGGGGTGGGAATGGAGGTGGAGGTGGTGCTCTAAACATTGGAAGTGTTCTCTTTGTATCACTACTACTACTTGTCTGTGATGTCATGCTCTTGTTAGAGGAGGGAGTACTGGGAGAGTTGACAGGATAAGGATCTGGGCTCTCTTCTGCATGAGATGAGGCCAAAGTGGCAGCTAGATAATTGGGTAAGATTATTAAACCTGCCTCTTCTAAATCATTACGCAGATTTGGTGATTCTAAAGCACTCACTGAGGGGGACAAGGAAGAGTGGTTGTCATAAGGCTCATTTAATGAAATATTCTGAATGGTGGACATGCATGACTGTGTGTCAGAATATGAACTGTGCATTACAGGTGCACTGCCACTGGGAGGGGACAGGTGTGCAGTGGGTTTAGGGGAAGATAGCTGCATGCAAAGAAGAACAAAAAATAACCTTGTGAACAAAAAAGGGCAATCTTCTAAGTGCAAAGTACACACAAATGATGATCTTTCAGTCTTTACAAGTTTTCATCTGTTTAAATCGTTCTTTAACTTCTTCCAATTTATTAATTACATTGTCCTGTCCTTACATTTTAAAAATATGTGGCTATTGTATAATCCAAAGATACTTTAGAAAAGAGTATTTAATTCTGATGCTCCATGTTTTTTCTCAAATATGTGATCTTTCTTGTAAAAGAATACTGTAGTTTTTTTAATGGCGCATTTATGCACTCTTTTTTGAAATTGTTTAGCCATAAAAAGCAACACATTTCAAGTAACAAATACAAGAATTCAATTTTGTAAGTTACACGCTTGAAGCCAATTTGAAACTAATTTTAAAATATGACATTATACTAAATGTAAAACTGGGCAAAAATATGCACAACAGATGTTAACTTTAACAAATGAATTATTATCTATTTTTATTGTGTATATATTTTCTATTTCTTTCTTAATACTTAGTCACAGTTTAAAATATTTAAAATGTTAATGGCATTGCATTCATAGGGCTGGTTAAAAGCTGTACTAACAGGATGAGATGAAAGACAATTTATTTGTTCCAAACTGTGATCAAAAAACATTCTTCGATTCTAGTAGTAAGAATGAACTTTGCTGACAAAGACTCCCTACCAAAGTTAACCAAAGACTGAAACACTGAAAGATTGTCTTGGGAACACTTTTTCTAATTAAGGAAATATTTCTGAAAATCAAAAACGGAAAATGTGATTCGCGTATTCAATAAAGAATGTTTTAGACTTTAGAGGAAGAGCAGCCAAGCGGTCCTTATTCTGTGTGATCTCCTAAACACATTAGCATAGACATCAAGCTCCAAAAAAATGCAGCTGAGAAGGAAATAAAAATATATGTGAAATCAGTGAAGAGGAAATAAAAAAAAGAATGGTGCAGTGCAAAGAGTACAATTCTCCAAGCGCCAGGCCTTCTCACAACAGCACAAAGCAACACAGAAAAAAATTTATCTCATAGATTCAGTTTCAAAAGGGAAAAATAAGAAGCAAACCTCATCAGCTAGAATAGTCCCATTGGTGTGACCAATATCTGAAGATACTTTTGTGTAGCTAAAAGACGTGGTTTCTGTGTCAATTCCATTCTGCTGTGAGACATAACTGGATGTGGCCTTACCCAGTCCATCCAGTCCTCTTCCTGCAAATAACAAGCTTGACATTTATTTCCACAGTGGTGTCCAGAAAGTCTAGCAAAGAATGAAACATAGCAACAAACTCACACTTGTCCTGTTAAAAGTACACTTATGCAGATGCAACATCTTTGGTTGTTGTAAATGATGCACAGTATAACCCACTGTTTAAAACAATTCCTTTTTACAACATTAGAAATAAACACTTCCTCTTAAAAATAATATATCACAGTTAGTGTCCCATTTCATCAATATGCAAAAAGGTTAAGTAACTTAACTGTCAGCTTTGAAGGACAATTTCTGTTCAATGGCAGTTATAACATATCAGAGCATGCCTACTTTCTAAAACCAGTGCATATTGTACTCTCACAAACTCATTAAAGGTTGTAGTACCATACAGATAAGCCGTAAGACATTGTCAAAATTCTTTTTATTATAGGAAGGAAAACATCTGGAAAGGGTATGAATAAAGCATCATTAGAAAATATATAAGGTCATTTCTTTATATACTCCTCCCAAAAATATAATAACAAATCTTACTTAGCTGGTCTTCTATCAGGCTACTTTCATCCAGATTTTCTGAAGGAGATGTGTATGATGATGATAGTCTCCTGAAACAAACATTCACGAATTACTAAAAAAAAAAAAAAAAAAAAAAGTGAAAATTTTCATTAAGAGATGGTTACCTTTACAATTATATTTAAATGCTTCACACAATATTTTAATGTTCACTGCATATTTTAAATGCACTTATCTTTAAACTTTACTGTAAAGATTTGCAGCGATTTCCACAACATTTGCATTCTAGAAATGATTACAGTAAACTATGGTTTTTTTCGTTGACATTTGCTAAACAACAGTTCTTAGAAATAAGTTACTAATGCTCTAAGAATATTAGTTAAAGAATATCAGAACAAAGATACATAGGACAGCAATATTTGAAGCATATATATGTATGCATGTGCATGCCACAGATATCTATGCCAAAAAAGGACTGTTGCTACAATTAAGACTGCCAAGAATCCATCATGCCCACAAACTATTAGCATATGATATACACAGCTTGTCCAGCTCCTTTCCTCTAGAACGTTAGTCTTTTAACAAATGTTTGTCAAGCTTTGTAGCATGTACTGCAACATGAAATGAGACTAAAAAAATTAATTTCTGCAAACTTAAAACTGAAGCCTTTGCCATGTGACATCGCATTTACAGTAACACAGGGCTCCAGTGACCTGACTGGAGAAAGTGAAATTAAAAAAAAAATATACCAGGCTTCCCTGAGATGCACTGAATCCCAAACAGTCATAATATAAAATTGCAGCATGTATAAAATTTTGTTGCAGCAGTTACATAATGCACAAAAATAATCTAGATTTTGCCAGTTGTTGTTACTCTTGGTATCAAAGGACACAGCATGTTTACAAGAGTATTACTATAGTATTAAACAAAAAGAGATAACTATAACCAAGGTATGGCAAGTGATTGGTAGACAGAGGAATCATTCCATGTATGTAGTGCTTACTGAACAGTGAAGCAATGAAATTTTAATGTGAAGTATCTGGATTTTCCAAATACTTAATACTTGTGTATGTGACAAAGAAAAATTGAAGGCGAGGACACCTCATGAACAGTTATATAAATGTTTTTACATGGTAAGCCAATATAGAGAGAAAGCACCTGAACTGCACAGACATAAAAGAAAACTTCCTTCCTTCAATATTTTGTGCTTAGTCATGAACTTGAGAAGGCTACTTGGCAAACCCAAACATGCGGATCTTTCATCATAGCTGATAATGTGCTGTGCAGATGGCTAACAACATCAATCATGAGTGAATGAGAACAATAAAATAAACAGATCAAATAATAACAGAGCAAAACAAGCTAAAATTAAAAACTGCAAACAAAGTGCAATAACTAAACACTATACCTGCTTAACACAATGAAATATGGGGTGCAGACAGGTGTGACAGGAACCTTACCTTGTCACAGGAATAGTGCCTTTCTTTCAGGACAAGGTAAATACTTGTTGAACTTGCTTCTCAGTAGTTGCACACATGCTCAATGTATAGGCTTGCATATTCATGACATTTTTGAAAATATATAGCACTTACATGCTGTATTTTCTTTATTAAACATGTATTTTCATGCTGATGGACAAAGAAAAATCCACAATCCCAGATCTGTTTGTGTTTTGTCTTTTTTGTGTTGCCCCCACTCTCAAAAAACAAAAATTTAAGTCCAAGGCAACATGCAAACATGTAACACCTGCTAGCATTGGCTAGACTATATATAATGAAAGATGTCAGAATCATCTAACCCAGTTTAAATAAGTTGGAATGTTCTGGGCACCAGTGATTGAGATATAGCCATTACCAGCATGTGGCAGAGTTAAAAATAAAGAAAACTAGTTACTATCACTTTATTCACTTTGTCCCTTCTTTAGAAAAACTAGAAAGATGGGCATTTGTAACAAAGTCTGTGAGTGTCTAAGCCATTTTCCAGTCTTACACAATGTATTAATTGTCTGCCAAATAAAGATCAAAGGAATATTTCTTGTTCCAACACTAGACATGACAGCCATATTATCATGAAAATCTCAACAAGGCAAAAACTAAAATAGGTACAAATTTGTTAGAGTAGCCCACACCTCCCACCCATCCC
This sequence comes from Marisa cornuarietis, assembly GCA_004794655.1. Taxonomy (NCBI): domain Eukaryota; kingdom Metazoa; phylum Mollusca; class Gastropoda; order Architaenioglossa; family Ampullariidae; genus Marisa; species Marisa cornuarietis. The sequence continues at coordinate 10,054,536 of SMMW01000585.1, forward strand.
CTTGTCATAGCCCATGGCTGGCATAATCACATTTGTGCAGGAAAGAAAACTGGTCACAAAGATGAGAACAAGCTGCGAAGACCAATAATCTGACAAAACACATTCTGGAAAGATTAATAAGAAGTTCACAATATCAAAAATGAAATGAAATGAAAATAACCCAGTACAGCTCTGTAGGATTTTCTTTCTACTTCATCATCAAGAATAGTATTCTATAAAGTACCATGCATTCCACTCAGTACCAACACAATATCCTGATATTATGTTTGTCTTTTTAACCCGTGACAGTTGTTTACTGACAGATTAGCTGAGATTCTATTGCTCCAATCCAATGAAAATATGTCAGTTGCTTTGAAAGGGGAGTGTTAGTTCACACATTTGTAGGAAATACTTTCTTTGTGCTGTTCTTTGCTCCAGGGTTTGAAAGCAGTACTTGTTTCACTGATGAGAGATTGACAGGGAGGATGTGATTGTGTTGCTTTTGGTGTATGTGGTATTTGGCTTTTTTTACTGTGATGTAAAATATTGTATTTTTGTATGTTTGTTTGGTATTTGTGCATTGTGGAATTTAAAAAAAGAAAATATAGTAGTAATATACTGTAAAAAAAAAAAAGCCCACACACTTTCATTTTTCATCCTCAGATGCTTTAGGTCAGCACTTTCAAGTCCTCAGTACTTTAAAGTACTGCTCTCTTATGTTATAATATTGATAACCAGGATGATAACTGAAGACTCAAACAGCAATCTACCACTGTAATATTCTCACACTGTAATTTTGTCTCCAATATATGTTTTGTGATGGTTTCCTCAGCTGCTACAATTTACCGCCATAATATTCTCAAGCACTGTAGTCAAATTGCTGTGATATTTTCTAACTGAATGCTATATCTTTGTCATATTTCAGCTCATTTATCCTCAGTGCCATCAAGATTAGGCCCCTTTGCATTCCTCGAAATGATACTCTATCTGTATTCTGCTCATTAACTCAGAAATGATACTCTATCTGCTAAAACAAAATAATTCAGCTTATGATTTCAAAGAATGAAAAGGAATGACAATGATTAATGGATAACCAGTATAGTGATGCCTTCACATTTAACCAACTTCTGTTGGAATTGCTTCATTTACACAAAAAATATATAAAAATACAGTTTATAATATTCATGATTAATTCCAAAGCATCTAAAAATGTACATACATAGGTAAGAAGAAACAGTAAAAGAGAAAGAAACTAAACAACTAACCTTCTCATTACTAAATCAATACATGGGGGAAAAAAGAACAGTGATCTTAGTGCTTAAACTGCAAATTGTCTAAATCAGAATGAGTTTCACTATTAGTCAAAAGACACTGCCACTGGCAGATTCAAGCTCTTCACACACTCAGTTCTTTTTCCTCTTAGAAGACTTAGATCATATTCTCTTGTCCTCAGCACATGCCTTTTTGGCAACATAAATATTGGTATACATTTCCTGACATAATAATCATACCAGCATAAAATAGATCACTAGGCTGCTACTGAAAAAGCAACTATGACAATTTTCTCTCCACTAAACCTCCAATCCAAACATTACATCAATATATCAATATCTTATGCACCCATTCTGCTCACACAGAACTAGAGGACTGTAAACCATCCACATTCAATGACAAAATTCAGTTTATGAAGTCTGTGCTCAACAAAGTAAAAAAAAGTCATCATGGAGTTACTTTTCTTGAAAGGTGACTTTACGCGATTCATACCTCTGCATGACAGGCTGAGACTGGCCTGATTGTGTGGAGTTAAGAGAATGGCCAGGTGACTGCTTCTGACGATTTTCAAACAACACCATGCCCTATATAAGGCAAAAATAATCTGCTCTAAATTATGTTAATATATAATTACATATAGCACTGCAATGTTCATGCCTCTTTGTGTGTGTACGAGTGTGTGGTCATGTTTCAATTAGTTCATTTCAAAGACCTGTCACTCAAACCTCATAAGAATTAACACACATTTAACATTACCCCAAGAATTACTAGTGCCTGATACAGTCTGAGATTCTGTCAGCTCCATTCTAGAGCCTAAGCAAATTGTTTAGAAAAAAATTGCCCTGTTCTTGTACCATTTTAATGGTACAGTTATTGGAGATAAAAACGACTCACTGATGCTGCAATAAAGGTAACAGCAGACACTAATACTCACCACCTTTTTGCGGATGATAAGGTTCAGTTGTTTACTGCTTTTCAGCACCATCACGGCCTGTTAATATACACAGTTTTGACAAACTGACATCCAAAATAGAGCCAAAAAAACATTTACAGGAATGTGTCCAGCTTTGTTAACCAACTAAAAGTTCAATTTAATTTAATTCTTTATTTACGAGAGCATTTTTGAGGAATGTGTTTTTGTACATTTGGGTGGTAAGAGCTATGTTATAATTGTCCCTCGTGTGTCCAGTTTCCCGTGACCAATGAGTCACTTTGGATGAGAAAATGCCAGAAAATGTAACAAAGATTAAAGCAGTGTTTCTCAACCTTTTACTTGTGACGCACCCCCAAATGAAAAAAAAAGTACGTCTGCACGCCCCCCTTAGCCACTAATACCAATATGAGATATAAGAAAATGACCCCCTTCGCGCCCCCCCCCTTGTCAGCACATCACCCCCCCCCCAAGGGGAGGGGGGTGCCCCACAGGATGAGATCCGCAGGATTAAAGAAAAAGAAGAAAAAGTTACCAAACCTCTTTCACTTTCCAAGTTCAAAAGTAATTAATGTCATTAATATTTTTTCAGTGGTCTAATCCTAATACTGTATAAACAATCCAGTACTGTAGCAGATGGCAATGAAAAAGATTTTATTGGTCTATAGGCATGCCTCAAATTTCAAGATTCATGCTTAAGCTTTTTTAAGATTATTTGTTAAATCCCCTCTAGTGTAGACTCATGTAAACATACACAGAATAACTTGCCCACTCAGACACACTTTGCATGCTCCCTAGACAACAAAAACCACATGTAATTCTTTTCTCTTGTACCTCATTGTGACTGATATTCAGAAAGTTTGTGTCGTTGACCTCCACAATCTGATCTCCCACATCTAAACCTGCCTCTTGGGCCAAACTCCCTGGCCGTACCTTCTCCACAAAAATACCAGGAAAGTTTCGTGGGCCACTCAATATTCTGTACAAAGAATCACAGAGAAAAGACTTTGGTCAAAAAGAACTGTTGAAGTATAGATGCAACGCCTCAAAACATTCCTTCACCATCCCTGGTGATTACTTAAACAAAATGATAAAGTGACTAGATGAGTTGGTGTATATTGGCTCTATATACGTCCTTTGAAATGACTGAACTGCAAGCTGCTGTCTATGACAATACTATTGCCATTGGAACAACTTGCACTTAAGATCCACTCTATAACATTTAAAAAAAAGCAGTTATCCTCCTAGAGAATGTTTTGGAAGATCTGCAAATTGTGACCAACCAGTTTTTAAAACTTACTAATTAACAGCCAAATCACAACATACCCACACCCAGTTGAAGTGTAATTGTCAAACTGCAACATACACCTCAATGAGCTGCAACTCTCAAATCACATACCCACATCCAATGGAGCTATACCCTGAGGCATCAACAAATATTTTCAGTTCCAGAGGTCGACCTTTTCTTCCAGTCATGTTCTTCAACACTTCCTCCTAATAATAAAACAATTATTCATCAATTTTAATAGTGGCATATAGAAACAATTCTGTACCATGACAAATTTAAGTTGCTTGGTAAAAGTATAAGACAAAATTAGGGAAAAGGAAAAAGATTAGCAACTTGTCTAATTTTTAAATTGCATCAAAAATATGTTGTTTGGTACAGGAAAAAAGGTGGTAAAGATGATCTGCTTCATACTGCATGCTATCAGAAAAAAATGGTATGGTTATAATGCACCTTTTATTAACTGCATGGTTATAAAGTTCGTTGTGTTTACTGCATGGTTATAAAGCCCCTTTTGTTTACTGTAGCAAAAGTAGTCAATTATCTTGACATGGTACTGTGTTGACTAACTGGGGTTGAGAAATGCGGTGTTGAAAATGAAACAAAACTCACATAATATAAATATTTTCTCACCAGCAGTTGTAAGAAAATCTCAAAATTTCACAAACAAAAACAAAGAAGAGAAATTTATCATACCAGTGGAGGTTTTGAATCCAGGTCATCTGCATACCTCCACGTCACTGGGTCTGTAGCATTTCTGTGGAGCCAGGAAATTCAGTGTAAGCCAAGCAAACATTAAGACAATCATATTGTTTCACCTCAGAATCCAAACTGTTGAAAAAATATAAACTGATTATAACTGAATAAATTATTTTTGAGTAGAATGACCTTGCCCTTCCATCACTGCCCAACATGCCACTGTTTCACTGCAGCATTCAATACCCTCATACAATGATGTATTCAATACACCATCATTCATTAGTATTAATTAATAACGTCTAAGCTGATCATGAAGCAATTCAAGCAAAATGACAGTAAATACTCACTCTTTGATTGGAATCATCCCAATATCTGCAAACAGAGAAACTTTCATAAGTACATCAAACTGCCAAGGAGAAGGATCACGTTCTTACCCAATAACAGACCAAATTTTCTCATTAAACTATCATTCCATTTGTAGCCTACAGTTCAACTTTAACTACCACTGATACATTTTTAACAAAAGGAACCAAATGCTTGTACACATTTCACAATACAAACAAATTCTCTTGAATGAAATAAAAAAAAGATGTTGCACAAAATAAGCATCTTAAGAAGACAGCAGACAGCTTTGCTGTTCAGAGGACCAATACTGAAATAACAACAGTGGAAACACTGAAATTGAAAAACAGATGGTGAAGCCATTCAGCTGGTACATAACACAATTAAAAGCAGACTAATTACTTACGTGTGACTCTGAGGACTATTTCTTCCCGTGACTTGATCAAGTTTAGGACATCTTCATGAATCGCCTCAGCAATAACAAATCCATTGACACGCACTAACTCATCCCCTGCCTAAAGCCCAAAAACCTTTATATACAGTTTGCAAGTATAATCAGTGCTAAAAAGTTATTACCTATTAAAGGCGACTGAATGCTTATTACTAAATAAAAAACTTTAGGGACTACATACTTTGTTTACATGTTTAATACTTCAGTCTATCCATACATTTAAATAAAGTACATTCTCGCTATTATCAGCAGCCCCGAGAACTTTGCTTGTCCAACATTTTCTGTACAGGACTAACAAGTGCACTGATGCTACAAAGAATGGACATGATAACAATAAAACTGGGCAAAAGACTACAAAATGTAAGAGCCTTTCAGCCCCCTTTAAGTATGCATATTCCACAACCTGACAGAAAGAAATGTTAATTTCCAAACAGAAACCATGCAAAATTTCCTAAACGAACTAAGCTCTGTCTTGCTCTCTTCAATGTTGTTCAGTTGCGGCAAACAGGTATGTCAGTTTCCACCAACAGTGAATCAACATTTCGGACTTTATACCAAACATACAATTAAAGGTCATCTTACAGCAAGGTGGATGACAATGAACAGGTGAGAACTCTTGACAAGAACCTCTGAGGATATTTTACCTGTGAAATCTCATCAGCATTATAATAACAAAATTTAAGGCTGAGAAAAAAAGTACTCACCCTTAGTCCTTTTAATTCTGCCTGTGATCCAGCATCTACCACTGACACAAACATCCCAACACCAAATTCAAACCCTGCACATAAAAGAACACGTAAATTTTCACTATTGCTTCACAGTCAAAAAGTAACAGTATTCCGAGTGCAAAGATTTATAAAGAAGCAGCAGAGATTTACATCATGGCTGTCTCCAAGCTTTCTAGTATAAAAGAATTCAGGGAAAGTGATATCTATGAACAGGTGGTTGGCTGGGGAGTAAGGTGAGTAAATCCTTGCAACTCTGTACTGATGATATAATATATCCCCATTCCAGAGAAACATTTCTACCACACACGCACACACACTTATATCAGTCCATTATTTAAGACACCTCTATTATCTTTTCATGTATCTAACCTCCCCTGATGGCAAAGCCAATGCTCTGACCAGGCAAACGACGAAGTCGGATTGTGCGAAGTCTGACACCTGGTGCTGATGGGGCTCGGTAGCTGTATTCCATTTGATGTTGCAACAATACCAGTGGCCTTTAAAAAAAAAAAAATTCTTTTTTCCTCGGTCCAGCACAGTGATGAATATCCTAAAATGGCTAATGAAGAAAACATGGCACCAAAGAGAGAAATAATGGCTTTAACTGAATCAACACAAAGAAAACCTTCTAAACCGATTCCCTTGTTTTGCAAAACACCATAATATTTTTTTTTTTACTTACAATTATTATCAATTCCTGGTATCTTCACATATCTGTCTCTTCTGTAGAAACTTTTTTTGACTGTGCAAAATACAGTGCTCTCATTCCATGTGCTTAATTCTATGCATACCACACTTGTCCAGTTTATTTAGCTGTTAGCTTAAACCCACCTCAGGTTGCAGCTAAATCAAGCAAACTAACCTAATGTACTCATACAGTTCCAGTTTTTCTGGGACATCCAACACTTGTCGCAAGTCAGACAGCAATCTATGCACATCCTGAGACCTGTTCAATACAGTGTAAACGTCAATAGAGAAAAAGAAAAAAGATAGAAAAATGGACTAAATGCCTTAAATATAGTGAACAAACACTGCATTATATGTACTTACATCTGAAGCAACAATTTAACATCACAGAATTCCTTACATCTGTAAGTTTGCACGTGTCTCTTAGAAACCTCGGAAACCAGCCTGACACTTTACAAGCCCTTGCAATTTTTATGATTATTTTATGATTTTCTACTCTTTAATAATGTAAACAGACTCTCAAAGCCTAGTGGCTGGAAGAGTAGTAAGTGGTTCAACATATCTAGGGAACAGCATGTTAAAGGTGAAGCTCAACCCACTCTGCCATCTTTACCTCCCCTGATAAATCGGGTACCCATTTCTACTCTACACAACAGCTTATTGGGAAAATGGGAGAGCTGGAGGAAGTTCCAGCCTCAGGCTTGAGAAGGCCTTGAACCATTCACCTTTTGCTAAACAGTCAAGTGCACTAACCACTGAAGAGGCTATGAAGCGTTCCCAGTAATTTTTATCATCTAATAATCATTAATAACTGTTAATGAAGTGAACATACGACTGGTAACTGCTCAAGGCACCAAAAAGTTGTGCTCTGTAGCCATCATCTGGAATCAGGTCTTGAGCCTTTAGCACAGAAAAAAAAGAATATTTTACTTACTGCTATCAAAAATTCAACCGAGAACTTATTAACTCCATTTTTCTCGCTCACAAGATGATCTGAGCTACTATCCAGACTGTAGCACCACCACCCCTAAGGAGTGGTTGTTGGCTTAATATTGAAGTACTTAATAGATTTCAAGAGAATGAAAAGCTTTGTGAACATAATTAGTGTGTAAATATGTGTACATGTTTATGTGATATGTGTGTAAATGTATGTATGTGAATGTGTACTGCATATGGATGTGTGTGTTCTGAATTGGATTACACAAACATTCGATCTGTTTCATGCACAAAGGAGCCTTTTCTGCTCATTCATTCTCTGAATCTTAAAGGTGTACACACATACACTCTCCCCACCCAAACATGATAATATGAATAATAATCTGTGATTGCAACACAATGTTTTATAACAAGTTTAAGGCACTGTGGATTTCTTAGCGTACTCTCACAGCAAGTTCCTGTTGAATGGATTTATATTTTTTCTTTTTATCAGGGAACTAGGAAGTGTCAAGACTGACATTAAGTACTTCAATCCAAAATGCAGAATGTTATTTGCCTGTAAGGACACGTAAACCTTCCTGTCTTATAAGACATACATTCAATAGCATTATGTTAATGCAAAGAGACTGCTTTGATTGACCTGACTATAATTCTTGTATAATAATAATTGCTTGCTACTGCATCATGCACAGTATCTACACTTTGTCAGCTGTTAGATGGCAAAGACATCACACTAAAGTGTGTTCTAAATCAACCACGAAGGAAGCCACACCAACAACCAGTAAATCAAACACTTGAGTAGTCTTTATCACATCTTAACCTACTTAGCCGTCAATGTACGTCCAAGACCTTTCTATCAGATTATGTGCTTTTACAATTACTGCTTTTTTGTATCTGGATGGCATTCTGATGTCCACAGTTCATAGGCATTTTGATATCTATGGCTGATATCTGAGCCCCAGGTATAAGATCTGAGAAAAAAGTTATGATCATGATCTATAAATGAATAAATGAACAGATACAAGAATGAATAAATTAATTTACTTTTTTCCAATGCCTGTAAAGCTGAGTATTTTATTTTAAAAGTCCCTACTGATTGGCATTAAAAATATTACACTGAAGTTACAGAGAGAACTGTATATTCTTAAATGACAGTTATAGGTAATATACAGCATCATAGGCTTACTTGAGTTTGCAGGTTTTCTCTTAGAATTAAAACTGAAATGTCCCATTAAGATCACAAAAAACACTAGAGTCATTTAATGTCACGTTTAGTGTTTAGCTAACAATGGAGGGGGGTGGGTGGAAGAAGATACAAAGTATGCCTACATTACACTATGCCCATCGAAGGTAAAATGTTATCATAATCCATATAGTGTACATGTTACCCTCTCAACTTTTGAGTTTTGAGGTTTCAAGACCAGCCCAGTCTGTTACTTACTACACATACACCAGCAGAACAAGCAAATGGGTGGGCATTCATGGTCTGAATTACAGGAAGAATTAGAGATACTGGGCTTTGATGTGGTTAAAATGGGCAAGGGCTTCTCAGGGTCATTTACACAGTACTTCTCATGTAAATGTGCTTTATCTTTAGAAGACAGCTGTGCCTTACATGCACCATAAGATGTTGAAAAAGTGCCAGAGGACTGAGCTCAAGAAACAGATAAGCCATTTTTACAATGCTAGCTGCACACCCTGTATTCTTATTTAATAAAAAGCAAACTGCAGCTGATCTCCTCATCATCCAACCTTCAAACTACTTATTAAAACATTCCTCTTCTTCAATCAAAGCCTGATGCTGGGTACACAGGAATAAATCACAGGTAACATCATCTTGACGGACAATCAAGATAACCACAGTCACGTTTCTCTAGATCAATCTATGTTTCATTATTCTCAGCTTGGAAATAACCCATTTCCTACAACTGACTCCCACATATATCTGCATAAATTTAAAATCACTTTCTCACTCTCTCCATCTGGCACACACACATACACTTAAAAAAAAGAGCAAGATGGGGAGAGAATACAAACATATCCTGATGTCAAACCCTGATGTCTATTAGATGTATTAAGTTGACATTAAAACTATACTTTTTTCTCAAGATACGCTTAAGATACACAGGTTTCTTCAAGATGTTCTCATAGGTAACAGTCACCCATTCGTCGCCACACCCACATAGACTGTTGTAATCACAGATATCAAAACACAACCCCACATTTTTACACACACCCATCGACAGCGATCCAGCAAATCGTCAACATCAAATTCAGCCACATACACGAACACATACGTTTTCTCTCGCTTTCTCTCTCTTACACACACACACACACATTCGAACACCTGGTGGTCCTACCTTAGCGAGGAACTGAGATCGCCGCGCCATAATGTATACACCGTTTGCTGTTGTTGACAAAAAACAATTCGTCTGCACAGTATCTCACCACAGCGCCCGGCCCCACCCCTTTGTCCCCGACAACATCTGGAGAAACAGCAAAATGCGAGCCCAGTACCACCACCACCGCCGCCGATAACAAGAAGTCTCTCGGGCACAGCACAGTACACGGCCCAACAAAGTGGCAGACGACCCAAGAAAAGACAAAACCCAAGTCCAGCGGCTGCTGGTGGATCAGGGAGGGATTAAGGGGTCACCTGCCCTGGCTAACCGCCGGCGTATTGATGGCTTTGGCCGTGCACACGGCCGCAAGCTTGCACAGCGCGCTCGCGCACACGCACACACACCTTTGCAGGAAAAGGTAACTGCTGCGGCTTTATCTGATAACAAACCCCTTCTGGTCATAGCTGCACCCTGGTGTCCCCGCCTCCGGTTGTTAGCACGGCCTTCGGCGAGATAAATCCTTTTATAGGCTGTTTCAAGTTATTCTCTGGTCACACCGCGTTAGGGTCATACAGTTTGTTGGTAGTAAATGTCGGAGGAGAGAAAGAGAGAAAATCACCGTGAGCTGAGTTCACGCGATTTGTTAGTACTGTATGGGGAGAGTCAAAATCTTATATTCACTCGATGTTTTAGCAAATTACTCTCCATGAAGAGTCACAATGACTTAGGCTCCCTGTGTTAATTACCGTACGGGAGGAGTTGCAGTGACAGGCTCTTGCGGTTTGTTGGTATTTCGTGTCCGGGAAGAGTCACAGTTAGGATAATGCGGTTTGTTGGAGGGAAGAGTGCAAAGGGAAAGTCTCAGCGCACGACACTATACTGTCATCTTATAGCGCTTTGCGTGACATTTTCTCGCACAAATACTGACGTTGTACGTCACAGCTACCGCATATACCTATAGACTATAGTGACGCGCGTTTTGTACTTGCCTCGGAAGTTTAGCACTTCGGGACGTTGTGCGTCACATCTCTTGAGCTAATAGAGACGCGGCGCGTCACCCGTTCTGGCGCAACAGCTGACGTCGGTTACAATTTCTACTCCTCTTGTGATGTGTCGCCGTTCTGGTACACGGTAACAGTGTGCGACGCCATTTAAATTGTCGCCACTCCTCGTAATGTCAACCATGACCATTTTAATACTGTGGCTTCGTGGACATCATGCATAGGACCTATTTCATAGGTACCTACCTTTCGTGTAACATTAACCAGTTAATATTGCGGACGTATAGGACACACACAAACACACACGCAAAGTGCGCGTAAGCCAGTGCAGCAATTATTAAGCAGCCACCAATTTCTGTTTTCTACGCCTTGTTCCCCTCAATATGTTTAGGCAACAAAAGTGTAGATTAGAAACAAGCAGTTTCTCAAACATGTAACATTACAGGGAAATCTAGCCCACATCCGACTCACTAACAACCATCGTTACTGCAAACTCCCACTGCCAAGAACCAACATATCTTCACCTGTCACGGCTACCACCTACGGCTGATTGACAAAAGTCTAGGTATTCACATTCTCTAGCGATAAAATATCTGAATACCGGCTACAAAAACAAGTAACTTGTTATCACACGAAGACGGTTCGGAAACTTAGAAGCCAAGCACGTGGTCGACGCTAATGTCGTCAGTTCTAGTCAGGTATAGCCGTATAGGTATAACCAAGGTCCGTGGGTATAACTATATCTTTCTTCCAAGCTGTAAAGCACGCTGCTCCTAATAAATAATCGACACAGGCTTTATCAGCAACGGGACATGGAGGGGTGGTGGTGAAGCATACCAAGGCATTGTGCGCCTTGGGGTGAGGTAGGGAGTTGAGAGCGGCGCACCAAATGTGCCATGGGAACACAACATTGATAGCGACATGAGAGGCCGACAGGCGACAATGGCACGTCTCTTTGTCTCACGAATGTGACTGCACTTGACAATGATGCAGAACTGTCTTGAGTATTTTTTAAAATGTAATCTGTATGTTTTAATTAAAATAACAGTAAAAGAAGTGTAGTTTATGTGTTGGCAATTTCGACTCGATGTTGTCAGGATTTCGTGTGCAAAAAAGAATCCCGACTGTGGAGTGCGTGTACGTGTGTGTGTGTGTGTGCGCGCGCGCGCGTACTCAGTGTGCTTGTGTGTGTCAGTGATCAAAAATAAAATTGACCATCCATGAACACACCTTGTCGGGGTATTTGGTTCCCTTGTCCGTTGCTCCGAGAAAGGGAGAAAGCATAATAAATTCTGCCTATAATTCCATTTCCCATGTACAATAAATTGCTATCTCTACAGCCACAGACAGGTTGCTTTGTGGCTCCTGGCTGACCTGACGCGGTGGCCATATTTACTTGCATTTCGAAGCTCCTGCAGCCACTGCGTACGTGTAACTGACAGAAACGACGAGGCGTTGAGGGGGGGGGGAATTGGTGTTTTACGCCGAGCCAGCAACTAAGGTTATATCACGGCAAGGCAGCCAGCCCTGCAAACAGACGCCACATGCAGAGGAAGAACAGCGTGCCTGAGACGAGTGCTGAACCCAGGACAGCCAGAGGCGTTGAGGACGGGGGAGGGGGGAAGGGTGCTGAGGGAGGGGAGGATGGTGGTTGACAGAGAAGAGTGCACCAAAGTCTCTTCCTATCTCATTATGATGACAACATAGTTATGACGGTCCGCAAGCTAGTCTACGGCGACAGATCGAGACTGTCCACTCCACAGCTTCCTCATCTCTCTCGAGGGCTGCACAGAACAACGTCTCGGTGGTAAAACGTGAACTACAGAAAACAAAGAATGCCGAGTCCAGCATACAATAGGCGGTATCTTGACCTCCAACATGAGGCGATACGACTTGGGACGACGTCTTCTGGTGGTTGCTCACCTCTGGGTGACGCCTAAAGGTCCGGTGCTGCTGTGACGTTACGCTCTTTTATTCGTCCTGACCAGTAAGTTTTGTGTTGTCTTCATTTCTATCAGACCCCACGTCCCCACGCTCTTGGCCGGATCGCTCTTAGGTACTCTACACATTCTTTTTTTTATTTTCAGTGAAGGGGGTTCCCAGGCGAATTACTGGAATATTCTTCAGTGTTGGTTGGGTTGAAGACGCGGGAAAAAAGATGAAAGGAATGAAAAGCTTTTTTTAAACTTTAGAGGGACAAGAAACTCTTTCATTTTGGCTCTGAATCTGATTCTTCTAAAGAACTGTTTTCTGTACATGCATGAAATCTGGTGTTATGTGATATATATGTGATAATAGTGCATGCATTCATATATGTTTTGGGCTAGAAGATGGGTTCATGTGTGCATACTAAAGATACTGGAGATCTCAATTCTCTAAAGTCTAAAGTAACAAATTAAATACCTATCATGCTGTTGCTATCACATATAGCAGGGGTGGGGAATGTCCAGGCTGCAAAATTATTTGGTCTGACCCTGCCAAGGCAACCACAGTGCAAACTTGAAATTCAGTAAATCTAGATTTTTCCATAGAAACATAATCTATATTAAGTAAAATCATAATAATAACAATGTACATTTTGAAATAATGAAATAAGCCAAGATAGCGCTGGAGACACAGTTTCAGCCATCACTTTAGAGGTAAGTTATATAAATATTTTACTAAGCATAGGCTGAGTTTTAAGTTGATAATTTTATATGGTACACAAATGATGTTATAAATATCCAAATGGCCCTTGGCAGAAAAAAGGATGCCCACCCCTGATGTATAATATGATTACATACTTCTGCTTTATCATGACAGTTGTAACCATTGCCACCATCCTTTCCTCCAGGTCCAGTTGTCAATGAAGGCTGTTTCCACTATTTATCAGAAGGTATGCTTTACAGTTTAAAAAAATGTTAAAATGTAACTGCTGCATATCTCACACATCTCTTTCTTACTCTCTCCTCCATTTCCTTCTGTGAATTGTGAAAATAATATTAAAAAACACTCAAACCTTTGTGACTTGATCCCCATCTTTGTATCTGCCTTTCTTCCTAATCTAGTGCTCAGCCTCTGGCAGCTGTACTAACAACTGAAACTCCTCATATAAACACATCTTTTTAAGCACAGACATCTCTACACAGAAGGCTCACATATGGCGGTCATCATGCTTTCAGTACCGACGGAGAAAGACTGAGTCTCCAGGAATGATGCCCTGAACACAAAGGTATTTTGAAAACAATTTTTCTTCTATTGCTGAAGAGATTTTCGTTTATATACACTCTAAAACTATTTCTGTATTCTATAATATTTAAACAGTCATTTTCCCTTTCACATATCGTATATAGCACACTTAAGTGCTTCTTAGCTATGGGTATAAAATCACAGGAAATTTTCTATTAAACAGCACTAAGTTTAGCCATATTTACTTTCTAATGATGTAAGTAACAGTGCATTATTGAAACGCATGTGATCGTTAAACCTTTTCATAAATATTGTAACATAAAAAAAATAAATTGCTTTATGGTATTTTTTAAGGATACTAAGGAAATACTCTACAAAGGGAGACAATTATGGTGAGTAATAAATTCTGATCACTGTACGTGTGCATTTTTGTGCGTCTGTGAGAGAGAGAGCATGCATGCAAAATCTGCATTACACAGAAAAAGATTAAACGAAGAACAGTTAGGGAGTAGAGTAATTGTTGGCTATGAGATAAAACAGAGAAACAAGACACCATCTTACAATGGTTTGAAATGTGACAAAGACATCTACTGCAGTCTTAAAAAAACCGGTACATAACCCATGAATTACTGCAACGTGCATTACTTAATTACCTCCCTTGTTCCTTTGCCGCTTATCGTGCATCTAAGAATATTGGGTAGATGGACATGAATGCAGTATATCCCTTTTACATGTGTGTGTGTGTCATATACTTTCTGTGAATGTAAAAATTCAGTCATAAATCAGAAACTGTAACCAGGATGATAAGTCATGCATTTCTAAAACTAAGTCCAGTTCATCATCAAGGTCTTCTTAGTAACACATTAGCAGCAGTTATAAACATTTTCAGAATGCACCTATAGATGTGCACTGCAATTTAAAAAGTTGCAGAATATATTTAGCAACGGGAATAAGAAAAAAAGATCGCATGAATAAGAGTGTCAAGTCATTAATATAAAACCCCCCCAAGGCAGGGTCAGTTCCAGGCACTATTCTGCATTTCCTCCGTTATAAGACTTGAATCTTGATATAAAATCAATTACTCTCTCAATGCCTGCCATAAAAATATGTAATCATAAAGTGTTGAAAAATGTTGTGACTTAGTAAATGATAGCTATTGGAAGTGTTAAGAAATAACTGGAAGTGTTAGGTCTCAAGAAATACATGCAGACAGGAAATAAGCAATGTGTTACTACTAGTAACATTCTGTCACCAATATACTGTTAGTGTGCACAAGAGAAACCTTTTGTCAGCTGTTATTCATTGACTAATAACCGGACTAAGAGACACCTATTTAGTAAGCTATACATTCAAGTTAAATGGTGATGGCAGTAAATGGTTAGTAGTTTTACTGTTGCCTACAGAAGATATCTATATATATATATATAAAATGATATTTATTTTAAAAAAACAGCACGATTTCTGAACCGGACTTGTCTTAGCACCAGACTAGAAATCCATTAAACGCAAGAAAATACAGTTAACTAATAGGAATCTACATACACAAAAACAACAGTTTTTAAAGACCTTCCACTAACCCTTTTCTGCATTACCTCAAAGGTGACAGGACCCAGTGACACCATATGCATCTAAAATATTAGACAATCCAAAGCATGTGAGATGTTAAGTAGTTCCATGCCCTGTTAATGGGATTAAGAACTCTGCTGAAAGTAACAAACATTTTCAAAATGACCTCACAGTCTGTGTATAGCACTTCTCTCCATGGTTTTCTACCTCACACACATGAGTGTGAAGCTGCTAGAACATGGTTCAGATTTAACTGAAAAAACAGAAACTCCTAATGTCATACAAGAAATGAACTAAACATACATTTACCAAAATTGGCAAAGGAAAATCAGCATTAAAATACAACATTTTTCCAAATGCATGCACTCATATACCAACATGAGTGCATCAACTTATAAAGCTATATGATATACATTTCACCTCAAGAGCAGTGTATTTGTTCACCAGAGAGACCAGATAAGATTTACAAATACTCAAGATTTTTATCTTTCTCATTTCCACATACACACACCCCATATCCACCCACCGAAGTCTGTACAAATATATAATAATAAAAAAATTATTTAATCCTCTGAACTAAAGTAAGGTTTACTCCCTTCTCCAACACATAAACCCATCTCTCTTACACACATGCTTGTGCCAACATCCCCCTTCCCAAAGAGGTACTAATTTTTGCAGAGTGAAACTTAAGGTAACCCCCCAACCTAGATAACTATAAGACCTCAAGTAAAAGGTTTTACTGCTTGTGTATAAGCTTGATGGCTGTTAAACAGTACACACCTTTAACTATTAGTTAGCTGACTTAGACTAACCCTAACTTAATGTTGTATGACGAAAAGCACTATCAAAAATTAGCAGTTTGGTTAAAAGTAACTTGTGAAAATTCATCAAGCAAAGTAGTCAAGATAGCAGCACTGAGAAATGTACACAATTTTTTTAAAAGCAGGTACACATTCATATAAATGTAGTCAACTAATTTGTGTGTGTACATGTGTAGAGAATGTGAAGAGTATTTGTAGCTCATTATTTATTTATTACACTCATTTATTTATTTACCATGGACTGATACTGAACAAAGTATAAAAATGGGAGCCACTTCAGTTAAGTGACATGTCACACACACACACACACATGCATGTAGGAGATTGAGAAGTTGCTTCCTTCATCTGTAAACTGAAAGCATTTCTATGTAAGCATCAATGAAGTGCATGCGCACTTTATCATAGGATAGAATATCAGCCTGTCCAGTTATATTGATTTGTCATAATCTGTTTCTATACCCAGAACAATAGTATGACTGAAACCCAACACCAAAATGTGGCAGAAGTGGTTAGACCAGTTTTGTTGTAGACACAATGGCTAGGCAAACATGCTACATGTGATAACGGACTGCACCACCCAAAACATTTGTGTTGAGGATCCTAGAAGACTGTTGTCCCACAATCAGAAAAAGGTCAATTAATAAGTAACAAATATGAAAAAAATATTTTTTCTGAATTGTCTTAAAAACACAGTCTTTTTAACGCACTTTTTTTTCGACTGCAATAAAGTGAACTTTCCCTCCTATTTTACAGTGGGTGGTCAAACGTTCCGTTTTTACATGCCCTGAACGCTTATATAGCTGGTTACTTGCAAGTTTCAACGCAAATAAGAATTAAAGTTATGAAATTTTCAAACTAAAATTAAAATATATAGCAGTACTTTTAATAAGCACTGACCTTGAATTTTATTTTTATACCCCACTATCTAGATTTGAACATTACTAGTTCTGGAATCTCTTCTTTCTCTTATCAACCAACCGTTCCTGCCTTTCGACTATATGGTAACCTAAATCCAAAAACAGTTTCAAAGAATTTTTTTTTACACCTGTAGACATATTTCGTTTCAGGCAGTGATGTTTCAGTTCCATTTATAAAATCATGTTATGACCACAGAGTTGACAGAATACAACTCAACATATCAAATATGACCGCGGCATTCATAATATCAGTGAAGACATTAATAAATTTGTCCTGTTAAAAAATATTATATACCTTTTAGACTGTTGTAATTGTGCAATACTAATTTAAAGATGTAGGAAGGTTACCTACCATTAAATGAAAATACCTGGCAAATTTTCTCTCCATTATGTATTCCTTTAACGGGACAACACTTTCACCATGGACGTAGATCAACGTTCATGCTTTCACACTACCACTGGTTGCAAAAGCATCATCTCAAGGGCATTAACTCTTGTCCCGTGCGCATCATGGGACAGAACTGCTCTGTTAAAGCAGACGAACTTTTCATGATGGCTTAAATCCAGCTATATAAAGTAAACTAAACTTTGGTCTATTTAGAGTAAACATTGTAATTTTCCAAAGTAGTTACTAAGTTAGCAGAGATATAGATATGTATATACTCATATTCACATCTCTTTCTTCACAATTCTCGTTAACTTTCAATCACTTTCTTATAGACACTCATGCACATAAGCATATTAATTACATGCTTTATTTTTTTTCTGTTGTTGATGAGGTGGCGTTAACCTTATCTCTCTGAAGGTAATTCTTTATAGTTGTTTGAATGACTTGTTTTGTTGCTTCAACAGATAAACTGTTTATAAAATTTCCTATTAATACATCTATACTTTCCCAGATATTTTAACTCTACAACAACTTCTAATACAGTGTTTATTTATGCACTTCTCAGATTACCAAAGATACTCCCAGTTTGCAGCTTTTTGTGTCTTGCATCAAAAGCTTGCAGTTTAGTATTGAATGCTGCATGTTGTTTTTTATGGCTCTATGCACAAAGATTAAGCAGGTTAAAGTGTTTCGTTCATTAAAGAAATACTTCTTTCAAAGCTTTGCAATTTTTTAAGGAAATATAGGTACAAGCATGCAGGCAGGTGTGTGCATAAATGAGGGTGCAAGAATGCACATACACAAACACATATACACACACATCTTGTTAATGCACTGTGCCTCTTTTGTGTGGCAGATACAAAGCTTAATGTGAAGAGTATCCTATAGTAAATCCCCAGAAAAATGTAAATTTCACTGCAAGATCTTTTATTATTTGTCTTTACAATTTGATAAAATAGAAATATGTTCTAAAGTTAAATTTAGAATCAAAGCATTTTTAAATTTACAATATAATTCTAAAAAAATATCTTGTTCAATGCATCAGCAACACAAGGCGAACAAAGTTTATCCTTGGATCATTTTATCTAATATATTTATATATATATGTGCGTACTTCAGCTGAGAGGCTTAAAATCTAGTCATTTTGGGATTGAAATGTTCAAAATATGATGTCCACTTTATTTATAAAGCCAATCAACAAGAGCTACATTATCTGTTCATTGACCAGTATTCCAGAAGAATGGACATGCTACATTTAAATGACCACAGTTTTTCTTCCTTTCTTTATTGACAACCCTGTCAAAATTTGAAATGATTTCTCACTACTTTTTTGTTTATCCCATCGTCATTTTTACTGCTGAATTTAGTCTCAGCAGCTGGAGCTTAATATGTGGCTTTAGTTCCTTTGACTATACTTTCCACAGGTTTTTCAGTTAATGATACCTGTTTAACAGCCTTTCAAATCCACATTCAAAGAATTTTATAAATGGAGAACATCATCTTAGAATTTTTTGTAATTTGTTTGTTCAAAGGGAAATGTAAAATTTCTCATTCACCAAGTCTTCAAAATTCCATCAGAGGGAATAAAAATAAGTACCTTGTTACCTTGTTGGGCCAAAGGGCAACTTATAGAAAAGATAGGTGGATAGATACTGTATTGGGAACGCCTGTTGTGTTGGCAGTGATTTGTTCAATTATCCCTGCACCCCCTTCCACTCCTGCATCTTGGCTTGTCATGCAAGCAGCACTGCATGAGGCAGATGACCATCAAGGAGATGACACAGTGCTCAAAATAACAAAAATGTCAGTGCTGGTCACTTGTACGGGTGTCTAGGTGCTGCAAAGTGTTAGATACTCATATTTTAGTTTGCGAGTGGGTAAGGTGCTGGGTATTAGCAATTAGCAAGCTCAACATTGAGTAGGATATAAAAGAATCTGTTTGTTTGTATAAATAATGTAAATAAATTCATTTCAAATTTACATGCCTGTGCAAGTGTGTCAGATCTGACTGATGCGTGCGTGTTGTATATTTGTCCCTATCATATGAATGAAATAAACATTTATTCTTTGAGTGAATGAGACTTGTGTCATCTAGTGCAAATTAAGATTTCGAACTAAAGCAGCTGCAGCACATGAAACACACATGATGAGAGAGAGAAGGCATCCAATCTGGAGTTAAATGACGCACCAAATAGAACACACTGTTGAAAAAGCAGGCCTCTTGTTGATTTCAAGGTCATCTAAGTGTGAATGTATAGTACTTGGGGAAAAGAACACAATGTGAGGAGCTAGATTAGGTAACACACCTGATGAGAGTAAAAGCCATAATTTTAGCTGAAAAAGTCTTCTAGGAAACTTCTGTCCTCTTCCCTAGAACACCAAAGAGGAATGGGCTGATTGGCGCTAGGGTTTTAGGATCTGTGACTAACCAATGGTCTAGCCATAGTGTTTAGTTAGCCAAGTAAAGTGGATCAGTCCAGCTACAATACCATTAGAGACATGCTGAGAATACTTTCACTTATTTAGAAAAACTCAGTACTGTAATATCATCAGGCCATATTTCACAGTGAAATTGTTACAATTATTGTTTAGGTTGTATATTTATGTACCAGTGACTCAAATGCATTTTATATATAAGCTCAGCTGCTCAGTATCTAGAACTACATGGAAATCACACTGCAGGTGTTAAATTGTTATGTGATGTTTCTTAAGTACCACCATCTAAAGAGGATACAATTGGCAGGATTGACAAATACAGTACATTAGTTTAGGTAAATGAAAAAAGTTTTAATATTGCCTGTATCACTGCATTTCACCATTGCTTTGGGTAAAAAAAAATTTGAACATGTGAAAAATGCACTCTGGTGTTTTAGAACTGTTGCATACAGAATGTCAGATCAATGCTTTGTAACAATTATGCATCTTTCTCGCAAGGGAAATTTTGTCCAACTGTGTATGTGATCTGTGAGTGTCTGCTATTGCAGCTTAACTCTACACACTAATTTCACTTTTATTCCTTGTAAGAAGTGGAAAATCTCAGTTTATGCCATCTCTGACAGAGGCTGTATGAAGGGGAATGTCAATAACAGCTGTGTTGATTTCAGGGTTTCCAAGTTATGACTCGCACTGCTATTTTTGCAGCCTTGCACACTGCTGGGATGGGGTCTTGAGTTCTTGCCTGAATCTGTAGAAATAATCAGCAAAATATAAACTGTGATGCATTTAAACAAATATACAACCTTTTCACAAAATGTGAAAAACTAAAAAATATGAATAACAATATGTTTAGGCAATGCGTGTGCCTGTGTGTCCATGCATGTATATTCTTGTAGAATTAATCTAATTTTTAAGACTACCCACAAGAGTTCTACAGTCACCACTACCCTTACTATTCTTTCTATCTGGCTCCAGATGTAATCCACATTTTCCTTGTCTGTATCTAAGTTGCAGCATCAGGTGTTCTTAGGCCTTGACTTTTTTATTTGAGGGTTCTAAGCGAGGGCCTGCCATGTGGAACTGGACAAAGGCTTTCAAAAGGTATGCCCAATTTAGCCCTAGAGGCTTTTCTGTATTTCTACTTCCATAAAGTGTTTCCTTGTCTTTTCCCAGAGGTCTTCATTACTGATGGTGCTAGTGCACAAGATTTATAGTGTTTATAAATGCACAATATCCATTCATTTGTAACTAGTTCTTTAATTAATTCCCTAATTTGCATTTTAGTTATAGACTGATGACATTTTAGTATTAACACATCTGCCATCATGTTCAGTCCAGGGGAGGGGTTGAGTTAAGCAACATAATTGTTTTGTTTCAAAATACGTTTGCAGTAAACATGACCATCCATCACATTGACCATAGGAAAGTGCATGATCTATCACTCATAAAAAGAGTTTACTTCTGGTCAACCAATGAATTTAAATATCCTATATTAAAGCTGTAAGGACATGAAATTCCTGCCATTCTTCTTTTGCATTATCTTTGTCGTTGATTCAGAAGATTTTTCTGACAGCAGTCAGTAGGCCAAAAAGACTTTTGCAATAAGTCATACTGCATGCAGCATTTACTGCTGAGTACACTCTTAGATAACCTTTAACCTGAATAAAGGGAAGACACAGTGGCTTATCAAGAAATAATGATTACAGTGTACAGGGGGCTTCCTTCTTATGCCTAGCATTATCTATGACTTCATGATCCCTTTATGAAACAGATCTCCTGAGGCATGCAAAGTTTTTCAAAGAATCTTAAAAAAAAGTGCTGCGCTATTTTCTACTATAATTTGATACTAATTCCAGGAAGTATATTTGCCCAGTAAAAGATTTACAAGCTTGAAATAAAAGTGCATATTACCAATACTTGTTATCTAACTCTTTAAGATTAAGGAAAGCAATGTGTGTGTGTGTGTGTGTTGATGAGAGAGAGAATTCATGCAGTCTCAACTCTTTCTCTCACCACCATTTGGCCGACACAAATTTTGGCAACAAGCAAGAGTGGCAATAAAGAAAGGGTTTAGAATCCACTTTGAATAAACTTTGAAGAAAATCCATTGTGCCACAAGTTGTACCAAGTCAATGGGTGGCAAGATATCAAGTCACAGCTGCAAATGCTTTTGTAAAGTCTCTTTCAGAAACAATCAGACTCACTTGTTCTACGTGATATAGCAGTGTTTTACGGCCTTCTGGAGCCTCTGACAAACATGTCAAAGCCTGCAAAAGTAGCAAGATCCCAGTTGTAATGCATAGTATAATGTCTTATTGATGCCATACAAACCTTTCCTATAGACTGTGTTTACAATAACACAGAAAAAGTATTCTTCATTCCAGCACTGAAAGGTTGATATCTTTATCGATTTATTCTTTTTCTAAAGCCACTCCAAGCAGTATAGACACAGGACACAGCTATGTACTACACATGCAGATTCACATATTCATGGTACAGAATTTCTGCAACAGCTATGGATTTAGATGCCTGTCTATGGAAACAAACTATAGATTTTTGTTTTCTTAGAATTTTTTCTTCTTTTTTTTTAGACAAAGGGTCGATGCTATGAAAAATTGGCACTTTGAGTGGAAATGCTATGGGTGAGGCATCTGGGAGTAGTCAAGTCTGTACACATGTGTGAGTACAAAGGTATGTAGGTGTGTGCACACACACACATACACATACAAGATTTAGTTGTGACAAGGCTGACCTTCAAGGCATTTATCCTGACTTCACTTTTGTCATCATCCACTAGAGAAACTAATGGCTCAATTGCCTCCGCATTGATAGCAGTGTATTTCCCTTTGGTTGTGATTGTGATCCTGTAACAAAAATGCAATGCTGAAAAGGCCAGGTTTCACAGGATTGCTCTTCAAATCTGTCCTGTTACTTCTTTGTAAACCTTCTGAAGGCAGTTAGCCGAGTCACCAATATTAGACAAGAAACTCTCATCTGTAGTTGAAACCCTTCAATCAGATAATTCTTACCATAAAGGATGCATGCCTATGCAACTGTTATATAAGTTCTTCAATAAGGATTATAAAACAAAATCTCATGTGAGAGTGAAGGTGTATGAGGTAAAACACATGGAACAATAAAGTAACTGAATTCTGTGTAGCCAAGGTCAGCCAATTTGTAAAAGTGTTTAGCATTTCGGACCTAGAAGACCTTCCCTTGTCTATGCACACATGATGAAGAAAGGAGGGTCCCCATACTACATAGAGCAGCAATGGTGAAATGAATGGATCAAGTGCCACAGTATAATAACCCATTTCTACAAAACTGAGCTCATTACTATTACTTAAGCATTTTTATAATTTCTAAAGTACTAAACATGAGCCAGAAAAAAAGAAGCAAAAGTGAAAGCTCTAGGTCATACATCATAATTGCTCCTGCAGCATTGGCCCTAACATCTGCTGATGGATCTTTCAGTAAATCAATTAGAGCTGGCACAGTGTTGCACTCCACGGCTTTATTTTTGCCATCAAGAGGTGCACTGCATAATAATGAAAATGTATTATTGCATTATTAATAAAAAAAAAGTGAAGGAGCTTACATGAAAACAGATTAAAATAAAATAAACTAATTAAATAAATTGTGTGTGTGCGCGCATGCATACATGCTTGTCAGTAAGAGAGAAAGTGTGTGTGCATAAGTGTGTGAAAGCCCATGCATGCATGCAAGTACTCTTGTGTGTGTGTGTGTTTTGTGTATATATGTATGTGAAAGAGTGAGTGAGAGAAAGTGTGTGCATGTGTGTGAAAGCCCATGTGCACATAAATGTACTCTTTTGTGTCTACGTGTGCACACATGGGCAAATAAATGTTTGCATATTAAAATGAAACACACACATCATTCTAGTATCTAAGAAAATGTTGTTCTCCTATAAATGAGAGCTCAAACATACACTACCATCTAAAGCATTTCGATTAATTAATTTACTTTTTACACAAAACTTTGTGAAGATTTTTAAAAAGTCTTAATAATCAGTGCCAACATCTATAGGTATCTTGGAGTCAGACCATGAAGGCAATGTCAGCACAAAGAGGCCACTTAGTTATAGTCAATTTGCAACCAGTCAAGTGCTCTTTTTTTACCATTCTCAATAATACAGAGATGAAAGGTAAGATAACACAGTCTTCATATCCTGATAACATTTTTTCTATTGCAAGTAACAGTTACCTAAGATGCATAATATCTCCAGCTGCCTTGGCACGGATGGCAGGAAGATGATGGGTCAGAAGGGAAGTGAATATTTCCATTGCTCCTGCATTGAGAGCATGCTGCGTGTTTACAAGTAGGCAGAAGTGCATTGTATCCAGAATAATTTCCTGTAAATGCCAAGTTTAAAGTTTCAGTAAACAGTTAAATGTCAGGTCAAAAGCAAGAATTTATTAATAAAGCAGGTGTTCCCCCCAAGAGTGGAGAGTGGAGCCAGGAGGTTACATACTAGAGTGCTCATACTTTCAAACATGGTACACTTGTTTCAATCTTGTTTATGACAATTTTCTTGCCTTTTGTGCTTATTCTTTTGTAACAAAAAATTGCAGTGATTTTATGAACAATTGATAATAACAAAGTTTCCCTCAAATATGTTTGGCTCATGTAAAAAAGACAATGTTTTGCCAGACAACAGAGCTGTTTCAAAGAAATTAAAAAAGCAAATGTTAAGTTCAGTTAACTGTTTATTTTTTAACAACTTCAGATAACAGCAGATCTATAATCAGATCTATTCTGTGTTTGGTCTTTATTTGTCTGTTATTCCCAGTAAGATCCACACTCATTACCCAAACAAAGCCCAGTGGTGTAAAAGATTCTAATAAACAAGGAATGCTGGTTATTAGCAAGTATTAAATTAAATCTATCTCTAAATCTATCTTTATCTATGTGTGTGTGCATAAGCACACTTAGTATTTATGTCCATCTGCATACAATAAAACACTACAACCAGATCAAGTACATGTTTGAAGACACAAAAGTGAGAAACACCAAGCATTCATCAAAATCTGTTTTCAAATAAGGTGTTTTAATGGGCTCACCTTGATTTCATCAACCTCCTTCTTAAGCTTCTTAACCAGAATTGGCACCAGGTTAGCCTCGACTATACCCTCTGCTCCTACAACCAGTTACAAAACTTTATGCACACATTATGTTTATATTATATTGAGCATTCTTTTGAATGGATACCTGCGCAATATAAATCATCATCATCAGAAGATGTGGTCTCCACTTTTTTGGCAATAACTTTGTAGTAGAAGAAATGTTTATAAACCATGAAACACATACATGACTGTTACCCAAGTATTTAAGTCTTTGCAACAAGTATTTACCTGGAAAGGTTTCAGACATCATTTCAATAGCCAAATGAGCATTCTTGCGAGCAATGTCCTCACTATCATCAAACAGTTTTGACACTGGTTTGATGATCCTATGCTCAAGAAATGCATCACGTCCTATCGCATGACCTGCAAGATGCACATACAACTAAAAGTTTTTCCTTGGCAAACTTCTAAAACAAATATTCAGGCTCTTCAGTGCATGTACAAAAGTGTTTAAAATATGTGTGTGTGTGTGTGTGTGTGTGTGTGTTGGGTGGGGGGAAGGGGCCAGCATCGGTATGATATGTGTGCAAGAACTATTATATTTCCTTCAAAAATGTCTTTCAATAATAATCATAAATGAAGATTTATATAGCACATATA
The DNA here is from genome assembly GCA_004794655.1 of Marisa cornuarietis. Taxonomy (NCBI): domain Eukaryota; kingdom Metazoa; phylum Mollusca; class Gastropoda; order Architaenioglossa; family Ampullariidae; genus Marisa; species Marisa cornuarietis. The sequence goes on from SMMW01000585.1 coordinate 10,080,229, forward strand.
GTCATGCTCATAAGGAGCATCCTCTTAGCGCTTAAAAAAAGGATGAGACATGGACAGCATACAAGGGACAGAAGAATAAACAACAATACTGACAATGAATAGAAGACAAATATAGAAAATGCAAAATTTTACACCTATCATTTACTCTGTTACAGCATCTTGGAAATATTATAAGACAAGAATTTAATACCTGCTATAACATAGAGACATTCTGTTGATTTCTGGCGCACTGTCAAGTCTGGATCAGATAAAAGGTTCCTCAAACTGGAAGGAATACCTACGACATAAAGCATCCAAAATGTATCACAAATATGAAAAACATCAACAGTTAAAAGCTCTGTTCCCTGCCCACATCCTTCTATGATTCTAAAGCAAAATATGCATAAACTCATAAATAAGCAGATAAGAAAATCAGTCTACAAATTAGACTTTCATCTACTTACCAACTCTCAAAGCTTCAGCAATGTGTTCTGGATCATGCAGGTAGTCGCAAAGTGACATCACTGCCCTTTGACGCACCAACAGAGTTTCATCATTTAACTCTCTGTTCTGCAATGTGCACAAGATACATCCTTTAATGACCTCAAGATATTATTTCTATGGTTGGTTCCTATATGTCTGTGTTTGCATTATCTTGTATGTACTTCTTGCTGAATTTAAAAGCATGTGATAATAATAATAAAATTAACAACAACACAGTGTTCTTATTACAATGCTTTTCCCCCCAAAAAAAGTTAGATACAATGCAAAAGTTTCAAAAATTCAGATATAGATAAAACATTCACAAACATAGACAAAAATATATTAGCATACAAGTAAAATCAGACTATGACATCTCAAAAGCCATGCATATAAATAATGTACAAAATGGAACCATGTACATAAAGTGTGCCATCACATCATAGCATTTAGCACCATAGTAAGATCTTTCTAAACTATCAACATCAATGAGTCATCGTCATCATCAGTGGTCATCGTGCAGTTTGACAGTGTGGCGTGTGTCTATCAGCCATATATAGGAATAGCCAAAGGTCTCACAGATACAACCACACTGCATGCAGCTTCGCACTCGACAACAGGACTGTAGGTGGCTGTTAAGCGGATTGATGTAGAAAACTTAGATCACGAGTTCTCTTATGTATTGAAAGAAGTATTAACCAAGCAGTTACAATATGAGACTTCTCCCACATTACTGTAGCTTCGTCCATCACCATGAACTGTGGACAGTCATGTTTGTCATGGACTATGGTTCTTGCCGTGACCTGATGGTCATACACAGGGGTGTGAAGACTACCCATGCTTTTATATCAGCTAGCGGACAGGTGTGTCTCACTGGCTTCCACAACTCCACAGTCTATGACTATCCTAGCATACTGCTGATTGCCTCCAGTAGTTCAGTCCGGAAATTCTTCAACAGAATCTGGATATTTCTCAGTGATTGTAAAACTAATCTGATGGCCTTACTACAAGAATTCTGCTATTTTTCAGTGATTTTAAAACTAATCCCATACACTGTACAGCGCATTGAGTCGACTCTGGAGTTGAAAATTGCGCTATATAAATCTGCTTTAATAATAATAATAAAGCACCATGGTAAGATATCTTTAAGGTAGTAAAAAATAAGCTATAACCGATCTAAACAGAGTTTGAAGGCTATATATATATGTGTGACAGCTGATATTATGATTTTATTAACAAATTAATCATGAATACACACAACACTCGAACACAGCATATATACAACTATAGAACATATATATATATAGTGACGATAAATGATAACACGAGTGTTATGTATTTGTTATAATTATGAAATATACGAATCCTTGAATAGTAAAGTTAGAACAGTAGAGACACGTACAAGTCTAGGAAGAGCACGGTCACCGTATGCTAGAGGTGTTCGAGTAGCATCAATCAGCGGCGGATATTTCGCCGATATAAAAGCATGAGCCATCGCTTCGCTTGAACTCACGGCACACTCAGTTCCCTCCCTGCACAGCGTGCTGTTGTTATAGAAACTGTGCGCATGCTCATCGATATGTAGGGCGAAATTAAGTAGTTTCGAATGCCGACATTTTGCTATAATCAATTATATATGTGTGTGTGATATATATAAAAATTATCTTAAGATTTCATTACATTTTATGATCCATCAAGAGGTTTTATGACAATAGTTACTTAAGACCTCGAAAATTGTCCCTTTTTCAGTCTTCCGACAGCACCAATGATTGCCCTTGGTATTAATAATAGAACACATAATACGGCTGGCGAACGAGCGGTAATTACAAATGTTTTGCAGAAGAAAATAGCTTACACTTTATTTTAAGATCTTAAGCTCATGTTTTCTGATTGTGTTAAATCCATGAACGTTTTTCAACAAGACTAATGAAACAGACATTTTACAAAGATCGATATACCTTTTACAATAATGTTTACCCTCACGACTAGTATCAAGCTCAGCTGACTCATCAGAATGAACAGTAGATGATGTCCACAAGGAGCAAGTGAACCGCTTTTGTCCATGTCAGAAATAAAAAGTATAATGAAGAAATCAAGAAGAAAAAACAGGACGCGGAGTCATACCATTGTGGATCAAGATGAAGAAAGGAGAAAAATCTGTGCATCGATCTTGAAGGGTGCGTAATACTATTATCACAATAAGTGTCAGATCATATTTGTTAGCCAGCAAAGTAATAACATTTAGTTTTCTTATTATTATTTTGTTTTCTTTAAGTAAAGTTTATACATAAATCTGTGTATGCATTTTAAATGTACATCATTAAATGACAGATTGTCATAATTTAACTCTTAAATATAGTTTTTCAGGCTCATGCTGAGTCCCCTAGCGGAGAAGGTGCAGTTTTAGTACGTGATAAGTTAGAAGGGAAAAGAGTCATTGCTCATCTAAGTGCAAGTCACCAGTTAAGGGCTGAACCCAAAGATCCCCATTCATCATTATCATCATCGGATTCTGAACCTCAACAGAAAACTGACAAATACAAACGTAGAAAATTGAAGAACAGTAAAGAAGTAAGTATCCTTTCATTAGCTGTATTATTTTTCACTCTGAATAACATGGCTTATTTACATGGAGAAATAATTACAGAAGAAAAAATAACCCTAAACCCTTTTGCATGCAGTGTTATTACTGCATTTTATATTTACTGCTAAGAAACATACCATATGGCTTTAGTAATATAGAGTGGATCATAATGCATTCTGCTCTTCTTTGTATTCTTTCTAAACTTCCACATATATACATAATCGCAGAATACACAAACATAATCTTTAATTGTAATTTGTAAAGCACAACACTTGCACAAGTTGAAATCCTTGAAGGTCTAAAAGGGTACCATTTTTTTAATGACTGGGTAGAGCTCATTACAAGATATTACTTCAAAAAAAAAATTTGGGGTCAAAACGCACTTCTGTTCTTTAGGTAAACACCTGCTAACCTAATGCAGAGAAAGAGATCAAAATCATGAAATTATATTTGTACACATCTATGCCTAATTAACATATGGACTCTTTTACTGGGTGAAACCTTATCATAAATGTATCTATGAACAATCTTGATGTCTGAGGTATCGTTAGAAACAAATTGTATTCCACTAGATCTTTATGTCAATTCGTTTGACATGTCAATGTGAACTTTCTTAATTTTTCTTATGCTTTTTATATAAATAATTATATAATGGGTTCAAGTTGATGGGATGAACAAAAAACTTGGCATGATAATCAGAGTGTAGCTACCACATATCTTTTTGGTGAAAGGCAAAACTCAGACCATGCGACACCTCTCCTCTGCTAGCTTCTCTGGCTGCCAGAATGTTTGGAATTCTTTTCCCATTTCTCACTAAACTATCCCTGCCTTCAAAGCCCTTAAATCTGGCTTGAAAACCCATCTGTTTAAGAAATATCTTGCATAATAAGGAGGACTGTTCTACTCACTCTTCAGTTCTTCATCCATGCATTAGTTCATGTTTTGACATAGTGTCATCTGTTTGCTGACGCTTTTGTTTCTTGTATAGGCTGTCAATTTTTGTGTAGTCTTTCGTGTGCAATATATTTAGCTCACATCCACACAGTGAACTGTGTTTTACAAATTCAGTCATTATTATTAACAATTACATAATAAACCTTAATACTAAAAAATTCTTTTCAGAAATCAGCTGAAGAGTCCCACTCAAAAGTCAGTCAGCATTTGAGGGTTGCTCATTCATATGCATTTGTAAGTTATAAAGTAGTAATGTCATTTGTAAGTTATAAAGTAGTAATGCCATTGGCATTAATTTTAGATAGATTTAGATGAATGATTTCATATGTGAAATAATTATGAACTATTTATTTAGAAAGAACCTTTTTTCTAAGCAAACTATGATAAGGACTATTTTTTTAAACAGTAATTTAGTGCAGCTTCAATAATGTAAGTTACAAATAACTTTATTTAGTAACTTTTTATAAACATGTAATGTATGGAGCACAAGAGCAATAATTTCTTTGATCAAATTTTTACAAATTCATTTATACATTTTATCAAATTTTAATAAAATTTGTATTCATGATATATATATATATATATGTGTGTGTGTGTGTGTGTGCACATGTGTTTTGCAGTTAACAAAACCAACAATTTCTAAGGCAAGGAACACAGAGTTGGCAAGCTGTGGTGGCTGCATCACCAGGCGTCGTCTGACAGTATGATCATTTATGTGATTAAAATTCTTTGGTTGTTAAGTCTACACGGCAGCAGTTGCAGTACTCTATTATTGTGATTCATAGTTTGTATTGTTTTTTAAACAATGATATTTTATACAGACAAACATTTACATCTTTTTTGGAACTTGCTTTTATAGCCAGATTTTGTTTTTAGCTTAATAATTCAGCCCCTAGTTAATGGTCTGTGTGCTTTCCAAAACAAAAAACAAAAAAAAAACAGAACAACTCTCCATTACCTTCAATATTGTTACAAGTTATGTCCTCATTCATTTAGTGATTCTGGTGGTATTGTGGTAGAGACAAGTTATAAGAGTGGGGATCTTTCATCAAAATCATCAGTCTTCTTTGTACCGTCTGGCACGTGAGGCGACAGCAGGGGACCTCTATCTGGCTCTGTCTGCTGCTGTTTTGGGGGCTGTCTCAAGTGATAGGCATCTGTTCTTGAGGTCCTTTTCAATGGTTTGGCTCGATGTCTCTTTGGGCCTCACTTTGTTCCTCTTTCCCTGCACACCGCATGCCTCCAGACTTAATCCCCAGAACAGCCCTGCGATGGACACCGCAGGGAAAGAGGAACAGAGGTGGCTCACAGAGATGTGGTGGGGGATCTTTATAAACCTTAAAATTTAACTAAGTCACACTATATGGCTCCAATTTAAATAAAGTTTTCATATTGTAAGATCATTTCTCATTTTTCTTCTATGCTGCAGATGTGACCTCATGTCACTGTACAGTCATTATGTTTCAGAGAAACATTGGACTATTTAACCCAGGCAGAAAATCCAGCACTATTGTCAGAGGTGATGCATTTAATGTAAACATTAAGGATGCGGTGAGCATTTTTCACTCTCCATTAGCAAAGCCTTCCATTTGTTTAAATCTCCCTTATTTTTTTCAGGCAGTCAGTTTTATTTCGGTTCACAGTTTAAGAATGGGATATTTGATAATATATTAGAGTTTAACCATTTTGTTTTCTTTACTTTCAGATCCGATACCAGTCTCTGAGTCTATTCAAAGAGATGTGGACATAACTCTGCAGAAAATCCTTGATCATAGTGATGTTGACTATGAAACTGAAAGGTTAATATAACTGACATTCTTTTCATTATAAAAGAGTACATTTTTATGCATGCACCTTGCATTAACAGTTGACAGAATGATCTACTTTTTTAGCCAATATTAGTTTTAACTGCTTAATAAGTTTGTTTTTTTGTAGTTTGTGATATGTGAAATATGTGTGAAAAAGTTCTTTCATGCCTTATGTTCCTTCTGATATCTATCCAAATCCTCACCTTTAGCAAACATTGCCAGTGATAAAGGTAGTTTCTAGATTTGATGCAGAGAAGAATTCAAAGTGTGCTGCTGTGGAAATGTAGATGTATCTGATTGTTTTGTGGCATTGCATAGGAAGAAACCAGCCATGGTCCTCAATATTTTTAATGTCATCACAGTTTTTGTGAGTTTTGAGCATGAAGGATTAAAATTGAGTTGAGAAAGGGATGCAAGGAGATTTGGTCATCTTTTATCTTCAGAGATGACAGTGGTATGCAGTTGATGGTAACACCATCATCTCACCATCAGGATGTCTCATGTCTCAGTGTCACATCTAGAAGGTAAAGAAACAGTACTCTTTGTCTTTGTTATGCATGTGTGTGAGTGTGTGTGTGTGTGGGCACATGCATGTTTGTAATTATATGCATGTAAGTCAATGAAGGGATGTGTTGGACACATGGATGATCCACTGATTTCCTTTAACGTAATGGAGTGGGGGTATTTACTGTGTAATTCTGACCACTGTTTGTAAAGAAACAGTGACCAAAAGTTGCATGATGACTGGTCAACAGTCAGGACCATGGGTTAGAGACCCATTGTTGGTTTAAGTCCATACAAGTTACTCAAAGTTCTTGTTTAAATTGTTTAATATGTTGTTTATATGTATATATATATATATATTTAAATCACTTTTAGTATATGAATATGAGATAAGTCAAAAATCCATGCAAAATCATGTTTATTTTTTTATTTCTGTTCACCTAGTGCCTCTTCAAATAATGGATCAATTAATTTTCAAGAGAGAATGCAGGAAGTTCCCATCTGTGCAGATTCAGAAAACTTATTTCCAAAGGTGTCTTATGCTTTTTTGTTGGAAGATGGGCAGTGATTCCTTCAGCATTTGCCATTAACAGAAATAATTGCTGCTTGTCAGTCAGCACCCAAATTTTAGAACATCCTTATCATCTTTCAAGTGTTACTCTTTTAAAGATTGTTCTAATGTCAAACATAATTTTAAAATGATCATATCATGTTTATCATATCTGTCTTTCTTACATCTGCCATCATAATTTATTCAACACACGACACAGTTCATCTTTCTGTTTTTGTGACAGCTATTATTTGAAATGTTTTAAATGTTATCCAGACTGTGCCATATAAAGAGTTTGCCAATGGCATGCAGTCAGAGTTGACTTCTCAGCTGAAGAAGCATTTCACACACAGAGGTTAGTAAAGTTTTCTGCTTATTTATGTTAAAATATCTTTATAATAAGTATCTTTCTAAATACATATATATATAGCTGAGTCTTTTTTTCTGAGTCTGTATTCTTAACTTTTATATCGTTTGTACTCTCACAGGGGCTGCTAGACCAGAAACTGTAGATTTATGAACAGATAAAATATGCTCATGTTTGGTGGATTTCTTCATGACAGTCATATAAAAAATGTTTGCCACATACAAGCCCATAATTGAAACCATGTATGATTGATTAAAAAATCTTTTCTGAGAAAGTACCAGAGTAGGCACATGTTTAACATACACCTTGTGAAAGCGGAGCTTGATTGTTTCTTTGCATGTTTCAGATTTACTTAGAGAGACATGTATGGAACTAAAGAAATTGTTGAATGAGAAACAGAGGTGAGCTTAATGTGAACAGCACCTGTTTCCACCTAAAAACAACTCTCTTTTTTAAAATGGTCATGCATCCATTTGAAAACATCTTCAAACTTTATAAAACTTTACCATGTATGGTAACAGTGTCTTTTCTGCTTTGCAGAAGTATTTCAGAGAAGCATATGTTTGTTAGAAGTTCTACACCACAGCCAGGTTCTCTTCCCCAGTCTCTTTCAGAAACTTTCTCTATTTTGGATGAAGGTATTTAAGATTCTGATTATTGAAGACAGAATGATGAGAGTTTTCGTGATAATATTTATGTAAATAGTGCCATAGAGCAGAGGTTTTTGGTACGCGTACCACTATGCAAAGGTATGATGGGTGGTATGCGAGCACCATGTGCCAAAATAAAAGGATGTGTATATAAATTTTACGGGGACTGTATGTAGGGTTCAGAGGTGGTACTCGGTGAATTCGAATTTTCAAAAGTGGTACTCGTCTGGAAAAGTTTGAAAACCACTGCCATAAAATATATACTACTGGTAATGGTTTAGGTTTTTACCTCACTCTTCTTTGCTTTATTTGAACTAATTGAAAAAATGATTGTGTATTTTTTTATAGAACAGCTTAGGTTGCAAGCTTGCTTGAAAATTATTAGGAAGATTAACTTCAGACTTTCTGTAACTGCTAGATATTGTCAAAAGCCACCACGATGAAATGGGTTGATTTGGATGTCCTATCGAGAGAGCTCTCATCAGGCTGCCAGTTCAGTTTCAGCCTTGCTGCTTCTGAATGCTGGCATGTGTGAATGAATTGTGATTGTATGCAGGTCTGTGCTGTAATTAGCTGAGGGTCTGGCCTGTGGTGATCTGTGTTGCAGAAGTGAATGTGTGGTAGTGGTGTTGGTTGTGCAGTTTTTGATTATTGTTATAACTGTTTGAGCTGCTCCCTGACTGCACTTAAGCATAAATAAAGTTGTATTGTTTCCCTACTTTGCAACAGACTTTCAAGAAAAGAGGACTAGGAGTGTAGAACTTGTGAACAGAGGAGTTTCTGCTGCACATTCCATCAAAAGACTAGCATCTGTTTCACTGACTTTGAATTGTTCCCCTTCCCAGAAACGAGCATCTGTTTCACAGACTTTAAATCAGTCCTCTTCCCAGAAACGACCATCTGTTTCACAGACTTCGAATCATTCCCCTTCCCACAGTCTGTTTGCAACCTCTGAAACACTTCTGGCACCTGTCCTGATTTGCCCTGCTGAACAGCAGTGCAGGATTCTGGAAACTAACCAAGTGGCAAAAGAGACTAATCATAAGCCAAAAGACTGTGGACATAAAGAAGCAAAAATCTGTTTGCTGAGCACTGAGGATGTGGCTGGAGATGATTCTGCACTCTCTCTTCTTCACTGCAACTCGCTTCTTTCCAGGTTAAATGCCTTACAAGGTAAGAAAAAAAATATTGCCTTTCTGTTCCTGCTATATTCAGAACCATGATGGGAAATTTGCATTCTTAGTTATAAAAATAAACAAACATTTACTTGAACAACTTTGAGAATGTTGCTGTATAAAGAATAATTTTTTTTATAAATAAAAACTGCAGCAGAACTACACTGTAAAATCAACACGTCCCTTCAGCATGAATGGATTTTGGACACTCATTTTATCATTTTAAGGTTAGCAGCAATAACAACAAAACCCTATAAAGCTTCCATCTGGAATTATAGATATAGCACTAGCATGGAATTTAACATTTCTTTGCTGCTGTTATATAATAACTTATCATTTCTGAAAACAATACTGGTAGTTAAACCGTGTGATGTTTATTTTTGTCAGGTGCCAAAGAAAAAAGAATGAAAATGCCAAATGGGGATAGTTGTAGTTTACCAAAAAGGCCTGACCTTACAAGGGCCAATTGCTACAATGATTTGGCTTGTGGTCAAAAGAAATATGACAATGCTCACATCACCAGGGGGCACAAAGAGAATTTGAGGTGTGATAAAAATGTTGAAGAATCCACTTTTGACTCTGGGAGGGAGCAGCAACTTCCACCATGGTTTTGTGTCAAAAAAAGTTGTGTGTTTTGTGAACCTCACCAGTCGAAGGTAAATGAGTTTCACTGTGGTCTATTTTTGAAGATAGAGTTAATTGGGTTAAATAATAATATTCTACATTTCTTGACTGACTAATGTTAAAACTATAGAACACAAACAGGTTTGCAAATAAAATGAGTATCATGTGCTATTTCTTTTCCCACTTGCCTACATTTATTTTCTTTCCTGGGAGACCATCACTCAGTTCCTTATTCTGTCACCCAGGTTGTTGTTGACTATAAAACGGAAGCTTACTTGGCTCAAAGCTGTCAGGCACTTACATTTCTGAAAAGAATGTTTGCGTTTTTAAAAGTCTTTTCTTTTTTTACAAAAAAGGCAGCAGTAGCAGAGTTTTGTCACAGACCAGAGTGTGCATCAAATTTTGTGGAGAATTTGTATGACAGTCACTTGATGATGAAGGACATGCTCTGGAATATCTCTAGCACAAAAAGCAGTGCATGCCATAAGGTAAGTGGAATCATAAAACAGTGCTCAGTACCTCAGGATACTGTTATCTAGTACATCTATTTGAAAATTCTCGCAGTAGTGACTAGTTTCCATATGTGTCTATCGCTATATGCTTAAGCTTCAGCTATTATTTTTGTCTTATTAAGCTTGATATATGTTAAGAAAGTTGCTGTGTCAATTCCTTATTGTTACTGTTCTTGTGATCATTATCATCATCATTGTCATTTTATTTGCACAATGTTAATAAATATTCTTACTTGAATTTGATCAAGTGTGAAGCTTCAGAGGACCTCAATCACAAAGTCATGTTCTCTAACCATCAAGATGGGATTTTCTTGGATGAATTTGATGACAAGAGTGACAAAAGGTTCAAAGGAACTAATTCATTCACTCAGTTGTTGAATGTTGAAGACTGTGATCATGACCTGCTCCCTCCTTCAGGAGATGCTCCTTCCTGGTGCTCAGAGTGGAAACCTTTAGATATTTTGCCAGCACTGCAGAAGCCTTCACTTGACACCCCAAGCCCTCCTGCAAGAATGTCTCCTCATAAACTGTACTGAAGCCAAAACATGACTGCATCTTGCTAGTAATGTTCTGAGAAGGCAGAACTACTATGCCTTCATTTGTTTGGTTATTTGTTTATTGATGCATCTTGAACGTGCATATACAGTAGTTTAAACACACACATACACACTTTCTTTTTCTCATACAGATTCACAAGTATTTATGAATACATATTCTGACATGAATATTAACATCCATGCTTAATTTCACATTCAAACTGTGTCAAGATATAGTTCATAGTACATTCTGCCTGGCATCTCACTATTATTAGAGTTTGCCAGATGTTTATCCATTGGTGCCTTTTCATCTTCCAATTCTCACCAGAAAGTGAAGAAGTAGACAGAGGGTGTGTGTACACATGGGCATGTGCACGATGAGCAAGAAGGTACAAACATTTTTCTTATAGAGGCCAAAGAATTTGACCTGAAACATTTGCACAGATACAAAAGCAAGGACACAAAAGCAATTGATGTCCATCATTTTTTGTGATCTTTGTCTTTTTTGTATGATTTGTCAGGGTTTATTCCTGTAAAGAATGTGATTATGTGGCAGTGATACTTTATTGTTTCCACTTTGTGTTTTTTTAAATAGTTATTAATGCTAGGAGTGCTTAAAGGTACATGACAAGTTTAAACGCCAGAAAATGTCCAAATGTACTAAAAATGTTTAAATGTGTGAGAAAATTTAAAGAATTCTTTTCCAAAGTTACTATTCTTTTTAATGAAAAGCTTTTCTCCTGGTTTCAAAGTACCTTGGAGAAAGCTGTACCAAATAAACAAAATAATGAAACAGTGGACTGGTGTGCTGTATAGAGGAAACTGAATATGTGCACAGAAGTAAAGCTGTTATTTGGGATGTGTGCTCTTGTGTTAGATCACTTCCCCTGTGGATCTGCAGAGAAACAGTTTATGTTTATACATGTATGGCTGAATGTTTCTTATCCAGTTTAATATCAGTTAGCTCCTTTTTTTAAAAGTATAAAATCCTTCATTGTCATTCTGAAGTTTAAGGTGGTGTTCATATATAAGGGCTTTTGCATAGTTCCATTGTGCTATTTCCTATAGAATTTGTAGCATAACTTAAGGTGGGCGGGAGGTGGGGGGCCCTTTGAACACGTGTTCTGACATGACTCCCCACCCACCCCTCTGTACTCTGACCGTGACAGTAGCTACTTCGACAGATTCTCACACCCTTGCTGCAGCTATCCTCTCGAAGCAATAAAGAATCAGTCTCTGTTTATATCACTCTTGTACCTGTACTACCCGAGTTGTCAGCCGACAGCTGCTCACCAGAGTCCGGCAGCAAATGCAGCTGACCAGCCAGCCACATCGGTATAAGTTGCCGACGTCATCCAGACTGGATGATCCAGTCGACAAATATCAACACAGCACACAGGACCTTGATTCACAAAGTAAGCCCTGCCTACAGTTTTACTTCTGTTGATGTAATCAGCAAAATATTCATGCAACAACAACGTGCGTCTTCTGGTGTTAATTTTACGTTTTGTAGACCGGCCGGAGTCTGAATGGCCAGAACACACCAGATGAACAATTGTCGATAAAAGAAATTTATAAACACGAAAATTCAAGTCGTGGTGAGAGAAACCAGCTTCAGTGAAATGAACCCCCTATCGACCTACACCTTCGAAATTTGAGATGACCAGTGGCGTAGGAACAGGGGGGGGGGCAAGGGGGCAGCCGCCCCCCCCAAAAAAGATTAAAGAATGTGAACGTTATTCATTGTCAGCATGGAGCTTGCCCCCCCCCCCCAAAGCCGAGCATCTTCCTACGCCACTGATGACGTGTTGTGATTGTGCAGTTGCTATTTGCCATACATTACTAAAGTTTTCGACGCCTATAGTTTTATTATTAATTGAAAAATAACAAATCCTCACGGACAACAACAAAATTGTCGCAGGCTAGACCTTGTAACCTCTCTTAAAGTCCACAATACGAAAACAATGCTGTTTGTTTCAGGACAGGAGACCCATGTACTCAGGACAGAAACAACAGTTGGATCAGAAATGTGGCGTAACAGCCACTAGAAACTTATCTCACTGCGTAAGAAGCTGATGTTAAATTATCTCTCACAGATTCATTGTCAGTTGTAATAATCATGCAGCAAACGCAACAGCAACTGCTAACCCGACCCGACGTCAGAATTATTTTAAAAAATACTGGCGTAAGTTTATTACATTAAAAAAAATTATTTGGCTTAGTTTATTACATTTTTTTTACAAATGATTGTGGCTAGATTATTATTTTACAAATTTTTGCGAACAACTTCGTTTCGAAAGTGAGATTTTTTTACATTTTCACTTTAGATCATTGTTACGATGGTGAATAATGTCATTTGCTAATCCTGCTTTGATTATCCTATTATTTAATTTTACAGAAGCCGTTTTAAAAAAATCTATCAAGCTTTGTACTCGACATCTCACGTTTTGATAAGAAAAGGTTTGTAGAATGTCGTCTGTCAGTATCACCCGTTACTAACAAAAAATAAATAAATAAATAAAACAAAAACTAAAAATGCAAAAAATCGTGAGGTTTTTTCTGACCGAAGAGTAAATGCGTATCTGTCTGTATGTATAGTCGACAAAACGCTCGCTTGCGCTGGACACTAACGAGGGTAAAGAGAGTGAGAGATGTGGAACCGCTGACTAGTCCAGCCACTAGCGACCAGTGAGTCCAGCAGTAGCATGAAGAACTGGCCGTCAACATCTTCACACCCATTCCCTCTTTTTCTATTCCGGGTAAACCACGAGAAGCGCACGTTTCATGCAGTCGTCAATAGAGAGAGAGAGAGGATTTTAAAAACATCCGCAGGCAGTGACGTAATTGGACGTAGAGTTTTTGTCGTGCTCGTCCTTCACTTCCGCTGTCCGACGAGCTAATTGGAACCTCGGGCCAGCAACAGCTTATAGATTTTAGATACAGAAATCATAGACGTCTGTGATTTTAGACGTCAAACAAAGTGAGGCATGCGGTAGTTCCGAGTGGAAACGGATGCTGAGGGCGACTCAGTACTGTCAGGTCTGCTCCCGTACCCTCCCTGAGGCCTACGAGGTGCAAACTTGGATGATGGATGGTGGCAGGAGGGAGAAGAGGGGGAAAGAGCTGTCGGAGACAGTGTCTGTGAATGTGCATCCTGTTTCCTAAGCTGCGGCTGGTCTCGGAGAGTTCACCCAAGGTAAGGTCGCGGGACCGTGGATGTAAAAGGTCTCTTTTAGTCTTACAGTGCTGAAGCTCACACTAACGTGTCTACACTGAATCCGTTTTCGCACACACGTGATTTGAAAAGCGTGCACTTGATAATACGTCACACCAATGAGTCGGTTTTCACAGTGACGTGTCGAATAAGCCTCCGTCGTCATATGACTTCCATTTGCGTCACTGGCAGACGCTGCCTGAACAAGGAAGATCACGATCTTCCAGGTTCGTCTTCGTTCCAGACCTACTGTAGCCATTGCTGTAGCTGCCACGTGGTAATGTTTTTACTGTAGCCGGCATCCTGTCATTGTCAGGGTCATTATCGTTAACATATTCCTGATTATCATTTACATGATCACTCCTACAAGTTTAAACCATAAAAAATGAAGTAGCACTGATAGTTAATTTTGTGTGTGCGTGCGTGCGTGTGTGGTGGGTGCCAACTTGCCTCAGGAGAATGTAGTTACAGATGACCGAACCCGGAGAAGTAAAAGCGAGCTGATGGTGGAGTTGGAAGAGATGCTCGTGATTAGAAACAAGCCGTCACTCGACAAAACGTCACACAATGGTGTTCAAAGAGTCAGTTTTCTCATAAACAACCGACATTTGATAATACGTCACACAAAGTTGATTACCATAGTGACGTGTAGGATGAACTTTGGTCGTCATGTGATTTCTTTCTGCGTCATTGGCAAGCGCTGTCTAACAAGGAAGCAGATTTCCTAAGTGGCGATATTTCGCTATATTCTATTCCAGCTTTCTTGAGAAGGCACGGGAGAAGCAGAACCGATCCTTAAACTGTTTAAACAGTTTCTCTCTCTCTCTCTCTCTCTGTGTGTGTGTGTGTGAGTGAGAGAGAGAGAGAAACTGTTTAAACAAGTTTAGTCTTTTATGCCATTATTCTTACCTCAGCCCCACCTCCTCCTCCCCACCTCTCACACACACTTCGAACTCTTTACTTAAGTGTCACAGAACGAAAGAAAGAATAATAACAATTAAAAAAAACTACATCGATAAGAAAATGAAGTAACGGTCGTATCACACACGCATGGTACGACCAGCAGTCTCGGCATGTCACACACACACTCGCACGCACACGCAGTCTCAGCATGTCAGAGACGGAGTGCTGCAGGCTCCTTAGAAACTAGGCCAGCGTTCTGCTCACACGACAGCCTGCGTGACGTATATGGACACCCACCTCCAGCTCCAGAGTCGAACAACAATACATTAGCACGTGCGTTTTACAAAAAAATATTTTAAAAATAAGCCGATGACCAACGTCAACGCTTAGAACGAACCTCTTGATCATGATGCGAGGCGTATGCTGCGCGGCCATTAAAAGCGAATGTGTGTCGTTGATCGGCATATTGGTGTCGGTGTTGTCGAAAGAACTTTTTAGTCGACAGCACTGTTGTAGTAGATGTTGCTGCTTTTAAAGCTTATTTTGGTAGAAACAGCTAAATACCATTTTAAAATACTACTCAGTTCCTGAAAGGTCTTGTGGGATTCTATTATTTCCAATGATGTGTTCGAGCTCGGTACAAAATGATAAATATTATTTCTTAACCACAAATGAAGAACGCCTATTCGTTCTCGAGATAACTCCGACAGATATCAGAAATATACATGGATACATTGTCAACGGTACAAACAATGGGTTGTCAATAACGTCATGTTTGAATTCTTTCTGTTATTTAAAAAAAATGTTCCCCCACTAGATCTTCCATTGTTAGAAGCATGCACGGGGTGAGCTTCTCTCAAGGCTCGCACGTGAGACCCAAGAAATCGTGGGAGCCTTCACCTGTCCAGCGTCTCAACTTTCGACTGTGTCGTATTTCATAGCAATAATGTGAACAAATCTAACCTTGTCTTATTAAACAGCAATAATGGAAAGAACGCTGATTAACCTAGGCTTCTGTAAAATATTGCTATGTAACATTTTCGGTGACACTATCTTTGAACTTGTTTTCGCCAAAATATTATGAGCACGTGTTTGTTTGTTTGCTTGCTTGGGGAGGGGGAAATGGGTAATTTACAGTGTCAAAAAGCGGTTTCAGTAGGTGACGTAAAGATCTGCACATTAGGAAAGTTTGTAATGGAGGTAAATACAAATTACTGCATGCTGAGGTTGCATACAGGCGCTCGCGCATGCACGCCTTCACTCACGCGCGCGCGCATACACACGTGCGTCACAGCCATTATGCCGACAGCCTACATCCGTTCCCTGATGAGCGACCTTCCAGGAAAGGCTATATCTGGGGAAATATTTCATCCATGCGGCCTCACTTCCCTTCCTCTCTAACAATATATTATCGTCAAAAAAACAAGAAGAGTTAGCTACAAAAACAAAAAGAAAGAAAGAACTATGCGTGTCAACGTAATCCATCAACGACATGCTAGGTGTCCATGGCGGATTGTGCAGATCCGGGTTCAGATATATGGATGTCACACCTAACACAGAGAGGGTCGTGGTTGGTTTTTCTCCGGATTCTCCAGTTTTTTATCCCACACTAACCCCCGCCCCCTCATCCTTTGTTTTCATCTTCCTTCACCCCCTACTGGCTGATAAAAGAGCAGAGTTATCAGATGTTCGAAGCATTTTCTTATCGAATAAACCAGCCAATCAGCGAGAAGGAAGTTGGTGATGTTACACGAGAACAGACACTTTACATAAAACGGAGAAGAAGAAAAGAAAAAAAAACTACTGTTCACGATAATGAGATAATCAATTTTTTAATCTGACAAGGCTGCAGTGGGTTGTTGTTCGACAGCAAAGAGTTAATCCAACACCTTGTACTAGCAGCACAAATGTGTCAAGAAAAAAATGGTCCTGGAATAATAATAATAATAATAATAATAATAATAATAATAATAATAATAATAATA
Source organism: Marisa cornuarietis (assembly GCA_004794655.1). Lineage (NCBI taxonomy): Eukaryota > Metazoa > Mollusca > Gastropoda > Architaenioglossa > Ampullariidae > Marisa > Marisa cornuarietis. Next base: position 10,097,054 of record SMMW01000585.1, read on the forward strand.
ATAATAATAATAATAATAATAGCGCATTTCCCCGTAATATGCTGTACACGAAAGAGTAAAATAAAAAACGAACCGACAGTCAACCAAACAAGAAACACAAGCATCAGCAAATGGATGACCTCATGGCAAAAACATGAACGAAGAGCATGGATGAAGAGAAAGAACCGAGGAGATAGCGAAACAGTACATTTGTTTATGAAATGTATATTTTAAATAGGTAGGTTTTGAGACTGTACATAGACAGTAGACACAGTTGGAAGAGAAAGGGCCCCGACAAAGAAGCGGCTGCCACATTTCTCCTGTCTGATACGTGGGGCAGAGAGGAGGTCAACACAAGCAGGCCTGACGAGAGGAGGGGGGGCAACAGGGGAATCTGGTGTACCCGGGCCCGCGACTGTGAATGGGGCCCGGCCTTGGTCCTCATTTACTAACCACTCATGTGTAAACAATTCATGTTGAAGTAGTGATGTAGATTCTTGTACACTTGTCCTAATGTTTGCAGTCTATATTTCGTTATTGAATGAAATGTAGATATTGACAATCGAATTTTAAACATATTATTATGTATTGGGGAAATAATTTACTATTACAATTACAAGGGGCCCGGAAAGTCGTCTGTCCTTGGGCCCGTGCTGGCTCTCGGCGGCCCTGGCTCCGATGGTAAGGCGTCAGCAACTCAGGAACGGTAGTTATCACGGAGTTTTTTAACTTCGTGGTAGTTATGAAGCGAGAGTAAGTCATTGCCCTGGAAAACTCAAGGATAATCGTTTCCCAAGTTATAAAGTGGTATCCAGACCCCGCATGTGTTGTTTTACCCTTGGAACCGTACTTGTAAAGCGGTGTCCTAAGGTAAAGAATCACGAAGTAGTGTCCGTGGGGTCTGGACACTGCTTTATAACTTCGGAATGAGACGGTTCTCCTTCAGTTCCCCATTTTGCCCTGGGGAAAGGATTTACTATCGCTCCATAACTAAGGTTACTGACAAGTATGCTGGGACTTAGCCATGAAGCTGTCATCACAGAGTGGTGATCATGTAATTAATGAGAGATGGAACTGGCAGCCAACGGAGCTCGCGGAGGAGGGGTATAGACAACTTTTCACTGATGGAAAAATATTATTAAGCGGTCTAGCCCCAAAATCTGATCGCTGGAAAAATGAAGACAGCTTTCTTTATGCAGATGTTTGATAAAGTGCACGATTGAATAAGGCAATCGATAAGCCGCAAAAGTTAAATCTGTCCTTAAAATAGACCACACTTGGACCTAGCTTTCAATTAAGAAAAACAATAGCGTCACGTGACCCTGTACACGGGATGTCCTCCCGCTCACTGCACCAGAGGCTGTGGGCGATCTGTCAACAACGAAAACAAATTGACATCTCAGTGCGATGCTTATCGAACATGAATGTGACATGAGGCGGGAAATGAAATGTCTATTGTTGACAGCTTAACGCAGCCTGCAGGATCGAAGGGCACCTGTCGTGACTGGAGTTTTTCTATGTTTGTATCGCCATGGATTCGTATAAATCACTCCAGATTTGACATGACTGTTTTTCTGTATTTATTATTATATATTACATTTATTATTATTGTTGTTATTATTATTATTATATAAACTGATAGAATTGGTCCAACGTTCGTTCTTATTTATAACAGCATAAAATTGATTTGATGTACATTCATGTTTGTACACTTATCAATCGTATTTATTTCTTTTTTAAGCGTGTGTGAGTGTGCGTGTGCGCGTTTTGTTACTGAGCATGTGACTTCATGAGTTTGGGCGCCACTTTTAAACTTGTTTATCTACTGAATGATCGCAAGTTCCAGACCTAACACAGCTAAGGACTGTAATCTAAGACTGGAGTTCCTTTTCGACGACTAGTATAGTGACAAGGGTAACAAAGAGACTAGGCAGGCGGTGTGGACAATGCAGGGGCGTACACAGGAAGGCAGCTGCAGCAGTAGCAACAGTACGTCACAGGAAATGTTTGTGTGTGTGTAAGTGTGTGTGTGTGTGTGTGTGTGTGTGTGTGTGTGTGTGTGTGTGTGTGTTTCTAATTACGCAGAACAGACATTAAGACAGGCAAAACTCATCAGTGACCGACTTAGAGCCAATTGAGGAAGTTGCCGACCCGGACAAGTCCCGTCCATGCGTCCTTCAAATTTGTTCCCACAAGTCCACACGGCGCCATGTTATGTCAATTTTCCGACCTGATTCTGGCGCAGTTTTTATCACTAGTGATATTACATAGTTGTTTTCGTAATGTTTGCCACATTAGTAACAATACTAGTGTGCTAAATCTCTCTTGACCATGCTGTGCCATTAATTAATATTAACTGTATCGTACTGTGTAGCTAATTATCAACTGACTAGTCTCTTGAACCTTGACTCAATGTATCTTAACTGTGATTTACTGAGCTCTCATAAAATATATCAGACTGTGTAGTCTGTTTATCAATCACTGTGATATTCTGTGTAAAATAATAAGAAAAATAACTGCGGTTTTTTTTATTGGTTTATTTTGTGGCAAAATGCTACCACTTTGAGGTGTCCCGAGACGAAGTCTACAAAATTTACAAAAATAAAAAAATAAAATTCTGAAACAAAGAAATAAAAACTCCCATTAAGCATCCCTCGAATGCAAACTGAGAACTTTAATATCAACGCACGGACTGATACACAAACAAGTCACGGTCAACATAAATTTTTATTATTGTTTTTTTTAAATCCTGAAATACGGTTATCTGTGGAAGATTCTCACAGATATCATTTCATTGTTCATTGTCATACATATTATCTGTATTTCTTTTGCGAGAAAGTTCGGCCCAGCTCTGTCCTTGCAAGACTTCATACCATCCCTCATCCTGATTCGCCGCTCACTCACAGCAGTGCACGCGCAACAGTAGTAGTCTCCGCGACCGAAGATTTGGACCTCGGACGTGCTTGGACTACTATACCACGGAGTTTCATATCCACGGAAAGTACATGTAACTCAACAGCTTTGACGTCACTGGCGGCGACAGCAACGGCGCGGTCTGGAAACGAGGCTGTGAAGCGGATGGGACGCAAGGCCTCCCTTGTCATCGTCAGGCGCGCAGACTTCACTGTCAGACGCTCTGCGCAAGTGGGTGCATGATTCACATCCGGCGCATCGAGTCGGTGTGGCTGTGTGACAGCTACAGCGGCAAGGCTCCCCAGACAGCAGGGGAGGTGTGGGGCACCCAGGCCAAACCAGACAGCGGGTACTAAATAAAGACGGCTCGGTCGTCTGGTCGTTGACGACGGAGCTGATAAGTCTCATATTGTACGGCTTCGATGATGTGTCGCTACGCTCTTGAACATACTCCGTCCTACCCCATCCCCTCCCCCCCCCCACCTTCGACATCCCTTCCGTTTGTTTGTTTGTTTGTTTGTTTTTGTTTTTTTTTTTGTCTATCCAAGACCAAGTCGTTCTTTGTGTCTACAAAAAAAAATTTGTTTTCTCCTGGGGCTTGCTATCCGACCCGAGTCTTTATGCTTTCGAATAACATCATTAGATCACAGCTAGTGCCCTGACCCCTCCTGCCATAGCAAATGAATTTTTTAAACTAATAAGCCAGTAGCCACTCACTAGCCTAGCTACAACTCACGGTAATAATCGCAATAATCGTAATTCCTATAATTCTGCTGGAACCACTTGTTGCATTTGTGAAAGCTATCCAGACCCCACAGATGATGCACAGTGGTGCAATACAGCTTGGGTCATAGCTGTCTGTGCAACCAGAGAGAATAGACATTAATAGATAACTCAGAGGTAAGCAGATTATAGTCTAATGTTACAGCAAAGGAGTCCGAACCCTAAGGCACGCAAGCTGGCCGAGGAAAGGGACGCTAAACCTTCACTCGTTTACAATCGTAAGGTCACGTGGTTCGTTTTATTATTTTATTTATTATTTTTTTAAAGATTTTGTTAAAAGAGATGAAGTATTTCGTGCGGCACAGTAGTGCAGGAAACAACAACATAAATATTTCATCTCTTTTAACGAACTTAGTAAATAAAAGTGTTTTTCTTCATCTATTGCTTTACCAGTGCTTTCAACGGACCCTGCCAGAGAAAAGCTGTTGGAGGGCAGATGAGATGGTGTCGAGCTGGATGAGGATAATGGTGAACTGATGACAGGAGATAAAGAAGGACGATAATATCTCAACACGAGTGTAGGAGATTGAACGATCTCAATTTTGCACATTAACCTCATTTTGTCAAAACAATAAAACTGTTCGTAGCGACACACTGAGAAGAAAGAGTACACCTCAAGAAGAGGTAATTCGAATTAAATATTTAAAAAAATCGAAAAAAAATCTTTCGAGTGTTGTCTGTGAAATTGTGAAGCTGTTTGTACGAACGCCAAATGACCCAACCACGCTGTCTGCAAATACTGAAAAGTAAGGTTTAGTACTGAAGTTTCTTGGAGCCACACCCCTCCCAAGAAATGTGTGTGTGAGAGAGAGAGAGAGCCTCTATTACCTCTTCCCCATCCATTCAAAAACCCCTTCCACCAACTTCCATGACTGAAGTGTTTGCGTTTGTTGGCACGCGCATGTATGTGAGTGTAAGTCCTGCGACATTTCTTGATAATGTCTTTCAAAGGTTTCTTTGCAGAAGAGCAATTAATTGTTTTGACGGTGGGACTGGTGGGAGTCGGGGTTTCTAACAATCATGTCAACAATAAATTCTTCTACAAACATGAAATCGAACTGTCGGTCTGTAAGGGCACAAAGACATTGTTGATCATCAAGCAGTAGCTTTGATGCTGTATTGAAATATGTACGAGAGTGCTTATAAGTATGTGTGAGAGAGAGGGTGAGAGAGAAGAGAGAGAAATTTAGGAACAGATTGAGGTGTTAAAAGTATATTTGCATGCAGTGTATAATTTTCCCTATATATGTGCGTGTGTGCGTGTGCATAAACAATGTGACTTTTTCTGATTATTTCTTCTTGATAGCTAGAGTTTAATACTCATCTGTACGTGTACTCGTCATTTCAGGGATATAAATATGCACCGAGTGTTTATTTTAACGGCCAGTTCCTTTTTAGAATTTTTGCCGAGCAATTTTCGGAAAACATAATTATGTTTGTCGTGCGGGTGAGGGTGTTGCAAACGGCGAGATAATCAGTTTCTACTGATTTTATTCCATTCATATAATAGGCCTCTTGCCTGTCTTTGTGGGATGATCATGATGTCGTCTTTAAGAGACGCATACAGGATGCTTTGTGAGTGATTAAATGAGTGAAAGCCAGTAGAACTTCTTCTGGACGTCGCTCTTTACTGCGAAATAATCTTAGACCAACGCTATACTACAGTTAGCGGTATGCATTGGTTGTGGGTGTCATTATCCTACCACGTGGGCTTTGCGTGGGTGCATTGGCACTGAACGTCGCGAAATTCCAGGTGGACGAACACAGTGTGTACGTTATCTTGACTATGTTTACACGATGTGTGCGAGCGTTTGACCATCTGCACGTTCATGTATCAGACTGACTGACTGACTGACTGACTGACTATTGCTTAGCTCCAGAAAGAGTGTGTGGCCATCTCTCAAAGCTACCACTACATCATAGAACCGCTGTAATCCAGTCATAATCCAATTAAAACAAGACCAGTTAAAATCGACTTGTATGCACATATACGCGCGCACACGCACACACACACACACACACACACACACACACACACACACACACACACACATACACACACACAGATCAGGGAAGACACTAAAATCACACAAACTTCCTCTTTGTTGGCCGAAGAACCGTCTTGGTGTGTCGCTACGTCATATGACCGTAGTGTTATAACTGCGTGTAAACAACCCATGTCGACCTCCTGTCGTCTGTTCAGTGGCCACTTGAATGGAGGACTTCGGTCCAGCAACACGCCATTGTTCTGGGTCGGAGAACACTGGAAGCGTGTGATGATGTGGAGATTAAATCCTGCTTGCAGCTATACAGTTGTAACTACAGTTCCTGCGACTGCCTGCTTAGCACGCTCCATAAAGTAGTGAGCGGGTATTCATAAAGCACGTTTTACCCAGCCAAGTACCCTACCTGGGTAAATCGGCTACCCGTAGACAGCTGCTAAAACTCTGTATTCATGGACTCAGGGTAGGGGAGGGGATCGGTGTTTTACGCCGAACCAGCAACTAAGGCTATATCACGGCAAGGCAGCCAGTCCTGGATGCTACAGATGCCACACGCAGAGAAAGAGCATGTTTAAAAGAAAGACAACGTAAAGTTACATGAATGACAAATGTCTTTCGTGTGAATGAGCTTAGTTTGCTACAGGATAGATTTCTAAAACCCAATGGTACAAATCTTCAAACATTTCCTCTCCTTCGTTGCGCTACATTCCCCAACCATCTACAGAGTCAAGTACCCACTCCACAGCTATATTAATTGGAAGAAGCACGATGCGTCACACGGGTTTCGAACCGGCCATGGGCACACCTTCAGGTTCTCTAGCATTTGCTCTAACTACTAATGACTATAGTCTATCCGCTTCTCCTGAGAGATGAACTGTGACTAAGTGCACGGGTACTCTTTCCACATATTTCATGGTTCGTAGTTCATTACATGATGCTAACTCCCAAAATTTTGGTGAATAACATATTCGCGAGATACAATCTTTCGTTCGTTTATGCATACTAATACTAAAGGGTCGTTCGAGTTGAGCGTACCATGATCTCCTGTCTGTATGTCCTTCGAACTATCAGCTAACGCTGTCTGTGATAATGGCGATTCATTCGACGATAAGTTTGTGTCAGCTTCATTTGAAATTCCCTCTCGTGGGTGATGTCACTCGTTGTCACGAAATGTACGGCTCTGAGCAAACATATTGCCGATCATTGCCAAGCTCTCTCGTTGCAAAAAATGTTTTACCCACCTACATAACAAATCTACATTTATTTCTAAACTGCTTTAAAGACGTGAGATCCTCTGATCAACCTCCCTTTCAAGGGGATGGGGATCTGAGGAGTGCAGGGGGGGGGCTGGGCGAGTAGAGGAGAGGAGAGGGAGGGGTTTGGGGAGGTTTGGGAGCAGGGTCGCTGCTCCGTTACCCCGCAGAACTGTTTACTGTTGCTGCTGCCCTCTTTCCTGGTGTTTTCACTTCCTCTTGGTGTCGAGGAGGCCTGCCAAATCCGCAGTTGTGGTGTACTTTGCTGGTTGCCAGTTCCCTAATGTTACTCTATTCTAGACGTCTATTTAGTTTTAGGTACTATATTATTCACATACTGTATTAGTTTCTGTTGTTTGCTGTTCCAGTGGAAAAAGAGTTGCAAGCAGCTTTATACTTTTTCCAAATACCCTCAAACCATCGTGCAGAGTTTTAACATATTGTCAGTAAGTGTATCATGTTAAAGCGGGTTGATCTCCAGTGTGTTGAGGGAGGGGCAAGAATGCACTCAACGAGTATTATCAGCATCTTTCGTATACATTTTCATATGTTCTATCACATACACATATCCCATATCAGTGGCGTAGGAAGATGCTCGGCTTTGGTGGGTGGGGGGGGGGCAATCTCCATGCTGACAATGAATAACGTTCACATTCTTGCCTTCCCAGCATCTTTTTATGGGGGGGCGGCTGCCCCCTTGCCCCCCCCCCCGTTCCTACGCCACTGCATATAAACACATATACACAAAGACGCAAGAGTGACAGAAGGCAGTTGAACAGGGGAGGGGGGAAGGGACGATCAGGTGACAATGAAGGGTACGCAGTAGGTAACGGTGACAATCAAGCATGAAGCGAGTGTGCCTTTGTCGTTTGCAACCGTCACACGTGACGCACCATGCACCCACTTAACACAGGAAGGTGCTCACACGATAATGCTTTCCACAGCACGCACACACGTTGAGACACATATACAGGAACATGCACAAACAATGCGAGTTTACCTTAAACAAACATGTACAATCGCGAACAGGATTTTGCCTCACTCTGGGACGTGTACGACACTGCTTCAATATGTTGGGGTTAGTTCCCCACCACACTGCATTCTTGTGAAAGATAAAAGGTGACATATTTATTGGTCGTAGTGTAAAGGATGAAGAGTCACATAGTGGCTGTGGTGTTAACTCCAAATGGTCCACTGTCTCTTGCTCAGCATGTGGAAGGCAGAGTCCGGTCATCTTCGTCTCCGCCTGGTGAAACCATGTTGCAAGTCAAAAGCAAAAGTAACAGAACAGAATAAAATGGGCTCTTCAAAGGGTTGTGTTAGATAATGTGTAATGAAACAGGGCAACACCTTTAACCCTCCTCTGACCCGCTGTGACACTTTAACCGTCAGAAAACGCAAAAGCAAAAGTAAGAATCTTTACAACAAACAATCGCACAGGAGTGACGCGATGGACTTATTGGGTCGTGTCCAGAGGAAGGCATTGTTACACAAATGCTGATAAAGCCCACGGGACAGACCACAGACTTCTATGAGCTAAGAATAGAAATCTGTAGGACGCGCCGTCCAGACGAGCAATCAAGTGGCGGTAGTGGAGAAAAGTTGGCTTCCGTTCTTCCTCAAGCGCGCGCGGAAAGCTGAGCTCGATGGGGTCTAACCAATGAAATGACGCTGACGACGCGAGGGCGCTTATCATTACTTATTGCTTACAACTCAGCCAATAGAACCTCAGGGCAGGGGTTCACATAAGGCCGACGGGTGAGGCTTTGTTTTTCAGATATTCGCCAGGCGAGTAATTAAAGAAAAACTTCTGGCCGCGGAAGAACGAGTTGTGGATGTTTCCCTGCAGTCCCGGAACTGTTTCGGGTTAAATACTCTCACACACTGGATCTAAAGACGAAGGTAAAGTAACTTTAACTTCATGCGCTTGCAAAGTTGTTGTTGCTGTGTGTGACGTCACAATGTTCTGTGGAGTCGAGTTCACTAGGAAATCGTTCGTATAAAAATCAGATCTCCGCCTTTATTTTCATAAATAAAATACAGAGGCAGAACAAAACAATGCGTGGATACCCTACCCCATGCTGCTGCACTCGAGGAGCCTTCTCCTTTAAAAGAAAAAGCTTTTGCTTTATTTAAGGTGCCGTTGTAAATAAAATGCCAAGGAACACATATTTTTATTCTTTGAAATATACCATTCTAAGTTCACTTTTTTTCATAACAATCCTCTTTTCTACTTTTCAACCTACCGGCAGTTATTGGCGCTTTGGAGTCCACTTTGATTTGTCTTCCACAAAATGAGCAAGTATTTTCAGTTCGCTACTCCTGATTGCAAAAATCTCCTGATACATTTCTTAAACAGAAGGCAGGTTATGCAAACACCAACATTTACACTTCTCTTACATGCTGCTTTGTGATACAATAGCGAAGTCGTCGTGGCCGAGTGGTTAAGGCGATGGACTAGAAATCCATTGGGATCTTCCCGCACAGGTTCGAATCCTGTCGGCGACGCATTTCTTTTTCTTTTGGTTAAAGCCGCGGTTCTCAGCCTGTGCTGACAAGGGGGGCGCGAAAGCGGTCATTTTCTTATATCTCATATCGGTATTTGTGGCTAAGGGGGGCGCGCGGACACACCTTTTTTCGTCTTGGGGGTGGGGGGGTCACAAGTAAAAGGTTGAGAAACGCTGGGTTAGAGGGACGAGGGAGAATAACATAGCTTCTGTTGCTGATATTGTCTGAATGATAAATAATAACTTTCTAAGGCCACTCTATTTTTCAATCGTCATGATTAAGTTTCGGATTAAATCTTATCGCTAAAATTAAGTCTGTATCCATCGGCTGAAAGACTATTCTACACACTGAAAGACTATTAGAATAAGCGTGTAGTCAGAATAAAATGCAACCGCAACCAGCAAATATCCCCAGAAAAAAATAATAATAACCAACTCCATTGCAGGAACTAGGCTAGCAGCTACGGGTGAATAATTTTCAGAGTTCTGGCAAATATGAAGCATAAAAGCCTGAAAGCCATCCTAATGAAAACGAAAACACATTTACTAGCGTGCATTTGACATCCGGGAAGTCAAATAAAACGTTAGCAGGACGCTAACGAACACAAGTAAAGGTACATTTGTGTTTCTTAGGTCCCTGGCTACGGGGACTTTTATTACGCATGTCTGTGTTTACTGTAGATGTTTTTGTTTACTGTACATTCCATCGCTGTACAAACTTTTTTTTCTTTGTTCTGGTCCTCCATCAAACCCAAAAATCTAAAACTGAAACTGACAAAAGTCAAATTTGTTTGTGCGCTGTCATACAGAAAGTAGACATATGAGACGGGGGTGGACAAACTTTGTTATTAACATCCAGTGGACGAGCTGTTAGCATTACAGAGATAATAAATACAGTCTGAACGGGCGATGGGGCAATGATTAGAGCTAGAATTATTGCTTCCCTTTGTCGTGATAGCTTGGGGACAAATGACCAGTTCGGGAGCAAACAATCTTGACAATCATTGATCAAATCTTTACTCATTTTCCATCTCTCTAACCATTTATCGTCCTCCGTGTTTCCTTCCTTCACTTGTGTTACATTTTAAAACTCATATCAGATGAACACCACTTTTACTTTTTAAAAAAAGGAACTGTTTTCATAGAATGCTGCATGTGACACATTAGAAACTTCATGTGGTGTATTGTTGGGAAAATAAGTTGTGAAGATGGGTTTCAAACAAATCGGAACAATGGATGCCGTGTGGAAGAAATGTGTCAGTGACGCACGACTTAACGTTTTGCCCTTTCGCCTCCAAGCACGTCTGACTGACGATTCGAGAAGAATCACAAGCTGAAGTTACTGTGGTGGCCAGCAGAATATGCGGATTTGACAATGGTGGCCTGATGGAGAGTTTCCTGAGTGAAATACAGCGACGTAAACGCCGTCACCGGAATCTACCGTCCAATAGGAAGCACGCTGGAACAAGAGAAAAAAAAAACACTCTTATAAAGAAAACCACCAAATATATAAAATTTAAGAAACAACAAGCAATGTGTAATGTCATCTACTGCTCAGTGAATTTTTTGTGGGGGGGGGGGATATTGAGACATACTAAATGTCTATAAATCAGCTACTGATCAGTGGGTCTGTAGGAGATCGTGTTAACCCATATGAGCTCTTGACAGGGGAAGGTTGTAGAAGAGACTAATCGGGGCGACTGATATCAGATCCTTTGCTAAGACTTAGTCTTGGAATCGTGGCTACTCCAGCACAACACTACTCAGAACAAGAGCCTGAGGAGGCTGTTCCGGATCTCGTACAGGGAACAAAACCAACGACAGCCACACTCGTAGAACACCACTCGCAACAGTCAAGTGGCGTAAGCTGGTCTAGTTCGGCGATGTGACCGGGGACGACACTAAGACTGTCCTTTTATGTACCTTGGAGGGAGGTGGACGCCGAGGTGTTCGGAGGAAGAATTGGTATACGAAAGGGAAGGAGGCAGCTGGTCGGTCTGTGTAGGACCTGCTCACCATCGCTCAAGACATGCCCGAATGGTGGGCCTTGTCAACTGCCGCGTCTATTAATAAGCTCCCTTCAGCGACGGGTGCAGTCAACGAACGAACGAACGAATATGTCAGTTGCTGATCAGTGAGACTTTTGTGGGGGGCTTAAATCTCTGTATGCCAGCTGATATTGGCTGATATTGAGATACACTAAACAAATATATGCAAGCTACTGATCATGTCCAGTTTATCTTCCAGTCTCTCGCAGATGTTCATATACACGCAGCATCTGTATGCCGACTAATGATCAGTGAGTCTCTTGTGGACATGGGCACCAAGCTTCAGAATTCGATGATCTCTTTAATAGGATCCAGCAAAGTCCATGATACACTAAATTACTGTTTCTCACTTTACTCGGACCCAGTAAAGTCCATAATATACTAAACGACTGTTTCTCTTTTTACTCGGACCCAGTAAAGTCGAAAATACACTAAACTACTGTTTCGCACTATCCTGACCCAGCAAAGTCCATAACGCACCAAATTACCGTTTCTCACTTCACTAAATTACTGTTTCAACTTTGCTTGGACTCAGTAAAGTTCATAATACACTAAATGACTAAATGACTGTTTCTCACCAATGAATCTCCAGCAGCTACAGGTTGCCATTTTGCAGAAGCTGGCAAATTGTAAAACTCCATTTCTAACCACTGTTACCTTATATGTACTCCCGAAGGTGAAACAGCAAAACAAATTACACTGCTATTGATGAAACACTATTCGTGCTGAGTTCAGCAGTTAAGAAAGCTTATAACATACCCTTGTAACATTTCATTTCTCACCGCACCTGTCTTGACAATAGCCGGGTACTTCACCTGTGTTACCACACTCGGATATATAGACCTCGACTGGAGGGGGGGGGGTGAGGGGAATTAGTTTTACGCCGAGCCAGAAACTAAGGCTATATCACGGCAAGGCAGTCAGCCTTGTAAACAGATACCACATGCAGAGAAAGAACAGCGTGCCCGAGACAAAAGCTGAACCCAGGACAGCCAACCTTCACTGTATTGGTGCCAGGCGCTAACCGTTGTGCAACTGGGCTGCGATATATAGACCTAGGGGATCGGGTGCATGGTGGATCGCTTGGTGCTACCTACATAGCTAAAGGCAGCAAAAGTGCTTTTAAAATAGTAAAATTGTAGCTGACCGCGGGACAACCGTCCGACAAGCAGTTTGATACGTGCCATGCAACCGGCCCCAGGACACTCGGCTTCTCCCTTGCTCGAGGTTGTTCGAACAGATTTTGGTGTTAATTGATCTTGTTTAAAATCATCTAACTCAGGGTAGCCAACAGGGTTGCCCGCATGGATCATGTGTGTTCCCCGCAGGGCGTGTTATAAAAATAGCACTGAGTCACCACGGAGCTCCGTCTAAGAATTTTATTTAATTGTGTGGCTGTTCTCTTGGAACAAAAAGCATTTGCATTAATGTAGATTTACAAATATATCAGAAATGTGGTAACTCTGACTTAAAATATTAAAAGAGATTGATATTAAAAGAAATAAATAATGTTGCATTTTAAGTCTATTTTTGTCAAATATCATTAATATTTATTGTGAGGAATCAATAACACTAATGTGATCAGACAGTCTCTTCAGATATGTTTTTTATAATTAATATTGACATCATTAGGTGAACTGTACAACGTTGTTACTTAGTAAGTTTGCATCAAACAAGTAGTTCCTCGTATTGCTCAGTACCCTTGAGGTAGCTCTCGGTGTCAAAAATGTTGGTGACCTCTGAACTAAACTCTCAAGTCTTACAGGCGTCCTTGGGAAGAATCGGTGAGCAAGTTCTCATAAGCTCTCGCGCGTCTAACATTGTTGTATTTTATGGCTATTTTTAGCAAGGACGAACTATCACAAGGGATGCTGTCACAAACAATTTTCTGAGCTTTCACTAACCATTTTGTCGATAATACAGGAGACAACATGGTTATTCTGGAATGTGCAACTCTGCGTGTCGACTTAAAGGGTTTTTTTTTGTCAAGATACCTACTGTTTGTTTTGTGTTAAATAAGAAATAGAATAGAAAAGAAATTCAGTGCAGTGATTTTATTATTTATTTTAAATAATTGGGTTTCCTAGAGCTAACCGAGTACAACGCACAGTTTAATCAGCTGAAGAGAATAAAGTATTTCATTACAAACTTATGAAGAAAGGTCATAGAATTATTTTCGAAATCATCCTATTTTGACAGTTCGTCCTTGCTAAACAAATGGTCTGATACATCTGATACAGCCATCTGATACAAACATGACGCAGACGTCCAGACACGCGCGAAATCCCGCGAGAATCTGCGAAAACTCCCGCCATTCCCTCCCAAGGCTGCCTGTAAGACTAGAGAGTTTAGACAAAGAGAACTTTCCTCAAAATAAATTCAATCAGTTCGAACAATCGCGAGCAAAAGAAAGGCCGAGTGTCTTGGGGTCGGTTGCACGGTACGCCCCAAGCTGCTTGCCGGACGGCTGTCTAGCAGCCAACTAAATTTTTAATATTTTAGAAGCACTTGTGCTGCCTGTTACCCTTTAGTCATCCAAGTAGCAGCAATGAATGACCATGAACAAAGGCCAAGTTTTCTGGGGACAGCTGCACGAGCCACCGATTCTTTCTCTGCCAAGGGTTGCCACAAGCCGTCCCTACTCTAAGAAGTGGCAACGTGGTTTGAGCGCGGCAGTCAGCTAACTTGCTTTAGCCATCCAAATACTGCCTGGGGATGCGTCTTGCTCTTGGGCCCAGATCTTGTAGGATAGGTCATGACCCTGTGGCTATGATCATCCATTTTTTATGGATATAATGCGGCCTTAGTGATAAAATGTCTTCATGGTGTTGACTCAAAACACAGTCCGATACTACCTGTTAGACAAGCACAAGGTATTTGCGTGCACGAGTGAGAGCGTGAGTGTACGTGCGTGCGTGGGTGTTAACAAAGATGCATTTGATGCCCATCCTAAAAAGTGTGCGCTCGTCCGCTGTATGTAATTATGTAAAGCGCTTTGAGTCCGCCTAAAGCTGCTATATAAATGCGCTTATTAAATTTAATTATTGAACAGCTTTGTTCTTTTTTTCAGGTACCAGGAACTCAGTCGACCATTTCAGTCTACAAATCGCAAGAATCTAAAACCACGCCCCAACAACCGTCCTAAAGTCTCACAACCGCCTTTTGAAAACAGTCTTCTGAAGCTCCCTAACCAAAGAGTTACGTGGGTACAGCAATAGTACAAAACAACAACACCAAAAAAACTGACCAAAAAATAATATCAGGAAGTTAGCGACGTGTTAACTCTCGACCCGCCCGATTACCATGGAGGTCATTATAAGTACGACATCCGGCATCCTCTTTCCTGGAGGTAACCTGGAAAAGACGATACTCAAGGATGGAAGTGACGCCCACGAGGGTCATTCAGAGAACGGCCATGTGCACGTGGAAGCCAGCGACGATCACGACATGGCCGCCATGTTCACGATGGCTGAGCGCATGCACTGGGGCGCCTCTGTCGTTGTGGGACCCATCTTTGTTTTTCTGGGCCTGATCGGTAACATCTTCGCCATCATTGTCTGGAATCGTCGCGGCATGCGCAGTTCAACCGGAAGATACTTAACTGCACTGGTAATACGCTCATTTTATTTTCTTCTGATGCTCCTTCCATCCTCCATGGAGGTATTATCAATACATTTGGTCATGTTGTTTACTGATGAACATCCCCTTTTGCAAGTGAATTACCTGCATCTTGTGCTCTAATGGTGTAAATAAACACTCCCATTGCTACTCAAAGTGAAAACTTACAGGAGCATCCAGCAAATACAATTGTATAGACATAGCGGAAAGTTGTTACAAAGTTCGTTAATAAAGTTAAGAGAATAGTTAATATAAAAATGAAGTATCGATACATTCATAAAAAAATTAAGTTATACATCTCTTTGCATTGAAACGAAAAATTGTGGATCTGCAGGCTATTGCTGATAGTGGAGTCCTCATCTGGTTTTTCCTGGTGGACAGCCTGAAAATGTTTGCACCGGAAGTGGCGCAAAGCGTTGTCTACGCATTCTTCTTTGCCTACTTTGGATATCCGGTTTTCTTTCTCTTCGTTGTCCTCTCCATCTGGTTCATGGTCGGAGTGACGGTTGACCGCTTCATCATGGTCTGCCTGATAACCAAGGCCAAGGCAAGTTTGAGCTCACGTTGCCTGTAACAACACTCTGGTCCTCTTTGAATAAGTACATCGGTACTCATTTGAGTGCATAGGTACTTGTTCAGAAATACCCACGTGCTGTTACGTTATGTGAAAAATGTTTTTCTTTGTAACAGCCTACATACTGTAAGGTTTTACGAGCCCCAAAAGCAATGAGCTTGTCTCTCCTACGCTGCTTTAACCGTGTTCCACAAACTTAAATGAGAGATTTAAAAATCTGAATTGCCGTTAAAGCGGCTAAACGTTTTCGCCTCTCACTTTTTGGAAATTTTATTTGTTTGTTTTGATTGAAAAGACCTATGTAAATAGCTCAATGCGCACACACACTATCAAGTGACATTGCATCGGTCCACAGATCTTCTGTAATGAGAAGCGGGCTAACATTGGCATCCTCATTATTTTCGTGACTTGCTTCATCATCAACCTGCCGCACTTCTGGTCCTACCAGGTGAGTGCGCCAGTTCCTCGCCTAGGGTTTTGTGACGTAAACACTCAGCTCTTGAGAGCTGCCTGGGACAAACAGTCGACTATGAGACAGACAGGCATACAGAGAGAGAGAGAAGCAGATTCGGACAGAAGGTGACCCAGCTGGTCCGAATCTTTTTATTTTCCTTTGCAGGTGGACTTCGAGCGACCTGCTGGTAGCAACACATCAGCCATTGTGACGTCCGAATTCCAGAAAGGAGAAGGGGCGATAAACTACGAGTTTTGGGTGCATTGCATCTTCCTCGTCCTCGTCCCGTGGTTCACGATTTTCATCCTCAATCTCCTTATTATTGGGAAGGTAAGGTGAGATTGGGGGCGGGGCGCTATCTGTCTGTAGAAGTGTTTGCACATTATCAAGTGATTGCTTGAGACAAACACGGCCACGCATTTTGCTGTGCAGGGAACAAGTTGACCTGATGTCACTACGTGCACTTTACGTTACCGTCCTTCCAGAAAACGTTCTCTACTGCAATAAACACTTCTATCAAACTTGTGGAAAAGGAAGTTTGCTTCCCGCACAATCATACCTTTTGTACCTACCATCAGTGGCCTTCGTCCTTCCAAACCGGTTCCCCCTCCAATAGCGAGCTTCATCTCTATAAACCTGCGCAGCGGATTTTGTTTTTACCATCCGGCTGTCTGCTCATAGCGGGTTTCGTCTCTACATCTGTTCTCCTCCCGGGCTTCATATCTAGAAACCTGTTTCCAACCAGTCATAGGGTTCATCTCTACGAACATGTTGATCCCTTTGTTAAATTTCACCACTGCAAACTTGTTATGAACTAGCTGCGGACTTACTCTCTACAAACCTGTTGCTCCCAAAATAGTGTACAGACAAAGCCCACATTTCATGACACACCAAATAAATCTACCGAACCATATATTTGATATATACTAACGGCATGCACGTTGGATAATTTTGAAAAAAGAGATGTGAGGTTTCGTTAAGTAGTCATTTTATTTTAAACACTCTCCGTCGATAACGTCATTGCAGATAAGCAAGACTAATAAAAAGATGATAGACAAAAAGACAGCTGAGTCGGCCGACAAGTCACGTCGCTCCGAGAACCAGATCACGCGCCTGCTGCTCGCAGTGACCTTCACATTCCTTTTCCTCATCTGCTTTCAGTGCATCACCCAGTGTTTCTTCATGCTCATGCCTGACGGGGTAGGAGTCCTGATAAAATATTTACAACAGATTTACTAGTTGTAATATGTCGTTGTACGCAAAGCGTTTGTTTTGCTCGTGAATTTAATTTTGTGTGTGAGAGAGAGAAATAATCAGAGAGAGTGATTTTAGACAGGTTCAAAAAAACCAACAAGAAAAATTCTTGCTTTCAGTTTGACAAGAACATCATCAGCGAAGCCTTTGCTGCGGCCAAGCTAGGTATAATCGTCAACTCCTCCATCAACTTTCTTCTCTACTGCATGAGCGGGCGCCGCTTCCGGCAGGAGTTTCTCTTCGTGATTGGCTGCGCCAGCCGAGACCGGAAGAGTCTTTTGACCTCCTACAGCGAAGGCCACACGTCATCTGGTACTTCCGGCACAAGCACAACGGGCATATAGTCAGGACGTGAATGTCACATGAAGCTGAAAATCGTTGTCCTGCAGTCTTACAATCACTAGACGACTAGTAATATAGTTACTATCCTAGTGGGACAGCCATTTCCCCCTTGTCAGTGTGAAACAGCTCTACAAATCGGTCACTTGTGTTCATTAACAAACAATTGTATACATCTTCTGTTCGCAGAGGCCTCAGCAGGTGTCGCACGCCTGGGTAGACGCGAGGAACGGGCTACCCGGTCATGACTGATTAAGTCATTAATGGTGACAAAAGCCCCCGCTGTTCTATAGGCTGATAAAATGTGGCTTAACGTTTCAAGTCACAGCGTTACCATGGCTATCATGAACCTTTGTTACTGTTGTTATCGCTAATAGTAGCACTCGCGGCCGATGTCTAGAGCAAGTAATTGGGTTTTTATGGTGTCCTACGGGATAATAATGAAAATTAACGAGAAACCCAGGTCATTTCGCTTACAGAATGAAGTTTTTTCTGATCACTAGAAATAATTATGCTGGTTTTTTTATTGCTATATCATTCAAATTAATGCATGTTCCATGGCGTATAGCACAGCGCGCAGACAGCCATTGCGTCTGATTTATTACACGTCTTAAAGTGATCCATTTCATTTGAATTTCGCCTACCTATGCGATTCCAGTTCTTCTCTTCAATTAAGCAATTCGTTTTTTTTGGGGGGGGAGGGGGTGGTCATTCATTTACCGATGGTATATGCTTTCTTCATTCTTATATGGCATATATACTGGGGGGTGGGGTGGGATGGTCATTCATTACCCGATGGTATATGCTTTCTTTATTCTTGTATGACATATATACATATGTTTTATTTATATGTTACATTATTATATTCTGTGAATGCGCGCGCTACGGTAAATGGTTTTTTTTCTCGTTGCCCATACTTTTATAATTAATCTTGCTTGCCAAAGTTCATTGCATAAGTAAATCACAATTTGAAATTCTGTTCGTATTTTGCTTTGCAAACGTCCAGGTAATGTGCCGAATGCAGCCGCTATTTTTAAACTGTTAATACAGTCCTTAAAAAGAAATAAAAAACGCCGCGCACAGAGCAAACCTGAGTGACATTTATTTATTCTTATTCAGCCTATTTTTAATCCTGTTTCCTCAATACAGCCGATATTTTTGTAGCTGACCTCAACAAGCACTATCTCTGTAAAAATATCAGTTCACCTTATACCCACGTACGTTGAGGGCACCCTTTGCCCCTACTTGATGTGCGCCTGAAATCATTCCATCCAACCTTTTCTACTTTTATTTCTCGCTCCAGTAGTTCTGCGGCTTTCTTCGTGCAAAAGAGAAATGAAAGTGAACGAACTCTATGGAGGACTTTGTGTATGACACGACTATTTCGTTAGAATGAAGAATCTTCTGCCAGTTCATGAAGCAATATATTTTGGAAAAAAGAAAAAAAGATGTTATTTGATTGTGTGTTCTATGAAGAGATCTATGTAAAATTACTGGGTCGTAAACCTTTTGTTTAAGTTTGTTAAGGACCTCGTTTTCCCCCAACTACCTCCTATTTGCGCCACGCATGCGCCATGGTGATGCCCCTTACACCTGCGACAATCCGCATATCGTGCAGCACCTCAGACGTCTGCAGCAGTCCTGTAGCTGTTCTTGCCGCTCACAGGGGTCAGGAGTTTGTTTACTGCACAGTCACAAGCGATGACACGGAGGTCATGACCCCAGTGTGATGGGAGAGATCGCTCTCATGGCTCAGGTTTTACTGTAATTAAAACACAATAATAATAATAATAATATGAAAGTGTGTTCAAATAAAATTTTATACAATATAACACACCGTAATTATATTTAATTTTAGATTGTAAACGCGCACTTTTAGCAGTAGAGTCGGAAAATCGATGAATATTACTATAAAAAAAAACCAGGTCTATCACTGAAACCTGGTGGTTTCAAATGCGCTTTTAAAAACCTTTATGAATTATCCGAAGGAATGTTTGACTAATTTTGAGAACTATGTGCACTGTATCGGGACATTCTACCGCCTATTGGCGCGAGTAAGATATGGAATGTCATAATATGCTCGGGTTTAAATAAATAAATAAACGGTGTCTCACCTGCTACTCAGAACTGGGTGGGCTTGTTTAAGACTATCTCAGTATGTGTAGCATTATAGGCAGTGGCAAGGACATGATCTGGTACAGTTTTTGCGAAACTCGAAGCTTATAAAAAGCAAGCAGATTTTTATTTTTGTTCTGCTGCCAGACACGCACAACCTTGACGATGTAAGTGAAACCACATTGCGTCTGACTGCACCGTTACAGTATTTTATGAGCGCGGATGCACCAGAGCTGAGAAAGCCTTGCGTGTGATAGAACTGTTTAAGTTTATTATGACTTCAGATGGACCAAACTGTTATATCGTCGGCGTTCGGGTTCTGTTCGGCCCGGGGTGAGAGGATGGGGACGGGGTAATCTTCCCCCTCGAGTTAAACATGCAGCTATCAGGGCACCTGGCCCATACTCCGTGATATAAACTAACATCCGGGCGCTGAAGCTGTCTATAGAATGTAGGTAGTGAGTATATAGCCACTCAAGAAGCCCAAAGACAATTAGATCGGTTATTTTTAAGGTAAACCTACGTGTGACCAGAGATAATTGTATAATATAATCATACCATTTCTCTATAATTTTAACCCCATAATTTCTTTATAATTGTGAACGTATAATTTCATTAAAGTTTTAACCATATAATATCTGTATAATTTTAACCATATGATTTCTTTTAATCTTACAGCCTTTGCAACGTCTGCAAGAAAGTTGCTGTCGATACGAGGTTATAGAATATTTGTCCATCGTTATCCCTTTCATTATAAAAGAAGGGAATATAAATGCATCTGTGGCTAGTCGCTTTCTTCGTTTACAACTGTTTTTCCACTAAATGGCACGCTCCTGTTAATTCATGTTTTAGGAGCCAGACCTTGGCGATCTATGTGTGATTTGCGAGCAGCAAATAGAGTGTCTTTTGACTGCAGTTAATTGCCCCTAGTAATGAAACTACTGAATTTGTAATTTAGAAATAATTATTGAGAATACGCTACTAATTTACTATTAAAAACTGTTTGTAACTGATTGGTGAAATGTAACCTGTAACACGTGGTCATCTTCCTGGGAAATATCTAGGAAGTATAGTGGGGTACGTAACAGCTAGCATGCAACCAGTGGCCACGTCAATGGAAAGTGCATGTGATGTAAGGACATAATGGTGAGCAGGTAACTATAGGGGCAATCTCACTGGAGAGTAGCTATGTAAATAATAGACAGTCTGTCTCTCCCTGGAAAGTGTATAAATTATGACATAATTTGAACGCAAATTTGTGATCGTATGATCGCATGTAATGGGTCAAACAAGGATTCTGTTCCTTCCTCATTAGTGTCATATGCCTGTATTGAGTTATGTTTTTTTATGGGGGGAGTTCTTTTGGTTTGATGAAGTTTTTTTTTCTTCCCTCACCCGCATGTTCCGTCCTAACACCTTTCATTGACATTGGCAGTTTTTTTTTTTACTATCTGGGCTAAAATACGACTGTCACACATCTACTTTCCACAAGTTTTGGAATATTAATACTGGCCATTAATCATTACAGTACACATACTTGTCAAAATATTAATTTGCATACTGCTGCACACAACAAAGGAAGGAAACATTTGGAAATAAATGGAAACGTACAAATGGTTAGGGTTTAATTCTCCACATTTCTGTCAGCGTTGGAGTAAATAAATAAAAAAAAATTTTGAGCGTTCAACGTGTTTGTCTATTCATGTTTGCATGCGTGTATGTTAATGTACCTAAGAATGTGTAATAAATCAAAGAAAAACGCGAAAAAAATACTTGGCGACGATGCTAGATGATGAAAGCTGCTTCAGAAAGAACGAATGAAAGAAAGAAATGAGGAGAAGAATGCTTGTATAGCGCGGATTTCCTGCATGTAGCCAGGCTTTCCCCCTAATATGGAATATAATTGATAGGGGAAGGATGTAAAACACACACACACACACACTGGAAAAAGAGAGCGTACACACACCTTATACTTGGAACAGGCTGAATGGTTCGGACTGGGAATGGCAGCAAGTTCTATAGTCTGGATCCAGTGTAAGAAAGATCTCTTGCCAAACTTTTTGGAGCACTGTAATCCTAGCTTGGATGAGGAATGATGTCAGACGTGGTATAATTCTGGATTACAGACTTTGCAGCCGCCTCCACCTCTCCCCTCCTACTCCCAGCAGTACAATATCGCCGCTCGGTGGAGGCACTATTTCCTATCCACACACTGTTTCCTATCCTATTCCTCAACAACCAACCATCCGTGATGGACTGTGCGACAAATCGTCTGGGACTTTATTCCGACGCCGCCCTACTGCTTACTGGGAAGGGATAGATGAGGGCGACAGAGCAATAACTTTATTCACGCCTCTCTTCCAGTGGGTGAAAATCTGTGACTAAGTAAGTCGGACAAAATCGCTTATGAGCACTTAAAGTAGCTGTAAAACAAAGATTCTGATTTTCTTCTGCTTTTAACACCTTCCAACCCCACTTGTTAACAGAGAGTCTAGCTTCAGACTTCCAACTATCCCACCAGCTAGCTCTCTGGATCCTGGACTTTTAAAAAAAAATGGTATTAAAGAGTTTCAATTAATGGTCTTCTCTCAGATCCTGCTGTCACCTGTACGGGTTTCCCTCTTGTCCCCACTACTTCTTCTTCTTATTCCTTTTCGCCCCCAGTGGAGCATAGGGCTGCAACTACACCACGCCAGCGAACCCGGTTCTGGGCCTCCCTCCCCAGTTGGGTCCATGTCATTCCAGCTGCCTCCGCCTCGCCGTGGACCGATCTTCTCCACGTCTGTCTGGGTCTCCCAACCCTGCGTCTCCCCTGTGGGTTCCAGTCCAGAGCTTGTCGTGTTAGATTTTCGGCCGGCTTTCGCAGGGTGTGGCCGATCCAGCCCCACTTTCGCTTCTTGATGTCTTGGCTGGCAGGTTTCTGGTTGGCTCTCTCCCACAGGTATGCATTGGAGATTCTCTCGGGCCATCTGATGTTGAAAATGTGCCGCAGACATCTGTTTATGAATGTTTGAATCTTCCTGGTGATGTTGTTTGTTACACGCCATGTCTCAGACCCATATAGAAGGACAGATTTTACGTTCGTATGAAAGATGCGGATCTTGGTATGTTGAGATAGTGCCTTGGAATTCCAGATGGGTCGCAGGATGTGGAATGCTTGCCTGGCTTTATTTATTCTGCTTCTTACATCTTCATCAGCACCTCCATCTTTGGTGACTATGCTGCCTAGGTAGGTGAAGCGGTCAGTCTCTGTAATACATTCCCCGTGTACCTGAAGTGGGGCTTCTTGCTTGTTGTTGATCCGCATTACCTCTGTCTTCTTGATGTTGATTGTCAGGCCAGTTGTCGCTGCTTCTTCTGAGAGCCGAGTGAGCTTTGTCTGTGCATGTTGTTGCTTGTGGGACAGCAGGCTGATGTCGTCTGCAAAGTCGAGATCTTCAAGTTGCATGGCAAAGGTCCATTGAATGCCTGTGTTGCTGTTAGAGGTTGTTCTTCTCATGATCCAGTCTATGACGATCAGGAAGATTGTCGGCGAGAGCATGCAACCTTGCCTTACTCCAGTCCTAACTGCAAAGGGGTCCGTCAGCTTCCCATTGTGGATCACCTGGCATGTCGAGTCCTCATACAGCTGTTGGATGATGGCAATGAACTTTGGTGGAAATCCGTAGTGCTGCATCAACTTCCAGATGGTCTCTCTGTCTACGGAGTCAAATGCCTTCTCAAAGTCCACAAATGTCATGTATAGTGGGGACTGCCATTCGATGGACTGTTCAATAATGATTCGCAGTGTAGCAATATGCTCTGTGCATGATCTACCCTGCCGAAAGCCTGCCTGTTCTTGCCGCAGTCTCTTGTCTAGGGCATTCTTCAGTCTGTCCAGCATGATTCTGGTCAGCACCTTGCTGGGAATGGACAGTAGCATAATCCCACGCCAGTTGCTGCACTGGGTAAGGTCACCTTTCTTGGGTAGCTTTACCAGATAGCCAAGTTTCCAGTCTGCTGGAACTTGCTCCTGCGTCCAAATTTTCTGCAGCAGGGGGTGTAGCATCTCTGCTGCGGCTGTTGGATCCGCCTTGAGTGCCTCTGCAGGAATGCCATCTGGGCCTGCCGCCTTACCAGTTTTCAGAGACTTGATGGCTTTGATGATTTCTGCCTTGGTTGGTGGGTTGGTGGGTTGGTGTTCACCTGGAGTTGCTCGGTGACTGGGGCAATGTCCAAAATTGTTGCTGGTGGTGGCCGGTTCAGTATTTCTTTAAAATGTTCTGCCCAGCGAGATCTTTGTTCTGCATCCCCAGTAATGACGTTGCCATTTTTATTTTTTACTGGCCTGCATGCATTGATGTTTTTCCGTCCTGACAGAGTTCTTGTAATTTCGTATAGTCTTTTCATGTTATTTTGCCCAGCTGCTTGTTCTGCCTCTTCTGTCATCCTGTGTGCGAACTGTCTCTTGTCGCCTCTTGCACTCTTCTTCACTTCTCGGTTCATCTCCCAGTACTTTGCTCTGAGCTCTTCTTTTTCCTGCTGGTCTTGACACTGGCTGATCTTCTGCTTCAGCTCTTTCCTTTCCTCTATCTTTTTCCAGGTCCCTATGCTCAGCCATTCCTTGTGTTGTTTCTGTTTCTTTCCCAGAACCCGTTTGCAGGCGGCCTTCCAGGTCTCCTGTAATCCTGTCCAGTGGTTGGCCACTGTTTCTTCAAAGAGTCCCTCCAGTGCCTCAAACCTGTTTTTGACTTCACAGTTGAACTCTTCTTGCTTCCTGCGATCTCTAAGAAACTGCACGTTGAATTTGTGGTGTGGTCTGTCTGATGACTCATGGAAGGACCTCAGCTTTATCTTCAAAGTTGCTACAAGCAGGTGGTGGTCTGAGGCTGCATCTGCACCACGCCTTACCCTGACATCCAGCAGACTTCTTCTAAACTGTCGATTAATGGTGATGTGATCGATCTGGTTTTCTGTCTTTCCATCTGGTGAAGTCCAGGTGGTCTTGTGGATGGTTTTGTGAGGAAAGACTGTGCCTCCGATTACAAGGTCATTAAACAAACAGAAGTCTGTGAACAGCTCACCATTCTCATTGCAGTTGCCCACACCGTGCTTTCCCATTATGTGTTCTTTATCCGTGTTTTCATCTCCAACTTTGGCATTCATGTCGCCCATGAGGATCTTCAGGTCTCGTCTTGGAGTACGATCAACCAGCGCTTGTAGGGAGTTGTAAAAGTCCTCCTTCTCCTCTTCTTTTGCTGCGTTGGTAGGTGCATAGCACTGGATGATGGTCATCTTTCTTCCTTTGGAGTTGAACCGAGCTGCCATGAGTCGTGGCGAAACTGGTTCCCATGATATTAGTGCCCTTGCAGCCTCCTGTGTCATCAGTACTGCTACTCCTTGTGAGTGGTCATGGTCAGGGTCTTCATGTCCAGAGTAGATGATAGTCTCTCCTGACGAGAGTCTGGTCTGACCGCTACCATTCCATCTGGTCTCGCACAGGCCAAGGAGCTTGATGCCATAGTTCTTCATCTCCTGTGCTACCTGAGCTGATTTTCCTCTCTCGTATAGGGTTCTGATGTTCCAGGTCCCTATCCTAGTTTTTGCCTTGGCCGTAAGAAGATAGGTCGGCGAGCTGACTTCCCGAAGGCTTTCGCCAGCACGCGTCATAGGCCCCTCCAAAGAGGGATCTTCCCGTCCAGGCTCTCGTTGTGGTAGTGTTGTAGTTGTAGTTTCTGTAGCAAGGGTTGTTTTACAGGGTGGGGTTGCTAACCCCACGCCCAACCCTCCTCCTTCATCCGGGCTTGGGACCGGCAGGTTACCCGGGGGGTTTCCAGGCGGAGTTGTCCCCACTACTGCTCAAACTATATACTAACAGTTGTAGAAGCACTACGGATAGAAGATTTCTTATAAAACTTGCTGATGACACTACTTAGCTGACACTTTTGTATAAGAATGAACATGTTCATAGTGGCGCTCTTTCTGACTTTCAAGGCTGGTGAATGATTTTTTCCTTGACTAGAATTCCTCACAGACAAAAGAAATTGTCTTTGACTTTAAGATAAATAAGCCTAATGTAGTCAACAGTGCTATCCATGGTGGGTGGTGCCATCGAAATGGTCAGTTCTTATAAATATTTAGGTACTATCTTCAATAACCAGCTGTCAACATTGACATGATCCTCCGTTGAAGTCAGCAACGCCTGTACCTCCTACGGAAACTCAGGTCTTTCTCTGTCAGCTCTGTCATTTTCACTGGGTTCTATCAGTATTTCATTGAGAGTCTCATCATTTTCAATTCATCTCTTGGTTCCACAGCCTCTCCCTATAAGGAACAGAAACAGTCTTTCTCCCTTGTTAATATCTGTTCACTGTGATCTGTTTTACGATCACCGGCGCCAAGCAGAGAAACTTAGCATTCTTAAGTAATCAGTAAATCCTCAGGAAGGCATCCCGCGTCCTCACCTTTCCTGATCATGACGTGTTGGCAGGCGAGTTAAATTTCTCACTCTTGCAATTTGGCCGCAGATACGCGATGACTATGCAGAACGAATCGTAACTCCAACTCATTCATTCACTTTATATATTCTACTGGCCGTGATGTTGTATTAGCCTGGTATGACTGAATGCAGTCTACTAACTGTCCCATATGCTGCTCTGTGTGTGTGTGTGTGTGTGTAATTTATCTACACCAAGAACTTTATTTACTGTAGTCAACACGTCTATATATGTACTTAGCTGTATATTACTAGCACATGAGCATCTATAAATCTTACCTGTAATCGCCCTTGCAGATTAATAAAGTTGTATTATATTGTCTTATACAGCAGCGTAGGAAGATGCTCGGCTTTGGGGAGGGGGCAAACTTCATGCTGACGGGGAACGATGTTCACATTCTAGCCTCCTTACTATCTTTTTTGAGGGGGGACGGCTCACCCCTTGGCCCTCTGCCCCCTCCGGTTCCTACGGTACTCTTATGTACGTACCACTTTTCTTCCACCCCTACCCCAACATATCCCGAGCCCAATATAGCACTCTACGTCACTTGAAGGCCCTTGTCACCAGTGCGCATGTACACTTAGTTTCCACGAAATGACACGGATCAAGCCAGTTGTCGGAGCGGGAGGGTGAAGTAAACACAGCGTTGTATCAAGGTATGTACATCGGAGCTTACGTTTTAAAAGCGGTAGATTCCAAATCGTTGCACACCATACAAACCTCTGGTAGGATCTCGTTTGTGGAAAAACTGTGTATGTGTGTTAAGAACTGCAAATGTGAATCGGGTCTAACCTACTTTTGAGTGTTTAGTAATGGCCGAGGTCACGGCTTTCATGATAAACTTGTAGATACTATCGCTTGAAAGAACATGCGTGTAGCTGTAACATCGCATCCGCAGAAGTTACTGTTTACTGAATGAAGCAGCCTTAGTTTTACAACAATGAAATGTGAAAAGTGCATGTACTTTTCTAGCTCTCTACCCTCACAACAGCCAATACTTATTTATGAAAGCCACTGGCGATGCCACGGCCAAGATGTAAGGGAAACAAATCTAGAACATAAAGAATGATTATGCTATCATTGATTTGTTTCCCTTGGGTATGATTTCTTGCTTGGCTTTGTCTTTTAGAGGAAATTATAAGTTGTTCATATGCTTACTTGACTACATATGCAGGTATACATATTAAGAGGCTGGAAGAAGGAAAGAATGAGTGGGTTATACAAAGAATTTTTGTTTGGTTGGTAGTTTTTTTTTTGTTTTTGTTTTTTTTAATAATTAGCTGTTATAAACTGACCAGTGAATGTGTATATGTGAATGAGATACTAAATATAAAGACAGGAACATGTGTGAATATGAATGGATATGTTTTTAATGTTTCAATACCCTTGAGAGGGTGAAAAAAAATAAAGAATCTTAGTCTTGTTATAATTTTGCTATCTGACATACCAACCTGACCAACAGAATTTTGATAGAAATTTTGTTAAACAAGGATAACAAAAACATGTATGATTGTAAAAAGTAAATTTTGACAATAAAGAAGCTGTTGATGTATGCCTGCAGATGAATTCATGTATTTTAATGACTGAATTCCTATGTAAATGTGCATGCACATGCACTTTATGCTTTTGTGCTATGCATATGGCTGCAGTCGACAGTGCTACATGTCATTGAGTCAAGTATGTATACTAAATGTTTTGTGATTTTGTTTTCAGATCTCAACATTTCAGGCCACTCTGTTTATCATATAAAAATGGCTGCCATATCAAGACAACAGAGTGATGCAGAAGTAAATTTGATGAAAGCTGTTCCAGCAAGGTACATCACGTCGGACTGGAGGAGGAAATTGTCTGTCGTCATGGATGGGCGTTGCGATGTAGCAGATCGAGACTACCGCTACTTCGCAGAAAGAAATGGCTTGTTACCTGAAATATGGCAGGTGTGTGTTTGCGTGGTTAGCAATATTTTTCTACACCTGAGCACAGGTGATAAGTCACAAATTCAGGGAGTATGGCAAGGAGGTTGTGAGTACAGTCACATTTACATATATATATATATATTGTGTGTTTTTCTTTGTGGTTCTTATTGATGTTAATGCAGATTCACACTGTCCTACCCTGAAAAAAATTTGGAGAAATACTCCTTTCATCTGCAGAAAGGTTGTAGACAATGATTAGTCTCTGTAGGCTGTTCCAGAGCTTATTTCTGTTACTGGTGACTCCAACTTAAAAAAAAGTCTAACATGCAGAACACAGTATTTTAGGATCATTTATTAACGAAAGAGGCTTTGAGAGTTTGACCCAAAAAAATCTCTTATATACTAGAACCTGGCTGTCATTATATTCTGTTTAAATTATTCGCTCCTTCTGTAACAAAAGTGCCATGAAATTCAGTTCCAACAGTTGAATTTGACAGTAGGTCAGATTGTGCATGCATCAGTGTAGCAAATGCAATTATGGATGACACTCTAAATGGTTTCTGAAACACTTTACATGTTAAGGCCATGTGCATTAATTTAAAGGGCCTTTATAAAGGAAGAAAACCTGGCAAATAAGGCTCTTGTAAGGCTCTAAGAGCAAATAAGTTTATTGTTATTGATGAAAGTTTGCTACAACCCAGATATGACTGCTGCCATTGTCTTTGTCTACATCCTCCACTTATTTTGTGCCAGTGAATAAAAACAAATGTATTTTACTCATTAGTTGCTGATAAGGTAGTTATCATCGTTATTATTGTTATTTGTGTTATGTGTGCATGTTTGTGAAGGTGCATTTGATGCCTACCCTAAAAAGGTTTGTGCTTGTGCTCATGTGTGTTGTATATAAAGCACTTTGTCCCTAATTGTTGCTAAGGAAATTTGGTGTATTATTATTGTTATTATTATCATATGATTAGATGAGTATACATATATTGTTATAATGTACAAGTTAACTGTATAATGTAAAAGGAAGAATGTACATTAAAATAGCAAGGTTTTACTGTATTTTGACATTATTTTACCCGAATAATGCCAAAACTAGTGGACCAATTTTACTGAGTGTGAAACAGAAGAAATCTTTTGAACAAGCCTATGACAGCAAGTCTTGTCATTAATCTTTTAAGACCCAGTTTATCAGTTAATTTGTTTGTTAAGTGTCATTTGGGTTTTTACATTTAATTTTTATAGTGATAATGCAGTGTATGCAGTGGGCATTTATCTTCTATTTTTTTATGAGGCATCTTATGCAGAATGTGGTAACCAGTGTGAGTAAAATCCTCTATTAATAGCATGGATTTTAATGAAAAAATTGGAGCAGATAAAACTGCTTTCGTGTTTTTACAGTGGCTAGATGCACAGAAGATAGAAGGGGACACCAGCTCTTTCTGCAAAGTGTTGAAGCATCTTATAGATCAGCATGGTAACTCCTTCACAGTGTTTCATGTTTACAACACTTTCTGCGACATGGGAAGTGCAGCAATAGAGGTCCTGTGGAATGCTTGGCCAGGTAAGTTTCACTTTTAAAAAATTAGCTGATTCTACTCACTTTTGTACTCATGAAAGAGCCATCACCACTGATTATTTCTAAACAGAGCATGTTGGAAAGACTTTCCTTGGATAGTGGAGTTGGAGTAGTCTGTGCATTTTAATAAGCAGTCAATGCATACTGGCAAAATCACCCAATGAAAACAACATAAGCGGTCTCAAAATAATAGCTAATGTACTCTTCATCACAACAGAAAAGATTGTACATTAGAGATATCTAGATGCTGTTTATATTTGACAAGAGTTCAAATGTTGGAATATCCTTTGGTAGGGCATTTTCTACAGGCTGGCTTATAGTGCCCGAGTTATGTCCCTTGAGCTGCATCTTGAAATAAGGTAACGAATTTTTAAAGGGCGTTTAATTTTACATCAAGCTTTTTTGATGATTTGATATTTACATCAGGTAACATTTAGAATGTCTTTAAAACGTTTGACAATTTAAATGTAGTATACCAACCACATTAACTATAAGACATAATCTATAAACTAATGAAGGTAATAGGTTTTTTTTTTAAATAGCATTTTGTGCATGCTCGAAAATTCGTAACTTTTATTTGACAGATTTGCTGGCATACCAGCAAATATATTTTGAGAATGAAGTGAATATTTGCCAAACCAAGGGGTAGCTGTGACACAAACTGTGAAAAAAAAGACAGGACAAAATCTGTTCTGTTGGAAAAAAAAGGTCTACCATTATTGACAGAAATGTAAGAAATGCATGGTAACACCTTTCCTACAAAACAGTAAAACAGTACATCTCAGTAATTCAGTCATGATTCATAATCATGGCAAAGTCACAAGCTTTTAGTTTTTATCAAAACTTTAAAGATTCCCTTGCACAGAACTTTAAGAATGCAAACTAAACCAGTTTTAGTGATCTGAATATTCAGTAATAAAATGATCAATAATCTGTAAACTGATATATTGTAGAAGAAGGTCTCTGAAAGTGAAACGCAGCTTTGATGCCAAAAAAATATCACATTTTATTGAAGCTAGAGTCACCCTTTGTCTTTTGCAAATTTTCACATATTAGTATATAAGTCACAGAATTTTCATTTCAGTTTAGAAAATTCATCAGAAACAAGGTTGAGAATTTGAAAAAAAAACTAAGGCTGAATTTGGTTTTAATGACATTTTTTTCCTAGTAAGCACAGATATAGTTCAGATACTGCACATATAACAACCAATATCAAAACTAGGAGAGGTCCAACCAGTGCTTAGGATGAAGGTCATACTCATGCAAAGTTAGCCTGGATGGAATCATATCAAGACAGCATATTTATGTTCACTGAACTTTCTCACTCACCCTCTCATTCTCTCTCTCTCTCTTTTTCACATGCTATTTTTCTCTCTTTTTGACATTCCTAGAGGATAAAAAGCTTTATAAATGTTTCTTCTCTTTGTGCAGATATAAAGAAGACTTACTTTGCTGTGGAAAGCAGACCTGGTCAGGAAAATGCTGAAGAGTTTAGGTGCCAATGTACAAGATGTGTTCCAAATCGTGAAAGTGTGGTCACACATCCCAGCTCAGATGTAGACACTGAGCACTCGGTCACAGTGGAGCATGTAGAAGCAGCTCACAACAGTAATCTCAAGTGTAGTAATCCCTCCCAGTTTGGAAGCAACAATCTTTCCATGGACCCTTTTAGTAAGTGGGGTGGAACCTACAACAGCCTTAGTCTTGTGGAGGGGAAGTCAGGACCACACAGTAGCTCTTTATCAAAAGCAAAGATGTCTATTGGTCTTCCCTTGAACATTGAGCAAAAGAGGCACCAGAGTGATTGTGCATTCCAGAGTCATGTTACCACTGGTTGTTCTTCGTGGCCTGGAAGAGTATACAAACAGCAAAATTCTAAACAATATTTTCAAAGTTACCAATATGCACATTGTGGGAACAGTGTTGCAAGTAACCCCATTTGGCATCGTCCAGCATGTGATATTACTTGTTATGATAGGGTTGAAGAACAACCACACCAGCTGGTGCATGACCCACCTAGTTATCAGCTACCATGCTCAGCTCGAGAGAAAGAATTCAGCTCAGGATGTCCATGGGATGGAAATTATCACAACACAGAGGTTAAAAGTCTTAACAGTAACACAGAAGGTTCTAGATATCAAAGTGTCTCCAAGACACAGAAGAAACAGAACAGTAGCCAGAGGGTGCAGTCTTTTGAAGAAGGTATGTTGTGCACTCAGTTGTGAATTCTTGTTTATAAAAATATAGTTTTTCTTATTGTAATTAAATTAGTATTGAAGTGATTATGGTGAAATAATTTTTGATTAGATTACTATTTATAAAATATTCTCATTAGTTTATTTATTTTCACATTTTTAACACTTTGGTCTAATATATTCCTCCATATTTTATCAAGTTTTCTCCCCATATTTAAGGTACTGCTGTCAAGTAATGATGTTAGATATTTTCAAAGAACATTTTGTTTTTTGTTTTTTGTTACTGCAGGAAACATAAACCCTGGACCATTGCAGGCATCATCACAGCCAAGACATAATTCTATGGCTGTTCCACTCGCACCAGGTATTACTAGCTAGAGGCAGTTTTTTTCCTTGTTTATATTGTGAGTGGGACGATGTGAAAAAATTTATATCAGGAAAAAATGGGAAGTGTCTGCAGTGATGTTTACGCATGCACATACTTAGTAGCTAGGTAGGAGTTCAATAATGTTAAACTTGTATTATCACTGGTTTTGATGATATTCATCGTAGTTTGTCAAAACCAAAAGAGTACAATTTAATGTTTTGTGGCAGCACCCTTGGTGAATTTTAGACATGCTGATGCCAATGAACTCTGAAATGGGATCACAACACAGCTTAAAACCTCTTATGAGGAGGATCTTGCTCTTACCAACTTTAGCACGAGAAATGCAGACTTTCAATGTCCAGATAATCAGAACTGTTGCTCATTTTCTCTCTCTCTCTCTCTCTGTTTGATGTTAACTACTGCTAATGTTGTGAATGGTGTACTAGCGTGACATAGTTGATCGCAGTGCGAATCCCGTTCTTTGCTAGCAGATAATTAACAGATGGGTTTTGGAGGCTGAAATGTACAGGTTAGTTGTATATTGTCTATATCTACCGATATCTGCAAAGAACGCAAACCATTCAGGTTGGTCTTTAAATGCCAAATGTTTAGCTTATGGTGGGAAAGAATCGGTTGACCCTAAGGAGATAGGTGAGGAGCACATGCAGTTCTGGCTAGCCTTGTGTTCAATAATTGCTTCCATCTGTCCCGACAAGAACCCTCATCTCCCTCCTAAGGGTCGAATCCATTCTTTCTTACCAGACAATGAAAGGTCGGCCTTTAAGCCTAACTTGCTGCTGCAGAAGCTGTCATTGAAGATGGGTTTTCGAAGTTCTCCTTACGCCTAATTGCTGTTTGGTTGGTGTTGTCTCTTTTGTTATTGCCTTTGACATGCAGAGGCTCTTAGGAATCTGTATTAGGACCATTGTTAGTTTTATGCTATATTCGTTGTACAGTTTCAGACTGGACAGAAGCTCCTTGCTGATGACTCCCAGCTCTTCATTATTTTTTTTCCCCAGCCTCAGCAGTATTGAAGTGTTGTATTGCTGTTATATTGGGGATGACAAGGAACTGTATCAGAGTGATTGACAATATTAGATTTAGAATGATGTCCCTTCACCTAACTGGTTGGAGGGGGCAGAGCTCAGTGGTATTTTTGTTTTATATGTTGTCTTCCTCGTGTTGGACTTGTAATTGTGTATGTTTTTGACCTGCCTGCCATCGTGCATTTGGAATGTGGTACCTCTTCCGTTTTGGTGGCTTCAGTTCCGGTTCTGGGCACTCCTTTCTAGTTGGGACCATGTCATGCCAGCTGTCTCTGCCTCTCTGTGGTCATGTCCACTTGATCTTTGTTAATCAGTGAACTTTTGCGTGTGCTGGAGTTCATTTATCGATGTGCTATTTGGAACTACATTTGCTATGGAGTGTATTCTGGCTTGTATAGTATGTGTGATATTTGGGCTGCAGATTGTGGTTCGTGCCACCCTTTGGCGCGGAGTACACAGTCTGCAACACACCTCTGTCATTTGTGAAGCACCTTGAGCTTGTCCACAGGGGAGGATAAGGCACTATACAAGCCAGCTTTTATTCATTAGTTTATTTAATATGACAGGTGTTGTTGTATGGTCCCCTAACTAGCATGAGCTGATTGGTATCAACAGTGTACAAGTTGGAGATGCGGCAATGCAATTTTGTTGACTTTTTACATGGTCTTGGACAGTTCATTGATGCTGAATTGTCCACATCCATACATCCCAGCGCAGTTCATCTGGAACTCAAAACATACCAGCCAGGATCATTATTCATACAAAAGAAGCACAAAAATCTTCTGAACATCAGACCTATTTTGCAGTTATTTAAATGGCTTCTTACAGGGAATCATTGTTTATTAGGCCCTACCAGCTAGACTCTTCAGACCCACCAGAACTTCCTTCACTTGCCTCATTTAGTGTCCTGCCATGTTGGTTGCTTATACTGAAAGCACAAAGAACATCAGTGCATTCAATGTACTTGATACCTGTACATAAAAAAGACTATATTATCATAAGGAAGACAGTGTAGATGGGAGTAGTGAGTGGAGGAAGAGATTTGTACCTTTTATTTCCATTGAGGTACCTTTCATGTATTCAGGAACATTGTTTCAATATTGTATTTGAATCAATTTTTCCTAATTAAAGATTGATATGACCAGAGCTTCTGTTTCTTTGACTGTCATTCAGTCAAACAGTATCAATGGAATAGGTTGATACAAGTTTTCTCAACTGTAGCACTAAGAATATTTTTTGCTGATGATCATCTGGTAATTTAAAAAACTACAAGAATTTTTCGATACAGGTACACACTTTTTACACTTTGTGGTTACACCATAGGAGGGATGTGGTGTAAGAGCTACCATATTTCACTATACTGTGGGCATTCATGTGGTTTAACTTGTGAAGTTGTTTGAGTGTGTGTGGATGTTCTGTGTTCATGCACTTGCAAGTCTCAGGTTAAACTCTGCCTGGTGGTTCTAGTGTGGCTTCTTGCAAACTGATCTTGTCCTTCAATACTTGAAGACCATGGGGCCAGTTGCACAACATGTTTCTAAACCTTAAGCAAAATCTCTTCTCTGCCATTTAGATGCATTGCACAAGAACATACAAAAAATTGTACTGACAGGATAGAAAGTCAGACATAAACAACTTTATCATACTTAAAGCAATTTTAGTTTTAAATTCTAAAATTGTGGTATGCACTTTAAACTGATCTAAAGGAAGAAACTGATTATATGAAACCTGCACAGAAAGATGTCAATTTTCATTTGTTCTTGCACTTTGTCTGATATGCCCAAATTTAGTACAGTTCTAGCTGCATTTTCATATTTTCTTTCAATTTAAATTGTTTTCAGTAAGTTTCTATTGAACACAAAATAAATGTCAAACTTGAAAATTCAATGGCCTTCATGCTGAGCACTTGACCTGTTCAGGACTTCTGCACAGGACTTAAGAAAGAGCAAGGGGGGTAGGCAGTTATGAACTCATGAACAGCTGTCTACCCACCTTTGAATGCACTTTTCCTTACACTGTGGAGATAGGATACTTGAGCCTTTAGAAAAATATATGTGCTAAAGACTATCATTGCTACCATATTTATCAGCATGTGTTGCATTTGAAATGGACACAATTGAATTTTTTTTTATCATCAAAATTTAAAAAAAAATTGTGAAGTATGCATTGAACCAGGCAGACAAGAGGCTTAATGAGAAGTGATTGTAGCAAATACTATTTCGGAGATGAATTGAAATAATGGTGTACTCTTAATTTGTGAAATCAACAAATTAAAATAAATACCTTCAAGATTCTTTAGATGGCATCTGAGACTGTTTATTCTAAGAATAGCACTTATACTACTTACTCGCCGTGATATAGCTTGTTGCTGGCACAATATAAAACACAAACAAACATATACTACCCCCATCTTCAGTCGATTTTCCCATTAAAAGATGTTGCTTGAACAGTGATAAACTGTGCCAGCAGGATGTTCCATAGCAAAGTTTCACACCCTTTCTGGACAACATTAGGTCCAGGCCCTGACTTTATGCCTTACCACACCTTTATATAACTGGATTTGCAATAGGTTTGAAAAGCTTTTCGAATGACCGTACAGGTGTATGTTTTTTTAAATAATGCTGCATCCTGCTAGAGCTTCGCTTTTATGTGCCTTGAAACAGGATCTTGCCTTCTATTTGTGGAAAGAGTATACTTCCTGTTTGCACTAAGGAGGAAGTTACCTTATTATGCTGGCTTGTGATTGGCTCTAGCTTTGTGTTATCTCGTTGGTGTAAGCTGCCCCTGGAAAGTTTTAACTCATCGCACAATGCTGTTAGAGATAATCACTGTTGATAAAAATTGAAGATGAGGTTCATTGTATGGCTGTCATGAAGACATAAGGCATTTTTGTTGTGGGTTTTTTTTTTTTTTTATCCCCTGTGTGTGTGCACATGCAACTGTGCCTATTCTCCACTAATGCATACTGCATGAGTAAAATAGTGAGAGGATGAAGGCAGGAGTCTAGCAGGTAGCAGATCAAAATCTGCCAGTTCCAACTCACTCAGCGGCTCCTTAATGGGGGAGGGTGGAGGCTTGTTCTTCCTTCTTTGGGATCAAGTGCCTGTCAGAAATATCTTTCACCATGTTAAAGATTTTATTTATCAACCCTTTTTAGTTGTTTTAAATTGTGTCAGCTTATAGTCATGCAATCTGAAATGTTGGAATCAAGTGGCTGTCTTTATTCATTGTTATTCTTATCAAGGAAGTGTTTTGAACCCACGTGCCCTTTTTTTGTATTCACATAGGGCAGTGTCAAATCTGGGTATAATTACCTGGTTGAAAGCAGGATAATGAAAACCTGGGAAATTACCTAACTTTCAGCAGTCATTTAATGTTGCATCCTATAAATATAAATAGTGCAGGATGAGTCCAACAGTTGGACCAGCGCAGTTAGCCTCATTCCTGCAACTTAGTACTAATAGAAAGACTGCTAACCAGACATTTAGTAACAGTAGTATATGTAGAGTTTCTGCACTTGGTTTTCATGAACAGCAATGAAAAAGCCAACACAATTCTGTTTCTTGCGCATGAGGAGTTTAAAATGTGGTGCCAGGTTTCAAACCCTATCCATGGTTTCTTTATGCCCAAAGGAAACAACAGAGACAGTTTTAAGTTGTGAAAATCAAGGTGCTGTTACGGAAATTACAGATGATGCATTTCTTGAAAAAACACCATGTTCCAAGGGTAGGGTTATCAATTCACTTCTTTTTAAAAACTGTTGGAGTGGTCAGTGGATAACTTTTTTTGTTTTGTTTGTTTTTTGGGAGTTTTTGCTATTTATGTTCATTTATACATATATAATATATATGCATGTGTGTGTGGGTGTGTCCATCATCATTTAATTCTTTTTCATGGGAATACATGAGATGCCAAAGTTATATGTGCATACCTGCCACCTAAACAATGACACTGTTCATCTCTGTAGATTTTTGTTTGTGGCATTTACTGTACGTGTACTAGCATTAACCAAGTTTCTAGTGAAACTCTGATTATACCTGTGTTAAGCTATAATTATGACTTCAGGCAGTATTTTGCCATCTTTTACATTTTTATTGATAATTTGTAAAAGCTAGGCATTTCGGATTACATGTCATGGCACATTTTATGGCATTCTCATGTCCTTTGGGAATCCTCACAAAATTCATTGTAATTCATTTAGATGTTTTTTTTTCGGCTGAGGCCTTTAAACAGTGTCAGCTGTTTAATTTTAGACTGATGGGTCTGAATACTGTTGAAAGAGGAAGATTAAAAAAGGATTGACCCAAAACAAATGCTTCAAATTAGGGGGAATGACTGTTATAAAATTTAGCTGGACAAAAGTTATAAAAGTGAAGAAGCAACTAGAATTGTCAAAGAAACTGCAGTGTTTGCTCAGAATCATACAACAGATGGAGTGAAAGAACAGATGGATCTTTATGCTGTGCTGATAACTGGCATAGACATAGAAGCAGGAGTCATGAATCATCAAAGAAGTGGAAATTCTCTTGTTACTGGTAACACTGATTTGTTGAGCAGATATATGAGGCCAACTCCTACAACAGAGTGAAAATACACTGTAAATTTCTGTCTTCTGGAAATGTCATCAAAGCTGCTTAAAGAGTAAACAGCAACACCAATCTTTAATTCTGGTTTTAATATGGATGCTATGGACTGGTGAGAGTTGAGATTTCTGATAATGGTAGTTTGAAACTGGAGATTTGGGATGAATAACAAATAATTTTTATTCTACAAAAATGCAAATTATGTTGTATGTTAAGATTCTGGTCAAAGATCAGGACGCTATTTTGTATAAGAAACCTTCAGTACCTTTTTGGCAAAAGCAGTATTTTTTTCCACAGATGCGGCAAATCACTTTGTTCTTATAATTAGTGGAGATACAGACCAGAAGGCAGCAAGCTGTAGGCAAGTTCAACATTTCTGTCAAGTACTCAAGGAGTTTTCTGTGCCTCATGTAGCCATTGTGCCAACAATGGAATATCCAATCTTCTGGTTAACAGATAAACAGAGAAAAGAACTTATTCTTCCCAACCAGACAAGAGCTGTTTTCTTGAAAAACTGCTATCAAAAGGTGAGCATAATAGTAGTGAGCCTGCTTATATATGGAGAAAAATGGTGTGAAGTTCTTGCCTGTACATGAATGCTTACAGTATGCATTTTACTATCTAGTTCACCTGACACAATGACTGTACAGGGTAACTGATTGTAAACCTTATATAATTTACCTCATAATTATTGTCACAGATACATTCAGGAGTAGCTGTACCTGTCGTAATTTTTACCAAAAAAAAAACTTACATTTTTTTTAAGTAACAGAATCTCAAAACATGAGGAGCTCATACTTTAAGTGGAAATTTTAAATCCCATTTCATGAACATAAAATGTTTAAGGTGACTTAAAATGGCAACGTAATTATGAAAAATAAAATTGTAAGGTATCTTGACATTACACTGGAGATTAGTCACAGAAAGATCAGAGGAAGAAAATTGGGAATCCTGTCATTCAAAAACAGGCTCACAAACAGCTTTTCATTTAGCTGCAAGGAAATGAGGATCTATATAGTGCATTCTCTCTAGGATCTGGTATAATATTTTGCAATCCAGAAAGAAATTATGATTATAGGTCCCAACATAAAGAAATACCACCATAGTCTATGCTAGAGGCACTAAATCTTCTAAAGGCATGGAAACAAATTCTTATTTAAAAATCATTGTTTATGTCTTCGAGGTGGGGAGGGAAGAATGGAAAAAGAAAGAGGGAGGAAGGATAAAAAAAGGTCAATGAAAACCATGTTTTTCTTATTTGATATGTCTACAGGCCAAAAAGATTGTGATTGCTGTGTCACCCAGCTTTGTGAGATACTCAGACTCAAACAGCAGTGGCAATACACCAGCAAATGAAAAATGGCAACCATTTATTCAGTGGCTGTTTAAAGAAATGTATGCGGAACATGTGGACGAGAGACGCAAAACACACCGTCTCTGGCCTGTACTGCTTACTACAATGGACACAGATCGCCAACACATCCCTTGGTTCTTGTCACAGGTGCTGTACTACTATTTTCCCAAGAAGCAAGGCTCAGAAGATGTGGCAGATCTATTACAAACAGAAGTCCATACTCGTACATCAGAGAAGTAAACCATAAACATAACCTTAATGGCATTCAGGGGAGCCAAAGAGAAAAGAAGTACCTATTCTTGAAGTACTGAATGACTAGAGAGAGAAAGGTAGCATGGGCTGGGAGAGCTGGGACTGGAATTTGGGACTGGTGTGCATTAAAAGACATTTCACTCTTTCCGAGTCATGTCGTGTGATTTGGGACCCTATAAAAGAACATTGCATCTTGTTTGTGATACCACAGAATAATGGGTTAGTCAGGAGCCATAGGCTGGACACCAGTTAAAAAATTGCTTAAGAAATTCTGTCAGCTGTAACATTTAGAATTTTGTATTGTTGTTTCTTTTGTAAGTGCCATGTGCAACATTAAAAACTTTCTTAAAGTCATAATTTAGTTCATATCAGTTGTTCAGCTCGTTCTTTCCTTTTAACAACTAAAAAGAAATAACAGAACACTCAGGCAGTTCATTCGTATGTTATAATGGAGTCAGTTGTCATTAGCTTTCATACAGTTAAATCTGGTCCAGACATGCATGCTCAAATATCCATACTTGTGTATTTGCATGAATATTTACTGTTTGCTGTGCTGCTTACAGTGTTGAACACAGCAAAGCCTGTTTGCATATTGTACATTTATGAAACTAGTTTTTTTTTACTTGTTATACAAGCATGTCAGTAATAAGCAAAGAGAATTTTCACATAACTGGCAGAAAATCATGCTATCAGAATACTATTGATATATGAGGCTCATGCCAGTGATTGTTGTTAATGTATGTAAATAAGTTGCAAGTTACCAAAGAAGTAATCAGAGTAGACTATATTTTTAAATGTGCACTAATAATGTGTTAATAGAGATGAATTGACACAATTAAGCTGTAGCTATAAAGACGTTCGCATCTGTGTCTGTGAACTGTTGAAGACTTAGTTCTAAACTGTTTTAATATCAAATGTAATGAAACTCCCATTAAAACATATAGATTTAATTTGTATTATATATATATATACACACACACAAGTTAAAACATATTTGTATTATATATATATATATACACACACACGAGTTTGAAACTGAATGTGTCAAGGTGTAGTGTGCTTATTGTATTTTAGAAATGTTTTATAAAGAATGAAGAAGTATATTACACTGCAGTTTGTGGACTTTAAAAGTCTTTAATAATCGCAAGAAATATCATTTATGATGGACAGCAAACAGAAATTTAGGGGCTTTTGAATATTCACTTTGCTGGCAGACACTGTTTTACTTGGAAGACATTGGAAGCATTGGGAAACTTGTGGAAGCATTTAAATAAGTTTTTAAAATATGAGCAAAAATATGAAGAGTCCAGTGTCCCAGTGATTATCACTGAAATTGGTTTGTTTTGTTGAAGTTGGTATTTTATATTTGTTAAGCTTTGGTGTAGATCTTATGTGTTCCAAATGATGTACACCTATATAGGTGCTCGAAAAGGTTTTTCCCATGCAGAATGATTCTGAAGTAGTAAACAGCATTCCATTTACTTTGTGACTTAATTTTATACCTGGCTAAGTTGTGATAATTACAACATTCACTGAGAATTACATAGCTGTTGTTGTCTGTGTGCATGTGTGCATTAAGCTTGCTGTGACTCAAAATTTTTCAAATGTAAAAGATAGGGCAGGCATACAAATCCTTTCTAAAAATATGTGATATTGTGTCATATATTTCACTTTTCAAATACTGTTTTCTGATGCAAAAATCATACGCACTTTCTCTCTCTCTCTCCTCTTTTGTGATATTACTCAAGTTTTTACAGGCTTTTTGCCATGTGCTTCTAGCAAGTGTAATTCAAGCATCGTCTGCTTTGAACTTTCCTCACAATAAAAACAAGCATCCTTTAACAACAAAAATAGCCTTGAGGCTTTCAGGACAGAGAGAAAGTAGTCCACATTAACTAGGTCACATGTGAAAGGGGAAGTCCAAGCATCTTCCTCAGTCTTTAAATTTGAAATAATACACCTAGAAATAACAGATCTAGTTTTGCTGTTACCTGACTTTGTATTTTTTTAATGACTCATTTTCAGGGCCATTTACTTGATGTAAAAATCATTTATTTTCTTTACGCTATCAGTACATTTCAATTTATTCTTGTGTTAATGGTTATCTCATATCCATCAAGAAATGTGCATCAGTAACAAACAGGCTGTTTTTTAGCAGAACAGATTCACAAAAGATCAGGGGGCTTTTCTAGCACAGGAAACAGAGAATGCATTTCAAGACAAAAAAAAAAAGCACACCATTACAGTCTGGACTGAACTGGAAAAAGCTTTTGATAAAAATCTGGAAGGAGAAGGTAAAGATGCATGACTATGGAATTACAGGCTGCATGTACCTACGAATCTGTTAGCCTCACCAACTATGGAATTACAGGGCACATGTAATCATGGATCTGTTAGCCTTACCAACAGAAAGGCCAGGGTCCAAAACAGGATTCAACAAAGCACAAAGAAAACCATCAAAGGTCTCCCACAATCTATCCATTACTCTATAATCTTCATGAACAACGTTCTTGATGATATTCCATCTAAACTGGATCCATGGAGCCATCTATGCTGACAACTTGGTCATCTGGTATTCTGAGATTGTCACTACACCCAAAGTGAAGATGCAGTGAAGAAAACTGGGAGATGGCTAGTACAACTAAACGCCAGAAAGATGACATAATCGCAAACTTCAAAATGATTAGACCCACTCTCCTTCAAGACAAAAAAAAAAACATACCATGGCATCACCTTCAATACTTGAAAAAAACCAAATCAACAAGTGAAAAGCAAAACAGAACTTCCCTGATGAAAAAGTTATCTGGAACATCATGGAGAGCAAACTTCAATGTCCAAAAAAGTCCTATACCTTCTACTAGAATACAGAATGGCTGTTGGGGAAGTGTCTCAAATCTTAAAGTCCAGCTTCAACAGAATAGAATCCAAAATCAGGTATCAAGAATTATCAGTGAAGCTCTTGGGTCAACTGTTATTCATGGGCCGATTTTGGTGGACTTTTGCGAGTCTTAATGCTAT
Source organism: Marisa cornuarietis (assembly GCA_004794655.1). Taxonomy (NCBI): domain Eukaryota; kingdom Metazoa; phylum Mollusca; class Gastropoda; order Architaenioglossa; family Ampullariidae; genus Marisa; species Marisa cornuarietis. The sequence continues at coordinate 10,139,683 of SMMW01000585.1, forward strand.
AATAGGGAGGTTATCACTATCTCCTATTTGAAGACAATACAATAAAAGCAGATTTTGTACTCATGCGAACTGAGACCAGTTCTGAACAAGATAACGTGGGCTGCCTCTACAGGAGAGGGGTTTATATAATACTGATGACCAGCAGGGAGCAAAGTCAAGAACCATATAACAGGTACATTTAATGCAAAAGTAGGTAGGTATCCAATACAATACCCGTTAGTTTATATAGTTTACTGTTGCTAGGTCTTGAAGGATGGGAGAATATGTACACGTAGCTGACCTTAGTGAAAATGTAGCCGTTACAACTTACCAAAAAATAAAACTAGCACATGGAATTTGTTGTTAGGCTGAACTGGGATCGACAGTTGGAATGGCTATCTGAGCAGTTCATGCAATACCGTTATCAGATGTAGAAGATGTCAAACAAGAAGACGTTTCATCGTTTAAAGAAAAAAACAACAACAGAAACTGCAGTTCATGGGGGGGGGGGGGGAATTCGATCACGACGGGTTTTCTTGACGGAGGGGTGTGTTAATACAGAAGCGAATTAGTCACTCGCTGATATTCACTTTTTTAAAAGTTATATTTAGACTATTTATCCATCTGCTTATGTCAGTATCTCTTGGTCGTTGAGTATCAAGAGGTTGGGTTTTCGGTTTGATGAAGCCATAAATCCATGTCACTAGGGTACACCCGCGGTGTAGCTACATTCTGCTCACGTCTGCTGTGTCTGTTCCCTCTCTGCTCAGCAGATGGCCGAGCTTGAATGTGCTTTCACGAAAGCAAGCACGCGACCCCACACACACACACACTGCGTTGTGTAGCGCTGTAAATCTGTAAATGCAACGTCTGTAACAGCCACGTGAAAGGCGACAAGCAGTAAGCACTGATACAGCAGCCTTGACCCCCGAACTCGCTGCACCATAGAATAACAAAATGGCGCCATCGCCAAGAAACTTCCTTGTCTGGTGAGAATTTCCACCTTTCTTCTTATTCCTTGGTGTTATTAACAAATTTGACGGGTGCTTTCCCAACTGTAGTGTTTCGATTTTTATTCATGTTGAGAGAAAAACACATCAGTTCCCGCTCCCCTCTCTTGCTGTTTTTGACCTATATTTTGCGCGATTGCTTATGAGATGTAGCACTTCGCAGAATTAAGGCTTATTTTATCGCGGGCTGAAGATACACCGAAATTATCATGTTTTGATTACTCCAACAATGTTTTTAAAAAATGTAGGGACAATTAACTGAACCACCCTATTCAACATAGATCGCCGGGGAAAGAAACCAAGAGAGCCACTTGTGCTTGTTTTGAACAATAAGCCATTTCTTCCATCAAAGTCAGAAATGATAACAAAGGTTGTTTCTGTTTTCAGCCTCGTCTGTAAAAAGCAAAAACACAGAGGAAGTCAGGCCGGGTTAAAAAGAGTCTGACACAAGTGTAAAGCTGTTCAAACCACTGACAGATGGTCTCAGAGACTGCCATTAAAACAAGGAAATTTTGAATGTTGTATGGCCAAAGTTTGTGGTTTTTCTGTTAGTAATTAGTCAAAGCATTCAGTTATATATGTAGGGGAAAGGGGCATGTTTCATCCATCATTTATAACTGTTTCATTGGTGGCATAGTGGGAGCACAATATCAATCATTAAAAAATAATTCAAAATATATGTATTAATCCTATTAAAAAAATTTCTCTTCATTGAATTTATGGTTATAATCCATAGAGGTCTCAGCAGGATGTATTGTCATCATTTGCTGTTATAAACTGTAGTAGTTGTCAGTTGTATTCAGTCACAGTATAACTTGATCTCCCTTACTATTAGTTTACCTTAAGTATTTAAGAAACTCATTAGACTAGTATAAAGAATTCTTGTTGCCAAAATGTTGATGAAAATAATTGAAAATCATAAAATTTTCTTTAAACAACATTATTACTAAATTTTGGTGTGAACAGTTTAATCGTCTTGTTACAAAAAACAATTCATACGATGGAGAAACAGCTTATTTACTAACACAGATCTTTTTCTTAGCAGTTGATCATAAGATTTCGCAGCTGTTGATGATGGGTATAAGGTGAGAGGTGAGTTTGGGGCTGCATCAAAATTTAGAGGAGATTTAGGACACCACAGACCAAAGAAAATGAAGAATCACCTGAACAGGTATATTTCAGTATAACAACAGCCCACTTTTTGTCTCCCTCTGTCTTATATAGGTAATCATTAGTCATGGACAAAGAAGAGAAATTTGATACAGGAGGACGCAGCAAAATGCTGGAGGAGGGAACACCACTACCATGGCGATTAGTCAATTTTTCCACATGGAATAAATTGGCCAAAAAGCTGGACCCAAACAGCCCCATCAGCAACAACGACTGGCGGGGTTTGGCAGAACATCTGGGTTTTAGTACTGAGGATATCCTGGTGAGTGGTGTCAGTCATTGACATCAGTAGCTACTTCTGATACATCATGCATTGGTGAAGCGCTCAACACAGTTGTGGGACCAGAGTTTGAAGTATTTTATATGTGGCATCTGTTTATATTTCCTTCAGTCAGCAAGAGGCATTTCTTCCAACATCATAACTATCAGGTCTTGTGTTTATTGTTCATATTTATTTGTTCCTGGGTTGACTGTTCCTATTGTCAGTTAATGTCAAGGTGAATGCACTTTGATCCATAGGTTTGGTGCATGGTGGTGGCAGGAGCAGCAGGTGTTATCTAAATTGCAGACTCAGCATAAAACATTGAATTAAAAAAAAAAATCAGCTGTCTACCAAACTATCCACAAGACATGCAAGTCAGAACCAGTCTTTTTGTTTGTTTTTAATTGCACTTTACTGACTAGTCTCCAGATACATGAGAAACAACAATGCAGACAAATAATAAAAGACAAACATAGAAATCATAAAAAGGAATCAGGGAACAGAATGGGTGCCATGAAAAGCATGAGTAAAGTTATTGTGTTACTGAAATTACCACCTGTCACTGCTTAAGAACTCAGTCCCTGTGGGTGAAAATGGTGTATGTGCATACAGACAGGAAACAGAATTTAAATGAAGAAGAGAGGAAACATTGCAGAGCATCAGAATACAATTTTCTTTGTTTTGTTTCTGTTTGGTTATTTGTCACCGGTGGTACCAGTCCTTGCTGAAAATTATTACAGTTGCTTAATGCTAAAGATGTTAAGTCCTTTTAACAGTTCATAATGATAGGAGTAAATGTCAAATTTCTATATGTATTTAGATAATCAACATTGTTGTAAATAATGTAAAAAGTAAATAATCAGTGCGTTACTTTTTAAAAACTCAAAACATCAGTTGAGGTATTACAGTTATAAACTGTTTGATATTCTGTTTCATTAACACTAGAAAAGAAATGTATGAATCAGACCAAAGAAAAAGGCCAGTATTAATCTCGTTCGGTATTCATTTTTTTTATACTAATTCCTAAGGGACAATGCACGTGTGCATGCACACACACATGCACATACACAGAAGGGAGTGGTTGAGTGAAAGGAGAATGAGTCGAACTAAATTATTTGGCTGATCTTTCTGACATCTCTTGAAAGTACTTTACTTTCTTTCTCTGTCTCTCTCTCTATTACTTGCACACACACACACACTTGACTAAGAAGTGTGCATGGAGTTTAAAGTCTAGTCAGTAAACTGTTAGGTCTGGATGGCTCTACAAATTTGTGACTAGGCTGCTGAATGAAATGCTGTGGTGTGCTAAAATCTGTCACTATTTTACATGGTAATGTTTTCAATAAGCTGTTTCATTGCTAGAAGTAATAAGACAGAGTTACTGTTTAAGGAAAAAGTCATAAAATAGACAACATTTAAATGGATTTATGGTAAGTCTTAGTGCAGTCTTTATGCATGTTTGTTTATGCCCACTGGGTCTAGCAGCACTTAAGTGGATGGATGGATAATTGGTATTATACAAGTTATGTGTGTGTGTATATATATATATACACGCACACTCAATCTGAAACACACCCACAAACATGCATATACACTGTCAAATCCATGCACACACACACACACACACACACTCAGAGACACACATTC